>JANRMT010062802.1:23426238-23533084 GCA_026402145.1 Polypterus bichir lapradei
CTACTACATCATCACAGGCTCCGCACCAGACAGCCACACCTGTAAGATTTGGATGTTACAGCATCATTACAGGCCCCGCCTCCTATGCACACACCCATAGAACTGGGTGTGATGTCTCTTTAACGTTACTACATCATCACAAGCTCCGCCCCAAACATACACACCTGTAAGATTTGGATGGTACAGCATCATTGTAGGCCCCGCCCCCTATGCACAGACCCATAGACCTGCTGTGATGTCACTTGGGTACTTTGGCACTCTAAAATTGTTGCAGACCCAACCCCTACATACTTGCCAGTGCAATTAATGTGTTATATCACAAGGTTACATTACTGTTTGCCCCATCCATGTGAATTGAATTGAGGTGACATCTTTTGGATGTCATCACATTTAACAGATTAACTTGACCTTTCCATCCCCACCATGGACACAGAACTGCAGTACTGATCTGATGCACGGTGTCTTTGACACTTATATTATCACAGGCTCTATCACCATCACTTCACAGGACTGCTCTCCACCCCTCAATACCCCAAAATTCACATTTAGAGTCACAATGTCATTTGATATTATTACTAGCTGTGCTAGCTAACTAAGATGGGTTGAAATACAAGTCATCAACATAGACTTCAGCATTACAGTTTGCAGTGCAGCATCTATAGGAAGGTACAAGAAAGTAAAGAGAACACCTAATCATCCCCATCTTACTACAAGTCAGTGAAGCTCCAGGGATATCCAGTTAGGAAGCTTAACATATTGTGAATCAACTTTACCTGCTTTGGTACAAATGAAAGTGGCAGCAGGTGTACTGTAATGCATGTGATAATAAAATGCATTGCAATTATCATTCCAACAGATGGCACATCACAAGTATTTTTAGTAATAAACTACATAAACACAAATGCTTGTGACACACCATCTGTTGAAACGACAAATGTAATGCAAATTTCTTGTGATGCACCATCCATTGGAATGAAAAATGTAATGCATATTTCTTGTGATGTGCCATTGTTAAATGACACATGTAATGCAAATTTCTTGTTATGCGCTATCTATTGGAATGAAAAATGTAATACATATTTCTTGTGATGCACCATCTGTGAGAATGGAAAATTCAATGCTTTTTCTACTACAAATGTTTGTGATGTACCATCTGTTGAAATGACAAATGTAATGCATATTTCTTGTGATGCGCCGCCTGTTGGAATAACAAATGTAATACATATTTCTCTGTTATATGACTTCTGCAATGGGATTTGTAAAAGCAGGATTTCTGTTTGTGATGTACCATCTGTTGGAATGGAAAATGTAATGCATATTTCTCTGTTGGAATGATAGAGACATAGCAGCCGGACAGACACACAGATACACAAACACACTTTTATCAAGGTGGATTTCATCACTGCGCTCCCATTCCTTCCTGTAGAACTGATGTGATGTTACTTTGAGGCTATTACATCATCACTTGTTCCACCCCAAACATACACACCTGTGAGATTCAGATGGCAGGCCCTGTCGCCTATGCATAAACCCACAGACCTGATGTGATGTCACTTTGGCACTTTGACACTCTTATGTTATCAGAGGCCCTCACCTGTTCAATTGGGGTGCCCTTTTAGGATATCGTAACTTATACAACTCTTACCCTTCCCCCAGCTCCCCCTGCCCCCCTGTTTGCACTGATATGAAGCCGCCTCCCCCTTTCCACTTGTGATACTATTACGTTATCGCAGGCTCCGCCCCCTGACCAACCCACCTGTAGGACGTCTAATATCAGGTCATTTGGAGGCTACTGCACAGGTCACCCCCAAGTTCACAGACCTTTAGAACTGATGTGATGTCACTATGGCACAGCCCACCCTAAAATACAATCCCCCCCCCCCCCCCCAAAATGTCCTTTAACATGACCACACAGGGCCCATTTGAATGCCACACACATATAACACCTGTGGACGCAGAGCCAATCCATGAGGCCCCATAGGTGGCTGCCACCCAAAGGGGCACTGTTTATGAAAGTTAAAGGGTGTGGGCACTGGGCACTGAGGAGGACCCTCCACAACATTCAGACCATCCATTTTCAACCCTGGTGAGCAGAGTCTCCGGGATACTGGAGCCTACCCTAGTAAGCACTGAGCACAAGGCGCCAGTCCATCTCAGGGTTAACACACACGCACACACACACACACACTTAGGACCAAGTTTACAACATCAAGTCACCTAACCTGCATGTCCTTGGAGAAGCAGAAGGAAACCAATGCGGACACAGGGAGAACACGTAAACTCCACCCATGGACCTCCCGCGACGTGGACCCCAGTCTGCTGTTTCTGAGGCAGTAGTGCTTCCTCTGCACCCCCGACCCTCACCAGTAAGACCAGTTTCAGGCAGTGAGATGAGATGAGACATTATTCCATGGTGTACCCCATGTTCACCCCCAGCATGTTATTTTGTGTTATTACTGCGCACACCGCCTCCCGCACACCT
Organism: Polypterus bichir lapradei; assembly: GCA_026402145.1. Lineage (NCBI taxonomy): Eukaryota > Metazoa > Chordata > Cladistia > Polypteriformes > Polypteridae > Polypterus > Polypterus bichir. Next base: position 23,428,721 of record JANRMT010062802.1, read on the forward strand.
TCTCACCTGTGGAACTGATGCAGTGTCACTTTGACATCATAACGTCATACCAGGTTGAGTCCCTGTGAGCAGACCTGCTGCAGTGTCACCTTTTTGCCCCCCCTGTATACACACACTTGTAGAAATGACTTCATGCCATAGTACATTATGATCCCACACAATGCCACATCTTCCCAAGTCACTTGTGACGTCACTTTGGCGCCATGGCATCATTGTGGCACACACACACACACGTCCTAGACGTGATGACACCAAACGCTGTCACATCATCCCCTCATTCTTTCACAGTGTGTTGTGTTAGTCATTTAGCGATGACGTCACTTTAAGTTTATGATTCCCAACCCTAATTATCCACCCACCACCTTGTCCATCACCTTGTGGCACTGGGATTGCCTGCTTTTACTGACTGGAGGTGGGGGGGGGGGTCTCGCTCTTCCCCCTCCACCATTCACTGACCTGAAGGCTGTTGTGACTAAGACTAGATTATTTTTATCATCTCACTGCCCCCCACCCAACCATGCCATGTCTGTTCTGCTCCACTTGCACAGCGTCTCTGTCGTTACTCGGTCCCTTCAGTGCCACTTTACATGATGTCACCGGGATGCATCGCTGCACGCTGACGCTCCAGATTTGTTTTTTCCAGACTTGAGTAATCCAGAAATTGTGATTCTGAGGAATCTGACCCAGGAGAGCGCAGGGCTGTACCAGTGCACGGCCAGCAACGAGGCGGGCGAGGAGAGCTGCGTCATCCCAGTCTCCATCCACTGTGAGTGCCAGGCTCAGCTCGGGCTCTTCCTTTCTTTTGTTCAATTTCTATCTTCATCCTGTGCAGTGCAGCTCTTCAACTTGGTGACAGTGCCACCTAGTCAGCTGCTGAACGGTGGACTTGATTACAAAGTGTGTGTGTTTAATGGCACAATGTGTGGGAGCCTCCTGTTAGGAATGCCACAGGGGTTGATGCATATTTTTTGTGACACGCCATCTGTGGCAATGATAAATTCAATGCATTTTATTACTACAAATGTTTGTGCCAAATGTTGAAATGACAAATGTAATGCATGCATTTTATGCATTACAATGGCACTGCAATGATACAGTTGTCCGGTTTAAGCTGGCATGTTGTTGAAAGTCCTGTGGGTCACATGTTTTAAGGAGAACACCAGGTACTGGAAGGGGCATTTACAGAGTTGGTGCCCATGTCTAGGAGGGTCCTCTGTATCTTCTGCTTCATTTAAAGTCAGTCTTACCTACTGAAGCTCAGCTTTTGCCTTCCTCTTTGAGTACTTTTGAGATGGGTGGACAACTTTCAGAAAGAGGGGGTGCTGGTCAATGGCTGATGAAACCGTACTGTTGGTCGGGGTGGGCTTAGCTAGAATTAAGGGTACTCAAAGTTGAAGGTGGGCTGAGCTTAGGAGGCATAGTTCATCTTGAGGTCCCCTGCAGGACTCCAATGGCATGTAGTGACCCACACGCGGTGTGTCTGCTGAGGAATTCACTCAGGATGCCACCCCCCTTTCAAGATGTAGACCTCACCTTAGGAAGTCGCAGTGCGATGCTAACTGGGGGTCTTTCAACAGCCTTGTTTATACAGCTGCACTATAGGTGACTGACCTTCTTCAGGCCAGTGGGGGGCTTCTTAAGTAGCAACAGGACCCCTCGATTGACTCTACTAAGGACCATGTCCTCTTGTCTGCTACTCATCCTCACCATGAAGGCAGCAGTGGGATGCAAATCTGGGTCTTTGGATTCCAGTGCAGCCTAAAGGAGCTGCTCTGTACCCCCAAAGCCCCAGGTGTGCCCTGTCCCCCCAGGTGCTGTTACAGTGGGAACAAGCAGCTGAGGGAGACTTCCTGAACAGGAGTTATGGGGGGGATCACCCTGAGTGAATTCCTCAGCAGAAATAAATGAAGCCAAAGGCTGTGGCTCATTCAAGATGCTCTACAAGGCTGCATGGTCCGGGCGTTTGGGTCTTAGCTGGAATTAAAGGAACATCTGACTCTTCATCTGTACGCGTTGGAGCAGCCGACTCAAAGTTCAGGGCAGGCAGATCTCAGAAGCCGTTCTTCTTCTCTGTCTTCTTAGATGTTCGAGGAGTGGGCGTCATTGTTGGTGCTGTCGTTGGGGTGGGATTTGGAGTCTTCCTGATGGTTCTCATCATCTGGCTCGTTGTCCGCAAGAAAGAAAAAAAGAAGTATGAAGAGGAGGACATTCCTAATGAAATAAGGTATGTCAAGGGGGCCGAGCCAGTGTGACCCCCTAACCGGGTCCTCCCAGCCAACAGAATACCCCCAGATACCTCACTATTTGTCATCAGAGAAAGAAGTCCAGATTGGTGTCCTAAAAGGACATGCAGGTGTGGGGCAGAAGTCAGAGCTGGGAAGAACTGGCGTCCCATCCAAGGTTTGTTCTGGTGCTGCTGGTCTTCTATCGAACTAAAGGATGGAAAAACAGAGCGTCTGAGGGGGTGCTAAAAGTGTGTAGAGCAGGGGTCCTGGAGGGCCGCAGTGGCTGCAGGTTTTTGCTCCAACCCAGTTGCTGAATAAGAAGAACTTACTGCTCAAGTGACACTTCTGTTGTCTCGCTCGTTAAGATTTTGAACCCTTATGGCTTATTTTAGTCCTAAACATCTGTATTCTTGGTTTTTATTTACGTCTAATTAACAATAAGATGCAAATGACAAAAGAGACCAGCATCTCTCCATTTAGCTTGTTACCATTTACACCCGTGTGCATGAGGTGTGATCAGAAAGTACGGTGAATGTCGATGGCCTTTAATGAGCTTTTAGGCACGGCCATCAGCAGTGTGTCTGCTTGCGGAGAGAATGTCAACCTGTCGAGAGGTTTACTTACTTCGGCAGTGACATTCATGTCTCTGGTGACTCTTCCTATGAAGTCAGTAGACGGATTGGGAGAGCATGGTGGGTCATGAGGTCTCTATAAAGGGGTGTGCAATGCTCCTGATAGCTATACAAAAGGACAAAGGTCCAAGTCCTTAGAGTCCTGGTGCTTCCTGTCTTGCTCTGTGATTGTGAGACATGGACGCTATCCAGTGACCTGAGACGAAGACTGGACTCCTTCAGTTCTGTGTCTCCTCTGAGAATCCTTTGGTACCGTTGGTTTGACTTTGTGTTGCTCATGGAGTCCCGAATGAGGCACATCACCTGCATTGTGAGGGAGTATTAGTTATGGCACCACGGCCATGTGGCTCGTTTCCCCGCGGGTGATCAGGCTCGTAAGATCTTCATTGTTGGGGACCCGAGTGGTTGGACCAGGCCAAGACGTCACCCACGTAACACCTGGCTATGGCAGACAGAGGGTCATTTCCGGAGGGTGGGACTGGACCACGTGTCTGCCTGGGGGGTTGCCAACCGGGATCCCGAGTTATTTCGTCGTGTGGTGGGTGCGGCAACGAGCTGACCCAGTGCATGCTCCCCAACTTGACTTGACTTGACTTGAATGTTGATGCAGAGCATCCAAGAGCAATGCAAAACTATTCAATGAAGGTTCTGAAAGGTCCATCCTAGAGCCGAGTTTGTGATAAGTTTTCACTTCTTTGATACTGTCAGTCGTTTCTGAGCCCCTGTTGAGTTCAAGTGTGTTTTTTAAGTTTGTCGTTAATAATGGATATCGAGCAACACATTACCGTTAAATCCATCCATCCATTTTCCAACCCGCTGAATCCGAACACAGGGTCACGGGGGTCTGCTGGAGCCAATCCCAGCCAACACAGGGCACAAGGCAGGAACCAATCCTGGGCAGGGTGCCAACCCACCACAGCATTACCGTAAAATTTTGTTTCAAATTGTTTCAGATGTTAAAATTGGTTTATGGTGACACTGAACCGTCAATTAAGACTGTTTACAAAGTGCTTTGATCGATTTCGTAATGGATCTGACTCGGTTAAAGACGAGAAAAGATCACGACGTCCTTCAACGTCAATTATCGAGGAAAATGTGGAAGCGGTTTCATTCTTCATCATGACAACGCTCCTTGTCACACATCCCTTCCAGTAGGACAATTTCTGTCAAATAAAAACTTTACGCTGTGTCCGCATCCGCCTTATTCACCGGATCTGTGACTTCTGGCTGTTCCCTAAATTGAAAATGACCATGAAAGACAAACGATTTCAATCCATTGGGCAGCCACGACAGCCCAGCTAAAGACCCTCTCGAAAGAAAACTTCCAGAACTGCCTCGTAGAGTGGCAGGAGCGTTGGGATAAGTGCATTCGAAGTGGAGGAGACGATTTTGAGGGTGACTAGTAGTTGTAAATCTTTTACTGCGATAAACGCTTCTTGTTTAAAACATTCACATTTTTTAATCACACCTCATATTTATCCTGCACTATTGGGTTTAATGAAATACTTGGAAGGAAAGTGAAGAGAAAAAAGTGAAGGACTGAGAAGTACTCCTCCATTTTAGCCTTCAAATCATTAGGATGGTATCCTTAGAAAGGGGAAGAAAATCTTGGATATGAGAATGAGCTGACATATAAGCACTGACAAGCCATGACATTAAATTATTAGCAAGAAGTGCTTTCTAATTAAGCCACCGGGTTGGAACAAAAACCTGCAGCCACTGCGGCCCTCCAGGACTGGGATTGAGGACCCCTGGTGTACAGTGTGTGTGTGTGATTGGGAATGAATAGAAGTTACTTACTTTTGGGAAGTGGGGGTCTGTGCACTGTAGACTCATATACATCTATATATATAAAAGTCAATGTGTGTGTGTGTGTGTGTTCCAGCATCATGTCCAAACGGTTGGAGCGATTTTCATGAAACTTGGTACAAATGTTTCTCATTGGTCGACTAAAAATACTGTAGAGTGAAATCAGCCCTAACCCACCCCCTTCTTGGTAGGGTGGGGGGTGATCCTGCAGTCTTGTATGCATGTTACCATTCAGTTGACACTCAGAATGACCACCAGAGGGCGAGCTGCAGGTGACTGCCAGCATTCTTTATGTTTGAGCGCCACCGCGCACCTGTTGCTTTTGAAATTAAATAGAGTTGGCCAGTTCTGAGTTTCAAATGGATGATAACACACATACAAGACCACAAGACAAGGACATGAGTGAGTCTTTATTGTTTGTTAATTTATTTTTATTTTTAAAGTTGTGTTTTTTTTTTTACTGATGTTTTTCTCAAACAATTAAAAAAAAAACACTTTATTTTCCTCCTGGGCAATGCTGGGTATTTCAGCTAGTATTGTATATATAAAAGTCAATGCGTGTATGTATGTATGTATGTGTGTATGTATGTATGTTCCAGCATTGTCCGAACGGCTGGAGTGATTTTCATGAAACTTGGTACAAATGTTTCTCATTGGTCGACTAAAAATACTGTAAGGTGAAATCAGCCCTAACCCACCCCCTATATTTTACAGTCTTATATGCATGTTATCATTCAGTTGACACTCGGAACGACCACCAGAGGGCGAGCTGGAGGCGACTGCCAGCATTCTTTATGTTTGAGCGCCACCACCGCGCGCCTGTTGCTTTTGAAATTAAATAGAGTTGGCCGGTTCTGAGTGTCAACTGGATGATAACACACATACAAGACCGCAAGACAAGCACATGAGCGAGTCTTCATTGTTTGTTAATTTATTTTGATGTTTAAAGTTGTGTTTTTTTAAATGATATTTTTCTCAAACAATTTAAAAAAAAAACAAAAAACTTTATTTTCCTCCTGGGCAACTCTGGGTATTTCAGCTAGTATTGTATATATAGTGCCGGGGTGTGCGTAAGGGGGTCTGCCCTGGTTTCGTTCCTGCCTTAATCCAGATACTGTCAGGATAGGCTCCAGCACCCCTATTTGTACATGAATATGAAGGTGAATTGGCACACGACTATTGGCGTGTTTGCCCATAATGTACTGTATGTGTAGAGTAGCACTTGATTCTTTGTGAACGTACGAGTTACCCGAGTGCCATTTGTGAATGTGATGTCAGGTAACACCGGTTGTCCATATGTCCCACACACAGCATGTGTGCATTTACCATACTTGCCGGTCTAAAGATTCCGATTGGCTGGCTTAGCATTCTAAAATCCGAGCCATAAGCAACGTGACCTCCTCTGATTGGCTGATGCCAGACCCACCCATGTGTTGCGGCCATTTTGTATGGAGCCACGTCAACTCGATGGTATAGCAGGGCAACCCTTTACTACTGAATGACCAGCTGCTGTTTTGTTCTTTCCCCACACAGGGAGGACGCCGAAGCGCCCAAAGCGAAGCTGATGAAGCCAAACTCCTCATCCTCCTCCAGGTCAGGGAGCTCCCGTTCGGGTGCTTCCTCCACCCAGTCCATGGTGCATAGCAGTGCTCCCCGGAGCGGCCACCGGCCCCGTGTCAGCGCAACGCTGAAGGAGAACGGAGAGTCACCCACTTACACGGCACAGGGGCTCCCCTCCTACACGCAGGTCATCAATAAGGAGCTAGAGATTGAGGCCGAACCCGACCACAATAAGGCCCATCAGGGCAGCCTCGTGCGGAAGGGGGGCACCCCGGCCCACTCGCGGCCCTTTGAGACCGTCTAGAGTGGCCTGGCAATGGACTGGGACTGCTGCCGCCAGGCAGACACAAATATTTTGTAATAAAAAGGAATGAAAATGATTGCAGCAAAAAGGGAATCCGTGGACGGCGCTTGACCCACCGGACCGTCAGATCTCTGCCTCTGTTTCTTCTCTTTCATTTCCTTTGCCAGCACGTGCCAGCAGGAGAGCGGGGCGTCACCGTCACCCAGGTTGCTGTAACTGCCAGACCTGGACAGCAAGAAACTACACAGCAGAGCATCTGACACTCACCCTAAACCTTAATGGCATACTGGCACAGGGGACCAAAGGGGGGCTGAAACTGACCTCACAGGGAGACTGGGGTCATGGCCTGCAATGGGGCAGCCCGTCGGCCCAATCAGCCCAAACCTTTGACACCTAAAATACCTGACCCTTTCTGGAGAGACACTAAGGTCACGTTGGACTGAAAAGCGGAGGACACATCCTTGGGGTCACGGCCCAAGAGACCAAAGGGACACTGGGACATTACCATTCGGCCCAAAACTTGCTCTGCCATTTCCCCCAAAATGACTTTTGTGTATAAGAAGATGACACACTGATGTTCATGCTACCATAAGGATAGGCGCAGGGTCACAGTGTTATGGTCACCACCCAACAGATGGTGGGATTCCCTGTAGTAGGGTCAGCAAAGCACAGAACCTGAGATTATATTGCATGGCCACTGCCACGTGGTGCTCACAGTTACTGTGATGGGGTCTGTGCTGACCACACAGCTGGCTCACTAAAGGGGCTGTTATTCAAGATCAGAGCAGGACAGACTATAGGGTCAGATACTGAAGTTACGAGTGTGTGGTCACCACTGGTGGTCACTGTTGAGTGTAACCAGGACAGGACATGACAGGGCTTTGTGCTCTCAACTGATGGTCACTGAGGTGTCATCAGCACAGGACACACAAAGAGTTCCTGGTTAGGTGGTCGGCATGTGACAGGTCCTTGGTGGGGTAAAAGTGACAAGGACGGTACTGGGCCAATGTGGTCACAGCAGGAGAGACACTGTCGGTCATAGTTATGAGATCAGGTAAGGGGAATCTTCAAGTTCAGTGTCGCGTGGTCTCCCCTGGAGAGACGCAGGTGGTCAGTGTGGTGTGGACAGCACTGGTACACACTAGGGTGAAGTGTACACCAAGTGGACTTAGTCCATGGGTGTCACTCCACTCCTGGGGAGGGGTCACCAACTTGAAGCTGGTGGCACTGCGACATGGTCACTGCACGGAATCGACCCCATTCCTGCCACAACACTCACCCAATAGCACCCATCTGAATAGAACCCTGCTGAAACTGACAGAACGCAAGGCCGCAGGCTGGACAGCGTGTGCTCTGCCATCGTGAGAGCTCACAGCAACCTAAAGTTTGTTTTTCTTTTTTTTTTTGACGGTCACGTCTTGTGCCCTGGGAGGGAGGCGCATCTCCAAATAAAGTGACTGCCTGGCTCTCGCATGTCTGCTGCCTTCTCCCCAGGAGACAAGCTCATTTATTTTTAGTCTGATGGATGACATGTCAGGGAATATTAGGAGTGACAAGACAACGGCGGCCCCTAAAGGAAGGAGCGTGCGTGTGATGTGAAGCAATGCGAGCACTTGCCTCTGGAGCAGCGATCCGAAGTGGAGGAATGTTACGAGACACTTCTGCCGGCTTCTGTGAGATGGTGGGGCAGGAGAGAAAACTTCAAGCTTTTTCTAGTCAGACTCTGCTGCCACCTTGTGGCAGGAGGACTTGAGGGTATGCGGCCAGCCAGCAGTTGACCTTTGATGTTACATTACGTAAAACTCAACCAAGGGAAGGTGACCACAGGTCTGGCAGCTGGCAAAGGGAACGAGCCACTGTTCTCAGGTACTTCACACCCTGCCCTCCAGGGGGCGCATGCACAGTCGACCCAGAAGGCGTGACGAGAAGTCGCGCTGCTGGAGAAGTGTGCCGTCTGCTGTCTCTCTCTCTCTCGCTCGCTCGCTCGCTCTCTCTCTCATCCCCCCCCCCGTGGGATTTGCACCATCACCTTCTATCAGCTTCTCCAGATACAAACAGAAATAAAAACCTTGTAAATATGTCACTTGCAAGAAAATTGTATATTTTTGACAATTCACAGATACTGTTTGATTTGTAATAAAATAAGTATTACTCCACATAAGCACCAGTGTCTGTGTGTGTACGCAGCAAACTCTCAGCCACAAGACTAATGTATTGCCTTTTCCAGCAATCACTATCTGAACAAACCGTGTTCCGTGTTGGGGTGCGCGAGGGGCGCTTCAGCAAGCAGGAACGGTAAGAGCTGGCAGTGACCACTCCTTCTAGAATGGATGCCATCTCACATCGATTCATGAGCCAAACCAGCTTCTCTCCCATTGATGGACACACCAGCTGGAACCAGTGGCAGGAACGCCATACGCGGGACGTTCAAAACATTTCTGCACTTTTACATTTTCGTTGGAAACGGTGAAGGCAGGAGTAGTAGTAATTGCGCATTAAAAACTTGGTATGACGTTGAGAAAATTACATCGCAAACGAAGGCAACTATGTAGAAAAGGGATGCCATTCTTTTAGGAAATTCTTAATAAACCAGTAATGGCGCACTGCTATAACGATAACGTGCAGTGAATACAATTGATGTGATCATTCCTAGTTCTCATCCTCTTTCTCTGTACGTTTAGCATTAATTTGCTCAGAGGATGATGCGCTTGTTACTTCCTGAGCAGATCTTCTTTTCTCCACCCTAGCGGCCCGCTGCTTCTCTTCTTTCGTCTCCGTCTTTTCATGTTAAAAAGGATTAAGTCAGTGTTTGAGTTGCAATCACTTAGTATGTTTTCTTTAATTTTTCACCTAAGCTGGCACTTAAGTCTTCAATCTGCCTCCAGAATGAGTTAAGATATGAAGAGGTAGGGAAGTGAGGGCGAAGGTGGTAGGGATGAGAACGGCACCCATAGGCATGCGCTGCATGGTGCCCTGCCGGGAGTTGATTCTACAATGAAATAAAATAAAAAGGGGAATAACCTTGGAGGTCAAAAATCACCCCGAAAGCAGATAGTTGACATCACATAGTATACGTGTACCAAATTTTAGGTCAAAACGGTTTAATGCTTTGCAAGCTATGGGTGATTTAAAATCCTGGACAGGCAAACTGACAGCCACGGCATGCATATCACATAAGAAGATAGAGTTATATAAAATAAGTACGGAAACTGTTTGAATGTCCCTCTTAAGAGCTCAGTTGGAATGAACTCCAGAACACTAAAACCCCACTTCCTGGCTTAGCACCTAACAAGCGTCTGTCTGAGCAGCACCAGTGCAGCATCCTTCGAGTGCCCTCTGCTGGCGTGACAGAGCAATGATCTTTTCATGTATAAATAATCTGAAAGATGTCTGCTGCAGGGGTCTCCAGAATAAAGAATATCAGCAAGAAAGCACAACAAAATGACTGACTGAATAAAATGGCTGCATCCCGGTGCCTCTGGACCCACAAGCACACATATCTGGAGTTAATAAGGGCAGTGACAAGAAGGGACGGCATGTGGCTTTGGTGGATTTGCACTGCTAAATTGTCCCTAGGGTGCGTTTGCGTGTGTTCACCCTGCAATAGACTGGTGCTGTGCCCGAGTATTATCCCTGCCTTGCGTCGAATGCTTGATGGGATAGCTGTACCCTATGCCTGAGCTTCTCTAAACATTTAGGCATACACGGCCAAACATCGCCCCCACCCGCGTCACACTCAGGCCAACATGGAGAGAGTGAATGAAAGCTTTATTAAAGAATGAGTTATGGCGCTTTCTAAAAGGCAACAAATTACAAAGGAGTCAGCAATTTGATAAAAACTAGGCGAGGAAGGCATCAGAAGTGATGAAGACAAGACTGAACCCAAACCGTCAACGTGCGGCTTTCAGATCTGTTGAACCGTTTTCTCCGTTTTCCACAATCCTGTGCTTCTTGACGCTTACAGGTTTGAAGACGCTTCTTCTGTAAAACTGCAGCTCCTTGATGCTTTCATGGATGTCATCCAGTGCTCTTAAACATAAAAAAAGAAAAAATAATAAAAGGCATTAAAAAGTATTTGGTGAAAGGGCACCACCTCATTTTTCCTTGTCAAGAACACCAATCTACATGGAGTACGTACTGTATAGTCCTGTGAGATACGAGCCTTATAGTAAATGGGAGTCTTGGGCTGTAAAATGACTGGTCAATTAATCAACACTTGGTCATGAACATCAAACTAATTTTTCTAAGCTGCTTATGCCAGATGGGGACTGGGGAGGCTGGTCAACTGCAAGGCACACTCAAGCGCACAGTCACAACAGCACGATTTAGAATTACCAGTCAACCTAACGAGCATATCTTAGGCCAAGGCCTAGGCCAAGTTCAATTAAAAACACAGACCTCAGTACTTTTGTTCACACTACACTAGCATTTGTAACCCCCAAAAGACAGACTTTTCAAAATGCTCTCTATAGATATGTAATTGTCCTGGCAGAGTAATATATTACTCTACTTTCCCCTTTTGTATTATTAATGTGTAGCCTTTGCTAGAATGCCTCAAATCTCAGAGACTTACCACTGTTTACAAGGTATTGCAGTTTATAACTTCTCCCCACCTTTCCTTCTACAGCTATAACCTCAGGCAATTAAGTGTAGTAAAAGACCAGCAGGAGTTAAGTTATACTTTAAATAATGTACTATTGATAATATTCATAAATAATAACAGTATGCAAAGTACATTTGAATATTGGCAACCATACAACCTAAGTGCTGATGTGTAGTTTCAGGCGGCACACAGACTTGTTAGTTACTTAAAATGTCTCTAGTTCATTTCTGGTCAGCTTTCTTCAGAACAGGCCCGTCTCAATATGGCTGCCGAGCTGTGCTCTTCATTGTGTTGTCCTTTTCAGTTCATGGTGTGTGAGATGGTCTTTCAGGGAGGGGTAAAGCAAGCAAATTTATACATTCTCTGTCCAAACCCTACAGCCAATAGGGTGTCACGGTACTTAAAGGCTTCTGATACAAGGCAATTCCAAACAGCCATACTTCAGACCAGTGGGGCACAGAATTCCTTCACACCTGCCCCTGTGAAGCTTGCCAGTTAGGCAGTCTGGCTTTCCTGTGGGGGTTGACTGAGAGGGTCCTGCAGAGAATCACTGGCCAAACTGGTTTGAGGCACTTCGCCCAACCCTGTTGTAAAATTCACTATCCTGACTTTGTCCTAGGGGGTAAACCTGAATGCTTCTCACTAATGAAATACTAATATTACATTGGTTGCCTAAGTTACAAAAAAAAGACATGCAAAATATTTATCAAGTTGTACGCAAAATCTTATATACTCGCGTTTAAGTTCTCCCGCGGACAAGTCGGGACTTGATTTTACCGTATAATTTCTGGTGTTTTAGAATGTCGGTCGTATAAGTCGAATGTGAAAAACTCATGCTATTGGTCCAAGAGATTATGATATGCTAACGCCCACCTGAGAGAGTAACCACGGAGCACACAGCTTTTATTTTCTATGTATTGTGCCTATGTGATCACGCGGTAATACCTGAACTACTCTGAAGCAATGTTTGCACGGATTTGTGTTTTTTGTATCTCACACCCTCATATACCTTTATCATAAGAGCATCCCTTATCTGCGATGGAGCGTTCAATCTGAAGAAAATATGATGCTGGTCTTAAATTAAAAGTCGTTGAAGTGGCGAAAGAACTTGATAACTGTGCTACTGAGACAAAATTCGATGTGTCTGAGAAACTAATATGAGATTGGAGGAGGCAAGAAGATGTAAATCACATTTTTGAACGGGTGTATAAGTCAGGGTCTGATTTTATGATTGATTTGTCAGGTTTGAAGACCCGACTTATACGCAAGTATATACGGTACTTCTGAAAGCACCGGCTCAGCGTTACAATATGGATGGGTGAAAACAGAACTCCAATTTTTTTGTGCTCATTGGCTCCTGCTCATTACAACGTCTCGAACTGCTAACTGATCACCTTTCACAGATTAACGCCACAGTCCAACACAGCAGAAAGAAAGAGTTTTTGCCCTGGCGCTTGTTGTGTTGTGTGCAGCATTCAGACTGTACATGTGCAAAAAGGCACAGAACTCAGCGGGTGCTACAGTTCTGGGATAAACCCCATGGCCGGCGGGGTTACCATCCCTGCAAGGCTTTTTCTGCCGATTTCAGTGTATGCGAACGTCTACGTCGTGTGCATTTTCGGTCCTTCGAGATTTTTTTTTTTTTTTTTAAAAAAGTAACACTCAGCGAGAAAGCGCCAGTGTGGATGGAGATCATTTTCATTTAAACACACCACATTTAAATGAAAACATATGAGTGTGGGAGTAGTCTTATGAATGAAGGAGGAAAAAGTTGCGTAGACACAATTAAATCAAAGAGGGTAAAAAATTATCCATTTAACAGATGTGTTAACAACTCAATTCTAATGCAAGATACGAATGCAGCGTTATGTATGACTAGTGACTAACAGAACATATTATTAAAAACACAAACCCACTAATGGTCACAGTGGACATGAGCAGCACCAGGCAGAAACCAACATTAGACTCGATAGCGGAGGCCACCACCTACACACACACACACACCCCCACATAGGGCCAAACTGAAATCGTCTCATGTGAGGGCTTTGTGGTGTGGGAAAGAAATCGGACTACCCGAGAGAATCAAACAAAGAAGTAAGCGTGATACCCAGACTGAGGGGGTCTTCTCCCATTACACTTCTAATATTGAGGTAAGGTAGTGATTTCAGGTAAGGAAGACAGATAGACAGGCATTCTGAGGTAAGGTAGTTCCAACTCTCTGATCCTAGTGCAGGAGAATGACAACGTGCTGCATAATGATAAGCATATGCACATTCAGGATTTCACGGCCCTCTGCATAGGTACGGACACACAAGGTTAAATCTATGGTCTGAGAGCGCCCCCTGTCTACAGGCATGCAGACATTACTGCTTGCTTATGGAAAGCAGACAAACGTGTAAAGCTTTTGAATTAACTCAAGTTTTATTGTTTTATTCTAACATGACAAATCCAAACTAAAAAAAAGAAGATTTTTGTGACAATCCCACGATGAAGGCTTAAAAAAAAAAAAAAAAATAATGTGGCATGAATCACAAGTGCTATGTGAGTGACAGTCACAGAAATGAACAAAAGACACAAAACACGCATATTCAGAATATCCTTCACAGACCTGGAGTGCACACACGGACCACCGAACAGATGACCTCTGTGCCGATTTGTGTATGCCCATTGCACGTCTGCGTATGTAGGGATGTGTCCAGCACACGACTTCCCCTACATAAAGCTGTGATATTTTTTTTTTTTTAAATGAAGGCTCTGTCACAATCCTTTTGGCCCAGTATAGGACATACAGTCATATGAAAAAATTTGGGAACCCCTCTTAATTCTTTGGATTTTTGTTTATCTTTGGCTGAGCTTTCAAAGTAGCAACTTCCTTTTAATAGATGAAATGCCTTATGGACACAGTAGGATTTCAGCAGTGACATTAAGTTTATTGGATTAACAGAAAATATGCAATATGCATCAGAACAAAATTAGACAGGTGCATAAACAGAGATATGACATCAATACTTAGTTGAGCCTCCTTTTGCAAATATAACAGCCTCTAGACGCCTCCTATAGCCTTTGATGAGTGTCTGGATTCTGGATGGAGGTATTTGTGACCAATTCTTCCATACAAAAGCTCTCCAGTTCTCCTGTTTGATGGCTGCCGAGCATGGACAGCCTGCTTCAAATCATCCCATAGATTTTCGATGATATTCGAGTCAGAGGACTGTGACGGCCATTCCAGAACATTGTGCTTCTCCTCTGTATGAATGCCTTTGTAAATTTCGAACTGTGTTTTGCGTCATTGTCTTGTTGGAATATCCAACCCCTGCGTAACTTCCACTTTTGTGACTGATGCTTGAACATTATCCTGAAGAATTTGGGTTGAATTCATCCGACCCTCGACTTTAACAAGGGCCCCAGTCCCTGAACTAGCCACACAGCCCCACAGCATGATGAAACCTCCACCAAATTTGACATTAGGTAGCAGGTGTTTTTCTTGGAATGCGGTGTTGTTCTTCCGCCATGCAAAGCACTTTTTGTTATGACCAGATAACTCAATTTTTGTCTCATCAGTCCAAAGCACTTTGTGCCAAAATGAATCTGGCTTGTCTAAATGAGCATTTGCAAACAACAAGCGACTCTGTTTGTGGCGTGAGTGCAGAAAGGGCTTCTTTCTCATCACCCTGCTATACAGATGTTCTTTGTGCAAATTGCGCTGAATTGTAGAACGATGTCCAGATACACCGTCTGCAGCAAGATGTTCTTGCAGGTCTTTGGAGGTGATCTGTGGGTTGACTGTAACCATTCTCACAATCCTGCTCATATGCCGCTCCTGTATTTTTTTTGGCCTGCCAGACCTGCTGGGTTTAACAGCAACTGTGCCTATGGCCTTCCATTAACTGATTCCATTCCTTACAGTTGAAACTAACAGTTTAAACCTCTGAGATGGCTTTTTGTAGCCTTCCCCTAAACCACGATACTGAACAATCTTTGTTTTCAGATCTTTTGAGAGTTGCTTTGAGGATCCCATGCTGTCTGTCGCTCTTCAGAAGAGAATCAAAGGGAAGCACAACTTGCAATTGACCACCTTAAGTACCTTTTACCACTCACGATTGGACACGCCGGTCTATGAAGTTCAAGGCTTAACAAGCTCATCCAACCAATCTGGTGTTGCCAGTAATCAGTACTGAGCAGTTACATGCATTCAAATCAGCGAAATAACACGGGGACCTAAATTTTTGCACAGCCAGTTTTCCATATTTGATTAAATTGTATACAAGCAAATACTGCTTCACTAAAAATCTTTGTTCAGAAAACACCCCGGTACTCAGATGTTCCTAGGAATATGAAAGTCATACCACTGTTATCTTTTTTGTTGAAAGGAGAGTCAATTATTATGCAGGCTGAGAGGGGTTCCCAAACTTTTTCACATGACTGTATGTAGTTCTCTCTGCAGAGCAAAGGGAATAAACAGGAGGCCCTTGGATGGCTACAGTGGATGATAATTTTCATTCCAGCCACATCTTTCATTACTTAGTGTGTTACTTTGGCGTTAATAACGGCTAATGTTGTATGGATTTTAAATGAACTAAGAAAGCAGCAGAAATAAAAACCTGCAGCCACCAGGGCCCAGCAGGATCAAAAAGTTTGACAACATTCAAAATTGACTGGAGGGATTCTACTAAAACTCCAGTGGCCTAGAGAGTCTTACAGTGCAAGTAACAGTGCTGTGGTTCAGAAGTTATGTCCCCAGACTCGCATCTTGACACACAGGCAGACACCACTTGGAAGGTGGTCAGGGACACCTAATGGTCAAGTCACATTTGACGACTTTTCCAGTGATTTTCAGTTGAAGGTTTCACTTACATAATCTTAGCCGAGTTTTCCCATGAAGGCCATCTGCTTAGTGTGACATACCCAGTCAGTCACCCCTGACAAAATTAAACAGGTTTGATTTTGTCTTTTGGTTGTAGGGTTGGGCCCTGTGCAAATGGAGCCGACAACCAATAAATGGCCATGTGACAGTACAATGGGGACATAGGGACGCATAATGTGTCACTGGCTTTAAAAATGTAACTTTATTGAGAAACTGAGGCTGAAGGCCGTCATCTCGCTGTCCCAGACTTAAAAAGATGTCCAAGGAGCATTCAACTTTAACCCTCAACATCCCTAACCATCACATAACATTCCCACTTAATCAAATTGAGGGTCACAGGAACGGCATCAAGGCAGAAGCCGCATATGGACAGGGTACCAAGGTCCACTCACTTACATGCCACCACAATCACGCACTGCCAATTCAAGTGCCCCAAACTAGCCTGAACACTCTCATCCAAGGTGCAGACGTGACAGACAAACTGGCCCGGGATTTGAATTCAGAATGCTGGGTCCAGTAGGCAGCAGCACTAACCACTATGCCCCCATACTGCTGCCCCATCCCAAACCATTTAAGTAACAGAAAATCGATGGGTTAAAGTGCCCCATTGAGCTAATAATGAGCGGCACCGATGGGCTACCAGGTGGTTAACACATATGTACAACTCCACTCCACGCCACGCCATGCACAGGCAAGCAGTCTGGGCAGAGCCCTGCTGAGCACAGAATTTAAATGGACACACTAAAAGGTTAAAAAAAATAACTAAACGTTCAACACTCTGTTACATAAGCACAATAATGGAGATACCAGCGATGGGTTCAGCACCCCAATCTCACTGTTGCTATGACTACCGATATCAGTCTTCATTACCAGCTCCACCATTTTTTTTTCCTTTGGCAACATAAGCATATTCTATAAGCTTGAGAATGGAAAAAAAATTCTGCTGTTAGAGTCATTGTTAGTTTAGGTACCAGAGCACCTAGAAAGCGAAACAGTCAAACGCCAATCCTTGTCACAAACAAAACACCAGAAAAAGCAGACGATGGGGTTACCTGTGTGAGGCTTTCTTCCAGGGAGCTTGCTTGTATTCTTCTGGAAACCAACGCCTTTTGTTTATTTTTTTTTGGTAGGAATGCCAAGGGGGTAGAGAGAGAAAAAAAAAATAATAAATAAATAATTCAGGGGGTATGGGATGTTGAACTTCAGCATCCATTAGGTCTTACGGCTTGCTGGCCACTCATCCCATCACATAACTTAACACACTTAAACCATTTCAGAGAGCCACCACCAGAACCCCAGGAAAGGGTGCCACTCCGTTACGGGACCCCCTAGTGTGCGATGAATTCATTGGGCATAAATAAGCCCTGTCCTTCCAGTATTTCATGCATGACATCCATTGACTTATTTTTGGTATCTGTCCAGTCCTTGTTACTAGAATACATAATAACTGGCATGCTGTATTAAAGTTATCATGACATGTGATGAATTTAATCAGAGCAGGCTTACTTCGCAGAATTTAAACAAAATAATAAAACACATGGCACCCGAGACAGGGCAAGTTTCCATTACTGAGATGTGGGGTGGGGTTTATGCATGACGTTGTTCTGAGCAGTAAAGCAGGACTAGGAAGGCAGTCCACAACACGGTCACTTCCATTGCCATTACCCTGCCAAAGCATTAGTCTGGCCTTCACCATGCCAAGTCAGTTCATTATTATAGTATGCTTTAAAGCCTAACTTTAAGATGTACATAGTGCAAAGTGTATGTGCAGGGGAATATTGGTCTCTTAAATAAAATTGCAAAAATGTTTTATGGTGCCATTTTAAAAAAAAAAAACACACACACACACACAACAGCCAGGCTCTTCACAGCCTGGCAGGACCATGTGACTGAGTGGCAGCAACCTATCTGGCCAGACAGTGGGGGACACATTGTTTGATGAGCCTCAAGAAATCTGAATAAAGAGGTCAAAGGCTTCCATAAGAAACAAAATGGACTCCAGAGTGCCATGGAGGATAGAAAGATGACTACGACTGCCGATACTGTGATACCTGCGGGGCAGCAATGTGCGGCTAGTCAGGTCTTGTTCACGGTTCATATTTGTGGTTTCAGCGCGTGGCTCTGTAATAACAGGAATGTGCAGTAACCAGTCTCGTCAGGTTCTAAGAACAGTATTACTGTTTATTATCGTTCAACAAGCATGCCCATTATTTGGTCAAACTGTTATTCGGTGTGTGCCTCTGTCCTTCCATATCAGCACTTGCTACATTAGGCTCTAATCCAAATTCAGAACAAAAGGTACCAGTCCAAGTGTTTCCTTTAATTTTAGTCTGGTCGACCCTCAAATGCCACATTTCTGACTTCCATTATCTTAACTAACAAGAGTAGCAATGCTGGTATGTGTGGCAGGATGATGAACTGGATCATGGCATGTAATTAACCCTAATCCACATGATGAAATAGTCTTTTTAGCATTATATACAGTGGCTAAGCACCCGTGACTCATGAAAAGAGGCTGTTCTGTGTGATGCTGATCACAGGGACAAAGTGCTGTGGCTTTTGTTTGCAGATTACATATCTATACACAATACTAACTGTTCCCCCGCGGCTCCACCCAAGTAGTAGTGAAACAGGATAAATTTTAAAAATTAAAAATAAATAAATAATAATGTAATTCTGGCTAAGTGCAAGGTACGTACGCTCCAATGTGAAAGTTGGGACTGTATCCGATTGTGTTCAGTTCTGACGGGAGGGCATCCCCTGTGTGGGGAGGACACCATGCGGCTGTGATTTCTCTGCCAAATCAATCAGCAGGTACCCTCTAAAACACACATAACTGATCTCCCTCTCTCAAAAACGTCAAACATTACTCTTTAACAATCTCCAGCAGATAATGTCTGCGGAGAAAACAGGTACTGCTAGTTAAGCGGAGGGAAGGTGCACTCCAACATGTGGCGAGAGGTAGAGCGACTCAAACGGAGGCTGGCGCGTGATTGAGGAAGGCCCTGCCCGGCTCCCCACTCCTGACGTCAAGCTTCCTCCTCCCCTCGGCCTGCAGCCTCTGTCTCGGATTAGCGCGAATATATCACTCCGGCAAGCAAACTATGATTCTTAGCGCAATGAGAGAAGTTGAAAAATCAACCAGAATGTTCAAGAAGACTATAGAAAAAAAAAAACCCCGATCTAAATCCGTTAAGTAGTTCTCTAATTTGCTAGTTAAGTGGATGTAAGATACGCCCCGAGGCTGGCCCCATCCCACTCCGTCTCTCTCAGATTCGTACAAATAAATTGGTACTGCAAGCAAACTATGATACTTGGTGCGATGAGAGAAGTCACAAAATCAACTGGAATGTTCAAGCAAATTATAGAGAAAGAAAAAAAGACCTAAATCCGTTAAGTAGTTCTGTCATGAAAAGTGGAAAGACATACAGACAGATGTTGGATTTTTGATAGATAGATAGATATGGATTGGTCTACTTAAGATATTCTAATTGATATCATTCTACATTGCTAATCATCTATTTCATATGTCCAAAATAAGAGCTACTTGTTTATCCAACACTGGGGCACTAGCAAGACCCCGATTAAGGCAGGGTCACCACACACACTGATCATTAATATCATGCAAAGCCAATAATTTCCCACTACATTGTTGGGATGCCCCATCCACTGTGTCACAGAATTTCACTCAATGTCTTTTCAAAAAAAGTTCTCTGCAGATGCTGAAATATAAAGCAGCAAAGAAAGAGACATAAAAAACATACAAAAGTAAACGGCACGTGCAAGTAAGAATTTCACTGAACATACAGCGCATCTGGAAAGTATTCACAGCGCATCACTTTTTCCACATTTTGTTATGTTACAGCCTTATTCCAAAATGGATTAAATTCATTTTTTTCCTCAGAATTCTACACACAACACCCCATAATGACAACGTGAAAAAAGTTTACTTGAGGTTTTTGCAAATTTATTAAAAATAAAAAAACTGAGAAAGCACATGTACGTAAGTATTCACAGTCTTTGCCATGAAGCTCCAAATTCAGCTCAGGTGCATCCTGTTTCCCCTGATCATCCTTGAGATGTTTCTGCAGCTTAATTGGAGTCCACCTGTGGTAAATTCAGTTGATTGGACATGATTTGGAAAGGCCCACACCTGTCTATATAAGGTCCCACAGTTGACAGTTCATGTCAGAGCACAAACCAAGCATGAAGTCAAAGGAATTGTCTGTGGACCTCAGACAGTATTGTCTCGAGGCACAAATCTGGGGAAGGTTACAGAAAAATTTCTGCTGCTTTGAAGGTCCCAGTGAGCACAGTGGCCTCCATCATCCATAAGTGGAAGAAGTTCGAAACCACCAGGACTCTTCCTAGAGCTGGCCGGCCACCTAAACTGAGCGATCAGGGGAGCAGGGCCTTAGTCAGGGAGGTGACCAAGAACCCGATGGTCACTCTGTCAGAGCTCCAGAGGTCCTCTGTGGAGAGAGGAGAACCTTCCAGAAGGACAACCATCTCTGCAGCAATCCACCAATCAGGCCTGTATGGTAGAGTGGCCAGACGGAAGCCACTCCTTAGTAAAAGGCACATGGCAGCCCACCTGGAGTTTGCCAAAAGGCACCTGAAGGACTCTCAGACCATGAGAAACAAAATTCTCTGGTCTGATGAGACAAAGATTGAACTCTTTGGTGTGAATGCCAGGCGTCACGTTTGGAGGAAACCAGGCACCGCTCATCACCAGGCCAATACCATCCCTACAGTGAAGCATAGTGGTGGCAGCATCATGCTGTGGGGATGTTTTTCAGCGGCAGGAACTGGGAGACTAGTCAGGATAATGGGAAAGATGACGGCAGCAATGTACAGAGACATCCTGGATGAAAACCTGCTCCAGAGCGCTCTTGACCTCAGACTGGGGCGACGGTTCATCTTTCAGCAGGACAACGACCCTAAGCACACAGCCAAGATATCAAAGGAGTGGCTTCAGGACAACTCTGTGAATGTCCTTGAGTGGCCCAGCCAGAGCCCAGACTTGAATCCGATTGAACATCTCTGGAGAGATCTTAAAATGGCTGTGCACCGACGCTTCCCATCCAACATGATGGAGCTTGAGAGGTGCTGCAAAGAGGAATGGGCGAAACTGGCCAAGGATAGGTGTGCCAAGCTTGTGGCATCATATTCAAAAAGACTTGAGGCTGTAATTGCTGCCAAAGGTGCATTGACAAAGTATTGAGCAAAGGCTGTGAATACTTATGTACAGGTGATTTCTCAGTTTTTTTTATTTTTAATAAATTTGCAAAAACCTCAAGTAAACTTTTTTCACGTTGTCATTATGGGGTGTTGTGTGTAGAATTCTGAGGAAAAAAATGAATTTAATGCATTTTGGAATAAGGCTGTAACATAACAAAATGTGGATAAAGTGATGCGCTGTGAATACTTTCCAGATGCACTGTATAAGAACACAAGTCACATACACAATACTATGTGGCAAAGGATAGATGGAGAATAATAAAACTAGGCCAGCAAGGAGCCAAACTCTCATCTGAATAACAAGAACTTGTCTTGGTCAAAGTGAGGATTAGTCCAATGGACATAGCAGACGGGACACCAACTGACCCTGGCATTGAACATTACCTGCAGAGCTCCTTGATGGTGCTGACATCAATTATTCTGTAATGTAGGTGGTACATGAACTGGGGCATGTACTTATCCAAAAACTTCTTATCAGCATGAACGGAATTTCCTGCAAGGAATTCAAAAGTACCAAGTCAGAACACAATCCTTTGCCCACAAGATATCCAAGGATCTCGCTCCCAACCCTGACAGGGCACTCCACCCTTTTGCGGCTGAGGACCACGGTCTCGGATTTGGAGGTGCCGATTCCCAACCCAGCCGCTTCACACTCAGCTGCGAACTGATTCAGAGAGAGCTGAAGATCACGGCCTGATGAAGCAAACAGGACAACATCTTCTGCAAAAAGCAGTGACCCAATCCTGAGTCCACCAAACCGGACACCACCACCCTGGCTGTGCTTAGAAATTCTGGCCATAAAAGTTATGAACAGAATCGGTGACAAAGGGCAGCCCTGACGGAGTCCAACTCTCACTGGAAACGGGCTCGACTTACTGCCGGCAATGCGGACCAGGCTCTGACACCGGTTGTACAGGGACCGAACAGCTCTTATCAGGGGGTCCGGTACCCCATACTCCTGGAGCACCCTCCCACAGGATTCCCCAAGGTACACAGTCGAATGCCTTTTCCAAGTCAACAAAACACATGTAGACTGGTTGGGCAAACTCCCATGCACCCTCCAGGAACCTGCTAAGGGTGTAGAGCTGGCCCAGTGTTCCACGACCAGGACGAAAACCACACTGAATCTGAGGTTCGACTATCTGACGGACCCTCCTCTCCAGGACCCCCCCGAATAGACTTTTCCAGGGAGGAGTTGGGACACACCCTCCGGTCCCCCTTCTTAAACAGGGGACCACCACCACCCCGGTCTGCCAATCCAGAGGCACTGTCCCTGATGTCCATGCGATGTTGCAGAGGCGTGTCAACCAAGACAGTCCTACAACATCCAGAGCCTTGAGGAACTCCGGGCGTATCTCATCCACCCCTGGGGCCCTGCCACCAAGGAATATCCTGCACCTCTAAACTAATATACTAACATGCACACTACTGAACCAAACCATATTGTTCATAAATGTATTATAAGCTTAAAAACAGAGCAAAAACAGCCTTGTCCCATCTTGAATTCAACATCTGCCCACTTCCAGTTCTCCAGAGCCATCGCCAGACACTGTGAACCACGGCTGTGACTGCCAGTTACTGTCCCTGGGGCTGCCTTTGTTGTACACACACATGTGCTTTTTATGTATGCTCATACACACATATACGCTGGAGTGTGAGCATACGCATGTATACATACTGTATATGAACACATTTTATTAAATGTAAACGTTCATGTTTAGCCAAAGCAGAACAACAAATGCAATGAACACACTTATTTTTTTTTTTATTTTTATTGGAATGCATTATGTATATGCTGCCACCTACTGGAGATTCACCAGTAACATACACTACTCACCAGCTAGTGGACAGAGCCCAGGAGGCGTATGTTGGCGGATGAAGGACAGAAACTCGTACTCTGCCTGCTGCAGGGAAATCTTGCTCTCCTGTACGGCACGCGTGAGACCTGACTGGAGAAACGAAGCAGGAGAAGATTCTGTAGAGAACCACCAAAGAGAATGGAAAGGACACAATATTATGTGTCACTTACATCGCCATGGTGCTCTTTACACCAGTCAGACATGCCATCCAATAGTGCATCTGGTTGATTTATGATCAGATTTGGTCCCTAGGAAACACAATACAGTGTGAGCAACCAAAAACAAACTGGCAATATTAAGAAGCAATTTGGGGGCCGAAAAGCATGAGTAGCATAAAAAGGAAGTCCCTTGCCTCGGCCACAATGTTAAGCTCTGAATCAGTTATTATGCAGGCCATTTCAAGTATGTGGTCTTTCTCAATATCTAGTCCAGTCATCTGTGAAGAGAAAAGCACAAAGCATGTAAGGAAATCAGAGTCAGTTGAAAGCCAAACCCCACCACTCCCATAAAATTCACTCAGGATTTTTACAGATCATACCAGCCAGGGAAATGGTGATAAAACTACACACATGTTCAAGCTGTCATATTGTCACCCATAATCCATATCCACCCATTTATTTTTCTAAGGAAAAAAAAAAAAGGTAAAGTCTCTTACTGTCTTTTATGCCCCTTTCCTGACACACACCTACACATCCCTTCACCAACTAAGCCGACATTCAAATTTGTTTAGGCCGTGGGTTCCCTAGTGCTAGGATCAATAAGAGAATAAGAACCAACTGCAGTTTCTTCTCTTTGTCTACAAAGGACTACAGTTCATCTCAACTTCAAACCTGCGTAAAGTAACCACAGCTCAAGGCAGGCACACTTTGACGTCAGACACCACATCCCAGGACCACTATACCCGTACAATGAAATTCAGGCAATCTCATGAGTGAATCACAAGACCCTTTGTTATTTGGCTACAAATTAAATGACAGTGGCTCCCAGGGTCCAAAACTATCAGATTGATGCAGAAAGCCAACCACTACACATCTCATCCTTGCTTCTCTAGTGCAGTGGCTTCACAGGCACACACAAGACCCTATTCTTTTGAAGTTTTCCTGGGATGTTTCCCCGATATCCTGGCTAAAACTGCCCACCATAGCCTCATCTGCTCTGGCCCCCTAATCCCTTATTTACTAAGTCTCCCTCCCTCCCTCCCCTGCACCACCTGATAGCCAATGTGTGTGGCGCATACTGCCACTGCATCATTCATGTGGACATTATGCATCGACAGTGGTTGAAGTGGCCCTTCACCGTCTATGTAAAGCGTTTTAAGCTGGTTAGAAAAGCACTACATAAAGTTAAATAATTAACAAAGCAAAACCGCTACAGATTTAAATTTTACATCCATAACCTCTTTGCCTTGTCACCAACTGACCAAACTAACGCAGTCCATTCTCTGGACGTCTGACCCAGTGGCCCACCAAGATTAAATATCAACGTGGGCTGCGGCTCACTCCCGAGACCCTGAAGACATATTTCATACGACTGAGGCTCACTCATAGCCAGGGCCAGTGGCCCAATCCAGACTGAGCTATAATCTCAGTTTAGGATGATTTTGATGGAAATGTCAGATCTGGTGTGTCATGACCAGCAGACCCTTACCCACCCAAACAATGGCCATAACAGGCAGCCGCAAGTCAAACAGTCTCAGGATTCAAAAGCTAAGACGTCACATCGGGAGGTCCCAGGTATAAACACAAACGCGTTAAATTCAAGATTTCTATGAAATGTGGCTAACCGGGAGAACATTTTCACAAAATCATGAGAAATCACTTTACAGGTCTCCATTTTTGTCAGCTTCCTGGAGTCCTGCCACGGCACTTCTGGGGATCTCAGAACCGTTAACTCATCGCTGACGCATATGAAGGTCCATTTATAGCCGGTCCATTACCGCTGAAGCCCCTTCTAGCGACCGGTCCTACTTGTCTCCAATTCTAGAAGGCCCGGCTCCTGGATCCCACCCAGCACACGCCTAATGCCGTAATTTACACACAACTCCTGCGCATCACGATTCCACCAGCAAATGTCCCCCTCACCTCCAAGTCTACCCAGACCAGTCTCTGGGCCATGGACTCAGCCGCCAACAAATTGGAAGTTGTCATGCTGACAAATCTCCGAGCTGCAGCCTGGACTGTGCCGGGAAAACGCAGCTCCAGTCGGCCCGCTCGCACAGGAATCGCCGTTGCCAACCTTTGAATACCAAAGCCAAGCGCGAGTCTGACACTCGGAAGAGACCCCAAGGCGCACGCCGCGGACCAGTACACCGGCATACCGGTCTGCCGTACAGCGTTAAAAAGTGTCGTGAGGGTGACAGGCCCGCCACGTGACGTAGGCTTGCCGGGAAGGCGGCTACGGGTCACGTGGATCGAGAGAATCAGCCAATCATCGTGAGGAGTGTAAACCTCTGGAGTGTAACTGCTGTCTCGCTCTTTTATTTCTTTGTTTTACTTGCTAATATGTTATTAGTGACGGCAGTCAAAGGCCAGTTTAACACAGTTAATCGTCATGAAATTTAAAACTAAAGTACTTCCACTTCACCGCCGACCTTGAATTGGACAAACAGGATGCAGAGACTGGACGGATTAACCTTTAGGTACATTTGTATTAACTGGTATTACAAATAGTAGTAGATTAAGTCAGAACAAAATAAGAAATGTTCATGTTTTTGATAGAATTTGCTATATCTTGATTTGATTTATATCAAAATTACATTAAGTTGATGTACTAAATACAGCCAAATCATTACTAGCGTTGCTAATGACTATTACTGCTTGAAATGACTGATTTTTAATGTATTATTCACATATGAATGCAAAGCCATATTTTCAGAGACCATTCATTCAGTATCCTAGTGGTAAACTCCCATAGCTTATCCATAATTAGTCACGTTTACATGCTAATTAGCAATTGGAATTGGCATTAGCATCACAGAAACCTGTTACACTGTTCAATTGGATTATAAGGTACTGGCATTGCTAAAGTTCAGTTCTGGGTTCAAAAATGGCCAAAATGAAACACCTTTCTCAAGAAACATGTCAGTCCATTGTTGTTCTTATATAGTGAAGGTTAATCCATGAGGCAGATTGACAAGAAACTCAAGATCTCATGTAAAGGTGTCTGATACGGTCTTGAGAGAAAAGGGCAACCAGGATCTGACTGGACAGAGGAAGAAGGGGAAAGCTGAGATGGACATCAGAGTGTGTAGTGTGAGAACATAATCAAAAGGGCAGGCTCAGTTATGAAGCGCACTCTGGACCCCCTGGAGGTAGTAGTGAAGGGGGCAATTAAAACAAAAACTGAGTGCCATTATGAACAGAGCTGCACATCCTCTTTCTGACATGCCAACACTGAGGACTTTCAGCCAACAAATCATTCAACAGTAGTGGGTCAAAAAACACTACCGGGGGCTTCTTTATAACAATGGCAATGTGCCTGCATAATGTCTCACTGTGTCTCTGACAACCAAGTTAGAAGTTTCCTTTCTTTTTAGTTTTCTTTCTTTTTATTCTTTCTGGTTTATTTATTTATTGGGCTCCTGTAAAAAGCCAAATTTCCCCCCAAGGACAAATAAAGATTTATCTGTTGCGTCTGAGACCAGTGATGTCAAGCCTGGAGTTGAACTTGTAGCACTTTGTGATGCATTTTAAGGCTGTTAGTACTATTGACTGAGCAATTGCTTTCACAACATTGTAAACTGTTTATGTTCAAATGAAATATTAAATTTGAAACAGAAATGTTCATATAACATAAAGTTTCCTCACCAATCAAGAAAGTACGTCACAGACCATATCTGGGGGCTCATTTATAAAACTTTTGTGTGGGTTCAAGTGTGAAAATATGTGCATGCCCCCCCAAAAAAAAAATCAGATTTATAAAAGCTGGCAAATACACATTTCTATGCGGTATCCCCTTAAATAATCACAATCACCCACGTGAACGCGCCTTGAGCGCCGCTCAGACAAGCGTAAATGGAGCATTTGGTTTGTAGAACAGCCTCCCACCTGATGCACTGAGACCCCGACACCTCAATTCAGTTGTGTCTGGCTGTGCTCTACAACTGAGACCACAAGCTCATGTGTGGCATTATAGCACCTCTCCTCTGCGCTCTGGGGGTCCGGGAAAGGTGTGAGGTGCCAGCATCTGAACGGATAGCCGCTATCACCTGACACAGGTAATGATGTGACTGCGGCAACAAAGCCTTGCGGAAACGTCCCCCCCCCCCCCATTCCCTCGTGCCCCAAGGTTATGGAGGATCCGTGGGTGGCGTAGGACGAGCCGCGCCGGTACCCACCAGCCATCCGTCGGAGGCGCCTAATGTTACAATGAATAATTCAGGCCACATGAAAAATGAAGGGTGAAGGCAGTTACCTTACCAACCAACCAGCCATCACGTCTGCCTTAAGGTAAATGAACGGCGGGTTGACCCGGGCCTGTGAGCCACGACGTTTGTCAGCTGCATCTTGGCATCTCAGCTAAGCTGTGTGTTAATAGAAGGTACTGGTTATGATTAACAAAAAGAGCTTCATTCTCGCTGGGTGCCCTTGTCGCAATATGACTGCAGTCATTTGCTCCAGTTACTTTAGAAAAATTGGACACTGCTACAAAAAGCATTTTTATATTGGCAAAATCCTGTTATCTTTTATGAATGTACGCCCATATCATAGGAAAACTGGGTGTAGCACCTGGCTGGTCAGTTAATGGCTTCCAGAACAACAGGCATGATAGAGTGAAGCTTGGCTGAGATATTCCTGACCTGTCGGCCAGTTCTGCGGTAATAAACTGACAAAAAAAAAAACGAAAAAAGTTCTTCAGTGTAAATATGCAGCATTGGCTGTCTTAAAAAGGCCCTGAAACACAGGCTGGATGTTATACTCATAACTTCTGAGGTTTAATCTCTTTGTCACATCAACGCAACGCTCATTCTAATAATGGCTCAGTAATGCGTCTTGTTGTTATTCATGCCAGTTGACATTTAGTTAGTTTGCTGCGTTTCCGTTCTTTGATCAAGGGGGTCGTCATTTCCCAGTATCTCTGAAATGTGACGTACGGATGGGTCAGAGTTGCCATAAAGATGCGCAACTTTTCTTTAATAAATCCCGACGTTTGGGTGGGAAGTTGCGCGCGCGCGCATTTTGAGCATCTGTTTGCGTGTTGTACACCAACTTTATAAATGAGGCCGTACTCGGTATAAAGCACCGGGGTGAAAGCAAAGCGGCTTCTTCAGCAGTGAGGTGAGTTTACATGGTGACTCAAAGGCTACCTCTCTAAAAAACAAAATGAAGAAGAGAAATTGTGACAATTGACTTTTGGGGTGGGGGGGTTTAACCTTGTCATGCCCTGTTAGGACTTCTCATTGGAGGTTATGCTTTGCATAGTCACTTGAGCTGTTTTTTTTTTTTATTATTATTAACACGATTTTTTATTCATCTTGCCCTCTCCATTTGTCTGCATCAAATTTACTCACTTTTACCAAACTGATTTCCTTCAAACTTCAGGCATGCTGCTCTCCAGTGACAATGCAATGTATTTGATTAGTTTTGACCTGGAATCCATCCATCCATTTTCCAGCCCGCTGAATCCGAACACAGGGTCCTGCTGGAGCCAATCCCAGGAACCAATCCCGGGCAGGGCGCCAACCCACCGCAGGACACACACAAACACCAAGCACACACTAGGGCGAATTTAGAATCGCCAATCCACCTAACCTGCATGTCTTTGGGAGGAAACCAGAGCGTCCGGAAGAAACCCACGAAGACACGGGGAGAACATGCAAACTCCACGCAGGGAGGACCCGGGATGCGAACCCAGGTCTCCTAACTGCGAGGCAGCAGCGCTACCACTGCGCCACCTTGCCACCCTTGACATGGAATCTGCATGTTAATTGTGTCAAATTGAAATTTCTCATTTCCTGATATTATACTTTTAGCGAATACACATATATCTTTATATATAATACGCTACCATAGCTGTCAGGGGCGGCACAGTGGCGCAGTGGTAGCGCTGCTGCCTCTCAGTTAGGAGACCTGGGTTCGCTTCCCGGGTCCTCCCTGCGTGGAGTTTTCATGTTCTCCCCGTGTCTGCGTGGGTTTCCTCCCACAGTCCAAAGACATGCAGGTTAGGTAGATTGGCGATTCTAAATTGGCCCTAGTGTGTGCTTGGTGTTTGTGTGTGTCCTGCAGTGGGTTGGCACCCTGCCTGGGATTGGTTCCTGTGTTGGCTGGGATTGGCCCCAGCAGACCCCCGTGACCCTGTGTTCGGATTCAGCGGGTTGGAAAATGGATGGATGGATGGCTGGCTGTCAGTTTGTCTGTCCAGGACTTTAAATCACCTGTAGCTCACAAACCGTTTGACCTATTGACCTGAAATGTGGTATTCACATACTAAGTGATGTCTAGTATCCGCTTTCAGGCTGGTGATTGACGTCCAAGCTTATTCCTCCTTTTATTTTTATTTTATTTTATTGTAGAATCAATTCTCGGCAGCGGCCAACAGGGCGGCGCATGTGTACGGGCGCCGTTCTCATTCCCTACCACCTTCGTCGTCACTTCCCCTACCTCTTCATATCTTAAATCATTCCGAAGTCTTCAATCTGCCTCAAGTGCCAGCCTAAGTGAAAAATTAAGGAAACTTACTAAATAATTGTAACACAAACACTGACTTAATCAGTTTAAACACGAAAAGATGCCGACGAAAGAAGAGAAGCAACGGGCTGCTAGGGTGGAGAAAAGAAGAGCTGCTCAGGAAGCGCATCAACCTCTGAGCAAACGAATGCTAAACACAGACAGAGAAAGAGTGTGAAAACTAGGAATGATCAAGACAAGTGTATTCACTGCACGTTATATACGGGTATACAGTATTTATATATATATATAGTGTTTTTAGCCAACACACATATACTTATATACTCAGCAAAAAAAGAAACGTCCCTTTTTCAGGACTGTGTATTTCAACAATAATGTTTTAAAAATCCAAATAACTTTACAGATTTTCATTGTAAATTGTTTAAACAATGTTTTCCATGCATGTTCAATTAACCATAATCAATTAATTAACATGCACCTGTGGAATGGTCGTTAAGACCTTAACAGCTTACAGAAAGTAGGCATTTAAGGTCACAGTTCTAAAAACGCAGGACACTAAAGAGACTTGTCTACCGACTGTGAAAAACACCCAAAGAAAGATGCCCAGGGTCCCTGCTCATCTGCGTGAACGTGCATTAGGCATGCTGCAGGGAGGCATGAGGACTGCTGATGTGGCTAGGGCAATAAATTGCCATGTCCACACTGTGAGACGCCTAAGACAGCGCTACAGGGAGACAGGAAGGACAGCTGATCATCCTCGCAGTGGAAGACCACGTGTGACAACACCTGCACAGGATCGGTACATCCGAATATCACACCTGCGTGACAGGTACAGGATGGCCACAACAACTGCCCGAGTCACACCAGGAACACACAATCCCTCCATCAGTGCTCAGACTGTCCGCAATAGGCTGAGAGAGGCTGGACTGAGGGCTTGCAGGCCTGTTGTAAGGCAGGTCCTTACCAGACATCACCAGCAACAACACCGCCTATGGGCACAAACCCACCTTCGCTGGACCAGACAGGAGTGGCAAAAAGTGCGTGAGTTTCTGCATGACAGCAATGTGAGTGTTCTGCCATGGCCAGCGAAGAGCCCAGATCTCAATCCCATTGAGCACGTCTGGGACCTGTTGGATCGCAGGGTGAGGGCTAGGGCCATTCCCCCCAGAAATGTCCAGGAACTTGCAGGTGCCTTGGTGGAAGAGTGGGGTAACATCTCACGGCAAGAACTGACAAATCTGGTCCAGTCCATGAGGAGGAGATGCACTGCAGTACTTCAAGCAGCTGGTGGCCACACCAGATACTGACTGGTACTTTTGATTTTGAGCCTCCCTTCATTCAGGGACACATTGTGAAACATTTTTAGTTTATGTCTTATGGTGTTGACTCTTTTAGTGTTCATACAAATATTTACACATTAAGTCTACTGAAAGTAAAAACAGTTGAAAGTCAGGGGACGTTTCTTTTTTTGCTGAGTATATATGAGTTAGTGGTGTTGGTCAAGTGGTTAGCATGTTGGACTTTTGATCTGACGTCCGTAGGTTCAAGACCAATGTAGACAAATTAGTTGAAAAAAACAAAAATGGATTAATTGATATTGAAGTTTTGTCAAATTACTTCAACATGAAAATTAAGCAGCATTGGTCAATTGGTTAGCATGCTGGCTGTTCACACGACTTTATTCAACTTGCCCTCTCTGTTTGTTTGGATCAGATTTTACAATCAATTTTTTTACCCACATTTACTGAATCGATTTCCTTCAAACTTTGCATGCATGTTGATCTCCAGTGACAATGCAATATTTCATAAGTTTTGACATGGGATCTGTGTGGTAATTATGTCAAATTAAAATTTCTCATTCCTTTAAATTATACTTTGAGCAACTACACAAATGTAGTGTTTATAATGCTTTCAGCCAACACACATATCTATGAAAAATTAGTGATGTGGTTAGCATGTTGGACTTCCAATGAAATGGTGGGAGGTTCAAGACCAGTGTAGATTCATCAATTAAAAAGAAAATAATTTTGAATAATTGATGTCAAAGTTTTGTGTTGAATTATTGAAGCAGCATTGGTCAAGTAGTTAGCAGGTTGGATGTACAATCCAATGGTCAAAGGTTCGAGACCTTCTTCTTCTTCTTCTTCTTTTTCTTTTGGCTGCTCCCGTTAGGGGTCGCCACAGCGGATCATCTTCTATATCTTTCAGTCCTCTGCATCTTGTTCTCTGATCCACCTGGCCTTACTCCCCTTCCATTTAGGTCTCTTGTACGCACAATATATCAACCTTCCTTCTCTCCATCATATCTGCTAACTCTCTCCCCTTACCAATCATACTGCCAACATTCAAAGTTCTTACCCTCAGTTCCACTCTCTTTACTTTCCTCCTCTCCTCCTGCCTCCGGACACGTCTCCCCCTCTTCAGTAGCCCAATTTCCGCCAGCACCCGGTTGGCTAACAGTACTGGTGGCGGTCGTTGTTAACCCGGGGCTCGGCCGATCCGGTATGGAAATTTGTATTGTTGTCCGCATATTGTTTTGGCAACATTTTACACCGGATGCCCTTCCTGACATAACCCTCCCCATTTATCCGGGATTGGGACCGGCAGGAATAAACTCACTGGTTTGTACATCACCTGTGGCTGGGCTGTCAAAGGTTCGAGACCAAAGTACACAAATTAACATTTTTTTTTCAAATGTAACCATTTTTCATCATTTATATATTTGCCAAAATACTCTTTTTAGAGATTTGGTGATACTGGCTCAGTGGATAAAGTGTTGGGCTTTTCTAAGAAAGACTGAAGGTTTGATTCTCCAGTAGACAAACGCACATTTCCAGTACACGTAAGGTTTCACCCTGGTTAGGATTTTGAAATAAAATGAGAAATGAACCTGAATGAATGTTACCTTTCACTTTAAGATCGTAGGTTTGATTCCACTCTGTCGCTAATGTCATTTCTGTCAAATCACCTTCCCACCCAAATCAAGGTTTTTGTAACATGCCAAGGACTGTGTGCAATTAGGGTGGCTAATATAAATATAAAAATATATATATATACGTCTATGCGTGAAAGTGTGTGTGTGTCTGTCTGTTCGGCCCGGAAGTGCGAGGCTACAGCATGAAGCTCAAAGAGCTGGCAAGACAGCCCCAAGTAAACGAGTCGGAGACAAACTCGCTTACCTGCTAATGCACAAGCGAGGCGAGCACATCGGCAAAACGAAAACTTTGAGGAGAGAGAAACTCGCTTAGCCACTGATAGACAAGGAGGGCGAGCACATCGGCAAAATGAAGCCGCCGACTCTAGGAGCCCGGGCCTTTTACAGCACAGGCTTACGCAGCTAGTATATATATATATATATATATATATATAGGTATATATAACTTTTAAGTGATTTTTGACTGACACAATTTTATTCAAAAATGCACTAAAAAGTAAAAAGTATTTTTTTTCCATTTTGTTGATCATATGTGACTAAAATTAAAATCATGGGAATTTCATGAAAGAATTAATTTAATTCAATTAAAATGCATATATTCCTTAAATAAAAAAATAACTCTTACAATTTGAAAATTTCTCCAATTATAACCAGTATCCTACATACTTTAATCAACTTTTATATGATGTGTCATTTTCTTTCCATAGTAAAGCTGGCTAGAAATTTCACTTTAACAAATCTATCTTGCAGTACGGTTATTATTTTTTTTTAACTGTTTAGTGCATTCTCAAATAAATAAAATCATGTCACTTAAAAATCTTTTTTTATATATGCACTGTATATTTTTTGAGCTGTTATATTGCATGAATATTGCAGCCCCAAACACCTCAGACAAATGCACTAAATGCTATTTTTAACAGACGTGTATCTTCGCAGGTTCAAGGCAGTTCAGTGCCATATACTAAGCTAATAAATGAATAAATAGGCAAATAAGCATCTCGGGATCCTTTATTCCTCCTCTGTCTTGAGCGTCATAAAACTACCCCCCAACTCCGACCTCCTAATGAACAGAGGCATTCCCTTTGTATCTTGACCCAGTGAGGGGGGGGTCCGGTGTCACAGTGTTACTTTCTGGAAACATTTTTGGGTCATATAGAAGTTCTCCTCAATAATGAGGCCTCATTGTGCCCCTGCTGCTGTGTCCAAGGACCCCAACAGGGCTGCTCTTCTGTACTGTAAAAGAGGGGTGTCAGCGGCCTCTGGAAATGAGCTGTTTCGCAGGGTTTAGCTAACAGAAAGCCGAACGCAGGAGTCACGGTCACATGACTGCCGATATGAGACTGTTGAATTCCAGTATTTTATATTTATTTAACGTAAAAACTACGGTGGGCTGGCACACTGCCCGGGGTTTGTTTCCTGCCTTGCGCCCTGTGTTGGCTGGGATTGGCTCCAGCAGACCCCCGTGACCCTGTAGTTAGGATATAGCGGGTTGGATAATGGATGGATGGATTAATGTATCGTGACTTCATTAAACTTTCTTACATGTTGTATAAGTCCCAGGCAGCCCTGTGGGTGTCCAAGTGTGGCTCCCATCAGCAGAATATTGCCACCTGCCATGCTGGGGGAGAAACTGTTCCCGAAATCTGTTTGTCCATTATTGGGTCATCTTGACTGGGACAGAACTTGAGGACTGGCTGCTTCCTTATTTCTGTTGCCAGTGCAGCTTGCGTGGGACAATGTATGGACAAAATACTGCTTCACACTCATCATCCCCTGGATGTGCTCAGAGTTCGTTATCTGTTACCTCTTCTGGGTGAAACTCTTCTTAACACAACTTTCTCAAACCTACATAATTCGATTTAGGGTCACAGTGGAGAAGAGTCCGTGCTGATAGCATTAGGCACAATGCGGTAAACACCCTTGGATATTCATGGGGTCAGTTTACACATTCCAGTTAATCTAAAACTGCATGTCTTTGGGGATGTGGATGGAAAGCTTACATAAACAAGGTAAGATGTGAAAACAGATAGATAGATAGATAGATAGATAGATAGATAGATAGATAGATAGATATGAAAGGCACTATAATTAATAGATAGATAGATAGATACTTTATTAATCCCAAGGGGAAATTCAACCAAGTACAGGATTTGAACCCAGAACTGCAGTTACAAAACATTATAGCACTAATAACTTCACCACCCGTTCATTTTACCAAGCAAAGCACAAACAGTAGTAGATACCAAACAACTCTTCTTGCTAGAATAATTGACACCCTGCCTCCTGAAGTGATAACCAATATGGCAAATGTTTTTAAATTTTAACAATATCTCTAAATAATATTTTGGCTTGCCAGACTACAACATTCCCAATTCGATGGAATCCAATCCAGGATCGCGGGAGGCTGCGACCGGTATGGGGAGGGTTAATATAAGCGCAAAGGAGCCACTTAAAGCTACATTTAAACACCTAGCGTAAGTGGACCGCCAGCCTGCAGGTGGCAGCACAAGTTCACCAAGCGGGATGTCGGTGTGCCGGCAATCTGAAAAGAAAAAAAAATGACATACCAAAACGAGACTGGCTGTAGAGTAACCGGAAACGGAAGGGGAACTACTTCCGTAATCGAGACGCTAAAAGCGCTGCTTTTGCATTTGCCGTGGGATTTTTTATTTTTTTGGTGCCGCTCGCTTTTTACGTTGTTTTTATTTAGTTTTAAAGTAATGGGCTCATCGCAAGAGGCTGATAAGACGCTGTTTGTCGGGAATTTAGACCCCCGTGTCACCGAGGAGTTGCTCTTCGAGCTGTTTTTACAGGTAAATGGAGGTTTCGATTCACTTGCCATGCAGCGTGTGAACGTGGAAGGGTAGCTGACAGCCGCCGCGCGTCTGCCAGTTCTTTTTGAAGATTCATACATACTTCTGTGTTTTAGTGATTCCTCCTTTAACTCACACGGACGCTATATGATTAACTTAATTATTATTATTCGGTAATTGTCACAATCGCAAGTCGAGACCCTCCCTAAGGAATGGACATTTTGAGCGGTGGAAACTGGTAATAATGGTTTTCGTTTTGGGGCCGGCTGTTAGTGTGGCAGACTTTGTAATCTATTCATTTCAATGGACTTTTACAGTGACTTAGCGAAAGTTTCTTTGTAAACATTTCTTTTTAAATTTGCTTTGCATGTTCCAGAATTATTAGACATACTTTTTTTTATTCAAAGAAGAAAGGAAAGGGTAAATAAAACATTTAAAATTAAATGAAGCTGCAAAGCCTTAACAGAGCAATAACTTTATTGAACGTTTTGGTTTGTCGAGATTGCAGTCTTATTAATGTAGTCGTATGATTCAATAAACCAGTGCGTACAAAATACATAAATGATGGTGTCCTACTGGAGATTCTCAAGTTATGTACGTTAAATCTAGGATGGTGCTGTAGCGAATTACAAGGCGTGTTGATCTGAGCTAAAGAAGGCAGTAGGGGAACATAAGAGAACGGGAAGACTTTCAAGGGAGTTCTCTCTGCTAATTCTTAAAGTTAAGGAGCTGAAAAGACGCCGTGAATGTTCAGTCGCGTATGTAGCCCTCTACAGAACTCACTGGCATCATTTACAGTAAGTGTTTTACTAACTGGGTAATAGCTGTGCAATATTTGAAACAGCAACAATATTTCATATTCTCTTATTGAAAATTTGGAAAAGGTAATAATGTGGTGATCTTTATGAAAAAAACAAAACGTTGTTCTGTGAACTTGTAAAGTAATGGCACCATTTATTGAAAAAAAGTCGTGAACGGGATACTTTATTACTTTTGTCACTGGCTTGAAGTTTTATGCCAAAGTGACACACACATTGCAGCACTCTTGCCTTATTAAAGGATGTGTGACTGCATCCATCCATCCAACCTGCTATATCCCAACTACAGGGTCACAGGGGTCTACTGGAGCCAATCCCAGCCAACACAGGGCACAAGGCAGGAAACAAACCCCCAGGGCGCCAGCCCACCGCAGGACATAAACACACTAGGGACAATTTTTAGGATCGCCAATGCACCTAACCTGCATATGTTTTTATTTATTTTTTTATTGTTAACATATGTTTAGTCACAAATTGGTTTATTTAGTTTGTGTTGTATTCATTTTTTTTTTTTTTTTTTTTTTTAAACAGGCTGGACCTATGATTACCGTGAAAATTCCCAAGGACCGTGACGGAAAGGCCAAGCAGTTTGCTTTTGTGAACTTTAAGCACGAGGTGTCGGCCCCCTATGGGATGAACCTTTTGAATGGAATGAAGCTCTTTGGGAGACCCATCAAAATCCAGTTCAGATCAGGTGAAGGCACACTGCGGGCACTGGAGAGATTTGATTTTTGGTCTTTTTGTTTGCACGTTCTTGATTTTGTTTTTATAGTGTGGATGAAGCAGCTTTCATCTGATCAATACACTCAATGAAAGAAAGCCGCAGCCTTTTACTAAAACTAATATTTCACGTTTGATTAGTCGGTGAATGTGCAGTTTGCGTGTTCTTGCTCTTTTTTTTTTTTTTTTGTCACATGTCCGAGACATTGAAATTGGCCGTGTATGAGCGGACAAGAGTGTCCTATACAGGAAAGTGGCATCCCCTCTAAGGTTGGTTCATGCTTTGTGCCAGTTGCTGATGATGATGTCATTAGTAAACCTCACAGCTGAAATCGAGTAAATGGATCTGAAAAATGCACAGAAAGGCTTATTGGATCACAAACTTGTTTTTTTTTTTTGGTTAAATGACAGTTGTGCAGGTTCACCAAAGTCAGTTAATTTAGCCACCCTAATTGGTGAGACTTATTCTTCATGTGTCATCTACCACCCCTTAAATGTGTTTCTTCTTTGGTTGCCTCCTTTGTCTCTTTCCTTGCAGTACTGCAAGATGAGCTGTGAGCTTCCTAAATAGGAACGGTCGAGTTTCGTAATCCATGTATTCACTTTCAGCCGTCCCCATGTCGTGGGGCTTTCACTCCGTGTTTTCTAATAAGCGACAAGCAAGACACCAGTTAACAAACAACTTTCACTCTCTCTCCGCTGCTTTCTAGGTTGTCCCTTTGCTGCATTACTATGTGAAGGTAGTCTCACAGATTTATATTTGTGCTGCTCGATCACATTTATTTGTCTCTGGTACCTTCCATTTGTCCCGTTAAAAGAAGACATTTACTGTGAGCTTTGCTGCAAATAACACAAAAATGTACACGGCTGTAAAAGTCTGGTAGCTTGTCGTTTGTTTTGGGAGATGTGGCCGGAGTATTCGCACCGCCAGTTACGGCATGATCTGTATCTTTGGGTCTGCTCGGTCTGCCCCGTGGGTTTCTAAGCAAATAAGCTTGCCTTGTTCTGTAACTCCTCATCCTCGTGTTCCTTGTCTCTGTTCTTCATTACACTTGAATGGGAAAAATGCTGTCAAATAGTCGGTTCATCTTTTATTTTGGACTTTGCTTGAATCTACAGCGGCATTTGAAAGTCTGAAATATGTCAGTTGGTGAGACGTTTAACTGTCTTAAATTAAAAGTGACAATAAAACAGACAGATTCCAAAGTTTAATTTTCTTGTGGCTTACAAGTTGAGTTTTTTTTTAATCTATATTCTAAATTAATAGAATCCATTTTTTCAATTATTTTTTTATTTGTATAATTGTGGTGGCTTGCACTGCTGTGTCTTACATTCACATGCCGGCTGTTGTCGATCAGAAGTTTGTTTCTGGATTTTGTCAAAAAAGGTGACTATTTTCTTTGAAGGTACACAGACACACACGATGAGGCAGTGACACTACATGAGCGTCATGTCAGGTTGGTTATGTGTGTGTGTGTGTGTGTGGGACTCGCCCTATGATGGACTGGCTCCCCATGTTTTGGTGGGCTCTGCCTTGTGCCTCATGCTGCTAACGTAGGCTCGCAGGTCCACGCGATGGTAGCAGATTGGTGTGCCATGTCTACTTAAGGTTTTGGGCCCATTTGCTTGAGTTTTCTTTTTATTTATTTATTTTGTTTATTTTATTAATTTTATTGTAAACATTCCATACAAATAGATCACTTTTTACAAAAAATAGGATTGAAAACAAATCGACCCCCACCCCTTATTTGTTTATTTTTGAATTGTTTTTACCATTTTATTGAATTTATTAAAATCAAACTGCACCGCTCCTAGAGCCAGCACGATTATAATATGCGCTGCCCTCTTAGAGTGGCAGAAAAGAAAGAAAACTAATAATCTGGGGCGCGAGCAACCAACGCTACTTTCTTACTGCACCACCCCAAGTAGAGAAACACTCCAGTGAATGCAGAGTTAACTTAAAAATGATTATTGGAAGAAATGACGTACGCTTACTGTAACAAAAATTCATATTGCGCTGCAGTGCTTTCCACCCCATACGATTCACGGCACAAAACACTTCAGCACATACGCCACTAATGCATAAATTTGAGAAAAATAAACAAAAAAAAAACAATGTATTCGTTGTCCTTCAGATCTCTGTAAGGGATGACTATCTCAGTCTGCGGTGGGGAATGATGCGCCAAACCACACCTCCTGTTCGGGGAAACGTACAGAATCAGCAGTCCCTTTTGCTGGCCCGTCAGGTCCTCACCAGAAAGGGAAAATAATTTGTCCTGAAAGGAACCCGGGGTGACCTGACGTTTTCCATGCGGTGTCCTCTTTCCCTCTTGCCTTTTCCTGTGATGGCGTCCACGTCTCTCTTGGCTCTGCGCTTCTTCACTCCTTTTCCCCACCGCCCATTTACATACTTGTGGCTCCTCCCCCTTACACATCAAGCCATTCCACCAATAACAGGAATGAGGAAAGGTGCAGAGTCACAGTGAGACGCACACACACACATATTCCAGACGTCCATTACAAAACAACATTCCATCAAGTCAAGTCAGATGTTACAAAACGAGGGTCAAGTCGACTGCCATCCATGAGAAAGAGAACTAGGCCAACAGAGTGAAACTTTAATAGTAGAAAAGATAAGTGAGTGAGTAAATAGAATGAAAAGGGGAAGAGAATGGACTTCCTCAGTTTAAATGCTTATTCTAAAATGTTGTTGATCAGATCCTGCCAGGTTTTAAAGTTTTGCTCAGATCCTCTAAGTGAGAGTGGTTGTGAGACATGGACGCTATCCAGCGACGTGAGACAAAGACTGGACTCCTTCAGTTCTGTTTCTCTCCGGAAAATCCTTGGGTACCGCTGGTTTGACTTTGTGTTGCTCACGTAGTCCCGAATGAGGCACATTACCTGCATTGTGAGGGAGCGTCTCTTACAGGACTACGGCCATGTGGCGCGTTTCCCAGAGGGTGATCTGGCTCGTAAGATCCTCATTGTTTGGGACCCGAGTGGCTGGACCAGGCCAAGGGGTCACCCACGTAACACCTGGCTATGGCAGACAAAGGGTCATTTCCAGAGGGTGGGACTGGACCACGTGTCTGCCTGGGGGAGTTGCAAACCGGGATCCTGAGTTGTTTTGTCGTATGGTGGGTGCGGCAACGCTGTGTGCCAGTGCATGCTCCCCGACTTGACTTGATATAACATCAGTTACCCACTTCTAGTTGAGCAAGATAAGTCTACGAGCCAATAGAGTAGTGAAGGCCATTCCATTGTGTTTGTTCTTCTCCACTTTCAGCCCATCTGGCAGCCCACCAAACACGGCTGTTAGTGGATTGAGTTTTCTGATCACAGCCAGTCCTTAAATTTCATTTGTGCTGCAACCTGTAATATAAAGAGCTGGTTGGAAGTTTCAATTGGCTCATGATGTCGTTTTCAGAGCTGAGAGTGGCCGGACTGACTTTGAGCTCTGCGTGTAATTGAAACACAAGAAGTGCTACTAAAAAGGGAGGTTTGTTTGTTTAGATAACTAAAGATAATGGGGTCGACGAGCAGCTCTGTGTGTCGCTGAAGCAGATATAAGAAAATGCCGACATTGCATGATGGTCTGAGGATGAACCTCATATGCCTGAATTTGTGTGTGAATATCCATAGTGTTACCACACTAGTCTAGTGAGTCTTGTCTGGCCAAAATGGTTCAGAGGTTATGACTGGAAAGACCTGAGCTGCACGGCTGGTAGGTTTATGTGCCAGCTGTGTAACAGGTCAACTGTCATGTAATGCCTGCCTGGGCAGCTGTGCACACTCTTCATATTCAGGGATATGGATTTCTAATATGGAGCAGAAATGTTCAAATCTGGTCTAATCTTACCAGCCACTTGTTTTGCTGAATCTTTTATTGTCGTCCTCCAGGCAGCTCTCATGGCACACAGGAGCAGGGCAGCCCTCTGAATTCACAGAACTCGAGCCCCTCTAGCACGCCAACACACCAGGGAGCCGGCAGGTAGGTTTGCTTCTTGTGAGACTCCTAAGTAACTGAAAGTCCCCGAGGGGGCAGAGTGACTGTGTTGGGGATTGAAGGGAGCCAAGATGTCAGCAGATTTTATAAAAGGAAAAAGTGTGCAGTCACTAACTAAACCCTTTTAAACAGTGTCCTTGTTTTATTGTCGAAGCGGCTGGCCTTGTAGCACTTTATAATGACGTCTCATGCTCCTGAGCTCTGTCACAAATTGAAAACGTCTGAAAGGCCAAAATGGAAATGGCATCCGTTTTGTAAAGTTTTGTCTTTAAAGTGGGGGACCCCCTCCAAACCGGCTGACCCCGACTGGCTCATTCGTCAGTGCGTTTCTCAAGTCGGCTCTGGTGTGCTGCAGTTTGCTCGAGCTGCGAGTTTTAATTGTGCTTTACCATGTTGTACGTTGCACATTTTTTCCCTTTGAATGTAAAGTAGTAGAATAGAGCCACGTGTATTGTGGAACCCCTCTTCACTCTTGAACTTTGCTCCTTCAGGTTCGGTATGGACAGTATGCCAAATCGAGGCTTTGCATCTCCTCAGCTGGCCCAGAGGTCCTTGTCATCCCCTGACAGCCTACAGAGGCATGCGGTGGTAAGTCTGCCATGATTTTAGATGTCTTTTTAGTCTCTGACAAGCAGCATCATCTGGGGCAGTGACTCATAACCCCCTTTAAGAACCTGATGAAAGCTATGGGACCCCTTTCACCAGAAATATTCACATAAACACAACTTTGCATACAATGAATATAATATACTTAATTTATCAAGATTTGATTGTCTCATACATATGACATACACAAAGTATTATTAAACTTGAAAATAAAAAATCTAATAAAAATACTCCTTTTTTTTTAATGCAGAAAGTAATGGCCACTCATTATAATTATGAAATACTCGCTGTGTAAGCCCGTGCTGTGAAAAGCAGGGGATCCTAGAAACTATTGAAATTGTCAGAGAAAAAAAAATGAAATGTCGAGATGTCAGGTAAGTGAAAGGAACGACTCGGGGCGTCTCTCTCCTCAGAGGATTCGTTTTGCTGACGTGCTCGCCTTGCTTGTGTAAAAGTTTCTCTCTTTTCTCTGCGGTTTTACTTTGGCAACAGAGTCGCTTTCTTCATCCACCTTGTTAACTTGGGGCCGTCTTGCCGGCTGTCTGAGCTTCATGCTGTAGCCTCGCACTTCTGGGCAGGACAGACAGACAGACAGACAGACAGACACACACACACTTCCACGCATAGATGTTTATAAATAAGACAATCCCCTTGTGCAAATTAAAATGAATGTTTTCTGCTCCCATCACTACTACTGCTATACGTCAACTCTCTCCTTATCCACTTTATTTCAATGAGAAGGTTGTTCTTGTTTGCCTTGAATAAGAATATGAATCTGTGGAGTGGTCTTGGACAAGGTGGCACGCCTATCATCTTTGACATCCGATCAGTTTTGACTTTTCGTTTTAATAGAAACAACCCAGTGGTAGCGCTGCTTCCTCACAGTTAGGAGACCTGGGTTCGCTTCCCGGGTCCTCCCTGCATGGAGTTTGCTTGTTCTCCCCGTGTCTGCGTAGGTTTCCTCCCATAGTCCAAAGACAAGCAGGTTCGGTGCATTGGCGATCCTAAATTGTCCCTAGTATGTGTGTGTGTGCGCCCTGCGGTGGGCTGGCACCCTGCCTGGTGTGTGTTCCTGCCTTGTGCCCTGTGCTGGCTGGGATTGGCTCTAGCAGACCCCCGTGACCCTGTGTTAGGATACAGCGGGTTGGATGATGGATGGATGGATGGATGGAAAGAAATGTGTGCTGAAACCCCTGATTCACAAAGGTACAGTATGTAGTAACAAAGGGATTCGGAGCACTCGTAGCTTGCTGTTATTTTTCTCGCGAGTGTG
Organism: Polypterus bichir lapradei; assembly: GCA_026402145.1. Lineage (NCBI taxonomy): Eukaryota > Metazoa > Chordata > Cladistia > Polypteriformes > Polypteridae > Polypterus > Polypterus bichir. Next base: position 23,471,615 of record JANRMT010062802.1, read on the forward strand.
TAACTCATGCATTAGGCTTAGGTGAGAAAAATATGTGCAAGAAAAATCAACCGGGCTGTATAGTGAATATAAATGTTGATTTTTATCTGACCCTCACAGACCCCCTGAAACCCATCAGGTTAAGAACCCCCTGATCTAGGGAGTCTCTTCTCCCATAGAGACATAGTCAATTCTGTTTTCACAAAAGAAAAGATGTTTTATTACCGTATATACTCGCGTTTAAGTTCTCCCACAGATAAGGTGGGTCTTGATTTTACCATATAATTTCCGGTGTCTTATAATGTCGGTCGTATAAGTCGAATACGGAAAACTCATGCTAACGCCCACCTGAGAGAGTAACCGCGGAGCACACGACGTTTATTTTCTATGTGGGTGCAGCAATGCGCCGTATCAGCGAGTGCTCCTAACCGCTCCCTATTGTGCCTACGTGACCACACGTAATACCCGAACTATTCCTGAAGCAACATTTGCACTGTTTTGTGTTTTTTGTATCTCACATCCTCATACACCTTTATCATAAGAGCATCCCTTATCTACGATGGAGCGTTCGATCTGAAGAAAATATGAAGCTGGTTTGAAATTAAACGTCATTGAAGTAGCGAAAGAAATTAGTAACTGCGCTGCTGTCACAAAATCCGATGAGTCTGAGAAACTGGTGCGAGATTGGAGGAGGCAAGAAGATGTGGGAAAAAAAATAATTACATCTTGGCTGAAGAAGGGACCTGAGCTGCCTGGAAAGCTTGCATATTGTAATCTTTTTAGTTAACCAATCAAAGGTGTCATTTTGCTTGGCTTTTCACTAAACAAATAAGTGTCACAGTTTTGAATAGGCGTGTAAGTTAGGGTCTGATTTTATGATCGATTTTTGAGTATATACGGTACTCTCTGAGGCATATTGGGATGATTACATTTCTTGAAACTTGCTCTACCAACATTCAGCTTGATTGCATACCCTGACAGTTGTTGAAGTAATAAGAATCTCTCTGCTTAATTAGGATTACGTGAAACGGCACAGCAGACTTTAACTCGTAGTTAAGCAGAGCGGCGTTATGAAGCTGCAGTTTCCCAGGTAAAGATGAAGTGTCATTCATGGCAGTTTCCTTGGTTGGCAAGTGAATGGACAAAGGCAGAAAAAATATAAATGTTGGGTAAAGCATGCGAGCGGTCGCCTTACGTGTATGGGACAGTACTGGCATATGAGTGAGTGAGTGGCGAGTGCCAGATTCGTTTGATCGTATCGCATAAGAACTGCTGAAATGGCGACAGGGAAACTTGGATGGCTTTTGAAACAAAGGAGCGTCTCTTCTTCCAAGTCGAGAAGAAAGTTAAGACTGGAGTCCACCAGACACAAGTTGTGTGTAGAAATGGAGCGTAGTGCAGCTTTCCAGAAGAGTTCAAAGGCTGGACATTCGTCTTTCTAGGCTTTATGCTTTGCTCTTATGTTTCTGTTCAGTTTCATAATCCACAATGAAGTCAAATAGTAAATAAATGATTAGAATGGATACAGCACTGGGGCATGGCTGCTCACCAGTGGAGCGCTTAAAATGTCCACTTCCTTTCCACAGATCAAACTCGGGGAATTGTTGCGTCACTCTGGGGTGTGTGAATGAGCAAAGCCCACTGACCTCCTGGGATGGTCAAAGTGGGAATACCCCGAGTTGTGTGTGTGCGCGCGCAGTGAGGGGCTTAGGGCTGCTGACAGAGACTTTTAATCTGACTAACTTAATAAGGTAGATTTACCGGGTGGAACATTACAGTATACTGTACTGGCCACAGATCCTACTGTGCCCCCCATTCCTGTCTCTGGCATGGCTGACACAAGGCACGGCTTCCCGTTGTATTCTCTCTTATGGTGCTCTGTTTCCTCACTGTGTTGCCTGTCAGATATTGAGGCACCACATAGCACAAGAGGAGAGCCTTGTTTGGGGGGGTACTGAACTGCCCTATTAAAAAGCCCACCATGTCTCAGTCTTTGCCTGCCCATTCACTTTTGTGCCCATCTTCTTCCACAGATAAACAGCATGTGGCAGCAGCGACAAGTGAATGGAGCCGCCTCGCCTCTGATGCAGCCCGGCTTCCTGTCCCCTGAGCAGCAGCAGCAGCAGCCAGCGCCGCCGCCATCACACAGAGCAGGCAATCAGTGGCAGCAGCAACAGGATGCCACAGCACAGTGCCATGGCAGGCAGGGCCCACTGCCATACCCGCAGAGCAGAGGGCACTACGGACGGGATGCCCACTTTTCAGATCCTGGGCCCGACCGTCATTACCGGGGCCAGCGGGAGGATTACTACCATCATGATGACCGGGTGGCCCGCAATCACGGCAGAGAGTACCAGAGCAGTAGCAGACGAGACAACAAATGGCGCCAGTCACGATACTGAGGGAGGATTTTATTTGTTTTATGCTTTTTTTTTTTTTTTAATCTTGGACAAACTAAAAAAAGAAAAAGATTTTGGACAAAAAAGTTTTATGTAATGGGGGGGGGGGGGGGGGTGTTTTACTGAGCTCTGGCCTACTTCATCGCCCTAGAGATGGTGAGCCAGTGGGCGTCTAATCACGTTCAGAATGTCGATTTGTGCCTCAGTGGAAGGAGCAACTCAGTGCCGACTGGCTTTATTCTGCTCTTTTTTTTTTTTTTTAATCATTTTTATTAATTATCATAATTTTGTTAGTGAATCAGGAGCTGAACTGAAAAGGGGGCAGCAGTTGACGCCTGGGTGCACTAGACTGGACTGGACTGGCCTGCCTGCGCGCGCGCTGCTGTTTCCTTTGGGTCCCGCAGGCAGGACTAAACGCCAGGACCCCCTTGCTCTTCCACTCCAAGGGTGCAGCTGCCCCTGAAAGTGCATTTCCACCAGCAGACCCAACCAGGTATATATTTCTATACAGTAGGTTGCATTTGATGTTTGAAAACCTGGGGCTTTCCCTTCGGGGGCGCGCGGGGGGTTTGGGTATTGGTGTTTGGGGGTCATTTTTGTTATTACTGTTTTTATTTTTTCCTTGTGGGTCTGAATGTTATTTTAAAAAAAAAAAAAAAACTGGGTGGGTTGGGGACATTAGGAAGACCCTTGTTAGTGGATTTTGGGAGTGAGCCTGTCGGCTCTTCTGGAACTGTGTCCCTTTTTCAGTTACCACTGCACAAGGAGTCCTAAAATAATGAAGAATTAGCTTTGACCTTTGACCTGTGGTCATCTTTTCTTTGCTCATTTTGCTTCCGCGTTAACATTGACATCATTGGTAATTAGCGACCCCAAATTGGCAAGAGAGAGTGTGTGCTGGGGTCCAGTGAGGGACTTGGTCTTCTGTCAGTGTTTGTTTGTCCCTGCTTTGTGCCTCATGCCTCTAGAATAGCCCCCCGTATCATTAATAACCAAGTTATGTATGTAATAGATGGAGGGTGAAGGGGAGACCGATTCTGACCTTGCTGAAGATGCCATATTATGACATGATGGTGGTCCACAGCACCATCTTATCAAAAGGAAGCACAATGTGTGCTTCAAGCCGTACGTGTCTCAAGGCAGACCCTCCTATTCAGATCAGATCAGGCCATTCAGCACTGCCAAGCTCGCCAGTCTTATTCGTCATTAAGTCAACATATTAAGGGTCCTAAAGTCCTGTCTGCCACACTACTTGGTAGTTTGTTTCTGCAACATGTACTCGTTATCGAGTTTCCAAACCCCTTGTTGAACTCATTTTAAAGTAACAGCCTGGATTTGCTCCACTAATGGTTTTGTTAATTTTACAGGCTCCAGTCATGTCACCTCATAACCTCTGTTTGCTTAAACTGGAGAGGCTCCTCTCCTCGCAGCTCATCCCCTTCTAATCAGCCCAGTCGCTCTTCTCTGGACCTTTTCTAGCGCTGCTATGTCCTTTTTTTGTAGCCTGGAGACCAAAACTGCACACAGCGCTCCAGATGAGGCCTCGCAAGTGTGTTATAAAGGTTGAGCGTCACCTCCTGTGACTTGTACTCCACACATCAAGGTGCTATATAACCTGACATTCTATTAGCCTTCTTAATGGCTTCTGGCCATGGCCTGCTTGTTGACAGTGCCCTGAACTCTGTCTCCTAAATCCTTCTCATAAGGGGTACTTTCAGTTTCCGACCTCCCTTTGTGTATTCAGCCCTGACGTTTTTATTTCCTGTGTATGAAACTTTACATTTACTGACATTCCATTTCATCTGCCCAAGCCTGGATGCTGTCCATGACCCCCTGTAACGATCTTATTGATTCAAGATGATCTTCTTCAAATAGAGTACCTGGCAGTGATCAGGATTCTCCATTAATGCCGCCATGGGTGATTGGTAAGAGGGAGCACGTGACTAATAGTGCTGTCCTTCAGAGACCCAGCTCTCTGTCCTAACTTATTGTGACATTTGCTGGCCCATAGACCAACCCGCCTTAACTTCGAGCTCGAATGATGAATGTTCTTTGCATCTCACGCTTTTTTTCCCTTTGCTAGTTGTCCATTGTGATATCGAAGTTGTCCACAAGATGGTGCTGTTGCCTAGCTTGTCTCACTCTGGTAGTTCTGCTGAAGTTAATGTTTATCTAACCGAGCAGGCGCCAGCTGGGTTTGTGTGTCCTCCCCATGTCTGCATGGGTTTACTCCAACAGTCCTAAAACCTGCAAATTACCTGAACTAGATTCCTCTCTTGTGCCTCATGATTGCTGGGATGGGCTCCTGCTGCCGTGGATATTCAGATTAGGAAAAGGGGAGGAAGAATGTCAGGCCGTACGCAACTGAATTAACAAAGGGTCTAGTAACGAGGCGTAAAACACCCATCCGCGTACCCGATGTGCTCCTCACTCCTGCTGAGAGAAGCACCGCGTGTAAAGATGGAGCACTCGACCAGACCACCCTGTCCGGGGTCTTTTTTGCTCATTATTTTCCTCACTCGGCTTTTTTGCTCTTGCCCTCCCCGCTCTGTGGTTCTCGTCTCTCTTCTCTGTCGACACTCCTCCTTTTCCAGCTGGACGCTTCTGCCCCAGTTTTTCTTTGTCCTCACGCTGTGTTCCTTGTCATCTTTGCAGGGATGTCAACGTCGTTCAGGTTCCACTGCTTGTCGGTGAAGTGTGTTGGAGTGAATGTACCAGGATGGCTGGGCAGCTACTCACTCACCTGCACGTACTGTAACTACTGCCATTGGGACTTTGGTTTTCACTCCAAGCACATCTCCTAGTGAGCGGACAAATTCAAGAGCTGCTCTTTATAGAAGCGGTCGGGGGGCTCAAACACGTGGCGTGGGAGGGGCAGGACAGAGTGAGTCTTCACCTGTCTCTGCGTTTCCTGAAGCCCAGCTTTATGGCAGCAGACTCCGCTGTTGTAACTCAGTGTACCAGCAGCGTCCGCTATAGCGAAGTGGAAGGCCGCATTGTCTCATCTCACCGCTGGCTAGCTTCTAAATTCAGCAAGTCATGGCCGGTTATGACCGCATAATCAGTTTACCGTAGGACTCGATAAGCTAATGGGGTGGAGTTCACCTCTACAAGGCGCCATATAGTAGACCCCACTACTGATCCACTGCCCCAATTGGCGAGTCACTGCCAATTTTGAGAGCATAATCAGTTTAACTGTGTACTCGTAAAGCACCTGGGGGTGGAGCTTATTGTTAAAGGCGCTATATAAAATGAGACGACAGCAGATGCACACCTTAACACTGGCCGGCTGCGCAAATCGGCGAGGCACTGCCAATTCTAAAAGTCTCATTAAGATAACTGAGTGCTTACTGTTCGGAGTTGACTGAGTAAAACAAGAAAGTCTGATGGAAGGCGCTATATGAAGCAAGAAGACGACCCACTGACATTCTAGAACAGCCCAAAGGGAGTCGCTGCCAGTTGTGACAGCTTAATCCGTTTAACAGGGGACTTGTAAAGACGCCACATTACGAAAGAGACGAGTGGCTCTCTGACCCTGCTAACGCTCAAACGATACGAGGATATGTGAGCAGCTTAACGGAGTCCTACTGAAAAGGCGCTATATAGACTACACAGGCTTCTTGGACGGTTTGGACAAGCGTGTCCGAGGCGGGCTGGCCGCCTTCGCTCCCCTGCTTTTGTCCCCGTTCTCGTGTTTACCGTTTGTCTGGAATTTGCACAGATGATTTGGAGTCCATTAATGGAAAAAAGGCGGCGTGCATATGTGTGTGTGCGTGCGAGCGAGCGAGGCGAGGACGTAAAGAGTTTAAGCGTTTTATCTTATTGTGCCTGCGATTGCCAGGATCGGCCGCAACACATTCTGACCCTGAAAAGGAGTAAGAGGATTAATGGGGCCGGATATTTATATTTTAGACCCTGAAGGAACTCGCAACATGAATCTGCTTTTATTTAAAGTGTGAATGCTTTTAAATGTATTCTTATGCCCGAGTCTGACCCCAATACACGGCTTTAACAGGAGGGCCGTTTAAAAAAGAGGCTTTACGCTGAGCGGCAGAGGAGCGCAAATGGCAGCAAAGTGGTTTGCTGTTGAAAAAAAATGATGCCGCTGGGATTCCATTAGTTCTCTTTCTCAGAATTGGGGCAGGGAATGCTAAAAAAAAAAAAAAAAAAACCTGTGGTGCTCCATCTGCCTACGGGGAGCTTGGACGTTGTCCCGCGTGTCCCTCATCTCAGGAGGACTGGTGATTGGGAAGGACACAGGTCAGCGTTGGTAACTGGCATATGCCCAGTGCTGCCAGTTGAGCTCACCTGACCCTGCACAGGGTGACGTGGCACCCATAGGAAATGGAGCAGCCATGGCTTTGGAGGATGCACTTAATATGGGGTGACGGTGTGACACCGTAGAATCACAGTGGTCCGAGTCACTCAAGGGGTTCTCAAGTTCAGTCCTTGAGGGCCACAGTGGCTTCCAGCTACTGTTTGAACCAACTGCTGAATTAGGAGCCAATCCTTGCTGGTATCAACTTTGGTGAATGTGCCCATTGTCTTACACCACACCATGTGGTCCAGTCCCACCTTCTGGAAACGACTCTCTATCTGCCACAGCCAGGTGTGACGTGGGTGACCTCTTGACCTGGTCCAGCCGCTTGGGTCTTCAGCAGTGACGATTTTGCGAGTCGGATCACCTTCGGGGAAACGCGCCACATGGCTGTAGTACTGTAACTGAAGCTCCCTCATAATGCAGGTAATGTGCCTCACTCGAGACTCCATGAGAATCACAAAGTCAAACCAGTGGTACCCAAGGATTCTCCGAAGAGACACCGGACAGAAGGAGTCCAGTCTTCATCCCAGGTCACTGGATAGCGTCCACGTCTCGCATCCGCATAGTAAGATGAGCAGCACCAGGACTTTCAAGACTTGGACCTTCGTCATTTTGCAGACATATCAGGACTGGGCTGGAACAAAACAAAAAGGAAAAAAAAAATACAGCAGCGGCAATCGCCACTTCAGGCCCCTCCGGCTGTAATAGCATTGTGTCCCACTGCCATGGTGGTACCAGTGCTTTACTGAAAGGGGCTCAAAGCCCTTCTGCTTACCTGCTGCCCTCCTTTGCATTTGGTGCCTGGACGTTCGCCAAAGATTGAAACCAAAGTCCTGGCACCTGTGAGGTGGGTTATGAAGGGGCTTTCTTGCAGCATTTTGCTCTCCTCCCGTGACTTCACTCGGGAGCTGAAAGTCTGAGCAGACACCACGTTGAGCCGCCAGCCTGGCTGAAGTTTGTTCCTCTCCAGGGCTGCTACGTGGTCTGCCAGCTCTTTACTGTGCCCCAAGAGGGGTGTTCTTGTTTTGAACCCACCCATAACTGCAAGCCCCACTCTAAGTCCATAACAGCTGGCCCGTGGGCTCCTCTCTGGAAGTAAAGCTTGTTCGGCTTTAAACAGTTTGAGTGACCCCCCCCTTGGGGTACGTCTCCCCTTTAATTGAGGCGACTCCCATGTTTGCTTCACCAACAACCCTGTTTTTATTTACATATTCCTTGTTGAATTGCACATTTTGTTTTCACTCCTTTGTTATTCCATTTTGTGGGCCCCCAATGCCTGTTTCACTGCAGCCCCTCACCCACCCCCCCCCACCTTCAGCCAACGTGCTAAAAGGATGGGCTGGGGTGGGAGTATAAGACTCCTCGTCCCGCAGTTCTCACTACAGAGCCGTGCCCACCATAGTGTGTGATTTGCTGTGACAAGCAAACGAGTTTGTGTCCCTGTCACTGCATTATGGGTCAGGTGGCAATGGCTTTCCTCAGTTGCGTTTTAGTAAGTCTGTCCATTTTCTCAGCCAGCTTTTTCCATGTAGGGTCCATTTTGGGGCAGAACCAATCCTTGTAGTGTCAAGACTCTGCCCTGTTGCTCAGTTGACATTAAAATAACACGTGTCTTGGTTATCAGTGTGCACTTAGACTACCAAAGAGTCCAGTCCTCAGGCTGAAGATCTTGAAAACTGGAGGAGCAAGAGTTTCAGTCTGAGGCTCTCCACCATCAAAGTCTTTTCTCCACTTCATCAGGTGGGCCATCAATCATGGAGTGAATGGTAACACCACAGGGATCTCCCAGAGAGTGATCCGTTGGAGAGCAGGAGGCTTCATTTGGGAGTGGTGTCTCTGTTCTTCTTCAATACATCACGGAGGTCATGAATTTTGGAGTGACCTGCAGTGTCACAAGGAGCTCCCAGTAAGCAATGTCTGTGGGAGCAGGAGGTTCATTTTGGGAGTGGTTGTCTGGGTTCTCCACTTCATCAGCCTCAGAGTGAACTGCGGTGTCACAGGGATCTCCCAGCAAGTGATGTCAATGCAGCCATTTGTCAGTCAGTAATTCTGTTACACATCCTCTAGATTCTCTTTCTTTTATTTCAGCTAGGATTAGTGAATTCATCTGGGGAGACAGGAGTTGGACATTCTGAAGCAGTGGTGCATTGTGTAGATTTGGTTCTGCGGAGTCGTGGCCTTGCTGGTTGTCTCAACCTCGGTGAGGACACTGGAATGGGTTCATTTATTCAGAGAACATTCTGTTGGCAGTGCTGATGAAATCTTTGGCACTGGTGAGGGGTAACAAATCTTGCTACCGTATGGGACAGTAGTGATGTAAATGGCCACTTGGACTACGTAGTCCTTTAGGTCTCCTTCTTAGGGTCAAAGTTGATGCAGACCTGATGGCAAGCTTTCCAGATGCAGCACAGAACTTCATCTTCAGTGATAACCATTTCAGAGTAGTTAGTCTTTGAAGCATGCAAAAGTGGGCATCAACTTCCAGTGGTGGTTGATTACTGACGCCTCAGTTACCTGTTTGGGGACATCTGGCAGAGGATCGTGGTTTTCCTTATGTTTAGTGGCAGTGCTGAACCTTCTTACTCCACTAACCGAGAAATTCAGAGTTAGTCTGGTGTTGTTCCACAGAGCCATCAGCATGTTGAAGACAGGATTGTGATTTCATCCTTAAGGTGCTGAAGGTTGCAAAGCTGTATGAACTGGGTGGAGAGCAGAAGCAGAATCCTGTGGTGGAGATGATACAACCTGGTTTAGTCCATGAAGAGATCCATTTTTCATGTTGCAATTGCCAGTTGCAGTCGTCTGCCATGATAAGATTTTGTAGGGCAGATTCTTCCAGAAGACTTTGTCAGTTCAATCACAGTCATGCATAGCTTTTTGCTGCTGACATTTATGTTGGATTTGCTTGGCTGCTGTTGAGTCACCACTGATACAGAATGGGCTTGAGAAGGATTTCCTCTGCAAGTGAGAGCAAGTCACTCAAATTTCCCACACTTCTCCTGTGTTATCCTCCTTTATGATGATGATATTGGCAATCCTGAGGTCTTGTTGGATTGTTTTTTATTCTTTCTGCTCTTGTTAGTCACCAGACTCAGATATGTGCCCTGGGTTACCATCCAGGCTGCTGGCCTTCTTGCTTTTCGTTTGTTTGTCAAGTCCAATGATCTATTTTATGGGTGGTGGTTGCAAAGGAATTCCCTGAATTGTGTCAGGTGTCACTATGGATTTGGAGTTTTTTTTTTTTTGGTCGATTCCATATTAAGACTGGAGAGGAGTGTGGCAATCAGGGGCACACGTGAACATACGTTCAACGGTAAATTAACCTAACAGGTGCATCTTGTGAATGTGGGAGGAGGACAAAGAGAGAATGTGGTACTCCAAATGGAGGGAGCAGGGTTACTGGATTCCTGTTTGACAGGTAGGTGGAATCTTAATTGTAATTCTCATATGGGTTAAGATCTCCATCTTTAATTATTTCTTTTGCGTAATAAGAAGACAGAGGTGCATGTATACATTTGAAGTCTGCTTCGAAAAGGATTTAGGAAGGAGAAAAGGTTTCAAAGAGTGGGTCATAATTTTGAAAGTGCTACTCAGAACAACTAGTTTCTTCTGCCAGTGTTAGTATGTTCTTAATTTAGTCCCGACTAATTTTTGATTTTGAATTTCATGCTTCACAGTTCCCCAAGACTTGAGTGTTTAGGCTCAGTGGCAACTCTTGATTGTCCTGTTGCATGTCACTGTGCCCTGGGTTGTTTCCTGCCTTTTACCCAATAGTGCCAGCTTTAGGGGAAAAAAAAAAAGTACTGCTTTTCCAGAAAAGTTTTTGTACAGCTATCATCATGCCTGTCTCACCCTGCTCTTTTGCTTTTCTACTCTGTTGAATCCCATAATTTAATTCAAAGATATGCGCACACACACTTCTGGTTTAGTCCATTTCCTATTGGCCCTGAGGCTGCCCATAATAAGGCCACCTTTTCAAAGCCGTAGCCCACCGCGCATGAATTTGTTCAGGCGCATATAACACAAAGTTGGAAATGTCAAGCCCATGCTTCTGGTAATTTCTGAATTAGTAGGAAGAAATAGGAAAACATAAAGGGGAAAGGAGGAATTTGGACCAGGATGATTGAACGGATGTGTTAAAATTTGAGAATCTTCATCTGATTAAATAATAAATTGATATGAAAACCAGATGCCAAAAGGACACCCCGTGGCTCACATCACCTAGACAGAGAAGACACGTGTCCACCACAGCGTTCTTAATGTGCACTGGTGGCAATGGGATGATCTTCACATCAGACTTGGATTATGTATGGGGCCAGCTTGGAAATAAAGAGCACACATATTATTTGTTTTTTTCCTGAACACTGTTGGTATATTTCATGTTCATAAAGGTAAGCTCTTCAAATCGTCCATGGATTTCTCATATCTGTATATGCATGCTGGATGTGTTCAACTGCAGCATTAATAATAATAATAATAAAAAAACATTCTGACGAGATTGACGGAGATTTTTGTTTTTTGTAAATGTTTATTATATCAAAATACAAAACATTTTTGAAGCAGGTTAAATGTTACATGGGAATAAAGCATCTGAAATGTCAACTCTAAGTTTCCAAAGTCCATCATTCGTCCACATGGCGTCTGGCAATATTAAACAATGCTACGCTGCTTACAAGTTTCTCAGCAGGGCGTGTCTCTGTGAACATGCAATGTAACTGATAATGAGTTGGCTCAGTACTCAGCAGGGCCAGGGGCGACGACTGGGGCACTGCCTGCCAGACACTGCTGAGTGTCCAAAGCCAAGCTGGGGGAGCCCGCCATAAAAACAAGAGTCTGATTTGACTGCTTGGTCAGGAAGCACTCAGGAAGGAACGCTGCTGTGATTGAGCCTTTACTGAGCCTGCACAGCATTTAGAGAACAGGCAAAAATAAAGAAATAACTAATCATTGGGCCCCAAGGGCTGCTCTGAGGCTAGACATGTAGGAAAGGTACGCTGAAAAAGTGTGTAAAGGCCGGTGATGGGCAACACTGCTGTACTTGGGGAGGTGAAACCTCTAAGCCAATGCAGAGAGCAAATAAATAAATAAATAATACAAGGCTAGAGATGCAGAGCCCCACCGCTTCTGAGACATGTCAGTGAGCAAAATGCTGTGTGTGTAGAGCACCCTTATAGCTCTGCTGAGTAAAGAGTAAATATCTCGAGGAAATACAGCAATAAAATATGATATATAAGGCTTTGGTACAGCACCATATATATTGTTTCATATTGTATCCAGAAAAAAACTGTTTATTGAAAAAATATTGAATTTTTAGAATAATACCTGAAGTTGTTAAAAAAATTAACCCTCTGGCTGCCCATAATGTTATATATATGTAAGTAAGAAAAAAGTTTCATTAATAAAAACGTTTAAAAAAATCCCGGACTCATTTGGTGAAAATACTGCAAACAAAGCCCTACAATGTTAAATGTATGAACAGGGACTATTAAAGTTAACAATGTACTTAATATCCTAAGCAAAACATAAAATAAAAACAGCAGCAAATAAGAATGAACTGAGAACGCATGCCCTTTGTCAAAGCCTACATGGACGAGCTTGTGTTTGGGTCCACCTGCAATGTTTCCAGTATAAGAGAGCTGAAAACCCACTTGACCCTAGTACACCTTCAGTTTTGTTCTTTTTGTCACTCATGCAGGGGGTCTCAAAGAAGAGCGACATCAGGGAGCCATGCTCTCACCTGTGTCTTAAGAATCTCGCATCCAAACGGCCTCAATGGAAGGCAAAAGGCAAGCAAAACAGAAAACTGACTGCATCTTCCTACTGTCCCAGCAAAGTCTGCATTAGTGGGAGGCTGATCAGAATGTTTTTTTTTTGTTTGTTTCAGAGAGAAATAAACAGATTATAATTAAAAAGAAAAAAAAAATTGTGCCCCATTCCCTAGCACTTCTTTATGGGTCACCCTCAGAACCCTCACGTCACCTAATGCACCTCTGGATGGCTAATCCTTCTTTCTCCCTTTTGCTAACCCACACCACATTTTTCTTTCTGCACAAAATAAACTGAGAAGTGACGGCAACTTCTAATTTTAATGACACGCAGGTACATCTCTAGTGCTTACTTTGAATGGCTCCATGATACCGAGTTCTTGTATCTTGAAAACATGCTATTTTAAATGGGCATCAGCATGAAGATGTTTCTTTTTTATTTAATGTTCTTTACTTCTTTACATTTCTCTTACTATTTTTTATATCATTCATGGTCGACAACTATAATTTGCAGTTAGTCTTCTGATTAAAAGTTACATTTACCAAATGTTTATGTCTGCTTATTGGGTGTCATGCAGTTAGGGCTGTTTTTGAACCTGCTGCATTTATACAGACAGCACGCTTGAAGCATGGGAGTACAGAAATAGGCCTGAGTTTTGTGAACAGTCTGCAATTACCTATGAAATGCAATAGATGGCACACAAATGAGTGTCACAGTCTCATAATTTATGTTTGCAAATGGGTCTTCATGATGTAATTTATCCTTTTTGTTTTGTACCAATTAATATTTTACCACCAAAGTAACAGAATGTTCCAAATTGTACCTCCAGACTCTTATTAATCAGTGTTAAGCACACAAACAAAATGTTTATCAGCTAACAAAAAAAGCTGAATGGACTAAATGTGCAGTGCTGTAATTTGTAAAATTCAACATTACAAACTTAGTCAAGATGAAAAGAAACACCTTATTAGGATATCAGTTTTTGGCTGGCATAAACCAAGGAAGACCATGAGGAAGGCAGCAAGCCTTTGAAAGAGCAATGAAATGCTCATTTACAGTCTTTAATGATGGAATCCATGGTACAAAACAGTGGATTGATCATGAGAAAGAAGAAATATCTCATGGACCAGCATCTGCTATTTTGTGTGCCTCCAGCTCATTTCCAGGATTTACTCTGGTAAGCACATGATGGCCACTTACTGTACTGTATATGACTTAATACAGTAGTTACTATCGTCTTCCCCAAATTTATCATATATCCCATATCTAATAATCTCACTTAAACTCTTTTCTACCTTGTTTTAATTTTACTGGTTTTCATGCTGGAAATACACATATTGAGAAGACAAGAAGATATGTGGTAGGCAGTGACTAAGGTGTTAGACCACCATTCAATAAGGTTTCCATACTGAACTATATGTAAATGTCGTAATTTGTTAATTGCAAATTTTACAAAATTCATATAATTAAATCTGATGGTGAGACAGTAACTCTTGCAAAAAAAGCAAGAGATTGTGCACAAGGGACAATTAATTGCAGGAATGAGTAAGTGAACACTATGGCCAATAAATAAAAAACAAATAAACATGGGAGACAATTATATTGTGTGGTAAGGGACCAAAGGTGAAATCACAAATAATGATATACACACAATGAAATGATGCTTAATATATGGATTGCTTTTTCCTGTTCTCTATCCTGTCTCATATGGATCTGTAAAACAGGATAACTGCTTGGATCAAAAACATGCTTTGGGGCAGATTTTAAAAGTCACATGCAGAGGCTTATTAAAAAGTAAAAATAAATAAATAATTAAGTACAGACAGAAATTGAGTCCAAGGTGGAACAACTGTGTTGCTTCTAGCAGAATCATAAATAGAAAGATTCAGTCCTTCCATGAATATTCATGGTTGGAATTACTGCTCTGAATGCAATCAAGCTCCGAAAAGGTGAAACTTGATAGTGGAAGTGGAGACTCGGCATCAAGAGGGTTAATATTACTGCAGTAGTGTGCTTGTAAACGTTTGGTTTTTACACATTTATTGATGTATAAATCTGTAAAAATTCAAAGAAAACAAAAACTCCAGTCCCAGGCTTTGTGAGAGAAACTCTTCCCAGATTTTTCATTGGGAGCCTGGAACTTTTTTTTTTTCATTTATTTATATATGCCACTGCTTTAAATGAAAAATGCTGATAACTGGAATATTGTGTGTTTACAATTTTGCTACATTGTCAGTCCCCTCTTGTACAGATTATTTGCTGAAAGAATATTAGCTGAGTACCAGAGAAGGAAAACATGTGGCAAGCTTGAAAGTGGGAGGCCGTGCCTGCTGCCAGATGCAAGATGCTAGTGTTTCCAAAGCACTTTTCGCTTTTGCAACCACAGTAGTTATTTTTTTTTCAAGACAAAGAACCCTACAAGTGTAATCAGTGATCCACAATTACTTCATTGACTCCACTGCCCACTGGTGATTTAGAATGTCACCTGTTTACTGGGCTCCAAACACATACATTGATGGAGCTGAAAACTGGAAACAATCTTATTTGAAACATTACATCAATTGAGCCAACAGCCTCCTCCCAAGGACACAAGAGGGTGAGTGCACTTGTTTAACTATGTGCTGGCAGATCGGAATGGGCTGAGTAAACAAATGAGGAGGCAGTGTCTGAGCTGGAAGATGATGAAGCCTAGGATTAAGTGAGGGAAGAGTTAGTCCTCTCTAAATATTGATAGCCACTGAAATGAATGGCATCACTGCCCATGAAAAAAATGGATGCACTTTGTGCAAAGAGCAAATTCTTATAAATGAAGTTTGTTTTGACACTGTGACCTTTGGTCAATAATTAGCACCATTCTGCAAGCACATTATTGCATTGGATGACCTGTAATTATAATTAATTTGTTTGTCTTTGGTCACGTAACATCTCCTACAGCTGTCAGAGGCATCATAGTTAGTTAGGTTTGCACTTGAGACCAAGGTTAGCTATGCTGACTTGTTGGCTGCTCCTGGAAGTGCACCACCTATGTACAGAACTTGTGGTGTTCTGGCAGTGTCAGCACAGAGGCTTGTTAAATGCCTGCGGCTTTTAATGTAAACATCATGCCAACTTCCATTGACAATCACTGGAAACAATTGTTCTGTGGATGCTTGCCACTTCTCTGGACTAACCAAATTGTGCTGATTCCATTTTTGTTTAGTTGAAAGCCTAAATTGGAAACACACTTTTTGCCAGTGATCATTGAACATGGTTTCTCAAAAAAGACAATTGGCAGGTCCAAACAAACATGATATTACAGAATAAGCTTAAATATCATCATGTGGTTTGCATTATTCTGCTACAACAGTCTCAGTAGGGTAGCCACATGTCAAACTATTGATAGTATCTCCAAAGCCACAAGCTGTCAGGAATGGTGCCAGGTTCACATAACCATGTTTAAAAGGGAAAACACTGATAATTCTTTATGTGATATACTGATATGCTGAATTCATCTACTACACCATAGGCTTATTTTCTCAGGTTGTCAATTCTGCCATGAGGTACGCCTATACATCAAAGAATGCAGCAGGCTTATGAATGAGTTTAGCTTCTGGGTTACTGAAGTACCTTTGTAGGTCACTTTGTTTTTGGGTGTGCTATGCTAAGGTTAGGTTTTTAAATCAAATGAATTCAGGCTCAAAATTAATCCCAGAATTTAGCAGTAATTGCACCTTTCATATCCGCCAAGACTAGTAGCTATTTTCCAACTTGCATTAGGTAAGACAGTTTGACACAGAAGCCTCTTTGTGTGAGTGAGAAATCTAATAAAAACAATATTGCAGGGTAGAATATCATTTGGATTTATAGAAGAAGAAGCTCTAAACAGACAATTTGGATCTTCATTAAAAAAGATATCATGGATTTTCACAAGAAGGATATAATATAGGGATTTTGAACTTCGAAGTGAGAAATGTTTTATATAATTCTTCAATTTGCATTAAAAAGTGCTGTATAGATATTTAGTAATTTCAGGAAAATTGTATTACATAGGCAATTTGAGCTTCCATGGTTATATGAATACCGTGCACCAGCCCTTCAGCACTCATGAAATTAAAACAACTTGCTTTGCAAGAAAGAAGAATAATGTTTTCTTTCTTTTTTTCTCCCATACATTACACCAAAATGTTCTGTAATTTCACTACCTGGTGATGGATCTATTCACAAATAAAATATCAACATCTTTTATCTCTTATGATACAGTATTGCTTAAAGCAGCAATGAATACAAAAATAAAATAACTTATGAATTTTATACATTTTGAAAAAATGGAACCACAATAAGCAACAACAAAAATATCTTTCCCTTTAAAACCTGGTTATTAATATTATTATCATCATTATTATAAACATCATTAGCACGGACAATATAATCATCTGTAGCATTTAACATTTTATATTATTATTCACATTAGAGCTAATAGAAGCCAGCTAGCCAAACACAGCCACTGCCAACACTGAATGGTTAAAGACTAATGTTCTGTAGCACGTGGCTTCTATAATGTACACTTTCTTGTTTTATCACTGAGCTATAGTAAATATTGCCACATTTTTATCCTTTTATAACCTTTGTTGGACCAAGACTGAAAATAATAATAAAAAAATATTTATAGTCCTCGTTTCCTTTTAAAATCAACTGTGTCTTATACCTGTCCATCTATGGCCAAGATGTGCTCAAGTCTGACATGTTTGCGATATGACTGCGGGAGGTCACTCCAACATGTACACAGCTAGGCAGACATTTGAGACATTGAACTTTCTGGATTTATAACTGAGCACTAAGCATCAATTCATTACTTTTTTATAACGTGCTCTATGAAATTCAGATTCATAGAGAATAAAAGCTGTACTTTTACACTCAGTCACACTAAGGCAATCAGAACCACTATGTATTGATCCAAATCCTTAACATGTGCAGCCATATCATATCAAATGATGGAATCAGACTTGAGTGGGTCTGGAGTCCAATAAAGTACACATTCACACACACTCACCCGGACTGGGCCAGTACTTGACAATCACGTCTTTGGGATACAAGGAGAAGTCGGAGAATCTAGGAAAACCAAATCAGACAGTGGCTTGTGGCCAGACTAAACTCAAGCCCCTGAAACCATTACATAGCAGCAAAAACAGTTGCAACCCATTACAGCCAAAAATAATTTGTAATACTCAAAACTCCATGGACATTACTAATTATTATGCAAATAAGCAGGCATTAGGGGGTATCTGTTCTCCCTGTGGTGTCAGGGGCATTTTTCCTTTATAAACAACCTCATACTTCTAGACTTGCAATAGCCATGCAGCCTTAAAAATTATGAGTGCTGCATAACGTTTGTTATTGATACCCCCAGAGGTACAGGCTTACACATAAGATATCATGTTTCATACAGAAAGATGCTAAAGCACATGTACATGGTTAACAACAGGACAATGTGGCACAACCTTAAGTGTGCAAAAGCAAGACCATAGACTCAGAATCTTTCATGTGTTGCCTGATCTATTCTGTATTGGGATGTCCCATTGGGGTATTCTGCACTTAACTTCCTAATCAAATAAAACACAATCATTTCACATTTTACAGAGTTTGTCAAGCCAGGGAGCTTTCCTCATTTTTATGTTCTTCACAAATCAAGTTCTTATAAGCAGACTCTTATTAATCACTCAATCAATCAATGTTTATTGTATAGAGAATCAGTTGACAGAAGTAACTCGCAAGGGTTACATATGACAAATATTTCACAAAACAGGAGGAGTATTTCAGAAATAATTATAGTATTTTAATTTTGGGAGCAGTGTTAAAATAAATAAATAATAAAAGTAATGAATACCACCATAGTGGGGAAGTATTTTAGAAAGATAATACTAAGTTTGATAGACCAGTGTATTCCAGATGTTCCATTAAGAGAAACATCACAGAAGACTTGTGTAATTTCTTCCCTAGACAGTCAGAGTAGCTATATTGGAATGTATCTTATGTATAAAGTTATTTTTATATACAGGCAGCAGATCAAAAGGTGGAAGCACCACTATGAAGTCATATAACAGGATGTAAGCTACTATGTGCACATATGAAATATTATGTATTCTATTTTATTGAATTTACCAGGGTTACCAGGGTCTGAAATTCTGCTGAAGGAATGAGGAACCACTGTTCTATGATAAAGTCAATCCACTCAGTCAAATCATGTCTTACAGATGTAAGTGAAAAAATGCTATTGCAGATATCCTTCCATTATCTCCAATAAAAGTTTAACTGGAATCATTTACAGTAAGCATGAAAGTAATGGTATACTGAGAACTTGAGTTTCATCCTCAAACTTCTGGGTAGCTGGCTACAAGTGCTTTATGGATAGGGGCACATAGACTCCCAGTTGGGGAGCAGGAAAGAACAACTGTATGAGAGCATGAAGGTGATGAGTCACACTAATGAGTAATGATAAGCACTGATTTCCAGTTGTATTGGAAACAAGATAAAATATGCACCCCATTCGATTAAAAATCAGCTAAACCTTTGTTTTTGGAACTAATGATTGAGAACTCTATGCTATTTGTGATTACATCTGCAGTAGTTTGTGTTTGGAGAATATTGTAAAAGACAATTTAACTTATTACCTAACATGTGGGCACTGCTGACAACTGTCTGTGCTATTTACACCACTGTAACCAATGTAGATGTACACTGTCAGGTCTAATTATTATTCTGCGCACTGCACCTACTATCTTTTCCTGGTCTGTATAGTTCTCAATAGACTGTTCTTAACTGTCTATGTGTGCACTGTACTGAAGTTTTCAATAAGCTGATTTAAAATAACTGATCTGTTTATGTTTGTAATTTTAATTAATGGCAAAGCATAAAAACTCACAAATACAAACTTTTAATCATCTCTTACTCTTTGCTAACTGGTTCTGTTGAAACATTAACAAGTTAAGATGTTTTCACTAACAATAAAACACATGTCTAATATGCAACATAAGACTTTTTCATTATTGTGCCATCACCTCCTAGCCATGCCAGCCTTAATTATAGAAACAAAGATGCATGGATAGCATTTTTATACACATCTCCCCCTTGTTAAGCATATTGGGTTGTGAATTGCTTCATCTAATTAGAATCAGAATCAGAATCTCTTTTATTCGCCAGTACTTAATGTATAGGAATTTGACTTGGTAGATTTGGTAGATCCACAACCAGACCAGTGTGAAAGCTTCTGTTATTAATAGTAGTTCCACCTGATAGTCTGTCATCTGTACATGTAGATGTGTGGTTGGATTACTTGATATTGTCATCTTTTCTAGTCAATTTTTTGACTAACGTATGGTTCTGATGATGTACTATTTTTTAAAGTACGCCATTTTGGTGACTATTTGCAATTACCCTTGAGGTAATTGACAGCCAGCTCAGATACATTGCTTTATTCACATATAACATCAATGTCTCATTTAGCAAAAATAAAATTATTATATTATTATCCAAGAACACAGAGTAGTGGGAGTGTGGGGTAGGAGCATGATGGACTATGCTAACATACTTTAGTACTTCTCGGCTTATGTCAGCTTCAACAGCCCTTTCATTTTGGAATCACTTACTGTATTTTCATTTGGTCCTTAAAGGCTCATTAACTCATTGCATTTTGCAAAAAAATATTTTATGAAGAAGAAAAAAATATTTTATGTGCTACAGTTTTGACATGTATTGTTCTACTAAACTATATGTGACTTAAACAAATTTGAATCAGTCAACTAAATGAAGGCAGTGCTGCATCTTAGAATATGAATTAGGTTAGATCTTTGATTATAACAATGCTGTGGACACAACATACAAAAGAAAGAAAGGCCATGCTGACAAGCGTATGTATGTACCTAGGGAAGATTGACAGAATGAACTTGTACTCTAGACTAGTGACCCTTCCTTAGAAGTCAGCTCATACTACCACCTTATTATCCGGTGAGACTTGACTCCACAAAAAAATGGGTGGGTCAGGCTGTGAAAAAACTGTAGAAGTAAGCTAGCAATGCAATCTCAAATATACTGTGTATATATATGAATTCTTCCCCTAAGTCTTCAGGGATGGTGGTATTTGTTCTCTTCAAAAATTTCTATGCAATTACATGAACTATTAGCATTATCACTGTCAAAGTGAATGAGGTCAATGGTTGCTCCAAAACACCAATATGGATCATGCCAGCCCAATTTAACTACTGTGGTTTTCTGAAACACTAGGAAAGCCCTTTACATCTAGGCATCTATCTATTCATTCTTTTTCTGCACTCACTTTTCTATTGTAAAAAATTTTGGAGTCATAGCCACATATGTAGCATACTTCAAATTTTTAAAAAAGCTGTTATTTCCACCCACAAGGTTTGTTTCAAGCCTTATTCTATTTCTCTATAGTAAAGTTAAGTCATAGGACAAGCAACCCACCATGCTTGTCAACAGCAGTGACTACCATGCCTTCATAATATTAAAGAGTGGCCTTATCAGCAATAGCATTGTTGGACTACCCCCAAAAAGAGTGCCACTGCCAGCACCTGAATGTTAGCAGTAACATCATGATCATGTGTGAATTTATGGAGCACTATTGCACCCTTGAGGACTCTATACACACATTACATATAGCACCCAAATGGCCAACACAAATAAAGATAAATAGCTGTCACTTTGGTGAGTGTCTTGTCCTAGGAAACATGGAGGATCTGGGGCTGTATTTTGTACAGGAAAGCCAGACTGAGGTAGTTGCTAGAGAAAACTGTAGCACAAGCAAAGAGTCTGGCATTTCCATGTGACATACATACAGAGACCACTGGCTATCCCTCCAATAAGAGGCACTGGGCTTATGAAGGATAACAATACCATCCACCTACTGCACAATTTCAACATTAAAACCTTCAAAAGGCTGTGCTCAGACTGAAGGGAAGGAAAAAGCACATTCACAATAAGTATTGCACATCAAAGACAGTGTACTAGTTTTAAACTGGCACACTTCAAGACCTGTTTTCTGCCCCCTGAAGAGAGGCCGAAACAAGAAAAAAAAAACACTGATGAAGTGTGACAAAGCCCTGGAAATGTCATTTAAAATGACAACTGTTTTTTGGCTAATCTACTTTCATATACACCAACACGCTTGGTTTAAGGTTACTGCTGCCTTTGTTCTTGGGTCGGCACACTTCATATTGAGTAAATCAATTCTTTTTCTTCACTAACATTTCACAGATGATGAGTAAAAGAGCCCAAAGATTTCTTTGTATTTGTGGATTTCTGTACATTCTTCAAAAATCCAACATCTAACCCTAGATTGAACATGCTACGTATACCTGCTTTGAGTACATTCTGTTAAAAGGAGCCTTTACATCGAACTCCAACTTGAACACAAACAAGTACTTTATGCCAAAACACACTGTAAAAATAAAAAAGCAAATCTGTGAAAAGCTATGAACTCTATTAAAGATACTGAGCCCTATAGATTTCTATACAGTGGTTTAGTACTACATTCTACAGTATATATAAAGTTTCCTTGGCTAAAACAGCAGCTGTTTAGCTAGTGTTATGAAATCAAACAATTCTATAAAATCACTTTCAGCTAAACATCAACTAACACTATAACAGTGAATTTATATTGCCGTCTATAGTATGGATCAGAATGCATGAAGCATCCTCATCTACTGATCCTCCACCATGCACACAGATGCTGTGTCTGCGACAGGGGTCCAGTGAACTTTGCCTGCTAAATCCAATATTGCATATGAAATGCTGGTTGTATAGCCACCCTCAATGTGCTTCACTCACTTTTGGGTGGCAGGCAGAACTTTGCAGGCTGACAGTGAAGACCAGAATGGCAGCGAAGTCCCAGATTTCTGTGTTTGAAATAAAGGACACGCTATTAAAATATCTCAACTCATCATCTCAAAATATTTAACTTTTTATCATATATTCTTCTGAGCATAATTTTTTTAAATATTGAATCAAGAAAGCAATAACTTCATGACTACTTTTTTCTTTTAGATAATAAGCAGACTTTCATTCACAAACTTTGCATTGCGAATTTTTCTCCAAGTCTGTAACAAGTTTAGAAATTTGGTGTATTTGTCTGGATGCTCCTCTTTCCTCCCCCACATTTTAACACATCTGTTAGTGCATTTAGTAGCTGCCTAGAAATACAGCAGTAGCTGTAGCACCTGATGTTTCTGTTGTGCTGTTTGTTCTCCTCCTTAGCTTTAGTTTAAACTTTGAAAGTGTCTATGAAATATGTACTTTATTCCTTTTAATTGTATTTATGTATTTGTTCTTTTGTCTTTTTTGCTTACAAAAACTGAATCATTATGTCTCCAAGCAGCTAAATAAGCATATGCTACCATTCGACTGGTTAAGTAAATTAAAATGCCATACTCACATAACAAAATCGTAGTAGCATTTGAAAGAGTTTCTACATGAACAGTTTGTATTACTATGGACACCCAGTATTTAGGTAGTAAGATGGAACTGGTTTTAGAAAAAATACTCTCGTAGCAAGGAATGCCAAAAATAGTATCAACTTATATGGAAAAGAATGAACTGCATCTGCTACTTTGAACACTAAGCTACTGGTCCCTTCAGTTTAATGAACATATTTTACATTTACATGCTAGTAGGTAAAGAGTTGACTAACAAAAATTTAAAGATCCATCTATTGAAAAGCGAATATACTGTAGTAATATTGTGGTAACTTAAATAGTACGTAGCTTCAGAAATTTTCAAATTTCTGTGAGATTTAAAAGTAATAATTAAAATTTTCACTAAGCACACATATGTGAGGTTGTCTTGATAACAAACACAATGCTTTGTAAATCACAGCCTCAGAGTGGTTATCACCAAAGGTGCTATATACTAATGCACACCATGTAGTGAAATAAACAGAAACTGTGCTAAAAGTTTATAGAAGCACGATGCACAATCTGCCTAAGATAATTTAATTGGTGATGTATTTCTGAAAGTAGAATTTAATATAATAAATAAATGCATATTTACATGAATTAACTATTTTAAATGGTGAAAATGTTTTTTCATTATCTTTATGCCAAAATAAAAATGTTAAATCTGCATATTCCACCTGGTTATTATCCCCATCAAATCTCCAAAAAGATATATTAGTTCCATCCAATAAATAAAAAGACTTCAAGATTTTAGTAACACTGTGTGACAAACTATTGAAGTCTCTAATTTGCAACTAATGTTTTAAAAATAAGCAATGAACCTCTATTTGTACTAATGTGATCAGAATCCATGAACATCAGGTAACTTACAAAGAAATTGTCAGACTAATTGTGGCTAACTAAAATGTTAAGGGCCCTTGGCAATCTCTTTACCCATAGCATGGACTATGTTCATTGTAAGACATGATGCCAGCAAGTGGCATATACAGGAGCCTCTAAAGACAACAGACGTTCAATCAAGTGTAAAGATAGATAAAGATATTCTCAAGCAGAAAACCAAATGGAATCTACTTTTTTAAAATAAAAGACCATCAAAAAGTCAACAGAGTAAGTTGTCAGGCCTAATGATTTCCCTGAATGATACCAGTCTGACATTCCATCACAGAGTCTAAGCTTCTGTGTTATTCCTTTTCACAGCCTATTGAACTACATTATCAGCAACATCAAAGTGCTTTCCATGCAAAATGAACTTTCCAAGTAAGCAATATGTACATCTTTACTTCTTCACCTAGGACATATTAACTTTCATTGCATTCACTTCTGTATTTATATTCAACATGCAATATGGTTCCTTTAAACATCTCAGAAGGCAAATCACTACAGCCTGCTTGCATAAATCAACAGAAACAAAAATAAATTCAAGTCCTTCTTTTCTTTAGAACTTTAAACAAATCAAGAAATTGCTGGTGAGAATTGGGCAGCAATATATTTTCCTCCTTTGACTCTAACATAATTGATAATTTTAGGAAACTCAACACATGTTACTGCTACCCAAGTGAAGCAGTCTCTGAAATCTGCACTTCATGCACAATGGCAATATTTACTCTCATGCCTCCCCTTCCTCAAAAGATGGTTTTGCCAAATTAATTTTAAAAATGAAGTTTCAATCATTAAAAACTTTAATAACTTAATTGTCAGTGTTGTTTTAGTAATACATCAAGAAAATGTCTCTTATTTTTACTTTTTATTTTTAGGGCAAGAAAGGGGAGAATCCTCCCTTAGCTGATAGTACATACAGTTACGGTACTGTCCAAGACATAAATGTGTAACTGCATGCATTCAATACTAAACAATTAAATTAATTAACCCTTTCTACTGCCACTTTTTTTTGTTTTATTTTGTGAATGGTGTTGCACACACATACTTAACTGATACCTTCGGGGCTCTGTCAAGATGAGTAATTCAACCCCCATTTTTATTTAATTTTGGCTTCAAACTCTAAAATAGATGGAAGCACTGAGGAGAAGTCCCAACACTTAAACCCATGTTTGCATTCTCTTTAGACAATGGAAAAATCCATTGTCAATAACTTTAGATTGCTAACATATTACATTTCTTTTCTACTGGCCTTGTATTTACCATACAGTGCATTCAGAAAGTGTTCAGACCCCTTCACTTTCTGCACACTTTACTGTGTCGTACATTTAATTTTAAATGGATTTCTTTATACAATAGACATTTTTGACCACACTCAAATATGTATAATGACAAAGTGGCTGCTCTACTGGGAACCATTTAGTAGATTGCCAGCTAATCTATTATCTTCACTTGAGGCTGATCTCTGCAAAAGCATGCACATATTTGTGACAGTTGCACAAATTCAGCACCTGGAAGATGTGCTGTATTGCTTGGCAATATTTTCTAATTATATCTTAATTGCTTTTGTATTTAGTATCTTCTAGTATCCGTTACAGAGATTCAAATTAATTATACTGTGGGTTATATCAATGAGTTACTAAGCTCTTTGTAGGCTTCCCTTTAACAATTTCTGGTAGTTCCAAACGGGCAGCATGGTGGTGCAGTGGGTAGCGCTGCTGCCTCGCAGTTAGGAGACCTGGGTTTGCTTCCTGGGTCAACCCTGCGTGGAGTTTGTATGTTCTCCCTGTGTCTGCGTGGTTTTCCTCAGGGTTCCCTGGTTTCCTCCCACAGGGCAAAGACATGCAGGTTAGGTGCATTGGAGATCCTAAATTGTCCCTAGTGTGTGCTTGGTGTGTGTGTGTGTGCGTGTGCACCCTGCCCAGGGTTTGTTTCCTGTCTTGTGCCCTGTGTTGGCTGGGATTGGCTCCAGCAGACCCCCGTGACCCTGTGGTAATTTAGGTGATACCTTCCCTATATTCTAAACTATCTGCCAATTACACTCAAGGTGTCAATAATATGGTAGTCAACTGTGATTAGAAAATCAATTTGATGTAGCTAATGATGTATATTATATTTAAGATTTTTAATTTTTTGTGCGTGTGTACTGCATAAACTTTAAATCTCCTTAAAGTAAAAAACAAGTTGAAACTCCTATACAGTATCTTGCTAAACAAATATATTAAACAAGTTAATAACATATGATTGTTCAGGAATCTGAATAAGATTCTTCTATTTGCTCAAAATGCATTCTCATTCATGGACCTTCTGTCTGTTCAGCAATTAAATCTTCATTTACAGTTTACAATGACCTAATACTAGCTGTAATGACAAAGAAAGGTCTATTAAAAAAAGTTCAAAGCTTGGTGAGTGCTGACCTCTTATGTATTTTTTTATAATTGGAATTGCTTAAATTCCCATGGACAGATAAGGTGGATGGAAGTGTTGCTTTTAACCTGTGATACATTACCCAATGGGTTATATATCTAAAATGTACCTTGCCAATCTTGAAAGTAAATCATATTTAAACTTATAAAGTATACTGTTTTCCTGTATAATTGACACTTTCATCCTATTTGATGTTTGACCTGATTTTCTTGCTTAAATGATATAAAGCAAGTGGCAGTATGTTTATATTTTTCTTGCATTTTAATTATATTATCCAAATGGACCAGAACTATAACACTGAATATACAAACTGCACTTCAGGGGCAAAAAAGTCTCATCTTGTGAACGATCACATTCATAAAACAAAAAAAAGAAACAACTCCCAGACTGGTCAGCTCAGCTAGAGTGAAAGACAAGTAGCACCTCACAATTAACTGTATTTTACTGGTTACATGTGCTCATACTAGAAAATATGCCTAGAGACTTTTTTCAGCATCATTTATGTTAATTCAATGCAACAATACTGCATATGTTGAATAATTTTCATTATGATAGCTCCCTGCTATTGTGTTGAGCCACATTGAAGAAATGACACCACTTTTCATTATCTTACATACAAATCCAGGAAACAATTTTGAAGGTCAGCTCTTCAATGCACAAGAATAATAAATAAACAACTGCTACTTTTTATTAGTCTTTTATCTACAGACTGACAGCAAGACATCTTGGAGGCAAAATATAGCTCCATATTCTTTCCAAGCAAAACCATTATTGTTTTTTACACAACAATAAAGCAACAACCTGTTACAAAGTCTTCTCCATTAAAAAAGCAGCACCTGTCCTTTAAAGACACAGCTTAAACTGATAATATAAAGTGCTTAAAAGAGATAAACAAATTACTGCACAAAACAAATTTTCTACTGTGGGAAATAAGCACCATTTTCAGGTTTATCAAGACTAACTTGTGGACATTTACTTTAAATATTGTCATGTAGAGAGTAGCGGATGTTAAATCTATATACTGTATTTACAAGTTGCAGTAGTCATAGCTAGCAAAATGGTGAATGATTGCAATTAGCAGAGGTATCTGTGGACCATTACTAGAAAAACTACAATTTAGCATATGCAGCAGAAAGAGAAGCAGAGACATGGAACAGTGGGACAAAAGACGATAAGAACCTGGTTTATATAAAATAGAAAAACATCCAGAAAAAGAATATGTTTAATTGTCTAGAGACAAGAAGCTGAGTTTAATGCAGATGAAGGCAACTCTAGTAGAGATCATCTGCACTGCTTAAAATTCTTCTAATATAGAAGATGACTGCCCTACTTATAACATATACTTTATCATAAAGATTATGTATATAATATATATGTATATATTTAAGACAGACGTGAACTCTTCTACATTAATTAAGAAAGAAACAGAACTACATGACAGCTTGTTTCATCATATAGTATATATCCACAGATTTACAAAGTGTCTGCAAATAAAAAGGGTGAACTGGTATTTTTTCAGACATACAGCATATGTCACCTTTTAACATCTATTCATTTAGGAATATATATTGACAAAGTGTCTGACAGCGGTCATTCACAATCTCTTTTTTAGAAAAGGTTAGCATCCATAACCATGAGGATCTTCCTCAACTTCTTGCTGCTCTGCATCAATACATCTACAGGACATTTCACTATGTTAAAATGGCAGATCATGTAATTTATACGGATTAAAGATAAAAACAAATAAACAGCTCTCAGGCTTGACTGCATTACAGTGTCAAGAAAGCCCCAGAGAGGAAGGCTGTAGTGGCCTCTGCCTCATTATGCAATAGTTTTATGAGCTATAAATTGTCCTCTAACAATAAAGATTCAAACTGAGAAAGAAAGCATACAATCTCATAGTCTCACACAAGCAAGTGCTATGAACAAACGGGTAAGTGACAGTACCTATGTATAGGTGCCTTATCTTTACATAGGCTTTCTTCCTCACTGGTTTCTTTCATACCTGTTTATCCAAGTGCAAAGGAGGGAAAGCAGGAAAAAGGTGATAATTAAACTGCATTTTCTTTCTGCTGAGTTACCAATAGACTATTCACTGTTGAAATGCACCATGGAATATGCCCCAAGTAAAGATTTTTCTGATGGATAGTTCAAGATGCAAGTGTATGTCACAAATCTGAACTCTGCATAAAACACCACTACATACAGCTACTATCAGGTTCTTTAAGATTCCACTTCATTGTACATTCATAAAATGCACTTAATTATAGAAAAAATGTCTACACTGGTTCTTTGAAGACATGAGCACACTATACTAGCAAATCACTACTAATATGGGTGATCCAGCTCTAAATTATTAGATGGTTCTATAAAAGAGGCATATTATTTATTAATTTACGTAAACTAAGATCCTGAAAGTATTTCAAAAGCATCTGAATAAAAGTTTATATTAGATTACATTAGAAACTTTATTAATCTCATGGGGAAATTCAGAAGACATTATACCTAACAACCAACAAAGGGGTTGTCAAGGACTAAATTGTCTCTTGTAAAATCTCTCTAACCTGGAGAGGAAAAAAAATATATTTAATACATCTGATATTCGTGATGTCAAAGGCCACACTTCTCTAACCCTTATTCACACTTAATGCTGACTCTGATTTGAGGATGATTTCAAAGGCTATATATATTTTTTTTAATCTCAAGTTGTCTTGCCTACATTAGGTAAAAATGCTTTTCCCTCCCAAACCTAGAGGAACATATCTGGAACACAAAAAAGGTTTATTTACTGACCCTAACAAATCTTCTAAATAGACTGGCTATCTACCCTGGAATTACTACTGAGGTATCACAATAAACACTGTGACTCTCTTGTGAACTTACTGTATGTAGAACATTGTCAAATGACTAATTACAAGTATCATTCAGTATGTGGTAGCTGACATGTTCAGAGTAAAATGATTAAAATGATTATGCTTCAAAGTTAATCTGGCCTATGGCCCACCACTGCTATTAGCAATGTGAAAGAAAAGAAAAAAAAACAAAACAAAAGCAAACAAACTGAATATTCAGTTCTAATTTTACAAATATAAAAAGTTAATGTTTAGACTGAACAATCCACTCAGAAGAAACCTCTGAATAAGTCCAAAATTCTTTCACACTAAAGACCAAAAACCAGCACCTGGAGATTTAAAAATGGTTCCAATCACAATCCTATTACAGAACTGTAATGTAGAATTAAGCTGCATTAGCTTTCAATTACAAAAAAAATAAAATAAAATAAAAAGGCAAAGTCACCCTGTTTGACAGTTGAGAATAACTCAGTTTGCACGCTTTTAATCCAAAAGTGAAATTTAGATGTCAGATGCTGAAAAGAAGATAAAAAAGAAAGAAATCAATGCCTGAAGAGAACATCTGCTTTTGCTGGGAGGGGCACTTGGATGGCAAAATGGTTCATTGTAACAGACATTAAACCTGAGGCCCAATTCCCCTAAAAAACAGTCAAGCTTTAATGCTCCTACTTACCACATTTGGAAAAAACTGAAATATTGTTTTCAATATTTCATATGTGGCATTGTAAAATAGTTTTTTTTTTTTATTTTTATCAAAAATAACAATAAAAAATGACAGCCTACTGGTGTACTGCTTGAAACTGTCTGGGAGCATTCACTACTTTTAAGAGTTCAGAAGAACACTATATTGTACTTGTCACGTGAGTTTAGTTTTATTTCTAACAGCACCATCACATGTTTGAAACTAATACAAAAATAAATAATAAGAAAAAAAATATCAGCTAACAAAATCCAGAATTAGAAATCTGTTGAATAACTGGAGATTATTGCATATAAGACAAAGGTCTGTACGGCCTGTTAGCTGGCTAGAAGCATTTTACAATTTCCCCATTTGGTTATAAGATGGAATGGCTGAGGTTAAAACCACAAAGCCATTATTTAAAGAAATTGAAAGAGTAAATAAAAGTAATTTTATACTGCAGCAAAATAAAGTAAAGGAATAATATAAAAATCAACATGTGGTGCTTAACAAAACACAGAACAGGCCGCCATGAACCTAGTCTCAATGCTGCTCTCCTTGGTAAAAATACTATGATACGCAATGGCACAAAATCCTATAGTCCGCATACAGTACAGTATGTTGATGTTATTTAAAAGAGCTTCCTTATTTTTGGCATAACTATAGAACTTTCCCATAAACAGCTTTTACTCATCACGCATTTGGCAAGCTGGAAATACAAAGGATAGAAATGCATTTACATGCCTACAAATGCGTGGTGAATACAGCTGATTGTTATGATGTTAGAAGAGAGAAAGAGAGAGAGTAAAAACCATTGGCAGCACCCTCCACAGGGAGCTGGCAGATGAATTAGAATTGCTGCAACGGACTGACTTTACAGTAGGGTGGCATGATCAGGGTCAGCCATGTCCATGCTGGCCAGGATTGCCTTCTGGTCCTCTGGCCGGCGCCGATAAAGCAGGGCGGAGAAGCGAGCATATGGATCCTGTTGAATGGATCTTTTCTTCTTCTTACGGAGGTAGAGAGCTTCTTCGGGCCGGAGTACCTGAGAGGCACGTGGCTGCTGTATCTGAGAGGAAGGCACAGCTGTAAAACATAGGGAAAGAAGAAGAGAATTTGGCTAAGATATAACACAGTTAAGGATATGAATTGAAAACCAAATGTTAGAATGAGAAAGGTAAGCTTTTCA
This sequence comes from Polypterus bichir lapradei, assembly GCA_026402145.1. Lineage (NCBI taxonomy): Eukaryota > Metazoa > Chordata > Cladistia > Polypteriformes > Polypteridae > Polypterus > Polypterus bichir. Next base: position 23,502,545 of record JANRMT010062802.1, read on the forward strand.
AGAATGAATGAAGCACAGCTTTTAGTTACAGCACCTATGTTTTTCTGATTTGAAAAATTCAAAAGCAAATAATTTCTTTTGTTTTCACCCTCTTTTAAAAATTGATGAAACCAGCTTCAGAGAAAAGAGTGCTTTGGCAGTCTAACACTACACACATCCTTTGTTTTTACTGTCTTTTCTTTGCACAAGAGTTAAAACTGTCCTTCTTGCCTCCTGTTAGGCTTTTATCCACTACTCAGAAGATACTGAGTGCCAGCATAGTTTAAGAAATTGCAGCATGGTTTAAGCACTAGTGTCTTGGGCTTTCCTGAATACCCCAAAGGCTGTAAACTTTAAAGGAAAGACTTGCGTAACTTGTGATAAACACAGTTTTCTTTGATTAGCAGATGGGAGTCTATAGCCATTTTATTTCTGTTATTCAAGATTCACTTCTACTATTATGTGTGCAGTTATTTATTAGGCTGCACTTTTTGTTTGTCAATGGAATGTTAAATTCTGACAATGTCTGCTGATTTTATGTTTAAAAATATGTGAAATACTGAGCAATACTCAGTGTCTATTTGAATGGGGGTTGTTTTTAAATTGTATCCCCTCTGACAAACTAACTGCATGGTCAATGATCTCAGAATGGTAAACATCTGCATAATCTCAACTGTAGTGATATATTTTAAAATTAAGAAGAAATTGCACCCACTATTTTTTATGCAAGAAATTAAGATACTCATCACATATTTAATTAAACTGAAGTGTTATAGAGTTAAAAGCAAAATAGAATAGTTTAGAATATAAAGAATAATTAACACACATTATTAATTATGAAGCAAAAATTATTTTAAATTAGAAATTTGTAGAAGTTGAATATGACATCTGCTTCGTAAAACTGTAGCTAAAGCTGCAATGCAGTCCCAAGAGACTAAATTTCCAGATAACTATTTTTTTCTCCATTTTCAAGAATTTCAAATGTGTTTATATCTTTAAGCACAAACAAAAGTCTAGTCAATAAAGGCAATAATACTTTTCTTTTCAGTTGCCATTTACATTAAGATCTCACTTGTGTCTTAAGAAGCCATCATTGAAGATAGTCAGCAAAGCCTCTACTCTGAAATATATGTTTATAATCACAAAACACAACTGTAAAGAGAAAATAGTTGCAAAGGCTACAATTAATGAACAGAGAAAAAATGATAAGAAGTAAATATCTTTGAACATAAAAAAATGTGCCAAAGTGAATCTTAAGTCTTTGTTTTCAATCCATGATACTTCAGCTGTAACATTAAATATTTGGAGTAGCAAACTGGCAAACAATTTTTAATGAGGTGCATACCATTTTGGATCAATGAGGAATTCATTTATGTTTAATTCTCTGTTATAATTTATTTTTTGAAAGCAACCAATATACCAAACCTAACCACCACACTAAATGATAATGTGAAAATCTTGTTATTAAAAATATATATTATTTATTAACAAATGAAAAAAATCATATGTCAGTTTTCAAACTGTACTCAAAAAACATGGAACAACTATTAAAGTGCTAAAAAAAGCAAAACAAATATTCTGGGTTAACCAAGATTAATAAAACGAATGTTCTTTAAACCTTTAACTAATGACTGCCAAATTATATGCAGATGGGCAGTGTACAGCATTCTCTTTTGACTAACCAAAGACGTGCAGTAAAAGATTATTCAACCTTCAAAGGCCTAAATTGCAAGTCATTCAATAATGAAAGTATGTAATCCTCCATAAAATAGTCACAGTTATCACACAGTTGATATAAATTTGTTCTAGACTTATATTTTAAAATAGTGATACTTCTAAACATAAACAGTAAGACATTTTCAAAATGTATCCACAACCATCAATTGGTATTGGTATTTGTATACTGTATATATATTGTGGTGGATGGCTGGGACCCATGTCTGGCCGGGACGCCCCTTTGACACTGGATCCAGGGGAGCAGCAGCCATGGAATGCACACTACGTCCCCCAGAAACACTTGGTGGCAGCCCCCCTGGACTGTATCGGGGCTACAATTGTGTTACACCGGAGCTCATCCCTGCTGGGCTCCGTGGCCACCGCCAGGGGGAGCTGTATGGCTTCCTGAGCCTGTGTGGGCTGTAACGCAGCCACACCTGAAAGTGCAGCCTAATCAGGCCAATTACCACCTGGAGCACTTCTGGGTGGGCTATAAAAGCCTACAGCCACTACTCAGTGTGCCAGAGTTGGGAGGACGAGGACGAGGACGAGGACGAGGAGGACACAGTTGCCGTGAAGGAGAGTGATCTTGTGGTGTTTCTGGAGACTGTGTAGGGCCAGTGGGACATGGGGAAGACATGTCCCACGGCTGAAAAAAACAAAATATTTTTGTTCATTTTTATATGTGCCTCTGCTGTCTGTGTCAGGTCGATGCCAAGAGAGCGCTTTTGCCACAAAAAAAAAAAATTGTTATGTTACAGCCTTATTCCAAAATGGATTAAATTCATTTTTTTTACTCAGAATTCTACACACAACACCCCATAATGACAACGTAAAAAAAGTTTACTTGAGGTTTCTGCAAATTTATTAAAAATAAAAAAACCAAGAAATCACATGTACATAAGTATTCACAGCCTTTGCTCAATACTTTGTCGATGCACCTTTGGAAGCAATTACAGCCTCAAGTCTTTTTGAATATGATGCCACAAGCTTGGCACACCTATTCTTGGCCAGTTTCGCCCATTCCTCTTTGCAGCACCTCTCAAACTCCATCAGGTTGGATGGGAAGCGTTGGTGCACAGCCGTTTTAAGATCTCTCCAGAGATGTTCAATCGGATTCAAGTCTGGGCTCTGGCTGGGCCACTCGAGGACTCGTTGTCCTGAAGCCACTCCTTTGAGATCTTGGCTGTGTGCTTAGGGTCGTTGTCCTGCTGAAAGATGAACCGTCGCCCCAGTCTGAGGTCAAGAGCACTCTGTAGCAGGTTTTCATCCAGGATGTCTCTGTACATTGCTGCAGTCATCTTTCCCTTTATCCTGACTAGTCTCCCAGTTCCTGCCGCTGAAAAACATCCCCACAGCATGATGCTGCCACCACCATGCTTCACTGTAGAGATGGTATTGGCCTGGTGATGAGCGGTGCCCGGTTTCCTCCAAACATGACGCCTGGCATTCACACCAAAGAGTTCAATCTTTGTCTCATCAAACCAGAGCATTTTGTTTCTCATGGTTTGAGAGTCCTTCAGGTGCCTTTTGGCAAACTCCAGGTGGGCTGCCATGTGCCTTTTACTAAGGAGTGGCTTTCATCTGGCCACTCTAACATACAGGCCTGACTGGTGGATTGTTGCAGAGATGGTTGTCCTTCTGGAAGGTTCTCCTCTCTCCACAGAGGACCTCTGGAGCTCTGACAGAGTGACCATCGGGTTCTTGGTCACCTCCCTGACTAAGGCCCTTCTCCCCCGATCGCTCAGTTTAGATGGCCGGCCAGCTCTAGAAAGAGTCCTGGTGGTTTCGAACTTCTTCCACTTACGGATGATGGAGGCCACTGTGCTCACTGGGACCTTCAAAGCAGCAGAAATTTTTCTGTAACCTTCCCCAGATTTGTACCTCGAGACAATCTTGTCTCGGAGGTCTACAGACAATTCCTTTGACTTCATGCTTGGTTTGTGCTCTGACATGAACTGTCAACTGTGGGACCTTATATAGACAGGTGTGTGCCTTTCCAAATCATGTCCGATCAACTGAATTTACCAAAGGTGGACTCCAATTAAGCTGCAGAAACATCTCAAGGATGATCAGGGAAAACAGGATGCACCTGAGCTCAATTTTGAGCTTCATGACAAAGACTGTGAATACTTATGTACATGTGATTTCTCAGTTTTTTTATTTTTGATAAATTTGCAAAAATCTAAAGTAAACTTTTTTCACATTGTCATTATGGGGTGTTGTGTGTAGAATTCTGAGGAAAAAAATGAATTTAATCCATTTTGGAAAAAGGCTGTAACATAAAAAAATGTGGAAAAAGTGATGACTGTGCTTATGCAAAAGAAGATGAGATGGTCAGGGATAGAATAGTGTTTGGCACAAACTCAGCAAAAGTGCGAGAGAAACTTTTAAGTGCCGGGTCTGAGCTAACATTAAATAAAGCCGTGGACATCACAAGATCGCACGAGATAGCACAAGCACAGCTGAGAACCTTCGATGCATGTACGCCAAGCGGCTCACGTGAACTGACTTTGCAGGACTGGGAAAGGTAAACCCATGCATGCAGTGTGTGATGTCTCAGATAAAGAGGAAGACGAGCTGTTTATTGATGCAGTAAGAAAGGAACAGCCCTCTGAATCTGAACAAGCCTTTGTGGACATATCAATAGGAAAGCAAGGTGTAAAGCTTAAGTTTAAATTAAGTTCATAGACATGCTGCCGCTAAATAATCGCAGGCAAATCCACAACTTAATATCGGGAATGCCTGTTAAACATCTTAGATTCACGAGTACCAATTTGGGTAGTGAACACTTCGATGAATGAAACCTGTTATCTTTACAACGGTTGACAAACACGGAATTTAACTTGAACACAACACATCCTCCAAATATGAACCTGATTGAAAGAAATAATGATAATCAAATCCTTGATGACAGCAACACTCTTAACAGTGACAAAACAATTACATTGACAATCATGTTACGTTATTTTTAAAATGTTTCCTTTTCTTTTTCATAACTTCTTTAACACACTACTTCTCCGCTGCGAAGCGCAGGTATTTTGCTAGAATATATATATATATATTAGTGATGGGCAACGATTAAAATTTTTAATCATGATTAATCGCAATCACAACCATCACACTGTTATGTGCAAAATTCAAAAATTAACTCAAAAGTAGTGTGTTGCATGTATTTGGTTTGCAAACACTTTAAGCAAATAAGGTACTTTTTAACAGCAGTATTCCCTTTACATAGTAGCAGTTAAAACACTTCTTGTAAATCTCAATTTAAATATTAATGTAATCAAATCAAATATAAAACCAAAGTTATTTGCCACTGCCAGGGCATTAACGTTTTATCTAGTTTGTTCTAGAAAAACAAATTACCCTCAGAGTCCAGAGCCACGATGATAAAATTACAACAGGCACCTTCTGAGCAACAGGAAGTTAACTTTTCTAAATCTGTTTTTTTTATCTGAACAGATACCAGCAGAAACATTTTCTTTTTTCAGGGAGCAGCATAAACGCCTGTGGTCAGTAGCAACTCTTTGAGGGCAAATATTTTTTCCAAGAAACACAAAGCAATGGTTTCACACATAAATCAACTTAAAACATCTGTTACTACCTGTTTTGCCTGCTGTTGGCACCTGTTTGCAGCAGCAGTGGCTCGACGGCCAGCAGGAATGCACTGTGGGCTAGCTGCCTGGCTATCTTTGTGAGACAGGTACGCGGGGGTGGCAATTGCAGGGAGACACAATATGTTTTATACCTCCTCTCACCGTAAGCGTTTGTCCTCCCAGGCGAACGTTGCCATAGGTGTATCAGCTACACGAATGTGTTCAGCACCACAATCAGCTGGGGACTGATCAGTTGATGCCGGTACATCACTTTCATTTTCAACCTACATCTCCAGATCACTTGCATCAAAATCAGAGTCCGATTCAGTGATAATACGAAAAAAGTTTTTCTTTGAGCATTCACTTTGGTATTTCTCCACATGCCATTTTAGAAGCTGTTTGCTGTTTCCATCAAATCAACAAAGCAAACTTTCCTTCTAGCAAAAGCGTATTGAAAAGCGCTGTAACAAGAAGATCACTGATCTCCATGGATCTCTACTGAGACTGAGGATTTCAAAATAATAGCAATAAAATAATTGTTGCCATTAATTAATTAACACAATAATAATGCATTAACTTGCCCAGTCCTCCAGGAACTGCCTGCATACACTCACCACATGAGGCCGGGCATTGTCGTGCACCAGGAACCTGTGGGTCTGACAATGGGTCCAAGGATTTCATCCCGATACCTAATGGCAGGCAAGGTGCCAGTGTCTAGCCTGTAGAGGTCTGTGCGTCCCTCCATGGATATGCCTCCCCAGACCATCACTGACCCACCACCAAACCGGTCATGCTGAACGATATTACAGGCAGCATAACGTTATCCACGGCTTCTCCAGACCCTTTCACATCTGTCACATGTGCTCAGGGTGAACCTGCTCTCATCTGTGAAAAGCACAGGGCGCCAGTGGTAGACTTGCCAATTCTGATATTCTATGGAAATGCCAATCAAGCTCCATGGTGTCGGACAGGCAGTGAGCACAGGGCCAACTAGAGGATGTCAGACCCTCAGGCCACACTAATGAGGTCTGTTTCTAATTGTTTGGTCAGAGACATTCACACCAGTGGCCTGCCTGCTGGAGGTCATTTTGTAGGCTCTGGCAGTGCTCATCCTGTTCCTCCTTGCCCAAAGTAGCAGATACCAGTCAGTCCTGCTGATGGGTTAAGGACTTTCGACGGCCCTGTCCAGCTCTCCTAGAGCAACTGCCTGTCTCCTGGAGTCTCCTTCATGCCCTTGAGACTGTGCTGGGAGACACAGCAAACCTTCTGGCAATGGCACGTATTGATGTGCCATCCTGGAGAAGTTCGACTACCTGTGCAACCTCTGTAGGGTCCAGGTATCGCTTCATGCTACCAGTAATGACACTGAATATAGCCAAATGCAAAATGAGTGAAAAAACAGTCAGAAAAGATGAGGAGGGAAAAATATTAGTGGCCTCCACCTGTTAAACTATTACTGTTTTGGGGGTCGTCTCATTGTTGCCCCTCTAGTGCACATGTTGTCAATTTCATTAACACCAAAGCAGTTGAAAATGATTAACAACCCCCTCTGCTACTTAATTGACCAGATCAATAGACCAGAAGTCCAAAATTTTGGACACACCTCCTCATTCAATGTGTTTTCTTTATTTTCATGACCATTTACAGCACTCCATCACTCTCCTTCTTGGTCAAATAGCCCTTACACTGCCTGGAGGTGTGTTTGGGGTCATTGTCCTGCTGAAAAATAAATGATCGTCCAACTAACCTGACTTCTGCACAACACAACTACTGGTCCCAACCCCATTGATAAAGCAAGAAATTCCACTAAATAACCCTGATAAGGCACACCTGTGAAGTGAAAACCATTTCAGGTGACTACCTGTTGAAGCTCATCGAGAGAATGCCAAGAGTGTGCAAAGCAGTAATCAGAGCAAAGGGTGGCTATTTTGAAGAAACTAGAATATAAAACATGTTTTCAGTTATTTCACCTTTTTTTGTTAAGTACATAACTCCACATATGTTCATTCATAGTTTTGATGCCTTCAGTCATGAAAATAAAGAAAACACATTTATTCATGTGAATAAAGAAAACACAATGGACTGTGTTAAGATACATTAAACATACCTTAACCCATACACAATGATTGGGTTCCTCCAAATTTCTAGTCATATGTAAAAATGTAGGGTATTTCAGTGATATGTGAAAAAAAAAAAATTTGCTATATTTATTGTTTTTTTTGGGAGATAACTTCAAACAAAAAAACTGAAAAATACTGTAGAGTAGTTACTAAATACTTGAATATTACAATCTATCTAATCATCTAGAGTTATGTTTCTGTTTTTACACAACCTATAAAAGACATTTCTATATATTTTTTCAGAGTGTCAACTGAAGGTGGCAGACAGACAAAACACACAGCTTTCCAATCTAAAGCAACCACCCATCATTCAACAAATGAGGTAAAAATATATTTGCACAGCTGCTGGCAACAGTCGTCAACCATGCTCTCAACCCATAAGCACACAGTTTGAATTTCATGATTTGCGTAAATTACAAAAGATATTTATTTTTTATTGTCACTATTTAAAAATACATAAATAAATCATATATAAATTAATACACAGTTTTTTCTGGCATCATATAAAAAAAGCAAAAAATAACTATTCTGCATTGTATCCTTTTCTTGTTTACAACACCAATGTTTGGAGGATAAAAAAATATCGGCCTCAAACAACAAACAGGAGAAGTGCAATCACAGGAAAATGATGTATTATAAAAATAAAATAATATAAAATAGCATCTATTTTTTTTTTTAATTGGAGTAATGGGTTGAATCCATTAAATAATTAAAAAAAAACACAATTCATTGGAGCTGCAGAACATTCCACCAAAATAAAAGCAAAAAAGTCAGGATATTTGATGAGCCATAAAAAGTCTACACCTAGTGAGCTGTTTTGGAGTATTCCTGACAATGTTAAGCCTGCAGCATTTTGATTAGCATAAAATGCTTTGAAAAGTTGTGCATATAAATATGTCTATTTACATAGCTGTTTGAAACAGTACAGATATTTTTTTTTAATCAGACTTTATCATTTATTTATTTTCTGAACCTACTTATCTCAACAAAGAGCCTGTATAATGGACTAGTCCACTGTAGACTGTGGCCAAAAAGAGAAAGCAGGGTTAGGAATGGGTGAATGATGGCATGAACTGAACTGGCATGAAAGTGTACTGGTAAGGTTAAATTGTTTAAATGGTGGATATAATACAGCACTTGTTAAAAGCCTTGGGTTAGAATCAGAGAGAAGATTTATTTGCAGACAATCTTCTGTGTCTTAGGGTGTTTATGTGCACTGTCAAAACTTTTTCTGTTATTTTAAAAATGTTCTGAAGGAAGATATGCCACATCCAAAAATGCTTTTTTCACTTGTTATGCTAAAATGTTGGCTTTTCTGAGAACAGACAGTAGCAACACGTCACCCCATTGGAAGTAGACATTTTAATGCTCTTAATCAGCACATCAGAGGCAGAGAGGGAGAGAATTGCGAGATAAAGAGAGAGGTGTACACAAAAGAAAACACCACATGAGATTTTTAGAAAAAGGTTAGGGCAATTATTCTAGTAAAGCTTTGTACTCTACACAACTACTGCAATCCTGCAGATAAATAACACACAATACCTCTCCTCAGACCTCAGTTGCATCATGGTAGGATCTCAGAATCACTTGTTGCATATATACGATTTGACCATGGCCTGAAAAACAGTAAGTGTGTCCATTATTCCCTCACAGCTGTCACAGTCTACAAAATGATTTTCCTGCCCTTTTGAAGCTTGTTTGTTTCCATTTCATTTTCCACACGTACTCAAAGATGTGTGGATGGATGGATGGATAGATAGATAGATAGATAGATAGATAGATAGATAGATAGATAGATAGATAGATAGATAGATACTTTGCTCAACTTTGTGTACATTAACGGTCTTCTCAACAGCAGAACAGCATCTGTGAATGAAACACTTCATTAAGTTGTATTTTTGTGTGACTGGGAAATGCACATTACTGAGCATTTAAGTATAATTGACCTATACCCTGGCATCCATTTTGGCCACCATTTCGTTGCTCAAAAAATTATTTTAAAATAACTGCAGGTATCTACCTTTTTAATTATGTTCATAATTTTAAAGAAAACATTCTGTGTTTCCTTCTGATTCATATTGTGCACTCCTAAAATTACCTTGGTAGCTTTTTATCAATACAGTACTTATTCCTAGGGTTGTCATGCCCTTCTTGTGACATGGAGACAGAAAATGCATCCAGTAATTTCTAATGTGTCCTCACATATGTGTTATACAGCTAAATCATAACATTTATTGAATTAAACTACAGATAGTCTGGATATTATATAATTAGGCATTCTGTTAATCTTTTAAGATTTCTGTTACTGTATGATTGTGCAAAGTGATGAGTCTCCTAAGGCACACTTCTTTTCCAAAAAATGCATTTTCTAGCTTTAAGTCCACATTGTATACCAGTAATTATATTTCACATTTTCCTTGATATATGTCAAATATTATCACTTACATTTAAATATATTTATTACAGTCCAAAAAAGTAAAATTCTATTCAGGTTGAAAATGATTCTATAATATCTGCTAATTTAGTGTTATGATAAAATATAAACTGCATTTTTACATTGTATACTGCAACATGAACAACTTTTAGATATTTTTTGGGACTTCCGTTTCAGACAAACAAGTATTATACCTAATGTGTCTTTACTTGTAATTGTGCCTTAGATATTAACCATGAACCTAAGTAACTTATATGCTAGTTTATAAAACAGCACTCACGCAATATCTGTACAATTAAGAGCATAGTAATGTGAACGTGAACTTATCCCTTAGTGTTTTCAGTTCAACTTTTGTAGACTGAGCTACACTTCCTCTTTGTAGATTAGGAACTGACTTTATATTCTCAAATAAATGTAAAGCACCACAGGCACTGTGACATCTTTTCTGACTTCTAAAATTAAAATAAAATGGTTTATAATGGATTTTGCAATTCAAAAATAATTTATACGCAATTTTAATTCATTTCAGAATGCAAACATCATTGGACTATAATAAATTCTGAATCTATTTGAGACAACTCAACTACTGTATCTTTTGGAAGGTGTTCACCTGAAAAAGTTGTACAAAAGCTTTTATGAGAGCAGAAAATATTCTGTTTGTACAAATCTTTTTTTACCTCAAAAGTACCTAATATTAAACAAACCCATTCTCTATAAAAAAAGTATTTTATGTCAGCGTAAAAAACTTTAGGCCAAATTAGACAAACTGTCTCTACTCAAAAACACAGTGGCTTCATCTCAACTCACTTGTTTTTTTCCTGGACCTTGAAGTATCATTGTTGACCTTTTTGGGTTTTTTAATCCGTTGGTATCTCAGTGCTTCAAACCTCTCAGATGCAGCAGCAGAACTTGGTGTAACTAAACGTTTCCTGCAAAGAATCAAGCAAAAAGGCTCTTCATTAGCAATAGGTCTTGCTACTGTAAACTGTCTACAGATTCAAATCGAGAATCTCCTAACTCCTTACACACAAATTATCTCTTTCTCCCTTACTTATTTTTTGCAGTTGAGAGCTAATGGCACACAGGGCAGCAAAACCATAAGCACATGTTTAATTGCACCTGCATCCAGAAATGGAGAAACATATATCATCTGTTTGAGGAGCTGGTACTAGCACCTGTAACAGAACAGTCTGCTATTGCTTCAACTGGGATGCAGGTTTATTTATATTATTTTCCAAGAGGAGAACTGTCATGAATACCAGCCAGCACAGTCTTGGGGTCACTCACTTTCACTGCATCATCAAAATGTCTAAAATACATGCTTTGCTTAGCTTCACTGCAAATGTATTTCACAAAAACTATGTTAAATCATTCAAGTACTGTATGTCTGTGAATTATTTTGTGAGAAGCCTATTCATCAGATTATACCTGATACATCATATTCTTATTAGGAAAATAGACTACACATTCCATGATAAACTAATAGGCAATGTCTCAGAGTTACTCTTAACAGCCTTCTGCTTAAATTATGTTTTTGCAGAATGCATCACTCTATTCTCTTTCAAATATGTAAATAAGTTGTATAAAATACATTGATTACATTTAGAAAAGAGTGGTTAAATATTTCCCTAAGTATGAAAAGATACACAATTCTGTATCAATTTCTTGAATATCAAAATATTATTACATTAAACACACTAAACAAAGCATCATTAGATTACCACAGATCATCTGACTGTTTGGTTAAAAGGATATATTTTGATAAATTACCCTGTGTTACATAATTAAGATTTCTGGTTATGCAGTCACTATTTATTACATTTTTACCTAACTTTAAAACCTACAATCCCTTTGTGATGGTGACCTTTAAGCCTCATGTAATTAAGTTACATATTTCATGCTAGTATCTCCACCAGTTGCCCATGTTGTTTAATAGCTCTTTGCAAGTAGTTCCAAACTTTGACTGTGAAAGATCACTTCTTCTTCTTCTTCTTCTTATATAGTAAATCTCTAAAGGCCAGTTCTGTCAGAAAATTTGATTTTATAAGACTTCTGCGTCTGTTGTTCACATTACACATTCAGAGTTTTCAAAGTCAAAACATTCAGAGCTATGTTGTGGACTAAACAAATTAGGTTCAATTGACAGGCTAACTCCAGGATAATTAATCTCATTTGTGTAATTGTACTATTTGGCCAATGACCCCCACCAAGTCTTTTTATTGGCTTATTTAACTAGATAGGAAACCCTAAAGAGTTAACCAGAAAAATGTAAGAATATTCCCTACTTTATTATTGTCATGAAATGTTCATTCCATGTAAAACTGTATATTAACTAAGCATGCATATCCATCAGAAATTTATTTGTTTTGTTTTCTAATGGTTCTGAATCCAGGGGTGATGTTTACTAAATGTTGAGCTTGAAAACAAACAGGATACAACTGTTGAACAGTATTCCTTAATGGCACAACTTTACTGACACACAAGCGTAAACTGTGACAGTTTAGAATTCTTTGTGGCCTCATGAGGGATCAACAATATTCATTTATCTTCTGTTTTGCTTTGACAATGAAAGGGGTTCAAGATGACAACAAACTGCATCAATGCCATCCTCATTCTAAACTAGATCTTGTCTACTTAAGGGAATTAAGACTTTTAATACCACTCTCCACTCATAAAATGTCTTATACAGATTTAAATTATTTGAAATTATTTGTCTGCTTTTAGAAGTAATATCAGGCCATAAACAGCACCAACTTGTTGTTAATTATACTGAGTTCCGGGGATCACAGATTTGACATTTCCAGAAAAAATGACCATTATAAAAAATGTCCATTGTAGCTTATTTTGTGAAATTTAAAATATAAAGTAATAATTTTAAACATTTTGTAAATGTTAAAAAAGAATGCAATTGAAAAAAATGAGAACATAAAGTAGTTAAAAAAATAAATAGGAGCAACCTTACTGCAAGAGACTGGTTTTGTTCAGCTGTAGTGAATGTGCATTTCTACCAAACTAAGATTGTACTGTAGGCTCACTGATGTAGAAATAGATACTTACTCCCCTTTGATCCTAAATTGGGACTAGACGTAGTGTACGTAAGAAACATTTGTTCAGTAGGCTGCCATGATTTTAATTTTCTTTATGTCCCACTTCATAACTGTTAAGCTATCTAATATAAAGTATATGACCTCAAATAGAAATGTTTTGATTTAATTTGTCTTATAATTATGCTTTTAAACTTAAATAAATAAATGTCTGCGTGAAAGTTCATTTGGTAAAAATTATGTCACAATATTGACAAAAACCATTGGATAATGTATTGTTGCATTCTATGTGTTGAGCACTGGGACACTCAACAGAGCACTGGTAACTTACCTGTTAGTGCCCTATGACAGAGCACTCTATGACGGTACACTCGTGTATGATATTTGGATAAGAATTATCCATTTAAGCACCGTTTTTGTGATGATCAGGGCTCTTAGAACAACTTGCAGTGTTTTTACAGTATGTCAAAGAAGCTAACAAAAGTTATCATTCTGTATGGGTTGCTATCTTGGTAACAATACAACACTTGAATAATCTTTCAAAAATTAGAAAAAATAAGACATGACATTAGTCCCCAAATCCCAGTTCTTGGAGAAAGTTGAAAGATTCACCAGTGTGCGTACTAAGTTAATAAGAACAGTCTTTTTACACTATGATATGGCTTATATCAGCCATTATGTTAGCATAACATGAGACACAGAAGACAAATGGATTAGCTTTACTAATAAGAAGCTTACTTCAATGAGCAGGTTGGAATGGGAGGGGCACAAATATCGGGTAGCCATAATTTTAGTTGCCAGATGTGACACAGTAACCTTGGGCTGTACAAATGTACACTGTGAAAGCCAGACAGAGCTTCCAACATCTGGACACTCAAAATTAAAGAAAACAAAGTTTTTTGCAATTCCTGACATTGACGTGCAGCTTTAGCTGCAAAAAAATATGCTTAACCTCAGCACATGCTAGATGTCAAGAAAATACTGGTGTTTATAAAAACACACAATCAAACAGTACATATCTCCTTCCACATAACCAAAAATTAATGTGCAAGGTTAACTGGTGATTCCAAATTTGCCTTGTGGCATAGGGGCTGCCAGGATAGACTCCAGCCCTCCCTACAATCCTAAAGTTGATCAAGTATGTTGAAACTCAAATCCTGCTATACTAAAAGATACTCCCATGGCAAGTCTAATTAAAGCTGCATTACTATCAACGTTAGTCATGTCTGTTATTAACTGAGAAACTCTTATTTGCTTTCCTGTGATAATTAGCATTCTCAAAAACAGTGCTTATAGGGGCAGTGTTTATCTGATTAAGCAGAATTAAAACACAGTGTGATTAGCTAAGCTGTGTATTAATGATGTGTCATCGTTAACATTTAATTTTAAGTCAGTCTGGCTTTCTAAAGTTTTATATATTCAATTGAATATTTTAGGGTAGCATGATGGTGCAATGATTACTGTGACTGCCACACATATTCAGAGTCCTGGGTTCAAATAAGATGTATGGTTGTTGTCTGTTTGTAGTTTGAATACAGGCCCCTCCCGGACACTGTGATTATCAGCGGTGACTGTGTGCAGAAAGTGCAGACCTATAAATACCTGGGAGTGCAGCTGGATGATAAATTGGACTGAACTGCCAATACTGATGCTCTGTGCAAGAGAGGACAGAGCCGACTATACTTTCTTAGAAGGCTGGCGTCCTTCAACATCTGCAATAAGATACTGCAGATGTTTAGATTGTTGTGCCGAGTGCCCTCTTCTACGAGGTGGTGTGCTGGGGAGGCAGCATAAAGAAGATGGATGCCTCACACCTGGACAAACTGGTGAGGAAGGCAGGCTCTATTGTAGGCATGGAGCTGGAAAGTTTGACATCCGTGGCAGAGCGACGGACGCTGAGCAGGTGCCTGTCAATCATGGAGAATCCACTGCATCCACTAAACAGTATCATCTCCAGACAGAGGAGCAGCTTCAGCGACAGACTGCTGTCACTGGCCTGCTCCACTGACAGACTGAGGAGATCGTTCACCCCCACACTATGCAACTCTTCAACTCCACCTGGCGGGGTAAACGTTAACACTACACAAGATTATAGACTGTTATACCTGCCTTGCACTCTCCACCTTGCACTTTTTAACTTGCACTGCATTTTTATCACTCTTTAATTAATATTGTTTTTTATTAGTATGCTGCTGCTGGAGTATATGAATTTCCCCTTGGGGATTAATAAAGTATCTGTCTGTCTATCTATCTATTCTCTTTGTATCCTCACAAATCATTATGACTCTAAATCGACCTATTGACTTAGCTCAACCCAGGAATTCACTCTGTGCTGCAGCTAAACATTACCCAACAGTTATGAATTGCAGACCTTTAGGTTACAAAGAAGCTACCTCATCTTATCCACCAATAATGGAAGTTTTTTTTTTTTTTTCTTGCTTGTACCCATTGCTGCTGGGATAAACTCCAACCTTCCTGGAAATTGATTAAGAAGGTTTGAAAATATATGTATGTGCAATATTTTTACTGTACCTGACAGGGATTATTTTGATTAACACAAAATATTCTACAGTTGCATAGTAAAAAAATAAACTCTACAGGACCTTTTAAATTAAATACAAATATATAAAAATCCAAATGCTCAATACTGCAGGTATTCAAACTCTTTGTTATGAGGCACTAAGTAAACTCTGGGGCCAACAATTACATCTTTAATTCACATAATTAGACAAATAAAGCTCCCACAGAATGCAATAAGGTTATTTCTCAAGAAATGGACTCTTTATTATTGGTGAGGCTTATCATCCACCTGTCAATGCTGATTGAGATCCTTAGGTGTAAGTGGAAAGACATTAATAACTCAAAATTTTTTTTTTCTATTACCGATTGACCTTCCCCAATCATTTGGTGGCAGCATAAGGGGTCAGAGTTGACTCCAAGAAGACAAAAACCATTGTAAACTACTCACTGTCTCCTCATATAAACAGTCTACAACACTTCCTGGGGATTGTTTGGGGGAATCTACAAATTCATTTTAAGGTTCAGTAACATACCTGCTCTGTTATTACATCTGAGGAGTGTCAGGACTTGCTTGATTTATTGAAGAAATGTTTGCTCTCAGTGTAAAACCTTAGCACACTTTACTCTTGTGAGCTGATAAAGTCAGAGTTATCTTTACCAGCTGGTAATTCTAAAGACACATACACTGGGTTTCAAAACTTTTCAGGCCTCTTCACTTTTTCAGATTTTGTTTTGCTGCAATCCTGTGGTAAAATCATTTAAGTTAATTTTTCTCCACATTAAGCAACACTCAGTAATTCAGAATGACAAAGCAAAAATAGTATTTTGGAAATGTTGGCAAATTTATTAGAAATAAAAAACTGAAATATTACATTTCCACACGTATTCAGACCTTAAATTTGGCTCAAGTCTATGCCATTCTATTTACATCATTGAGATATTTTTCACCTTGTTTATAGTCCACCTGTGTTCAATACAACTGGACATAAGTAAGAAAGACGCACACATGTCTATATAAAGTCTTACAAATGACAATGTGTATCAGAGCAAAGACCAAGCCATAAAGTTGAAGGAATTACCTGCAGAGCTTAAGCCTGGTTTATGCTTGACACATCCACGCTGGTCTCAAGGGCTGTATGGCAACAATGATATTCATAGCAGAGACGTGCCATCAAGTTGGTTTTTCTCTGTGCACTGCGCATAGAATTTTTCCTGTTGATGCAAATGCAGTGCTACATGTCCAGAATGGTGAAATTTGAGGACAGGTTAATGGCAGAAGTGAGGCACTACAGACACCTGTATGATTTCTCCCTCTGAGACCATAAAGATACTTATAACATGAGAAATTCATGGAAGTAAATTGCATACGCACTGTTCAGTACATGCAAATTATTTGAAGTGCATCTCTTTATCATGATGGGCACGCTTCTGCTTAACAAGAATATTATACTTACCCTCTTTTCACTGCTTTTGGTTAATGGGTCTGACACTCCACCTTCTCCTCTTTTTCTTTTTAAAGCAAGTAACAACAGGTATAACTTTTCTTCCATCAGCAGTCTTGTCATGTACGACCATCTCAATCATATAAACAATTCACTTCCTCTGCTGTGAAAATGTTAGGTATGTGACACTGGCCAAACACTGACACCTACTGACTAAGAGAATATTGCCATACTGATAAAACTATTTGCCACAAGTATAAATGTATTTTGGTCTCTGACACCACATGCCCTTTGCATCACAGTCTCTGCACAAGTTTAACATGGTAAGTACAAATAGGACTTTAGAGACAGGATTGTGTCGAGGTACATATATGGGGAAGGCCACAAAAAGTTCAAACAGGATTGAAGCTTCCCAAGTGCCCAAATGCCTTAATAATTCTTAAACAGAAGTTTGGAACAAGCACAATTCTTTATAGGTTTGGCCAACTAGCCATTGGAAAAAATCATGGGAGAAGGGCCATGGTAAGAGAAGTCATCATCACTGAATTAATCCCACTTGGTGCTTTTGTAATCCCACTTGGTGCTTACAAAAAGACATCTATAGGACACACAGACTGAGAAACAAGATTCTCTGATCTGATGAAACCAAAATTAGCATCATGTCAAGAGGAAAAACATGCACCACTCATCACCTGAACAACACCATTTTAACACTTAAGCTTGGTGGTGGCAGCATCATACTGTGGCATTGTTTTTCAGACGCAAGGAGAGGGAGAATAGTCAGGGTTAAGGGAAAGCTGAACAGAGCAAAGTTCAGAGATATCCTTATTGAAAACCTGCTCCACAAAGCTCTGCACCTCAGACTGGGCTAAAGGTTCATCTTCTAACAGAAAAGTGACCCTAAGCACAAAGCAAAGACAACACAGGAGTGGCTCAAGGACAATTCTAGAAACCTTAGGTGACCCACCTATATCTCAGACTTGAACCCAATCGAACATCTCTGGAGAAACCTGAAAAAAGCTGTTATCTGACAGTATCCATCCAACCTGACAGAGATTGACAGGATCTAAAGAGAAGAATGGCTCAAAATCCCCAAGTGCAGGTGTGAGAAAATTGCCATGTAAAACCCAAGAAGATTTCAGGTTTTAATGGCTGCCAAAGGAGCTTACAACTAAGTAATGAGTAATTGTTGCGTCAATGGGATATTTCAGTTTTTTACTTTTAATAAATTTGCAAACATTTTTAAAATACTGTTTCAGCTTTGTCATTCTGTAGTATTGAACATTGCCTGATGTGGAAAAAATACATTTAAATGAGTTTTTAAATAGTTTCAAATCCACTATATACCCATGTTCCAGCAATGTTACCACAACAGCCTATGTGATGATCACCTTGTGCAATGGAAAGTACTGTTCAATATTTTGGAGATGATATGTTGAAGAACAATTTTCAAGGAGGTTTGGTCTACAACCAAAATTGTACTTTATAACAGTAGCACAAACAGCAGGTATTCCTGCTAGCCAATGCCATGGCAAAGAGGATCTACTCGAAATTCAAGGATGAAATATTCACCTGATGGTGTGTATGGTACTATATTGTCACAGATGGATCTCCACGGTTTACTGATTTGGTTGCTGCATTATTCTTGAAGAAGTTGTGGAGGTTGGTTCAAAGAAAGACAATGGTCTCAATGGACCACCTAATCTGATTGTATCAAGTGAGTAAACCATACCTTGAAGACTATGATAATATCCTTTATCAGAAACCTTTGTCAGGAATGGATAAAGTAGCTATCTGAGACAAAATGTGCAGTGAATACAACACCGTGCATGCAGTAGCAGTTGAGACCATTGCTTTGTTGGCTGTAGGAAAATAACTTAATGGTCAGTTAGAACATTTCACCAATCATAATCCAAAAAATCCTAATATTTTCATCCATCAACACTTATAGTTTATTACTTCCATTGATAAATGGAAAATGAAAATGTTTAGATTAGAATGCATCCCCTCTTTCATCCAAAGTCAGATCTAAAATGCCTCCTAAATGGTTTGGCCATGCCACCAGCTAAAAGAAGACCAGTCAACTTACACATACTATACAGTGGAAAATTGCTAGGAACCAGTAAGACTGACACTGTCAACATCTCCAGCTTTAAGCCTTGGTTTGACACTATACCACAGCTCTAGGGAGAAGAATGTGACAGCACCACTGAAGAGGACTAAACAGTATTTCCCATCAGCCTGTGTTTGAAATGCGCCATCAGGACCTTTCAATCTAGTGCTATGTGAATCACAGGCTGAAAAGGAGGACAAAATATGGGGTACAAATTTTATCACTGGAGCTGCAGTGAAAACTGTGAAATAATGAACTATAATAACTTTGCAATGCATTTGGGGTTAAAGTTTTTCATCTAAGATCTTTTAGGTACTGAGTGAATGTTTTCTTACATTGGTGCTGTTTGTTGCCTTGGTCCAAAGTGCACTTAAGATGGACAGTGTGTTATGAATGCTGTAACTTTGTTTTCTTTTGAATAATACTTTTTTTCTTTTGAGCCACTATATTTTTCTTTTTAGATTTTGAACATTGCTGAATTCAGTTTTGCTTTTATTTTGTGATTATATTTGCTTTGAGATCTTTTGTTTTATTTTACTGTTCTATTTTTGGTTACCACAAAGTTATCTTTTTTTTAGTGGGCAATGTCATTTTGTGTTCTTGTTAGAATGCTATTGTCCACTGTCAGAAGCATTACCCTTAAAGTCATGTTGCATGACACCATCAGCACAATGGCTTTAAAGACTTTCCCTGGTGCTTCTCTCTTTAATACTCTGGTTATTGACACTTTTGCTAATAAATACTGTTAAAACAAATAACCTTCAATTTTTTTTCTGATCATTCCTACATATTTTACCAAACCCTTACTTAAAAACGTAATATAACTATAACTTTCTTTGTTTGGAACTCAAACATACCATGCAATTAAAAAATCAGTTCCACAGAAATCTATAGGAGAGGGTAGTATGGTGCTGCCTAATTATTATCTCATATACATTTATCATGACATTATGGTAGAAAAATGAAACCATTGATAAGAAAACAGGCTTCATCTCTTCCTTGTATGCTTTGTTCTGTGCACTAGTGTCCACTAACTACCATAAAGCAAGTAGAAATCAGTTGATAAAATGCTCACCTAGAATATTCTACCAATAAAGCAGAAACATTAATGATGACCATTTGCTCTCAATTACACCCTTACAAGACAACCATATATTTTCATCATCCTTAAACCGTACAATTCACAAAACATTCAAGGTGTTTGGCACTGGGACTTTCATATGTGTTTACATTAGTAATACTTTAGCACCCTTTGATAAGCTATGCTCCAAATATAATACTTCTTTAAAATATTTCTTTCATTATGTAAAGGTCAAAAACTAATATTAAAAGAGGTCTACTGTAGAGGCTATACTTTCCAGCAACACAGAAATAAATGTATTATTTCCAATGGCTATCAGTTTTTTCAAAAGAGCGCATCTCTAGATAGTTTGAGGCAATACTAGCTATTAAAAAACACACTGCTTATTACTTTTTGCAATACATGGTCTAACATAATTTAAAATAGTACATTTTATACATTTACTGTACTTCAACCCAAGTTAAAGTGCTAATTTTAAACACTGCCATAAATAACCTACCTCTTTAGATCATACGTTCAGAAAATGTCTCACACAAAGACCTTATTAGAATGTTTTTTTCTCTTCTGTTACAGATAGTTTTGAGTGTCTGATGGTGTTTGTCTATTCAATGAGCAATCTATTTTGGTATCTTATATTACACTGCTCACTCAATAACTTATCTTGCTCAGATAAGAACTGTAATCCACTTACATTAGCACTGTGGATAAAATATGTTCCTTTTTACTTTAAAAAAAAAAAAAAAAATCAACTACACTCTAACGGGAACAGTTCAAACAGTTCAAAGTCTTTAGAACATGGTATGGCAGACACATAGTCTGCACAGACTGCATTGGGAAGCAGCAGATTTTAATTGGAACTATCAAGAGATAGTTTAGAGTGTAAACAGCAAGCAAATGTTGTAACCAGCAGATATATGATCAAAAAGACAAGTTCAGAACATTAATCAAAAATATTTTTCAGAAAACTGTGCGGATGGTTCAAAGATCAGGAAAGTCAAATGTAACCAGAGTCAAATTATTAGATGTTAATTGTAGCTGAGAAACAAGGAAAAATATAACCAGGGAATGCAAAACTATAAATACAGAATGAACTAAGTTTTTTGAGGATGTATCCACAATCTTGGACAGCTAGGAATTGCATGATGTTGACTTTTTTACCAAGTGCTGCACACTTCTGATTGACCTTACCCAGTAGATTTCTTGGTCTTCCAAAACCCTAGAAATACTTTAAAATAAAAATTAAGAGACCAAGCAACAGTAAAAAAAAATTAAATAAAGTGCCAGATCATGACACTTAGTAATGCTACTGTTAATTAAGCATGTCAGGCTAGCCCTTAACATTACTTATTATCTAGAACTAAATTGAATCTTATTTCTTTAGCCTCTCTGAAAAGAAGGGGAGAGGACATAAGATCAGAGCTTAAATACATGGTATGTTTGGTTGATTTATTTGTAACCAAACAATAATAATAGTGATATATGTGGTCTTTAAGAAAACCTTGGCACTAAGCAGGAGGATCTAAGGTCTGAAAAGGTCAAAAGTGACCTTAGCAATATAGCTGGTGCATGAGTAACACTGGACATCATCTGAAGAACACCATTTTTACTATAAATCATGATGTTGGCAGCAATGAAGATAATAATCAGTATGTTGCTGTGGTCTATGTATTTAATAATCTTTGCACTCACATAGCCTATTTATGTTATTTTTTTCATTTATAATACACAATACAAATGTTTTTTACATGTGCTTCCTATTTTCTTATTATGTTATAATAGTTGCTTTCTGTTTTATTATTCATCAGTTGCCATTTGATATGTGATAAGATAAGAAACACAGAGAAGGTCCTTTTTTTCTTGGCTATCTAGAAAATGGGTGATTAAGTTAACTGCTGTGATCATCTGGATGCAAACAGCATCAATAGTGACACAATTTGGAGAGCTTTCTCTAAACTAGGGATTGAAGACAGAGGCAAAATAGAAGTAACCAAAGTTCAGAGCTATGCGCTGACACAGACAATTTGCTGCAGTATAAAATAGACATGAGACTTGGCAAAAGATTAATTTTACAAAAGTAAATGACCAAAACATTTAGCCACAGCCAGATTAGAGTGGCTTAAGAAGTCAATGTTCTGTACTGAAAAAACTTGGAACATTTTTGCAAAGAACAATGTAAAAAAATTGTTCACATGTGAAAGCCTGGTAGAGACTGACCCTAAAAACTAATAGCTATAAATTATGTGAAAGGTAGAATATATTGATTAAATCACCAGGAGTGAATAATATTCATTCATTCACCTATTAATTTCCTCAATCTATTTTCCAGTAATTGGTTTGTGGGTGCCAGAACCTATCCTAGAAGCATTAGAGAAAAGGCAGGAACCAAGCATGGACAGGGGTCCATTGCAAAACACACAACAGTGATACATTAGCCAAACTGATTTATTTATTATTATTGATATGGCAACCACAAAATTATAAAAGTGTTTATTAATAGTTTAAAAGTCACATATATTAATTTTCCATACTGTAGCATAATAAAATAGCAAAAATCTCAAGGAGGATAAATACTGTTTACAGCCACTATAAATATGAACATGTCAGTTTGTATTGAGTGGAGTCATCTTGTGAGTTATTTAGACACAAGAAAAATTTCTCACAAGTGCATTAAAGCAATTAAATACATGTGTGTGAAATATGAAGATAAAATAAATCTCCTATTCATTTGATTCTATCAAATCAAAAAAAAAACATTTTAGCTTCTTAATATTATGTTATGAAAAATATTTTTATTAATTTTTAATTTTTATTAATTACCATTACTGAACTTGTTGAGTGATGTGAACAGTCTGTACATCACACATTTTCTGACACTTTGAAACCTTTCTATCTATCAGTACACCTATCTTTAACCATTACATTTTACTTCATGTACTGAATTTTTTCTGCGAATCAGAGTTTGGTACTTTCAGACCACAAACATCAGATTAACAGTGCTTTTTTTGCTACCAGTCAGAATATAAAATAAATTGACATCCTTAAACCTTAACTAATCAATGCAAACTAGGTTCTAGCAATTTTTAAATTGTCTTTACTTTTTGATTTATCCATGTGAAACTGAAAGAAAACTAAAATTCTTTCAAGACCATGGCAAATTTGTACACCTTTGTTTATCAGATCCTCATTTCAAAAATAGAAAATGCTAAAGAAAAATTTTGGGTATTATATTTTCATTAGACACAGTAACTACTGATTAAAAGACTGGTAATAGAGAAAACCTGCATCCACTACAGCCCTCTTAAAGATAAAGAATTAATTGGTATAGAAAGTGATCCAGACCTAGCTTTTGTTAATTTGTTAAAAGCCAATGAAGGAAAGAATATTCTGACCCTGTACAACTAAATATGAATATAAAATACAAACACAGATGAAAAACAAAATTCCCACAATTCTTTTAAAAACACTGTGGAGGCTTGCTACCTAGATTATTTACATACTATAAACCCTTAGCCTTCGATATTGTTTTTTAGAGCAACACAGTCAACACCACAACGCAAAAACAAGAAAGGAAGCTCTTGACCGACCGTCTTTCACTGTGGAGAGAAAATCAAGGCCTGTTAGTTGATGGGAATAGAAAAGGCTGTGCAGCAAAGCATCGTCAGTATGTGTTTTATAGACATGAATACTGATCTACAATGGGCTTCACCATGCTGACAGGGGGAGAAATGGCGGGAGGGGGAATGGCTTACTTGGGAACAATCACAGGAAATTGAAAATAAAAGAAATAAAAGAAACCAAAGCACTTGGACGACAATGTAACAGAGTTCGTAAAGAGAATTTGTTTTCTGGGAGAGCAATATTTAGCAAAAGCATGCATGGCATTTTGCACATGTAAAGGCCTTTAAAGGGGAATCCATGGACAGAAACTTTGTCTTCACCAATGGCTGAGCTTGACAGTATTTTGGACTCCCATAAGCTGGCAAACAGCAGAGGTCCAAGTACAGTCAAAATACTCCATTTAAGTTTACAAGCTGAAATTTTACCAAAATGATTCCATAAACTCCAATAGATGGTCCTTTTTAGCCATTCATCACACTGCTGTTTTCCACATCAACAAAGACAGCATATCAATCCATGTCCTACTCCACCTTCACCACTTTGAGTAGCCACTTCCAACAGATACAGAAATAAATGATGATTAAATAATCATAAGTACAGTATATGCATTCAATCAAAAATATATTTATCTGTGCTTATGTTTGCAGGCCCACATTACTTTTTAAGGATGTTCAATGGAGAATGAGTATACACAAAGACATTAAAACTGAGGAGTTATTTAAGGGTGAAGAGTAATGAGCTTTAATATTTCCAAGGCTGAAAGAGTCAATGGGTAACAGCACTATTGCAGGGTTCTGTTGTTTTTGCCATGCAATATTTCTGTCTTTTGAAGTCTTGTCTTTCTATTGAAATGAAAAGACAGTAGAATTTAAACTGATTAAAATGTTTTCTATCGTTTCATTTAAGTCCAATGACAGCAATGGCATCAAAATGTAAACAATTTAGTTTATGATCTATAGCTTCTTTCACAAAAACAGCTTTTTTCCACTAAGAACCGTCTCTGAGAGCAAAACAAAATGTAAAAAAAAAATTCAGAGGATCACTGTTTCTGTCTTAATATTTGTCATGTAATATCATTTTTATAAATTCTCTCTCTTTCTGTGTAACTTTCACGTTGGCCCTTCTCCATTTTCTAGAATGTGACAGAGCCATGTCAGATTATGCCAGTGACCCTGATCATGACAGGCTGTTGTGTCTGCAGATTTTTTCTGCAACCACTCTCTAAATATTTACAGTAAGTTTAACTCATTCTTGTTTGCACTACCTGCTTAAATTACTATAGTATAACTAACTGAGTCTAGGCTTAATTTTTTTTTGCATTCTATTTGCCTCAGAAAACCAGACTTATACAGTATTACTAAAAGCAACCTCTTGTACAGGGCAACTAGTCATCCTTTCTTCTGGACAGTCAGAATGGGTACAGTGAAGCTACTAAAATTAATTAATGGAAGGCTAGTGTAGCTGTACATTTTCATAGCTATCAATCTCTTAATGATTTCTGATCAAAACTGTCATCAACCAATTATGTTTGTCCCATTAATGAACTCCCATTTACATGACAGGGTATGCTGCAGCAAAGATTTAGTGTAACCAGGTTTGCATTGCATAGGCAGTACTTCTTTCAGAAGTTATTCTTACTATATTCACAAGACATGAAACCTACTCCACACTCTGCACAGACTATGGAAAGCAACGATCTTCAGCCAGTCAAGCCAATACAGAACTCAGTTACAATAAGTGACTAACTGAGTTTCTGAAATGGAGAATGTCTCTTCTCTGTAGGGAGTTTATCACATTTGAGCTCTGATTGGAGGCATCATTCCTGATGTGCTGAAGTGGGTACAACTAATATTTTAGGCTTATTAACACCTTTACTTCCTTAAATGTCCATGGAATCCTGGATATCATCTATGCTCACCAAGTTTTAAAGGAGCGCAGTAGACGCCATGCTCACTACCTATGTAAGATCCTGATATACCACCCACTCAGCTCAAGCAAAGCACTACAGAGGGTGATGAAGTCAATTACTTCCAAACAGCTCCCTTCTCTTCAGGACATATATAACACATCTTATATCAGAAAGAAGAATACTCCAACAAAAAATCATAATTTTGGTGTCTGTTACTCACTCTGTGTTGTTTTTAGTGATGGGCAAGAAAAAAATGTAATCTTGTGGAGAATAAATTTCCTGATATAATGGGCTTGACTGCGGTGGGCTGGCACTCTGCCTGGGGTTTGTTTCCTGCCTTGAGCCCTGTGTTGGCTGGGATTGGCTCCAGCAGACCCCTGTGACCCTGTAGTTAGGATATAGCGGGTTGGATAATGGATGGGCTTGAATGGGGACCCTAACTGAACAAAAACAAACAATATCAAAAGCCCATGAAGTATTTTATGTCATATGTTTTATGGACTGTGGTGGGCTGGCGCCCTGCCCAGGGTTTGTTTCCTGCCTTGCGCCCTGTGTTGGCTGGGATTGGCTCCAGCAGACCCCCGTGACCCTGTAGTTAGGATATAGTGGGTTGGACAATGGATGGATGGATGGATGTTTTATGCAAATGTTTTATTAGTTTATAAAGTATATACGAGTACTTTAAGGAAACTGCATTTCTTTTACTATTTTATGGCCATTGAACAATAAGCCGACAGAATTTCATTTTAATAATAAAAAATGAACAGGTAACACCTCTGGTCTACAGTTTAATTTTGAAAATACTTCAATATTGAATATGTTTCATGACTGGTTATGCAGGATCTTGATGAAAAGAATTAAAGGATAAATTAAAGGAAACAAAAATGGAATCAGCCAAATCTAATAACATTAAATCAATGATCAGTATCACCCCTAGAAAAACATAGTGTAAAAACATTTTCAAGTGGAAATTATGCATGATATTCATGTGTATCCAAGATGCATCAAGATTGTGATTCACTGTGCAGTTTTATAATCGCCCACTGAATAACCCTGAAGTGCTGAAGTTGTGGATTACCACTATGAACATAAATGGAATGATGAAGTCAAACCTTAAGGTATTTTGTGTGTGCTGTAACATTTTTCCTTAGTGGATTATCATATCATATGAAGTAAATCAGTACATCTGAAATCTACAATTTGACCAGTGACATTTCGGCAAAGCAACATCAGTGCCAGGAAAATGGTAGCCAATTAAAGATCTGTTACTGGGCAAGAAGCTTACACAATGAATGATGGGGAAGTGGGAATGCAACTGAAAAGTTTGGTCTCATTTATGAGAGCTGCACTATCATGCACAGCCAAAGTAGTTTATTTTACAATATTTTAGCTAAAAAATCTCTTTGGAACATGTTTGTATATGATTGGATACTTGACAGTTGGATAATGAAACATGAGGAATTTGAGACTTTTCCATGGAATTTTTTAGATTGTTTGCTGTTGCTCAAGTCTGTTCCCCATTCTAGCCCACTGTGTCAGAAACACAAGATTACATTTTCTTTGAGCAATCACTGCAAACAATGCATGATGAGCAAAAGATAAAAAAATTACAGCCAAACAATATTATGAAAGATCACAGCAATCCTCCTCCATTCAGGAATATTCAGGAATATTAACACTGCTATCACCAGAGTTAGGGACAGTTTCATTCACAGGCCATAAGGCTACTGAACAGCCACTCATACTGACAAGTGTATGAATGGTTCTTGCAGTTGTCATTATTATTTTAACATTGTCACTAGACAATCTGTGTGTCACATGAAAGTAAGAATTTCATTATACTTTAATATATATAAATGTCAATAAATCTGAACTTGAAATATAGTAAAGATTAAGACAAGTAGCCAGTAATGGGAATATCTGAGAGCCAGAAAAGAGTTATTTGAATGTTTGAACAGAATTTAGGTTTATTGAAATTCTCTACATAAACATGTGGCTTCTTTGAATTCCCTGACTAGAAAAGCTCAGATAATCAAGCTGTTCTTTATGACCCTATGCTCTGCTCCTGGACCTTGCCTGACATTATCATTGAACTGAGAACACATATTTAGTGTGTTTCATTTATCTATTTATGATATTTGGATGCATGATTTATTATTAAGTACTTTATGGTGCATATTACAGGAATTAAAAGCATGATAGGTTTGTTAATGCAAGTGCAAACGAATTATCTTGTTATTGTGACTTACAGGAATAAAAGAAGTAAACTAAATTAGTTTCTGAATAAGACACTGCTTGCTGTGAAAATGCATAGTCATTGTGGCACCCTGTATGCTAAAATAAGTAACTCTGATGTAAAGGTTAACAGTTGTAAAGGATCTTTAAACAAATAACGGATGAGCAGCCACCTATGCAAATAAAATGTATACTATAGATTAAAAATTAGTTAATTGCCATTTACTGCGGTGAGCTGGCACCCTGCCCGGGGTTTGTTTCCTGCCTTGCGCCCTGTGTTGGCTGGGATGGGCTCCAGCAGACCCCCATGACCCTGTAGTTAGGATATAGCAGGATGGATAATGGATAGATGGATGGATGGACAATTGCCATTCACACTTACCAATTTTGTTTTGCAGGCTTTTAAGAAGAACAACTACAAAATAGGAAGTTACAATTAAGAAAAGAAAAAAGTTTTAATCACCAGGTAATACTTTGTTTAAAGTGGGGTCAATGGGTATTGGTGATTATATGAAAACAAAAGCCTTAAAACTTAGTGAACATGTCCATTTGCAAACAAAGAATTTATTCTTGTATCGATCAAGTATTGATATTTATTTTATTGAGATTCTAATATTTTAAATGAAGTGTAGCTATGCTCTTCATCTTATTGTGTATCTCCCTCCACGGTAGCCAGGGGTGTGGTTTCTTATTTTGTAAATGCTGTAGCTAGTATCATTTTGCAAGAATTTTGAGCACTAATGGAAAGATTGTTCACAAGAATTAGACAATTAATCTGTCATTGTATACCCACTCACACACACAATCATATATATTCTCCCACTGCTAACTAATTTGGACTCACCAATTCACATAATCTGCATGTTTTTGGAAGTGGAAGGAAACTTCATTCTATCTCTGGGAGTTAATTTATTTATGAGTACATATATTTATTTATTTTTGTTTCATTTTATAATCTTGTATTGCACTAAATGGTAAATTTAAATCAAATCAAATAAAGTCAAATTTTATTTGCTATATCCAAATAATACGTACAGCACAACATGTAGTCAAATGCTAGTTGCTCAACTCCAATGATTGTGCCTTTAAGAGAAATATAAAAGGAAAAAGACAATAATATATAGCTTTATAAATAACAAAAATCATTATCAGAATTTTAAATACTGTATGTTATAAATAATAACTTAATAAATAACATAATGAAATGTCAGAGTGTAAACAATAGGGCAAAGTATGTAGGGGCCTGTAAAACTACAGGTGCTACACTACATTTGTTTGATTAACACATCCTCTGCTTGGCTTTGGGCTGGATGATCAACAGGGCTAGCCTGTGGCATTGCATTACAAAGAACAAAGTTCTCGGGCATATTTTTTGTGAATTAAAAATATGAGTTTTATTTGTATTGTAAACTGTTTCCCTACACTACACTACAAAAATCCCATTATCCCTTTCTACATTTTTCTGGTGCTGACCCTGACTTCAGGGCATTGGTATTATCATGAGGAGATCGATAGAAACTGATAATCTTGGTGTTTAAGTATAAACAGTTAATATTTATTTTATTTTCAAATCCTTTCAAAGCATTGTACCCTAAAAGAAATGTGGTTCTAAACAGCCTGCATGGTTTTGTGCTATTGTACTTTCTTATTTGCATAAAAATTCCATTCACAATGGCCGCTGTGAACTTACAAGTGGACAGGAACACATTCTTAATTCATGCAAGTGCCAAGAATCTGTGATAAAATTTATTACTACTGGTTTCCTTAATTTGTCATAAAAATACTGTACCTCAGAAAAGAATACAGCATGTTTTCTGAAAAACTTTACTGTTTCAAAATGGATGCATTCTTTTGGTTGGATTCTGTTGTATTCACATTTGCACCAATGCCCATAGACCTCAAAACAGGCACAGAACTTTTGAAATAACTTTAACAATTACACACATTCTTGTGAAAAGTAAGTAAACCTCATGGAGTGTTATTTACTTGTTTATTAATTTATTTTATTTTTTACATATCTGGACATATCAAGATTTGATCTTCATTGAAACAGTATCTATAGAGATAGATTCTATGCTATAACAAACACCATGCCACATTTAAAATTTGAAGACCACTGTATAATTAAATAAACATAAATGTAAATTAGGCATGTGGAAAAAGTAAGTTCATACCTACATTTATCACTACCTTGTGTATCTAAAATTATAATCAGGTGAAAATGATTAGAACATCACTATAGAGGATCTTGGGGGAACCTGTCTTATTTAAACTTCAGACAATCAGTCTGGTTTGAATTTTGTTGTTGAAGTGTGTGTTACCACCATGCCTAGATCCTTAGAGCTCTCTATGGAATTCAGAAAGAAGGTTATAGATGCCAATGAATCTAGGAAGGGATTTAAAGAGATCTCCAAACAACTGGAATTCAGTAATTTTACTGTCCAGAAGAACATTTACAAGTGGAGAAAATTTCAGTCAACTGTCAACTTGTCAAGGCCAGGTAATCCCTACAAGTTCAGCCCGACAGTACAATGGAAGATGATGAAAGAAGTCTCTAAGAATCTCAGAATTTGATCAGAGAACCTACATATACAGTAGCTCTTGCCACGGTTGATGTCAAAGGTGTGCCAGGAGGAAACCTTTTCTGTTAAGATAGATAGATAGATAGATAGATAGATAGATAGATAGATAGATAGATAGATAGATAGATAGATAGATAGATAGATAGAT
>JANRMT010062802.1:23533094-23563734 GCA_026402145.1 Polypterus bichir lapradei
GATAGATAGATAGATAGATAGATAGATAGATAGATAGATAGATAGATTTGGCTTTTTACAAAAGCACTTTAAATAAGTAAATAAAAATACACACACACTTTGATGTGAACACAGAATGGAATGACTATAAATCAAGAAAATAAAAAAAAAAGGAAACTTCTGACTTGGCTGTCACAGTCCCAGCAAGACATTATGCAGATGTATTGCTATTTGTGTAAATGAGCCCCAGTAGTGTTTCTTGACACACTACTAAATAATTCTTTGGCTGAAACTACTCAGTGTTGGTGAATCACAGAGAAGATGTGCAGCATTGATCATAATGGCACTCAGTTTTGTTTTATTTCTCTAATTTTCTACTTCCTTCAGTGGGTCCAGATTATGTCCTATGACTGAGCTTGCCCTTTAAATAGCCAACTGATTTGGTGGGTGTCTGTTGAAGTGATGTTACCAACCCAGCACACCACAGCTTATAAAGTCACACTAGCCATCACAGAGTTATAGAAGATGTGAAGGATGTTACTTCACACATTAAAGGAACAGAGTCTCCTAAGGAAAAAGAGTCTACTCTGCTCTTTCTTATATAGTTCCTCTGTGTTCTGAGACCAATCCAACCTGTCATTAATGTGGACCCCCAAGTATCAGTAGGAGTGGACCACCTCTCCAATAACTCCCTGAATAGTGACCGGACATGGAAACACTTTGGTGTGGCAAAAGTCAATAACTAGTTTCATGGTTTTGCTGATGTTAAGGTTCAGACAAGAAACAAACTTTTCCACTTGACTCATCTCAAAGAACATCACTCAAGACTAAAGTTTGCCCATGAACACCTTGGAAAGAACAGGACTTCTGGAACCATGTGCTCTTGACAGATGTTGAAAAAAACAGTTCTTTGGCTATAGTACCAGAAGACATGTTTGGCAAAAACCAAAGACAGCATTTCACTAGAAGACCCTAATAAAAACTGTAAAGAATGGCAGTATAAATGTTATGGCTTGGGGCTGATTTGCTGCATCAGTGCCTGGGCAACTCACCATCATAGAATCCATTATGAATTCTAGAGGATAATGTGAGACCATCAGTCAGAAGATTGAAGCTCACCCGAAAGTAGACCTTGCAACATGACATTGGTCCCAAACAAACCAGTAAATCTACAATGGAATGGCTAAAAAAAGAGAAATAGAGGGTTCTGGAATGGCCAATTCAAAGCATGTATCTGAATCCCATTAGGATGCAATGGGGCATTTGAAATGGGTTGTGCATGCAAGACACCCCCATCACAGCTAAAAGAATTCTGCTTTCTCCCAGTTGATGTCAGAGACTTGCAGACGACTACGGAAAACACATAATTGTGGGGGAAATACCAGCTATTAAAGTGAAAGGTGGACTTTTTCAATATATGGTTTAAATGAAGATCAAATCTTGGCTGGCCCACATACTGTATACTAAAAAAGAAAAGAAAAAATTAATGGGGAGTAGTTCATTTTTCACATGACTGTATATATAGACATAAATATTATATACACAGTATACCGTATTTATTCTATATATATATATATATATATATATATATATAAATAAAGGAACATATATACAGTATATACTAAAGAATGCAACTATTTCTGCTGTTGCTCTCTAAAGTAGAAAATGTAACTGATAGTTCATCATTCACCAGTTTAGCATGCAGCTTGTTTACTATCAAAGTCCTTTTTCACTGAACAAAAGGAGTACATTTTAAGTACATCAGTGCATGAAAAGCAAGAGCTTGTGTTTTGTTTGAAAAGTTCAGTGTTATTAAAAGGCAGGCAACTTTAGTTACTAATGTTTAGTTGCAGCATGCTTTCACTTTTGATGTTTTATAATTACAAGTTTACTGTATATGTATCGTTGGCTTGTGATTATCACATTTAAAGATGTTTAACAGTTATATAATATTGATATTTTAATAATGTCACTTTTTGATATTTGTCTACACATCTTTTATAGGTGTTCTATTCTTTTAGTTGTTAAGTTTTACTTATGCATTTTTATGGCATTGCTTTGAGGCTGTAACATTGTAGCTTGCTGCTAAAGCATCTTTGCTTCTACGGTGAAAAGGT
Source organism: Polypterus bichir lapradei (assembly GCA_026402145.1). NCBI lineage: Eukaryota > Metazoa > Chordata > Cladistia > Polypteriformes > Polypteridae > Polypterus > Polypterus bichir. The sequence continues at coordinate 23,535,191 of JANRMT010062802.1, forward strand.
GCTTTGCTACTTTCTGTCTTTCACCATCCATATTTTTGAAATTATAAGATACACAACCCATCACTTACTGTGTCTAGAAAAATTAGCAGTGGGTTGAAGAATATCGTAAGGCATTATTTTCCAATAAATTCTTAAAAGTCAATGTGGTTAAATAATTTATTTTCAAGCTATTAAGAAACATCAATGTCTTCTATTTTATCTAAAATTCGGTGTGGTTAAAACTATTTCTTCATCCCTGATTTCCTTGATTATTGCTGATTTTTGGCACTGAATGCACTAAATGTTTCAGGTGTTCAATCAAACCTAATGTTACATAAAGAGCAAGTTATATACTCAGTAACAGATTTTACATTTATTTCATTTAATGAATGAACAAAATTGTGCAACATCCACTGGCACTGAGTGAAAAAATATTATACCTCCCCCCACCTAAATCAACCCAAATAAAGAGGTAAGTAGTCAGCTGAATTAAAACAGGCTATGCTTAATTACAGCCAGTCCTGCTCAATACAAGATTCACTTATTTTGAAATTTACCATCTGAATCAAGTGCCCAGCACAAAAATTCAGTAAGCTCATAATACAATAATCAAAGCAAAATTCCTAAACAAATCAGAAAAAATAAACTGTTAACATCTATCCCTCTAAAATTGCTACAAAACCATTTCTAAGGCCCTGGGAAAGTACCTGAAAAATTTGTGAAAAACACAGTGGGAAATCAAAAAGTCAAAGAAGATCATAAATTCAAGGAATTATAGACTTCATTTTCCTCAACACAGATCAGTGGTCATGTCTCTAAAGACAGATAGAATATCAAAAATGGGTTTATATAACTGTCAACTGGACCACCTCCCTACAGTTCTAGTCAAAGCCTGCCTCCCCTCTCTGGTCCCCCTTATCTCTGCTATAATCCACTCTTCTCTCACTACTGGTACTGTTCCTTTATCTTTTAAAACTGCTGCAATAACCCCAATACTGAAAAAACCTGGTGCCAATCTGACTAATTTCAGTAATTTTCGTCCTATTTCTAATCTACCCTTCATTTCCAAAATTCTTGAAAAAATAGTGGCTATTCAACTTCATTCTCATTTATCTCAAAATAATCTGTATGAACAGTTCCAGTCTGGTTTTCATCCCCCCACAGTACAGAAATGGAACTTATAAAAATTACTAATGACCTCCTCCTCCTTATGGCAGCTGATTTTGTTTTAATTACTATTCTCATCCTCCTTGATCTGAGTGCAGCCTTTGACACTATTTGTCACACTACTCTTCTCAATAGATTATCTTCAATTGCCATTACCCACACTCCACTAGACTGGTTCAGATCATACCTCTCAGGCCGCACTCAGTTTGTTCAGCTTAAAACTTTCACATCCCAAACCACAACTGTTACTCCAGGTTTGCCCCAGGGCTCTGTCCTGGGGCCCCTCCTTTTCATTATTTACCTCATTTTCCTTGGCAATACCTTTCGTAAATATAACAATAGCTTCCACTGTTATGCTGATGACACCCAGCTCTATCTCACTAGCAGATCTACTGCTTCCTTTCCACCCTCCTCAGTTACTGATTGCATAGTAGAAATCAAATCCTGGTTTTCTTCAAATTTTCTTAAATTAAACAGTGACAAAACTGAGGTTCTCCTCATTGGTACAAAATCAACATTATCCAAAACTGATCATTTTTCATTTGTTATTGATAATTCCTCTGTCTCCCCTTCCCCACAGGTTAAGAGTCTGGGTGTCATCCTTGACAGTACTTTATCCTTTCAGTCCCACATCAATAACATCTCCCGGTCAGCATATTTCCACTTGTGTAATATTAATCATATTCGCCCCTCCCTCACTCCCCATACCACTGCTATCCTTGTTCATAGTCTTGTCACTTCTCGTCTCGATTATTGCAATTCCCTTTTCTTTGGTCTTTCTCACAAATCTCTTTATAAGCTTCAACTGGTCCAGAATTCAGCTGCCTGCATTATTATTAGAACCCCCTCTATTCACCATATCACTCCCATTTTGAAGCAGCTTAATTGGCTTCCAGTTCAGTTCCGAATTCAATTCAAAATTCTCCTACTAACTTTTAAGTCTATCCACAACCTTGCCCCTCCATATCTGTCTGACTTCCTCCATGTTGCCATTTATTCCCGTACCCTTAGATCCTCTTTCTCCATCCACTTGACTGTCCCCTTCGTCCGTCTTACCACTATGGGGAGCAGAGCATTCAGTTCCTCTGCTCCCCAGCTTTGGAACTCACTACCACCTGAGCTTAGAAATATTAATTCATTTTCACTTTTCAAATCTAATCTTAAAACTCATTTGTTTAAGACTGCTTTTTCTCTTTGATTACAATTGCTCTGTCTGATTTTAACTTTTGTATTTTACTTTTGTTTATAATCCGTTGTTTGTCTATTGTTCTGTGTCCCTGAGTGTTTAGAAAGGCACCTACAAATAAATAAAATGTATTATTATTATTATTACTTGACGATCCCCAGTTCTTTTGAGAAAATGTTTTACAGACTGAGGAGACAAAGCAGAACTATTTAGGTTCCATTATGTCTGTCATTAATCAGACACAGGATTCTACAGTAAGAAAATTGTACCAGTAGTCAAACATACTGGTGGTAGTATGATGGTGTTGAGATACTTTGCTGGCTCAGAATCTGGATAACTTACACAAATTCTGGTATGTCTCATAAAATTCCTAAAGAGAAATAGGGATACTTGTCAATGAGATGAAGATGAAGCATAATTGGGTCATAAAAAAGACGAATTCCAAACTCAAAATCAAGTTCACAGCAGAACAACCTGAAAAGAAGCAAAATCAAAGTATTGGACCATCAAAGTTAAGACCTAAAACCAATTCAGATGTGGTGGCATGACCTTAAGCAAGCTGTTAATTCTCAAACGCCAACCAATATTTCTGAATTAAAGAGGCTCTGCTAGGAAGGGTGGCTAAAATTCCTCCACAGCCATGTAAAAGACAGGCATTAAGTTCAAGGGAAGATTTTGCATACAAGGGAACAATACTTAATACAGTGCCAGATGTTAATGTATAACTTTGTTCATTCAACAAATAAGAAAAATAAAATTTTATTTTTGTTCACTTGGGCATCCTTGATCTAATATTAAATTTTGGTTGAAGAACTGAAAACACTTAGTTTCAAAAACCATGACAATAGAGAAAATAACTGGGGGGATGCTCTTTCACAGTATTGTAAATGATTAAGGTAACAATTTTTTCGTTCTTTATGGCTACGGATTGGAATTAGCAATTTTACTAAATTGATGAAATTTTTTTCGATACAATATTTGTAGGGAACAAAAGCTTTTGGCATCATAAAAGAAGAGTGTCTATATATCATACTGAATACAAAAAATACAATTAGACATTGAAATCATGCAACTGGCCAAATAAAATGAAGGATGAAAAATGCAAGGGGCAGTTGGCATCCTCTACCTGACAGGCACTGCAAACACATTCTTTAGCTGTTGTGAAGGTATAAGTTCAAGTTGAGAATATATTTCTAAAAACTGATTTTCAAATGTGCCCTTAAAGAAATGAAGTAGCACCCTGTTAAAATACACTCCTGTTCTTTAGTCCATTTTCCCAAGACAAAGCTCATTTTCCTGATGGTATTACTGTAAAATCTAACCTAACATGCTTAGGAACATACTTTTCATTATGCTACAAGCATTTTACTCTTTGAAATGCCCAGGTCATCTTATAACTGTTAGCATTACCTGGAGTATCAGTGCACAATTAAAGCCATCAGAGCTGGTATTCCCCTTTAAAGGAAGATGTGATTTAAAGCCCCACCTGCTGACCCCCCCTTTCAGACATGGATCCAACCCTTACCTATTGAGGTGTGGAGGATCTGGTCACAACAACGCGGCCCAGATAGCTGAGATCAATCAAAAACAAAGCAGTTAAGGGCTACAGGAGTTATTACATTGATGAGTTGCCTTAATTAAGCAGATGAAGACATTGTGACTGAGAAGTGACAAGTTTTTTTTTCTTTAATCTCCCCATCAGCTTTTCTTTTATTGTCCAGGGGACTGTTTCTCTTACGTAAAAAGAAAAATGAAGGAGTTAATGAAGGAATTAACTGTTCACCACACAAAACACTCTATATATAGTGTGTTTAATATACTTAAATATATACAGTGTATATATATATATATATATATAAATATATATATATACAATTATATTTATACTGTATATACATACACAAACTATATATTGTATATACAATTCATATATTGTATGTATATATGTGTATATACACACTATATATGTATGTGTGTGTGTGTGAGTGTACACAGTGTCATATTTAGAAATACACAGTAAAATGTAAAAAAAGGCGAGAAAGGAACAGTTAAATAGTTAATTACATTCAAAGATAATGGGAACTAAGTGAACTACAATTATATATTCCCAGCTGAAATTATTTGTATAATACAAATGTTTGTAAAAGTGGAAAACAAACCTTCATAGTAATATAAGGAATAATTCACAAATGTTTACCATAGACATATTTTGAAGGATAGTACTGTAGACCACATTTCATTTACTGAGATTTCACAGCTTCCTGTCATAAATAACCTTATACAGTTAAATGCCCCTTTTATTTATTGCATGCTCTACAAAAAAAGAAATCTGTAGATTTTAAGACTGCTAAAATAATTTAGTGTGCACTTTATTTCTTTTAATTAAACATAAATACCATGTTGGATAAAAGGTGCTTAAAAATATCCCAAACTAACTAAACAAACCTTTTTAGGAAAAAAATATAAAGTGTTGCATCACAGTTCTTTTGGAGCTGGGTATTTATTCGCTTATCTGTTAAGCTGATTTTTTCACATTTTGCTATTTTTATGTTACACAGTTCTCACCTTTTAATTTAAGTTTTGCTAAATGACACACACACACATACTTAGATAAAATTTTATGTTATATGAGAAACTTAATAGTTGTCTCTGACAGAAAGTATAATGCTTTGAAATGCTTTGTTTTTCTTTATTCAAACCGGTAAGTAGTAGCATTATCATTAAAAGTAAAACTAAATTTCATGCAAGACTATGCTAAACATCATATACTTTCACTTGAAAACTGCTATGTTTTACCATGGGTGCATATAAAGCCATGTGTGTATATAAAGCTATATAATAACAAGTTTGCACAGGTATATAGTATATGTAAATGTATGTAATGTATGAAGGGACATGTTAAACGTAGAATTACTGTTTCATTTGTATGATGTGTACTATAATGTTTTGTGAAATAATACATAGTCATGTTTGTTTATTATTTTTGCAGGGAAAGGAGTACAACCCGTTCTGCTTTTTTTTTTTTGTTTGTCTATTTGTTTTTGTTAATTATATTTAAAGAAGAACATTCCACACAATACAATATGTTCTTTCTAGTAACAGTCAGAAGCAAATAGAGGTTAGGTTTATAAACGTTTAAGTAGCTATAATTGTTCTTATTTAGCTGATTTTATGTACAGAGAAGGAAAGGAAGATAGTATATGAATTTTTGGGCTACCATTCAAAAGATTACTTTTGAGAGGTGTGTGATACCTTCTAATAACAAACATAAACTTACCAATGTGTGAATGTGTACGTACTATATGTCTATATATCCACAATATATTTACATGTGAATGCAAGATTTCAGAAAGGTTTGCAAATTTAATAAAAAAAAATTTTTCCTATCATACTCCAGAATTTGGTCAGGTGTATCCTGTTCACTTTAATTCTCCTTGAGATGGGTCTAAAACTTTATCAGAATTAATCTATGATAAGCTTAATTTAATGGTCATCATTTAGAAAGATACACACCTGTGCATGTAAGGTCCCATATTTCACACTTCATGTCGGGATAAAAACCAAGCTATGAAGTCCAAGTAACTCAATGTAGACCTCTACAATAAAACTATAGTAAGGCATAGATCAGAACAAGGGTTTAAAACCATTTCTAAAGCTTTGTTTCCAGGGGCACACTGTGACAAGAAAGAAGTTTGCAGCCACTGTGACTCATCCCAGAGCTGTCCACACTGAGTAACTGGGCAAGGGCCTTGGTCACGGAGGTCATAAAGAACTCAATGATGACTTCAGCACAGTTTCTGAAGTCCTCTGCTGAGAAGGACAACCATCTCAGCAGCCCTCCATTAATCTGCCATTTATGGAAAAAGATTCTGTGGCCCGATGAGACAAACATTTTGAACTCTTTGGACAGAACTCCAACTCATCACCTGTCTAATACATTGCCTACAGTAAAGCATGGTGGTGGGAACATCATGGTGTTCTAGGAGCTTCTGAGTGGCAGGGACAATGATTCTGGTCAGAACTGAGGAAAGGATGAAGGCAGCCAAAGAAAGAGAAGTCCTTGAAGAAAACCTGTTCCAGAGTGCATGTGACCACAGACTGGGGTGATGGTTTACCTTTCAGCATGACAATAACCCAAAGCATACAGCCAAGACAATAGTGGAATGACTTCAGGACAAGACTCTTGAGTTGTTCACCCAAAGTCCCATAGAACATCTGTGGAGAGACCTAAAGATGGTAGTTTTAAGATGATTCCCATCCAATCTAATGGAGCTTTGGAGGATCTTCTATTAAGAACAGGATAAACTGCCCAAATCCAAGTTTGCAAAAATTGATTGAGACTTACCAAGTAGACTCTTTGCCAAAGAGGCTTATACAGAGGGCAGAGTTAAGGGTCTGAAACCTTACATAAATAAAAGCTTTCAGTTTACAATTTGTAATATTTTGCAAACCTTTCTGAAGACATGTCTTCAGTTTGTCATTATGGGTTATTGAGTGCAGACTAATGGGCAAAACTGGCAGATTTATTCATTTAAAATGAAATGCTGAATGTGAAAGCTCCTGAATACTTTCTGAATTATATATATATATATATATATATATATATATATATATATATATATATACACATATACACACACAGGACATATCCTTTCCATGTCAAAATGGGTTTACCTATCAGTACTCCTGGTTTTCTCATACATCCCCAAAATGTATGTTAGGTATTGGTGATTCTACATTGACATTGGTTCTTTGTGAGTATGTGAATGTGTATTTGTCAGTAAGCCCTGCAATGAACTGTCACACTATTCTGGGCTGGTTCCTTCCTCATACCCAAAGCTGGGATAGCATCTGTCCTACAATGACCTTAAATAGGGTTAAGTAGTTTAAAAAATGTTAAGTTGTAAGAAAATACAATGCTGTTTTGCATTTATAGCAGTTGGTTAAATGGTGACTCAGTAGTTGGCACTGACACCTCACAGTACCTACATACAGGGATTAAATACTGTCAGGTCAATAAGTTTAGTTTGCATGTTCATACAAAATCAACTTATTTTCTTTTGGGCACTGTGGTTGTTCACCCATATCTCAAAATCATGTGGGTTAAATGGGATGGTGAATATAAATTTGCCTGGTATAAGTGAGTAAGGAAGTGGGTGTACTGCAATGAAATGGTGCTCCTGCCTAACTTAAAATTAAAACAACTTAAATTGCCTTCCAACTTCCTGTAAGATATGATGTGCTCTATATAGCTTTGCTGTGCATTCCTGTAAAAAGTTAACTTCTGCTACGGATGGATATACTGTATATTTATTTATACATTTCATTATTTTTATTCTGGAAAGTCATTTACTCTAGCTGTTAAATCCAGTTAAAGTATCATAAATAGTCAGAGCCAAGGTAGGAACCAACCCAGAATATATATATATATATATATATATATATATATATATATATATATAATGGTCAAATTTGCATTAAGGTTGGCACACATAATCAAAATGTTCATATATGCAAATTAACAAATTTACACTTTTAAACATGAAAAATACAAGTTTTGTGACAACTCACTCAACATAAAGAGTATAAATGATACATAGTGGGTACTGTCTATACATTTTTGTTTTTATTTATAAGAAATGTTACTGAAAGTAAAAAGTAAACAAAAATATAGATGTGAAATATTGAAATTAGAAGAGGCTAATTTTCTCTTTATATGACAAACTTTGTTAGCATATGGAAACTAGAAGCAGTATTCATGAGGTCATTCTTTAATGTCATTGTAAAACAGGTGGCGGTGACAGACAAATATTTTATCTGCCAAAAACGATGGAAAGAAACAAGAAATGTGATTACTTCTTTGTTTACTCCTACTATATCTGCATTGTTAGCCAAAAATATATCATTGGGTTGAAAAACATTCACATGAAAACAGTTGTTCTAAAACAAATTACTTTGTATTATGAAACAGTTCACAAAAATGCTGCAGTGAACCTTGGAAAACAAATGTACATTTTGAGAAAAACAGAGGCTGTGATGGTGGAATGTAGTATGCTCACTTCTTCCCCAATTACTTATCAGATTTATGAGGCTTCCCTCTCTTTTTTACTGGCCTGTTAACCCCTTAAATTAATGGTGGCAGATTGCATAGTGTTTAAAAATGTTTTTTTAAATATGACATCAATCAAGCTTTAAGAAAGTTAATACATATATCTGTCAATGAGTCTTATGAAATATTTGCATGGACTGCTTTGAACAAGCTTTATAAAAATAATTTTCATTCGTGATGTCTGAAACTTTCAAATTTTAACCTTACATGAGGTTTCAGATGCTGTGTTCCGCATTTAACCAGAGGAGTGTTGACTTATCACTATAAAGAAATAAAGGTTATTTTCTAAATAAGCTACAAAGGTTTCTTTCCAAATAATATACACCATTAAAATAATTTTAATAGTGGTGCAATGGGCAAAGCTGACCATAAACTGTTTATATTGTAAGGTTGGGGCTACCTTATATTTAATTTTACTTCCAAAGCTATCAACAAGGAAGAGATGTTTGAAACAAGGCACTTTTCATTTCTGCATTACCTAGCTAAAATATATGTGTTACTTTTAATGATGGATTAAACACATCATGAGTAGAATTAGGTGTATGGACATTTCTTTAACACCAAAATCATTGTGGTCTGCAAGATTTTTGAATGTATGGTTGCTCAGCTGTAATTAACATGTTGTCTGGATATAGTTGACAGTTTTTCTAAAATAAATTATATCTACTTGTCCTATGATTCTCTAAGCCAGGGACTGTTAAACTGAGATCTAGGAGAATCGCACTGTCTGTAGGTTTTCACTTCAGCCACTTTCTTCATTAGTAAACAATTACTTCTGCTAAAGAAAAATATATGCCTTAATTTTAACTGAATTGTTTTTAAAGATTCAGAACTCTTGTTTTTCCTTTAAACAGCAGTCAAACAACAATGCCATGCAAAGCAAGCCAACAAATAGCCAGTTAGCTCTTTTCCTGTAGTGCTTCAACCAGTTTCCTAATTAAATGTGAATTCTTGCTTAAACACATCCTTAGGGTGTACTTGGTGTTTTCATGTTCTCCCTATCTAGTGTGAACTGATTGGAATCATTGAGTGTAATTAACTATGGATGCATTATGCTTCTTTCAACACCGAATACTGGAAATGTATAAATAAAACTTCTCAATTACTAAAAATGTTTAGTCATTTAAGTGTTGTGGAGTAAATAACATCAAATTCCTTTATTAATTCTCATCTGAGGCCCCAGAGATTTCAATCTATGAGCGCAAGCTGTTACACCACCAGATCACACTACATAAAATACTAACCAAACACTTCATTTATATATTTCTTTTACTTGATTGCATGCAGAACACCCTTTTGCGACTGAGCCCTGCAACATTTGCTTTTGTCTTACATCCAGTGCTGCTGGGATAACCAATTGCTATCTGTGCTTATTAACTGGAACAACTGCTGTAAATTTACCCATCAGCAAATGCAGGATTAAATGTATACATATAACTTTTGCTCTGTTTTGAAAATTCATTGCACACTATGAACATGTTTGACCTCTCATTTAATTGTTGTTGCTAGACAACTGGAGCACATATATGCACAATGATACCAAAAGTACAAGTAATGCCTTTGAAAAAATGCAATACTTTCGTGAAATAATGCAATATTGACTTCACAATAACACAACGTGGTGGAAATAAGATTCTGAAACATTGGGCACATTGGTGCAACTGGGATCAAATTAGCTGTCCATTCGTTGGCTCGTTTTGCATCTTATATTGCTTGGATTACGATTTCTTAATCTTCAAAAGCAAGTCAGTTAGGATTAAAGCAAAAGACATTTGTTTCTTTAGCAGCAGTAATTGACTACCAATAAAGAAAATTGGCTGAAATGAAAAACTGAAGCCATGACAGGCTTCTAGAATCCGAGTTTGACAACCCTGATATGGTCTGTGGGGTTATAAATACAGTCACTGTATTTATAGATTCCACTGATGCTTCTGAACACTTAAAGTAGATGCTGCTTATCTTTTAAAATGTGGAAATCGTAATGAAATGGTATCTTGAACAACTGCTCACAAAATATTGAGGATGCCCGATATGAAAAATCAACATCAGGAGCACACAGAACACATTTTAGGTCTGGGAGTTTTTCTCTCTTTTAGTTTTGGGCAGGTTTGTTTACACATGACAGGAAGGAGTGTGTGATTTACTTCAGTAAGAAACGTACATAATATGTGTCGCTATTATTAATTATAAGTGAAATGCATGCATTTTTGTTTTATCTTAATCTACTTGTTTGTTAAGATTTCCTCATTACCAGTTTCTAATATATCACTAATGGTCAATTGTGACTGTTATAAAAGATAGAGGGCCTTCACTACAATTTACTTTCTCAAGTAAAGCTATGTGTTAAAAAGTAAATGAGTTGTTTTTTCTCTTGTATAGTATGAAGCTATTTTCTTATTTTTAATTTTTAATATCTTATATAAGTTTGAGGCTGGGTTTAGAGTAGGATGTTTGAGGTGCTCAATTATTTTCTCCACTTACCCTTTGTAATTTGGATTCATTTTACTTTTTCTGAACATCAGGAAAATATACAGAGGGTATATTCATATTTTAATCAAATTCCCAGATTTTGTTTATAAGAGGTCATATTCAAGCCTCAAAAGCATGTGACTTATAAAAAAATTCTTAAAGGAATGGCAAATATATACTTATCCTTACTGCCAAAATCTCAAAAGTGATCCTGAAAATACAGCACCCCTTTTGTTATTACAATATAAAATTATTTAATTTGTTCTATGTATAACAATACACAGTCCCCTGGATGTTACAAATACAGTATCAACATAAACAGCCATTCAAGCAAGCAGGGTAATATAAATACCCAGCAAGCTAGATACACAAAGCTGATTTCACTTATTATGCCCAAGTAATTTTACTACTTCTTGCTTTGACACCTCTTATGTGAGCATTTGTGAAATAAACACTGACTAGATGTCTTGGTTATGAGCATGATTAACTATTATTAAAATGTACCTTAAATTTATATTTTCATAAAGTGGCTACTACTTAGTTAGAATAAAAATATTTCTTTCTTTTCATGACACTTTTTCAGTGCAATCAAGTATATAAACTTGTTGATGCTGCCCTCTGTTGACATTGTGTTTTCTGGCAAATAAAAACTAGACTTGATACCACAGGGTTACAGCTTCAGTATATGCATGTCTCATTTTAAATATTGTTTGTTATATTATGAGGGGAGTGGGCTAACAAAGTTTGTCCTCCCCAAATTCAGAGGGGACAATGATGTCACATCCAGGTGTGACTCTAACTCTATAATAAATAATATAATGTAACAGCTATATAAAAGCAGGTTAAGTATCCTAATTTTGCTCCCAGTATTTAGATGCCATTTTTGCTGCCTGAGCTAAACTATTTCAGTCAGATGTCCTGCTAATTTACCATGCTGTGTAAATTCATTTTGTACCAACTGCCATCAGTATGGGTGGCTAGAATTTCTAGATAAAAATGCAACTGCTTCAGAGGGGCAAGACCTATAAACACATATTAAAGCAAAATAACTCAATCCAGTACACCCTTCTTCACCAACAGATACATAAAGTATTAATAATGTTTATTCTTTGAAAGGGAAAATGATTACTTTGCAGATGTTTTTTTTTTTGATTTGCACTAATCAGTCTCCTATTTTTGTGAGCAGCATTTCAAGAGAAGGTGAGAATGTAATAGTTTTGTTATCTACTGCTACAAAGGTTAGGAAAACAGTACCTAACTGGAAGACTGAATGCACTATAGTGTATTTCATATGACAGACTTGTGAGTTATTTCAGAGGTATTGTTAAACAAAGCCTTATGTGCACATAGGGTCAATTTTGAAAAACTGACTTTAGAGCTTTTCTTCCCCATGGCAAAAATAAAGCTGCCATCCAAAAATGTAGCAGAAGACTGAAAGAAATCACTCAGTTTGGACTGTGTGCCTTTCTAAGACTCACTTTTCATTGCATATCCGAAAATGCTATTTATTTTGCACCTACCCTGAAGCTGAAAATTGTGGAGGTGAGGATTCTGAAGGAAGGATCTCCTCATCTGTTCTTCTCTGGGGTGGAATCTGCCCAAAAATGTTGCTGCTGCTCTCCATGGGGGGAGACGGAGACTGGGAGGGATAACTTGTGGCTGTTGTTGCAAAAGCAAGCTGTGGCCGGTAGCTAGGGCTGGCCCTCCTGCTGCCCGTCCCTTGGGCTGGAGAAGAGGAGGGTGATGACCTCCTGGAAAAACTGACAGATGCTGGGGGTTGCAGAGTGATTTCCGACATCTCTGGAGGGATGGAGGGCTGAATGAGACCAGGTCGTGGCCGGGGACGAGCAGCAAGCTCAGGAGAACCCTCATGAGAACTTAGAGGACTCTGAGTGAGGGGGGAAAGATGTGATGGCTGTAGGACAACCTGGTGTAAGCTTGGCTCAGCCCGGCGCATTAGCCTTGGGCTTTGCCGAGGCTTAGGCTCATACCACAGGGTGTCTAGGCCACCAAATGTGCTTGTGCTGCTTGGGCCTCCCATGTGGACTGCTGGATCAGGGTAAGGCAAAACTGGTACACCCATACCATGGCTGGTATGTCTTAGCTGCCCTTGACTCTTTGCCTCTTGCATAGGTAGATGCTTGACTATGAAGCTGGAGGGCTTAACCTTGCTTGGAGACTTGCCTGGTTGGCTCTTTGGAGCCTCCAACTGCAGCACACCAGGGTAAGGAACAATAGGGACTTGGAGAGAAGAAGGAGGGAAATTTCCTCTGGGAAAACCATGAACATGAGGAGGAGGTGGAGGGTCTGGCAGATCCCGACGAAGGTGATGGTGGTGTAGAGGAAGATGGGGATCAAACATCAAGGAATGTCCTTCAAGGCTTGCAATAGGAAAATCTGGACGTCTCCATAGTTCTGGGGAATGCCCGGAAGTAGGTGTGTGTGTCAGAGGCAGGGTGCTGCTGGAGGCAGTGTAGTGTGGCATCTCACCTTCCCCATTTTCTTCTGGGATAGTTGGATGCCCAAAAGGACCCTCTGGTAGAAGAGGTGGAGAAGACATCACTGAGCTCAGTGGGCTGATATCAGGCATGTAGAAAGGTGGTGGGGGATCAGGATCCCCAGGACTGCCTATGTAGGTGTAGAACTGGCCATGCTGGAAGCCCCGGTGATGGGTTGGAGCCCTGATTTGTCCGGTAGCCTGTAGTCTGCTGCTCTCCATTAAGCTTATTCCTTCCATTGGCCTCTGTATCCTTGGGCTGTAGGCTGGAGGTTGAAGATAAGATTCTTGACTAGAAGAAAGAGGAGAGAGCTGAGATTTAAGAGCAGCCACAACTGGAGGCAAAGGTCCCATGTCATCATTTTCCTCATCTGACTGTCGAAATTCAGGGTACATATCTGACTCTTCCACAAAAGGGAACCCTTCGATTCTGCGAGGCTTAACAGCAGACTCAATATCAGATGGTTCCATTACAAACCGGCCATCGGGCCCCCTGCTTATTAGTTCAATAGGTGTTGTTGCTTCTGCTTCAGCTTCGTGCTTTGAGACACTGTACTTCTTGCTGGTTATTGCTCTTTTGGTCTTCTTATAAAGTGAAAGCTCTCTTTCTTTGCTGGGGCTTAACATTTTTTTCACCTGTGGACTCTGTCCATCCTCAGAGGATTCTGATGGTGCTCTTAGAGTCCGAATGCTCTCTGGACTTACTTTACCAGAGGAAGATCTGTACAATAAAATAAAATGAGCAAGAAAACATGGCTTCTTAGTCATCAACAAAGGTTGGGTAATTGTTATTTCACTCAGCATAACATCAGCTTCCCGTGTTTGATTCATTAAAGATATACAGTTGAACAATTTTAACCTGGCAATCTTGGAGCCCTGCCATTATACAAATTCAGGATTCTGAATTAAACACAGCATCAAATAAATAATAATTCAATTTACCACTTGATGAGACTACTTTTTTAAATAAAATATGTAAACTAATAAAAGTAAATGTCGATCAACCTGTCATTGTTACATTAATAAAAAAATTGCACATCTTCAAATCAAGTACAGCACAAGGCAGATACAAAATAAAGAACATCATTTTTGGCCTTACTGAATGGCAATTTTTAAAAATCTGTTCCAAACTGCTGACAATGGTAAACTTCTGAGTTCAGGTCAAATATGTTCAACTGTATATGTATCTGCTGGAGAGTGAAAGGAATGTAATGTTATCCACAGAATCTGCTTGCAAAATTTAAGCAATGTGGAAGCATACAGCAGTGAGGAAGCCATGATAAACATTCTGCGTCATGCATGCACTTTCATGTTTGCTTCTTTTTAATGCTGAATATGAGTTTTTCAACAGCCAGCAATGAAGGCATGTTAATAACCCTAATTCAGAAAAGGATTGTGAAGATTTGCTGAATGAAAAACAGTTTTACTTAATGATAAGCTGACCTTCGGTACATCTCTTTCTGTGTAAACTACCTTTCCATAAACTGCTTCTTCCTTGTGCTGCATTTTATTTGGCATTATATTTACTAAATGATTAATTACCCTCTCGTATCAATGCCTCTTGTGTTAAAGTTGAAAACTAAGAGGTGATTCAAGTGTCTGTTAGTCAATTAAAGCGGGATCACAGAGTTGATACATAAGAGGAAAGAAGAAAAACCAGCAACTATTGGGAGCTTTCAGAACCTTTTATTATTTTCAAAAACAAATTCTATAGTGACTACACTGTTCATATCAGGTTTGGGAAGGGTTCGTGTTTAATGAGTGTCTTAGGAATTCTCTTTTGGTAGAAAATGTTGGAATAATATGTAGAAATTAGATGTGCTAGGAAGAGAACGTAAAAAATTATCTATCATCTGACAGAATGTTCCCCAAAAAAGAACCCCATTAAACTGACCTTTCCCTTGAATAAAATTTAATTAAAAAAACAAAATTGAAAAAATGATAATATACAGTATTTGGGTAACAAATTGTGCACCTTTGTTTTATCTTTAAGTCAATCATTGAGAAACCACAACTGAGGATATGGTGGCATGTTGTAGTAAACAAATTCAATATAATCTGGGGCCTTTTATTTGTCTCTTTTGAAATATTAAGTTTATTTAATTTTGATAAAATGGATTTCAGTTCATTTCCATCTTTAATGCTGTTTCTAAAACTTTCAATACATTTACTCTTGGAGGATCCCTGTGGTGACTTGCTTTGTTCTATTTATTTCTCAGAGAACAAAAGTATGTATTTAGTTTGCAAGAAATTTTGACTAAAGTTTAACAATGTTGTAGCCCTTAACATAAATGAGTCTAGTTCTATTCTTTAATAGTGTTGCCTTCACTTTCATTTCAGTTGTTTACTATTGTTTTCTGTATTGATTCAAAATATCCTGTTAACTGATAATAAATGAAGAATATATTCAAGCGCAAATCATCATTAATCATAAAGAGTAATATCTAACTTGTTATTTATATCATCACATGAAATGGAACTTAAAGAAGATAGCAACATCTTTGATTCACCTTAGTACTTTCCAATTCATAAAGCATAAACATTTTTACAAAATTTCAACAAAAACATAATGTTGATTGTGCTACAACTCAGTTAACTGACATTTATGCAGTAACAGTTTCAATATAGCATTAAATATATGTAGTATCATCCATTGCTATGCTATGCAACATGTAAGATCTAAAACAGAAGTAATTCAGTCCCCAGAAAAAAATAGCAGTTCCTTTCTTTTTAACCGAACTGAAGCAGCATTTGACCCATTTTAATCACTGCCGACTACTGGCCTGAAATACTTGAAAGCATTTTAAAAGTGAATGCTAAAAGTCCTTTATAAATTAATTCAGTCCCATAAATTTACTTATCTTTAAAAAGTCAGTTTATTGTGACATTTGAACAGATTCAAAGACTTGCACATTTTCCCTATTAATTTAAATAACCTTTTCTTGAAAAAAACTTCAACAATATGTTTCCTGTTTAAAATAGTACAAAAACCTTAATTGTGCCTACATACTTCAGAAATGCAGATGTACATAATGATATTAAATGTATGCAGTACAATGTCTAGTGTTGTCAGTCATAAGCTAATCCCTGACATTCAGCTGATTTACTGACCAGGATGGACACTAATGCAGGGATACCATTTTACGTGACACATTGACCAAATCCAACTCTCATCTTAGGTCACATCTAGCACACAGAGTTATTTTTTCATGCTATGCAAAATGCTATTAGGTACCCAGATTACATACAGTATATGCCATTGATAATCTGGCGTTACTGAAAAGCTTGCCTTTCAGCGCTGATTTTCATTTACTTTCTAACCATTGTTAAAATTATCCTTCCGCAGCAGGGAGCCAACAGGATAAACTGATTTTTCACAAGATATCTTCCTGGTCCATTGAAGAAATACTTTCCAATTTGCCAGGGCTAAAGGTTATCATTGCTTTCCTAGCACACAGTTTTGTCATGTGAAATTAAAATTTGTAGAAGTGGAAAGAGTACATCATATTATTTGAATGAAGCCATAAGACACTTCTGTGTCTATTTTTCTTGAAAAAGGTAAACTCCTAAACTCAGCATACATTACACATGAAAAGCAACCCTCAACAAAACAAATTATACACATAAATGGAAGAACGGTTAATATTTTTTCAAACTCTAATATGTCTGTAATTGTTCTGGTGCACTGTATAAATTCATCCTGCATATTATGCTGTCCTTGGCACTAATATCTATTAATACACCTATTCATACTTGTGTTCCATTCTGTATATTGTATTGACTCCCCTTCTTTTTGACACCCACTGCACACCCAACCTACCTAAAAAAGGGGTCTCTCTTTGAACTGCCTTTCCCAAGGTTTCTTCCATTTTTTCCCTACAAGGGTTTATTTGGGAGTTTTTCCTTATCTTCTTAGAGAGTCAAGACTGGGGGGGCTGTCAAGAGGCAGGGCCTGTTAAAGCCCATTGCGGCACTTCTTGTGTGATTTTGGGTTATACACAAATAAATTATATTGCATTGTATTGTATATTTAAATATGCAACTACTTCAATCCTCATCAGTCTGCTATTAGTAAATATTGAATTTTGTAAATAAAGCAAATAATGCACGTATCTCTAAACCATGACTGTGGACATTAATTTAATAGGAAATGTTGAAGTAAAAAATATTTTCTTCTGATGTGTTTTTAAAAGATTACAATGCAATAAATAATAAGATACTTGTATAGAAACCAGTTTTTAAAATTTCTTTTGATGTGTATATTAACTTTTAATGTTAGTCAAATTAACCAAAATATATAATTTCTCTCTCCATTCTGAATTGTTGTAGTCATAAATGAATGATTCTTGAATAAGTTACAAGCACATTTGCCTTCATTCATTCTTTCTTTAATTGTTTTCCCTGGGATAATGAATTGCATCTCTTATCATTGCTCTTAAACTATAAGTGTGTAGCCCCTACACAAGGTATGATCTCCACTGCTGATGCTTTTAAATCA
Organism: Polypterus bichir lapradei; assembly: GCA_026402145.1. Classification (NCBI taxonomy): domain Eukaryota; kingdom Metazoa; phylum Chordata; class Cladistia; order Polypteriformes; family Polypteridae; genus Polypterus; species Polypterus bichir. The sequence continues at coordinate 23,553,096 of JANRMT010062802.1, forward strand.
GTTACACATTTTATTTCCTCTCAATAATGACTGATTTTAGTTTGTAATCTGTAAATACTGCTATTACTTCTAATATTAAATGGTGTAGGTCTGTAAGTTGCAACTGCTGAATGGTGCTGTGTGAGGTAATTGTGATAAATTATTTATTTAAAATACATCTATTACTCATTTATTTCCATGTAACAAGATCTTAACTGAGGCTTCTTTTGTTCTTCATAACACTTACAAATCATCAATGGATGGGTTATTCATCTGTGTGCAGTGTGGCATATTGAAACATAGTAAAATTACTTGTTAATGTGAAGGATTCACATGTTTTATACTAAATATGTAATATCAAGAGAAATGTGTTTCAGTTAAGCCACCTTGGACCACTCCAAAGTGAAGTCTTGTTATTAGGACACATTGCAGAGATGAATAAACTCTTTACTGATGCTTTGTACAGCAAGTATTGTAAAGACCCAAAGAAGCCTTGGTTAAGGTCTTGTTATATAATAGTAAATGAGCAATAGATGCATTTCTGCAGTACCTAAACTAAAGTGTTACCAACTCATAATATTGTTAGTAGGCAGGTTTAAAGAGTATTACTATCCAAAGTGAAAGCTATAAATTTAAATGATAAACAACATTTTTACAATTCTAGTAAGACAACACACAAAAAGCCTTCTAAATAAAAAGGAATTAAAGGATGAATGTTGAAACGTAAGTCAGATTGGAAACCCTGTTTGCACATGGAGGTAACAGGCTCAAGGCAAAAAAAAAAAATCCATGAAGCCTAAGCATAATTTATGCTGAGATGAAGTTCACAAATTTTAGCTAACTTTGTACAAAGACAATGTCTTTGAAGAGAATAAAAATAATCTCATAATAAACTCATAAGAGAAAACCAAGAAAACAATTCCCAGTTTCAAATATACAGATAAACCCAACAAAAATGAATCATTTTGCATTAAAATATTTCCTTTAGTCGGTAATTTCCTAAATGTTAAATAAAATTAAGTATGGAATCTACAGTATGCTATCAAGTGTTCTTGAATTACACTGTTTGATAATTTATTATTTAGGAAAAGCTGTACGAAGGAAGGCACAGCATTGATACTGTCTCACAGTTTCATGAACAAGAGTTTGTTATCCAACGTGGCCTGTTGTGGAGTTTGCACATCCTCATGCTGTTCATGGGTTCTCTGCAAATAGTCAGCATTCTATATGCAGGAAATGTGTATGTTAAATTAATCTGTGTCTTTAAACTGATCTGGTATTAGTATGGATTTGTGGTATGAGTGAAGATATACATGCTCTATAGTAGGTAGGCGTTCCATTGATATAGTTGGTTCTTGGCTTGTGCAAATTATAAAGACAGATTCTTATATCCATCAGCTCCTTGAAAGAGTGGTTCCAAGAAATGGAAGGCCAAATGTACAGTATGCCTTTACCATTATCATGGAGAATCAGTTCTATACATTCACATTTATATTATTTCTGAAAGGTGTTAAATGATGTATAAATATAGTAGTTAACATCTTTGACATATAGAAAAATAAAATAGAAGAAAACAAAAAAGCTATGTTGAATATGACATTCTCAAAGCCACTTAATCCAATTTAGCATCACAGAGTGGGGGAAGCTTATTAGAGTAGCCGTAGGCATAAGGAAGGAAGCAACCCTGGACAGAGTGCAAGTCCATCACACGACCCATGTCAATTAATCTACCTTGCACATCTTTGGGGATAAGTGTGGAAAACTTGTTTAATCAAAAAGAGAATTTACAAACTTCATCTGGGTGTAGGATTCTAACCCAGGATTTGTGAGACAGCATGTTATCAACTGTGCTACTTTGCCATCCTAATTTAAACATACCACTTTCATAACTGATAAAAAAAGAACATTTGCTAACAATTTACTACTAAATTTTAACTTAAATCATTTCATAAGTTTATGATAATACTAAAAAAAATATGGAGACAAAATGTACTGTCTTGAAGATGGAAACTTCATATGCAACACCAGACAACAACTCACTCATGATCAAACACACTTCATCCACTTCAGGGTTGTGGGATAAGGTAGGAATTAACCCTGAACAGAGTGCCAGTTGATTGCAGGTCACACTCACACATACCTGCACTCACTCAAACAGTGAACAATTTAGAGTTACCAATAAACCTAAAGCAAATCTTTGTGATGTGGGAAGAAAACTCAAAAAGACAAAGAGAAAATGTCCAAATTACGCATAAATTCAGATTTTTGGAAGGTATCTTTTCACAATGTCTCTTTTTATGTCTTTCTGTTTATCCAACAGAAAATGAATTGCAATCATAACTTTATGTTTCGCTTGAAAGTCAATTCTGTGGAACTAAAACCTAAAAGTAGTTTTCTGTTTTCATGTTTAATAAATGTATCTTGTATTACATTTAGTCCTGTTATATTTTAATTTGATCAAAACAAGTCCTTACTTTTCTAAAAGAAAGTGGTTATATCTAAAAATTCTAGTATGGTTTAGCAGAATTTCTGTATGCAACAGAGAAACAAATACGTAAAGAAGAATTAGCTCAGCAGTGGCGAAGCACAAGATTTGTTAATTCAGTCAAGACAGTAAGTATAATCAAATGCTTAATGTGCACCAAGTTAACTATTAAAAATCTAATATCTTCGAGAAGCTCTGAGAGGCTTCTATTATGTAAAATTGTAAACCTTGGTCAGTCTATACTAATTGATATAGGTTAGTATACACAATACTTTTGTTAGGTCTAACCAGATGAAATTGTCCATTACAATTAACCTATAAATCAAAAAGAAAACTTGTGGACTGCTCAGGCAGGTCACATACAAAGATCTCTGAACTTTCTTTACCTTCAGCTAACTAGCATGTTCCTTTAACAGTGGTACCATATAAGCTAAATAACATTGCCATTAATTTGGGAGTAGTCTGTGAAAATATTTGTTTTATCAAGAAAAAAATAGTTTCTCAAAATCTGCAATAGGTAATCTGAATACAGATTTTTCTGGAATAATAAAAAACATTTTGAAAACACAATAGCCGCGGATATCACCAAGCTAACCTTGACCCTGTTGTTGGGTTTAATAGCTGGTTTACAATGATTTGAAGTTTCTTTTCCACAAATGGATGATTTGTTTAGTGCCATTAGTAGATCTATTGGTTCAAAGTTGTATCAAAATATTCTGGATGAGGACTTCACACTTTATAACGGGGTGGGCAAAGTCAGTCCTGGAGGGCTGCAGTTGCTCGGGTTTTTGTTCCAATCCAGTTGCTTAATAAGAAGTGCTTATTGATCAAGTAAGTAACACTTCTGTTTCATTTTATTTGTCTCGCTCATTAAGATTTTGAACCCTTATTGCTTATTTTAGTTTTAAACAGCTGTATTCTTGGTTTCTAATTGCTCCTTATTAGCAATAAGTTGCTAATGACAAAAGAAACCAGTATGTCTCCATTTAGCTTGCTTCCATTTACACCTGTGCATTTATTGTGCACTATTTAGTTTAATTAAATCCTTGGAAGGAAAGTGAAGAGAAAAAAGTGAAACACTGAGAATGACTTATCTGTTTTAGACTTCAAATCATTTGGAAGATATTCTTAGAAAGAAAAAAAAGATGTAGGTTATGAGAATGACTTGACATGGCAGAGTTAAAGTACTAATAAGGAAACTGAATAATTGACAAGGATTGTTTTCTAATTAAGCAACTGGGTTGGAACAAACACCTGTAGCCACTGCGACCCTCCAGGACTGACTTTGCCCACCCCTGCTTTATAACCATGAAATAATCTTTTAACTGAAGGCAGGTTGACAATCATCCAAAATATATGAAAAAGTGGATTATAATGAATAAATCCTGTGTTTTGGAATAACAAAATCACAATCTTGATCTCAACTCAAATTACTGTAAATGTTCTTGCAAAAAAAGAATTAGGGTGCTAATGCAACAAAATCACCAGAATTGATTATAATGAAGAATGGGTAAAAATCCTTCAAACAAATTTACGATTGCCTTGTAAAGAGGCAAAAATCAGTTGTTACTGTCACAGCAGTTGAGGTATCTGCCATAAAGGATGAAATAATATATTTATCTGAATGTATATTCATCATAAATAATTTTCATTGAATAATGGTGGTCAGATTTAAAGAAGATTTAAAGATTGTCTGTTAAGTACTTGATTACTTTTAAGCAACATGATACTCTCATTGTGTGAATTCCAGGAAAATATAAAAAGTGAAGGTGTTTTTGGTGTGCAAAAGTGCAAAACTACATCAAGATGTTTAGGCTATAGCTTTGAGATTAGATAAGTGAGAAGTCAATCCCAAGTAAAGTGATAAAGGATTTGTGTCCAGAAGACGCAGTTAAAATCAAAACGTAGCATAGGGTTTGATCCTCCACGTTTTGTTGTTAGATGAGGGCATAGGGAAATCCCTGAGGGGGAATATGCAAGGACTTCTGGATACTTCAGATTGTTTTCTTCTCTATTCTCCGGAAGGATTTTAAACAGAAGCTTCACCTCTATTGGTCATGTGTTGCTGGGGTCCACAATAAAAAGAGGTGCTGAAAGGAGAACCAACAGTTCACTTCTGAAACAAGAGAAGGAACTCTGCCTAGCATTTGACATACTTAAGGGGCCCTAACTTTGAATATAAGATGCCAACTGCAATGTCCTTCAATGATAAGAATGTGGTAATCCTAAAAGAACATTTACACTTAGAGAGCCTAGAAAGACTAAAGGGAACCTGTAACTGCTATTTTCAGAGAGGTTAGGACTCTGACAACACAAGGAAGGCCTATTTCTGAGATTTCACCGTAACAAGCTGCATTCATTTATATAAAATATCTAATTCCACAAATTAGGGACGGAAAAACCTTTGAGTTAGTTTATGTGTGGTTTGGAATAGTGAAGCCACAACAGCTCTGGGGACAACCATGATAAGGAATAAAAACTCCACTCCTGGTCAGCCTACAACAGGGGATTCACCAGCTACATTGTCTCCTGGGCACATACATCATTGAACAACCCCAATAGATCAACACAGTCAATGGGACCGCACCACCCCAACATTGATAGAGGGGAAGGACATCATAACCAGCGTGGAGTGGTTAAAAATGATGATGGGCAGTCTAAGCCAGGACCACACCCTGAGGTAAGTAAAGAGACAGAGCACTGATTATTGGAATTTGGGGATAATGCATCTCTCATGAATATAACAGTCAGGGTGGAGGTCAAATTGCCCTTTGCAAAGGTGGACACTGACAGTAGCATTACTACCGTTACAAGTCTTACTACCACAGGACACAACTAACACAAATATTACTTGTGAACTGCAGTGTGAGTATGGTAACATAAAGGGATACCCAACAATGTAAGTTTCACTTACCACCCAGGAGAACACACCATCCCACTCCAAGTGCGAGAACACACCATCCCACTCCAAGTGCTGATCATCATGTCACCTCCTCATGCTGTAATCTTGGGTACAGGAGATCACCTAGGGAAATGGCGTACTGCTATGCATACATTTGAGCAAAAATTACTCCCTGAAGCATATAGAAAATTGTCTCTGTCACAGGAAACATATAGCTGGGGATGCCTTGAAAAGCCTACCTCCATTTGTCTATCTAAAACAATATGCTGTATTGGGTACTGAGAAACACAGCCAGAAGCTGAAAGAACACCTAGTATCCTGCTCATACCAGAAGAAATCGATGTGCCTTGCTCATGATCTCACATTCAGTGGCCATCTTGGTAAAAACAAAAACAAAGAATGGTTACTAAGACAGTACTCTTTTGTCAGATTAGCAGCCAAAGCAGTGTGATGGCCTGAATGTCAACTCATGAGAAACGTGAAATTCAGACAACCTCCGCTAAGTTCCCTGCCAATTATTGATATTTCATTTGAATAGGTTGCAAAAGATATTGTACGGCCTTTGAAAACATCAGCCTAGGGACATCAATCCATATTGGTAGTTGCAGATTATGCCAGATGATGTCTAATGGGCCATTCCTTCAACAACAGTGACCTTTTGTGCACCTGCTCCTTTTAATGTTTGCTATTTCGGTGGTACAGTACGTCAAGCTATGACTAGGTTCTTGCTGTTTGACTTGTTGCATGGATAACTACCAAAAGGGCTATAGATATTGACAAGAGATTTGGGAACCTTGAACCTCTCACAATCTGACTCTCACATGAATGTCATCGACGAAATGGTTAAACTGAAAAGAATTAGAAAGATAAAAATCTATTGCTAATGAACATCCTGGAAGATGCACATTTTAAGCAGGAACAGTTTTGTAATAGCACTGCAACACTGAAAGAGTTTTAAATTGAGAAAATTTATTATTCTACCACTCCTTCCAATCAAAGTTAGTGGTTCACTGGCAAGGTCTCTATGAGATCAAAGTGAGATAATGGAATATACTGTAGAATATAGAAATAAATAATTTTTGTAAAAATGCTGTGATCCTATGCATCATATCATTTGGACCCAAGAGTCCCTCCCAGAGTTTTGGGATAATTCTTAGTTATTACAGGGGACACAATATCAAATATCTAATGGTACCAGCTACAAGGTTTATTAAATAAATATTCCAATTTCATGAACAATAAACTAGACCTAACTCACCTTCATTTTAACAGATATTTAAACAGATCTAGGAGTAGTAGTTAGAGAGCACCACAAACAGATAACATAGTATAAGTGTTCTACCAACAGGTGCAAAATGGCAGCACACAAGGGCAAAATTAAAGCGGATGAGAAGATGAACCATAATTAAATAAAAAGCATAGACAAAACTAGAAAATCAAACCTATAATCCCAAAATGTGATCAGAAATCAAAGTCAGAACACAGTTGTAAGCTTGTTGCCTTTAATTTGAAACTGGAAACACTTTAAATTAACCTAAAAATTAGTCACACTTGACAGTGAATGAAATTCATTGGTCACTTTATAAAACTTCGCTGTAATGACATCAGTTGATGTCACTTTCAGGGTCCACTACCTAAATGGTGGCACTTACAGCTAAAACAAAATAGACAGAAAGTTGCAATAAAAAAAAACAAATTATCAAGCCATATTCCGAATCAATAGCAATAGCTAAATGTCTGAAATTCAGAAATGTGGAAAACAATAGAACACTTTGAGTAAAAATTTGTGAAATCAGTAACGTTTTATAAAGTTAGGAATTCACAAAAGTTATGTGCGTGAAATGTGACAAAACAAAAATGAGTAAGTTCTTATTAGGATTTTGTTTTCTTAATTTAGTCACGGGGAAGGGTGAACATCAAAAAGAGTGTCACAATTACTGAGTATCAAAAATAAAAGGGGTTGAGCAAAGTCAAAATGCAACACAAAAAAAGGTTAAGCATTTATTTGAATTTGCCAGCAGATTGTTTAAAATATTAGAACACTCTGGACATGAACAGGCCATTCAGCTCAACAAAACTTGACAGTCCTATCCACTTATTTCTTTCAAAAAACATCAAGTTTAGGAAAAGCAAAGGTTTTGGAAGAGTTTTTATCCAATGATTAGAATGTCTAATGCTGCTAGCCGTGGAGAACAGATGTCAGTGCAGGGCACCAACATTAATTTAACAGTAACATGTCTAGCAACCATCAACAAGATGGTTCCACCAATATGAAAAACAGACACAATAACACTGTGGCATAAGAATCCAATAAATAAAATAAGTGCCCCAAACATATCATCAACGAAGTACATAAAATAAATCAAATTAAGTACATATAAGTACAAATCCATCATGCTCATACCAAAGTCTGATGGCACCTGACATTTCTAAAATGAATTTCAAAAACTCAACCAGGTTTTTTAAATTTGATGCCTACCCTATGCCATAAGTAGAAAAGCTTATTGAAAAAATAGGGGAAGCCTGTTATAAAAAAGTTATTGACAAGTATTGTTAACCTTAAAAAAATAAGGTTTTATTGTTTTATTGTTAAAGAAAAACAGTATTTAGTAAATCTAGTGGCCATTGGCAATATCAGGTCCTGTCATTTGGACATGTTGGAAGACCTACAACATTCCACAAATGGACAAATTGCTACATTACTGTATCAGATGCAATAAAATGTGACATACTGTATTTAAACAGCATTATCATATTCTCACTCTTGCAGCCTGAGCATCTGTATAAATATTGTCCTCCCAGAAGGATGCTGGACTCTACATTAACACTGACATTTTTTGGTTATATGATACCCAAGGTGCAGGCAATTAAGTCTTTATTAAGATCCAAGTCCAAAGAGGGGGCACCTAACTCTATTGATTGGACTAATCAGCAGAAACATCTTTCAAAGACCTGCAGACAGTGTTATATTTGACTATATTTTGACATCTTTGGGAAACCAAATTTCTTATGATCTTTAATCCTCCAGATGGATGAATCTAAGAGAGTGGTAGTGTCTCAGACTGTGGATGGTACAGATGTCCCATCTGAGGCATCTTAATTTGAAGCATACATCTCTATGGGCAAGGTGTGTTGATGTAAAAAGGCAGGTCTTGACAGTGAAGGGGTAGTGACTAAGACTAAGTACAGTACTACCTGTTAGGAAGGGATTACACTTTAGTGACATATACTACTGTGCTAAAATGGAAATGGTGGTTCTTGGACCTGCTGTTGTATTTTTTTACTTTCAAGCAGCAAACTAGTTGTCTCCATGGAAACATGGATGTTTTTTCCAAGATGGACAACCTTGAAATACAGTCACTTCCAATTACTGAGTCAAAGCTTCATGGGAAGGTTATGTCATAGTTTTCTCCTCCTCCTCCTTCTAACGTCCAAGATAGAAGCACCCTGGGAGAAAAGGCTATGTACTCCAGACAACTGAGAGCATTTTCTTCTATCCCTTCTCAAAACAGAAGATGAACCTAATGAAGGACAGGACATACCCAATAACAAAAATACCTGGAGCAGCGACAGCAGATACCAACCATATCTCTTTTGGTCATGTGTCATTGAAGACCACAGTAAAAGGAGGAACCAGGACAAGAACCAACAATTCACTTCTGGAAACAACTGAAACAGCCTAGTGCTGGATCTGCTTACTGCATAAGAAGCCATAACCCAGAAAAATGCCAACTGCAATTTTCTACAATGAAGAACATTTTCATAAGACAGTGAGAAGTCTGAGAAGACTACTACTCAGAGAGGCCAAAGAGGCTATTTTATATAAAAAATGTAACCCTGCATATTGGTTATGGAAAATCTTTTACGTGGGTTTGTGTTGTATTTGGCTTCACAGCAGTTACAGTTTTCATAAAATCAGGACAATCCTAAGTCTCCAATCATTCAAAATGCAAACAAAGTAAACTAACAATGACCAGAATGAACCCTTGGTGTCATAACACAGTATTTCTCTTCTGTAAATCAACATATCAATTATTATTTAAAACAAAAATATTCAAATTTGCATTATCGTATTGTAGTTTACTGAACTAAACAAAAAAACAACATACAGATGAAAGATGTGATTAAAAAATTTTATATCAGTTAAGATTAACCTTATTAACTCCACAAAATGTCATCCCCATTTAATAACCAACCAAATTAAAGTCAACTTACACAAGTATTCTAGCCTTCAAATCAGTCTTCTTTTTAAAGCATGTGAAATGAAATTTATTCCAATTTTCTTTGTTTAGTGCATTAGACAACTTTTTCAAGATTGCAGTGTTTTTTGTTTTTTTTTGTAGCCTTCAGGTAAACACATAATGTTAAAGCTTTTAAAATGGAATTAAGACAATGAACACATTGTGAAACAGTCTGAGTCTTCATTGCTGCTATGAGATCTTTATTAATATCTAAGTTACTACATGAACTATGCAAAGCTATATAGGGAGGTTTGCTATTGTTTAAAGTTGTTTACTCAGATTAAAATTTATTATAGATATCAGTTTGTAAAAAGAGGCATGTTAGTTAAATAATACATGTGCAGTAGTTTGCAAACTCTGATGGTCTCACTTATATCAATAAAGAAACCAATGAAAGAAATTTGAACAAAAAACTACTCAAACCTCCTTCTGCTAGGCCTAGTCACAACAAATGTTTCCACGAATAATTAGACTTACACTTATTTCACCAACTTTACTTTTAATATATTTACCACTGTGAGCTTTCTCTTTAAATTGATTGGCTGTTACACATGATGGCAGAAAATGTATGCTACAGTGGAAACATTTTTTGTAAATTTTTCAACTGTGGTGCCATTGTGTTAGCACCATGTATGAAGCATGTGACTTGGGCAATGCACACTGCTGAACAAGGAGCAGGTAACTCACAGGGGGCTGTGGGGGAGCTTGCTGCTACTCCCGTCAATCCCCTCCCAACAGGGCTCACTACCAGGCAGTGGGGTAAGAGGAGTCCTGCGGGGTGAAAAAACATAAAAAGTGGGGGAGAATTGGCCATCAATCACACTATTTTTTTTTAAAAGAAAAATACAGAGACACAAAAAAGTTTGGCCAGCACAATTAATACAGTAGTGTTTATTGGTTATATATTATACATAATACACTTAGGAGCTGAGACATGCATAAACTATGTATTTCAAGGCTGTTATCCAAAGATTCACGGTATTTGCCTATTTTATCTTTTTATTTATGTCATTATAATATTTCACATATATA
>JANRMT010062802.1:23569526-23582202 GCA_026402145.1 Polypterus bichir lapradei
AGATAGATAGATAGATAGATAGATAGATAGATAGATAGATAGATAGATAGATAGATAGATAGATAGACATTTATTTGTCCCCAGGGTGCACAGCAGCAATTAGCAGCTTGCTATATTGACACATCTATATATCTGCAGCTCATGTGAATTAACACTGCTTTCAGCACAACATATCTAGCATGCACTACTGTATTTTAAGGACTTTAATATTGGTGGTTACATTACTTCAGCATTATTAATACTTTCAAATATTGAATCACTTGCAAAGTCAATGTGTCATTGTGGTTATCCATTACCCACTAATATATCTATTTTCTAAATCTATTTCATCCAAAACATGGTTGTAAGGGGCTTATTCTGTCAACATTTAGTGCAAGGCAGTAACCAACACTGGAAGAATACTCAAGGACACAGCAACACTATGATGATGCATGTTTCTCTATTGCAACTGGCTTCTTGGACAGAAACTAATCAGCAAATCAATTAACCAAATTTTATTTTTTTCAGAAATTTAAATGAGTGCTGCATCAGTATGCATTTGAAGAGGAAATTTTAAGTACAGGTGATTTTATACTGAAATAGTTAAATAAGGTTAGAAGCAAATTTTCAGTTGCTCAGACACATGATAGTAGTTTAAGAGACAAACCATTTTATTTCTAATGTATTTGTATTTTCAGATTTGAAACTGTCTTATTTTTATTTCTCTAAACCCCTTTCACAGAACACACTGCATTTTACGTATCAAACAAGAAAACAATTTAAAGTAACAATTACGTAAAACGTCTGAAATATTTTCAACTCAGTACATTCAGAAGTTTAAAGAAAACATACTAGTTCACAAGTAAAGTTGTCACAAAAAATGTAAAAAAAAAAAAATCACAGGTTCACATGTGGAAAAGAACAAAGCATTGCATAGCATGTAATGCTGCTTATAGTGCTAAATAAAAATCAAACAAATAAAATGTTATTCAGATGAAAATGCTAACTGCTTTTCAGAAAGTGGGCTACAGTAAATCAATTAATTTATAATATTTTGCTTTGTACCAGGTGAGTTTTGCAAAGAGAAGAAAATAATCCTAGTTTAGAATTCTAAAATAAAAAGGTTTATAATTTCCTTTTCTTTGCTCCAATTACAATACTAGCATAACTCTTATATGGCTGTTAAATGTCTTGTTTTGATCTGCCAAACAGCTGGCACATGTTCTCTAAATGCATGACACAGTTCATTCCTGAAATCACTATCTGTCAATGGATATCAATATCACAGGCTTGCCAAAATGAATGGAATTCTCTGAATTTCAATAATATACAAAGGAGCAAACATAGATCACCAGCTCTTGGAAAAGAAACATACTACAACAAGCTGTATCTTGCTTGAAAATTAATGTCAAACATGTAAAGACAGTACCAAAATGTGTTTGTGTAACATGGCCAAATGTAGCCTTTGTCATGCTGTGACCAAAATATTGAATAAAGGGCTTTTTAAAGAAATTCTTATCAGGCATTGTTTCACCTAAAAATCATTGGTTGAAAAATATACCTGACAAGCTTTTATGTGTTTGTCAGAGGGTCTAAAACAAACTGACAACATTACAAGCTTAAACTAGGGCTTTCTTATTCTACATATTGCTATGTTTCTCTTTTCTGTTAGTATATTTTTATCTCATATTGCTTTAATTGTATACAATATTATTTTATGAAAAACTTTGCTAGTTGATTTTCTACAATGCTGATTTTCTATTTAATAAAGTATAAAGGAACAAAATGACTAATGAAGAGAATATTATGTTATGGAAATTTGTTGCTAGCTGCAACATAGCCTTGAATTAAAAAAAGGAGCCACTGGTTATACATTGTTGAAATTTGCATATATAAAATTTGTGGCCAACTTTAAATAAACTGGAAACAGAATCCTCTTCCTTTCGCATGGAAAAATTATACAAATTACTCCAAAGTAGGAAATAAAAGAAGTTTATTTATATGTATGTTACCAGCCAAAAATGATTTTAAGAACAAACTAGTTTAGACAAGGCCAAACCAGTGTGTCCAAAGTGTAACAGGATGAATCAGTTTGGCCTAATCCGAACTAGATTATCCTGAAATCAATGCAGAGCTCCTAGCACAAACTGATTTGTCCTAGTCTAAACTAGTTTGGCCCGGCAATCACACTTTCCTCTATAGGATAAACCAGTCTGGCCTAGTCAAAACTGATTTGTGTGATTTTTAACATGAAATATTTCTGATCCTGCAAATTCAGGGAATCCTCACCCGCACCACCCCCATCCTCACATCTTTAGCAGTGCAGACTGTTCAAGCATTTTATTCATTTTGTTCTTGTGTGTTTGTTTTGTTTGTTTTATTCTTTTTGTTTTTTATGTTTCTCACCATTATGGATGAGGCTTCAACTAGTGTAAAAAGATGTCAAATGGAGTGGAGAGAGAGAGAGAGATTCTTGCCGGACATTTTGAAAAGAAAAAGTGAAAAATCGACTCATTTTAAAGTTCTAGTAAAAGACAAATATTTAGAACTTATACAAAAGGTGGAGGAGGCTGAAAAAACAGAAAAGAAAACACTCCAACGACAAAGTAGGCTAAAATATTTTAATGTAATGGATATTGAAGGCATAAAAAAACGTCGCACAAAATGAATGTAATGAAAATATAAAATACTATCTTTCAGCTGATAAACTATATGATGTTAAATAAATAAATAAATAAATAAATAAATAAATAAATAAATAAATTTCTTTCATTTGCCCTTAATTTGTCTCTATATTATACAAAACTAGATCAAACTGGTTTATCCTACACAGGAAAGTGCGATTAAAGGCCAAACTAGTTTAGATTGCACAAAATGTACATTTTAACTAGGACAAACCAGTTTATCCTATAGACAAAAGTGTGATTGCAGGCCACACTAGTTTAGACTAGGACAAATCTGTCTGTCCTAGAAGCTCTACATTGATTTCAGGATGATCTTGTTTAGACTAGGTCAAACCAATTCAACCTATCGCTCTTCGGACAAACTGGTTTGGCCTTGTCTAAACTAGTTTCTTCTTAAAATTGTATTTGGCAAGTAAAATATATAATAAAATGGAAATACTATAGTTATCCAAGAAATTTTTGTTTTTAAGTATATTTTTGTTACCATAGTAAACACAAAAATTTAAATTTCAAAGACACCTGATTATTTTAGATAACATATTATGGAGTTATCTTTTTCCAAATTACCCACTTAACAGTTTTAAATTTATAAATAACTTTCCAATGACCTGGTATACTATTATTATCCCTAGTGTGCACTGTGAAAATGTCTTTATAAATGTCATCATCAGTCATTGTTTTCCCCAACCTGCTAAATCCTAACACAGGGTCATAGGGTTTCTGCTGGAGCCAATCCCAGCCAACACAGGGCACAAGGCAGGAACAAACCCTGGGCAGGGCACCAGGGCACACACAAACACCCACACCCACACACTAAGCACACACTAGGGACAATTTAGGATCACCAATGTACCTAACCTGCATGTCTTTGGACTGTGGGAGGAAACCAGAGCACCCAGAGGAAACCCACGCAGACACGGGAAAAACATGCAAACTCTACACAGGGAGGACCCGGGAAGTGAACCCAGGTCTCCTTACTGCAAGGCAGTAGTGCTACCACTGCACTACTGTGCCACCCTACGTCTTTATAAATGGACAAAATAAATGGAAGGTTTATCTTATTCACTTTTTTTTTTTTGCCGAATGTTATCAATTGTGTTTTTTGTTCTCTGATAATTCCATGTTTGCTCAGACGTAGTGTATTCAGTTGTTATTTTAACTGAACAAACATTTTAATGTTGCAGATCCTAGAACAAACATTACAATGTAATGGGGTTGAATTTTCAGCTTTGACTTTTGATATATTTACATGCTTTTGTCATTTTTGAACATGATTTGATCATTTTCAATGTGATTTCTCTGGGTGAGAAACTCAATATGATAAAATATAGCACTTTATTACATAATTGTAAAACTGGAATCATATTAATTTTGAACAAAATCATTACACACTAACATATGTTGAATTGAGTAATATTTCTGATTTCAGTTTCTCCATACATAAAATGGAAATCACTGCAATGAGAGTGAACACTTGACTAAAAGTTTTTAATGGATTATCCATTTTATTCATCTCTTAACACAGTTTGACTATTTTTGGTGTGATGTCTACCTCTGTGTGGCACAAACAACTTGTGAAAAATCAACTGCTCGTGACTAAATTTATTACTCTTGCTATGATTTTAAATGACAAGTACATTAATAATTAATTAACAAAATCAGTACTTTAGTTTTACAAATATAATTTCTATCAAAGTTCCCTTTTTGAAAAAAATGTTTAATATAAATGTAGTACAAAAACATAAAAATTCTCCAAATTATGCTGAAAGTATTTTATATGTGTCCAACCATATAAAGTCTGGCATCATTTTACCTTTGCTAGAGAAATAATTTTCTGTCTCCAGCACTATGGATTTATTTGTGTGGAAAATAATTTCAAAATAATACAAATGGGCGTAAAAAACAACTTCAAATACGTTTTTGTAACTTTTAAAATTTCCTCCAAATCTCCAAAACAGTCCTATTATACCCATATTTATGCAGTAAATCAATGTTTATACCAGGTATACCATATATATTTCTGTGAAATAAGCACTAATATTTTTTTTTTTTTATCTACATAATTAGACCTTGGAGAATGCAGTAGATACTGCCAGGGAGAGTAACGAGAGTGAGAATAAAACTGTGTGACCCACTGGGCAACATATTTGAAAGAATATGTGTGCAGATCTAAGATGGCTGTCTTAAAAGGACAGGTAATACAATTATAAAGCAAGAGAATATAATTACACATAAAAAAGGAACATGGCTTTAAAATTACAGCATTATTTTCTACAGTAGTTTACATTGCTAAGGAAGGTGTACAATTAACTTTACTCTTTCATCTTTTTCAAATTTTAAATAATATTTTGGAATAACTGACAGAAGCTTTAACTACTGGACACTTGCTTTTGAAATTATGGTGTGTGATTTCACAAGACTTCAGCTTAAATTATTTAACAAAATGTGACACCTACATGTATTTGCATATGCAATGTGCAAGATAACTCAAACAGACAATAGCGTTCAACAAGCAAGGCTAAATCAATGACAAAGCAGTGTCCAGATCAATTTCAACTAGAACAAGGAAAAAGATTTTTTTTTTCTTTTCCTTTATATTTTCTCTTCAGCCTTATCTTGATTACAATGGTGTCTCCAACCTCAACGCAACTTTAGCTCTCACCTGAGGGGAAACAGACCAAAGCTCACTGCTGCTGACTAAAAACGGAAGTACTACATTTTCATACTATAGATAATTACAAAAATCTACTGTTGTTCAATGGGTATTTATTCTTTATATACTTATGTGCAAAATTCTGTTTGCCTGTACTGAGTATTAGCAAAGTTCATAATCCAGTCCACACATTTTCTGATCTTTTATTGTAGATGCCACTTATATTTCTGTTCCAAAAGACAAACCAGTGGCTAAATTGTCCTGAAGAGTACATAAATTTCTGCTTTATCTACTAAGAAATTCAAGAATTACTGTTCATTATAAATTTTTACATCTTTTCCCAAAGACAATAAACATATCTGAAAACTGGGAAATTAACAGGTATGTTGGCTATACAATATGACACTAAAAAGATCTGCTTGCACTTCAATACTTACGGAGTCTCAACACTTTTTCTGCAATGAGTTATTGAAAGAGGAGGATCTGGAAAAAAGGTGTAGAAGAAGAATCAGTGAGTTGCGATTTCCTGTACAAGTACTGTATTATGTAAGCAAATCTGGCTTTCTGGGTCAAACAAAATTGAGTGGTATAATGTCTGTTAGCAACAAGAAATGATCAGTGTTGTTACCTGAAAAAAAAAACTTAATGTCACATTTTTCTTGTAGCTGATGACTCTACAAAGAGATAAGCAAACATTAAAAATGCAGGCTAGCAAGGTGACTACTGATTAACATTACTTCAAAAAGAGCATACTGCTTATAAGATGAGTTGAAGAACAATTATCTGGAAAATAACATAACATATTCAAGCCCACCTAATCTAATTCATAGAAACAGTGGAACTAAGCCAATCCCTGTAGTACTAGGCACATGGTAGAAACCAACTCTGGCCAATGCATCACTCCATTGCAGGGCCCACTCAACCTTAGCTCCAGATAGCAATTTTTTATATATGTGAAAAGAAAAGCCATACAGACAAAATGAGACTATGAAAACACCTTATGGACAACAATTGGCATGGAATTTGAACCTAGGACACTGTCCACTTGGGGCAATATAATTTACAAATGAGCCATGGTGCTACTCTACTTGAAAATTTAATTTTCAGAAAATATTTTTGCAGAGATATCTGCTTAGCATGTGGCACTTTTAATTCTGTGCAAAAATGTTTTAAATGCGGCCTGCTTAGAAAAAAAAAAATTGACAGCAACTCTGTTAGCTGATCTGTAGTAAAATGGATGAATTATTTATCATCTGAAGCATAGCACTCAGTTTTTATGGAGTTATAGTATATCATATGTTAACTACAGCCTATTTGATTAAATGAAAATGCTTGATATCTTTGTGCACTTTAGGATATATAAAGGTTCATCCATCCATCCATCCATTTTCTTAATCCACTTATCCAGAGGAAGTTCAAAGGGTACCTGCAACTTATCCCAGCAATAATCAGGCACAAGGCAGAGACAAAACCTGGACAGGGTGCCAGCCCATTACAAGGAGAACAAGCACATATACATGCATGCCAATTTTCCAATTTCAATTCACTTAACTTGTATGTCTTTGAACTGTAGGAGGAAATCAGAGTATACCTGAGTGAGGGGTGAGACTATTGGAGTTTTGTCTCTGTGCTGACACATTCATAGTCCTCTTGAAAGAATCATTTCCATTTCTCCCCCACATTCCAGTGCAGATCCATATAACAACCTACAACATCTTGAATTACTTAAGAAACAGACTCGGGAGAGGATGAGGAGATGGATGTTAAGGCAGGTCAAGATGTATAAAAAGAGATATTGATCAGTGAAATAATCTGTCGCAGATGTGGTTTTGTTGCATTCTCATTGTCTCTCCAAAGCCATAATTTTCTGCTATGTTTGTGCCAAAATGGTTTTAATCGATTTTTTTTGATTAGGTCCTGTGAATTACCGCATTCAGCTACATATTGACATAGGAGATAAAGCCAGTTCTGTATATGTGGCCAACAACAAGCCCGACTTTGGACCAACAGGTGGTCCAAGGGTGCTGAGTATGCAGCATTAACACATATGGGGTTTTCTTTTTATTTAGTATGTCCTGTTTAATTTGTAGGTATGTGTTATTAAAAATACTGATTGCACAGATTCCCGAGATGTAAATACAGGTTCTCTGGATCTAAGCAGAGTTCGCATCTATGCAGAGGGGCTTGATGGAATTGTAGTTTGTGTTAGTGTGCATGGTAAACATAAAACCTGGAAGAGAAGGATATGGCATAACTATTGGCATTTCTATTCACTCAAACATCTTAAGCAGCAAGCAGACCTTTATTGAAATACACAGTAAAGCTGAGAACAATTTACTCTGCCATAAGGTACAGGGGCAGTAGTGAGCATTTTTAGCACACCCTTCCTCAGTGGTCTTCACAGAAGTAGTGCACCTCAAAAGACTATAAAAAACCTTCTGGAGTCTGATGGTAGGACTGCATAGTTTAATCCCTTTTCTGGGAAGCAGTTTTAAAAGGGGGCATATCTATCATGTCCTATATACCAGATAAGCTATTCATTGCACTTTTCAAAGATACCAGTTTTTTTTATATGTTTGTTATTACTTTTCATTTTTGTGTTTATAAATAGTTGTATATATTTGGTGTAATAAATCTAATTTGTTTAGATTTCTCTGGTGTGTTTGTTTAATATTTGTGAGGTGGGGTGGAAAAATACAGATCATGCTTGGGTGTTGGCCTAACTACATCATTCCCTCATTTTCAAAGCGTGGCACAATTCTCTACAAAAATCTCTTTATGACCTTGTCACCCCAAATATCATGGTTCTCTACAGATTTTACTAACTTACATGGGCACAGGGAAAGAATACACAAATAACATCTAAGGGAATATCCAGGACCCAAACCCTAGTCTCCTTATTGTATTTCCAGTGTTTTAAGTTGGGTGAGATTTTCATTGACTAAGAACAGAGAAAAAGGAAACCAAAACAAAAAGCCAAGGGCATGCTTATCTTACAAGTATAATTTACTGCAGCCACATGTGCATCAACAGGAATTGCCCAGTTTACCTTTCTCTAATTTTACTTTCCTAATAAGACTCCACTGAAGAAAAAGCTGGATGCTTCAAGAAAACAGGTACCTTGACCTGACCCTGGAGTAAGAAAGAGTACATTAACCAATATGAAAAATGGGAGTATGGGGATTTCCATATTTTACTGCAAAAAGGACAAAATCACAAGGCAAGGTATGGAACGATTACTCCTTTTTGCAAAGGTATTGAATAAAGTTAAAGAAGGGTTTAACATGACATTATCAAGAAAAATTAACATATCATTTGTGTGAATTGATATTTTATGATGAGAACTGTACCCAAAACAGGGGTGCTTAAGTTGTTAGAATGAAAGAAACTGACAGCAATAGTCAGTGAGTATCCTTATCTGACACATTACATTATCTCAGAATGATTATACTGGTGGGGATTATGGCAGTAAATACGGAGTACTGAATTTTGTTCATATTAATGAAGCCCTTGTCAAACACATTTTATTCAAAACCATTCAACAGTAGTTCCAGTTCATGACAGAACAGTTGGATTGAGCAGAGTAGGGGCTTTGAGCAGAATATGAAGTTGACCAAGTATAGTATCGCCAGTGTAACAGTAGCTGTGGAACCCAGTCTTATCCCAGTGGAACATCTTGAAAATAACCTGTTATAAATATCTTTCAAGAAGCTTTAACAGTAACTCTGAGTAACAATTTATGACAGAAATGCGGAAACAGCTCTCCATTTTTAAAGGATCACAATCACAGCCAAGTTTGAAGTATGCAATTTGGAGAAAGAAATAACAGAATTCAACATATGTAAATATGGAAATTCCAAGTGATTTCAAAAGATGGGATGAAGTTCCAGGGGGCAACTTGTCAGGATCTGTGACTTATGAGGATCAATTAAGCCAAACAACTCCTTCATCTCAAGAAATGTAATTGGAGAGCTCAACATAGTGACATTCTTCACTGTTTATTTAGGAGGAGATAAACCCTTTAGAAAGGAGCTCAGATCAGTAGGAGAAAGATTAGAGTTTTCAGTGGAAGGGTCAGATTAGAACTCTAAGAAACAATTATTAAATAAAGAGATATTACTGTATTAATAAGGCTTCCAGATTTATCCTTTATAGTCAAGATGGAGGCAAACTGTTAGCATTTCCATGGTTTAAGAGCTAGAAATTTAATAGACTTGGCACTAGAGACATAGTATCATGCCTTAGTTGAACATTTCATATTCCTAATCAAACCCTTGGTGGCATATGTCTTCTAAACATACAAGATGTAATTACAAGTCTCATATTTCTTACTTCCAAGCTAAAGGCAGATGTGACACTAATTGAAAAAAATATTTATTGCTACCTTAATGGCCAATCAAACATATGCAGGGTCAGCAACTTAAATGAATTAATTTCTCTATACTCTTCCTGATATTTTCAAACAATATTCAGCATTATTCAGCAAAGAGGAGTACATTTTCAGAAAACAATGTGAGAAAGAAGCATTTGAAGGTGCAAGCAAACTAATAGGATTCATCAATATTTGTATCAATAAAAATAAAGGCCAACAAGTATGTAATAAAAATGCAGTCAATCCTTGAGCAAGGATGATGATGGTAAAATGAAAAACAAACCAGAATTCCTAGCAGTGGGATTAAAGAGTTTACAGGAATCACTCAAATTCAAATATGTAACAAACTTGTATAATGAACAGGGTGATTGGAGGGTACATTGTGTAAAGGGAGTAGTTGCTTATTGAGTAGGGGAATGTGTAAAGGCATTTGCATCCACATCCGTAATTATCTAATAATCTTGCAGTTCTGAAATTTTATTATTTATAATGTATATTGGGCAAGTCATACAAACTGCAAGTGCAAAACACAAGTGTCCTAATCCTTGAAACCTCTGCACCCTACTGGATAGCTGTTAATAAATAACAACATCTCCGAAAGACTTCAGATTTTCTGCCAAGTAATTTTGCCAGCAGGTTGCAAAAGTGGGCAGCATGGTGGTGCAGTGGTAGCACTGCTGCCTCGTAGTAAGGAGACTAGGACTTGTGTCCCAGGTTCTCCCTGTGTCTGCAAGGGTTTCCACCCACAGCCCAAAGACATGCAGGTTAGTGGGCTGGCAACATTAACTGCAACAACAACAACAACAACAACATTTATTTATATAGCACATATTCATACAAACAGTAGCTCAAAGTGCTTTACATAATAAAGAATAGAAAAATAAACACAATATGAAAACAAAATAAATCAGCATTAATTAACATCGAATAAGAGTAAGGTCCAATGGCCAGGGGGGACAGAAAAAACAAAATAAAAACTCCAGACGGCTGGAGAAAAAAAAATAAAATCTGTAGGGATTCCAGACCATGAGACCGCCCAGTCCCCACTGCAAGGTACTAAATATTAGCTTTCAAGACTCAATAGCTGACACCACTGTATGCTTTACTACAATCAACTATGCCATATGTCTAGCTCCCAAAATTACAGCACTCTTCAGCACCCTATGTTTCAGATCGCATGTCAGTCTTTGTTGTGATGCTTTATAGTCTTTTCTTATTTTGATTTATCTTTGGGTTGTCTGTCATCTTTACATCATACTTTCAATATTGTATAAGATCCGATGAAAAGGCAGTGCTAAAATGATATTACCATCACAATACTGCAAAATGAAAGTGAACAAAACCTTACTGATCAAGAGTGAACCCTTAATACAACAAATCTGTCCAGCTTAGTACATTTCACTAATCGAAAATACTGATCCACTGTATTTGAATTTATCAGTAAAGAATGTGGGGTGGTACCATAAATCTTCACAAATTTTGAGTTCTGCTGGAGTAAATGGCAGATTTTGAGCTCAGTCTCCTGTAGATTTTATAAATAATACATCTTTGTTGCACAACACCACCTGTTGAAAATTAGTGACAAAATAATACACATTTTTTTTCTATCTCAGAGCTTTATATAAAAAGGATAGTTTCTGAGATTTACTATGTTATTTTCAGATCCTTTGCCATTCAAACAGAGTGTCCTCTTATTCAAGGGTTTTCAAATTCAAATGTGCACAGTGTCAGCTGCATCAGTTATTCTTCAACAGAGAGTTGAATAATCAATTACTCAGTGGGTAAGACAAGGAAACAGTCAGAAAATACACAAGAAGATTATTCATTAAAGCAGAACAAAGATGTAGGGATGTAAAAATTTGCATCTGACCCACCTCGCTTCCGTTTTAGCTTGCGTTTGCGCTGCTTATTCACAAAACACGCTGCCAGGGTGCTGAACAAAATTGCAGCTGCAAGAAAGCAGATGGTGGCAACAATCCCTGCTACCACAGGGCGTGCCAGTCCTTCCTCGGGTAGTTCCGGTGGAGGAAAGAGATCTGTTTGGAATAGACACAGACCACACAAGTAAGGAAGAATAACTTACAAGGTGATTTTTATGTCTGAAATACTGTATGTCTGTTAATTCCATTTGATAGACATTAAGCTGGAATATTTTTAGCTTGAAGTGTTATTTCTTTCTAAATACTGAATGTAGAATCCTGCTCCAAAGGGTAGTTACAAGATATCTTAAAAATGGATTAAACATAATGTGCAACTATTTTGTAAAGCACAGATTTTGAAGTTACAGTCAGCAGGCAGAACTTACTGGCAATGGTTGGTGCTTTGCAGGATTCACGTTTAATCATGTGACCTCCTTCAGATTGGGAGATATGTGGTATTTGACAAATTGAGCTTTACTTCATTATTATTCTGCCTTGCCAATTTAAATAACAGGAAGAAAAGTAAGTAACCAAAACCCAATGGAGAATGCAATCTTGAAGAAGTAGAGTTAGAAGAGTAGTATTTACCCAAGTGATTTAGGAGAACAGTCAAATTCAAACCCAGTTTTATTTTTCTACTGATTTTCTCATATGTGTATGTGATACAGGCAAGGTCAAAGTCATTAAAATAAAAAGTGGAAATTGTATGTTTTTTCACAACACCTGTATTAGCTACTCTTTACTTGTTTACTCCAAGTTACTACATAGTATATGTAATTGCTAATAAATACTGTATATGCAATTAAAGTTGCATCATAAGTGCTGTAACTCTTTCACATGAACTGCATTCTCACTATTTATGTCCCTATACAGTATATGTTTATATGGTTTCTACATTCTGAACATTGCAAAAGAAATGGAAGATCTAATTTGGCTATAATACTTTTGTCAAATGCTGATGCCATAGTATACTTTTTTAGCTTCCTGCTTCATTTTACTTCATGCAATCTCTTTCCTGTATTTATTTTGTGAATTCAATATTTTGCCTTTAGATATTCAATTCATTCTT
>JANRMT010062802.1:23582212-23668553 GCA_026402145.1 Polypterus bichir lapradei
GTCAGTTCACATTAACAGGGTAAGATATCTTACACAAAATATTACGTAGATGCTTCTGGAAAATGACCGTGGCCTGAACTCAAATATCCTTTTGATTTTTAGAATGTGCTATAAAACAGCATTAATTTTAAAAAGTGATACAGTATGAAAAGCTAGGTATGTATTTAAGCAGATTATAACGCAACAATAAGTACAAATTTGGTCTACCAAATCTGCTGATTTTATTATACTTTTTCCTCAGCTGATTAAGTCCCAAAATACTGGTACAGGTATGTTTACGTACTTAAAAAAAACAAAAGATCTGACTTTCGTTACAGGTCAACTACTTTCAGCAACTATATATAGTGAAAGAACGTGCCAAGCAGCAATTTTTGCACTTTATATTTTACAAATATTTAACATTTATTCTATAATATATACAGTTATATAAATATAAATAAATGTATTTTATAATATAACACTCTATCCAAGGTGCATTTTTTTTCATATTTAGTTATACGTTGGTCATGGCATTCCAGCACAGCCCAAAAAGCAGTGTTCTTGTACAGCTGTTGTACATTTTACCTTTTGAATATTAATCTTTTGTATTTTTGTTGGTTTATATTGTTTTTACTATATAAAACTAGTTTTGGTGTAAGCAAACCTGTTTATTTCTTATTAATAAGTTTGAACATGAACTATAAAATGATACTGGAACAAGTCTAATTGACAACCTAAAAAGGTTATAGCTAAGTAACTCGATGAAGTGCATTTTTTAAAAAAATTTATAATACAATTGTTAAAATATTATGCCTTATTGACATGAATCATGTTCATGTAACATAACATAATTAATTTACCAGAAGATGAAAAAGTTTAATTCATTTTACATAAAAATATGTTGTTTCAGGATATATAACTTTAGTGCATTAAGCATAATTAAATTATTTTTGATAAAAACAATTCTATTATGTGCAACCAATGTACATTTTTTTTATTTTAATCTGACATGCCATTTTTTTCAGTGTACAGTAGGTGAATATATAATGCATAAGCTTATTGGGCTGAATGGTCTGTTCTCATTACAAACATTTCTAATGTTCTAAAGTCTTGATAATGTCACATAAGAAAAAATACTGTAAAATAAGGATGGATAGACTAAAGAATTTTGGCATGAAGCAGATGAGGAGTTCTAAAGTAAAGATATGCAAAAAGTGGATTCTGTTTCAAGCATAATTATCAAGATGCAGAAAAAAGATTGATGCTAGATGAGGATATAATAAAAGCTTATACTAGGAAAATTTGCATCCAGATGTTAAACTCCGAGAACATGCCAAAGGCATACCTACCTAACGTGTTCACAGTGACGACCTCGCTGAAGGGCCCTGTGCCCAGTTTATTTTGAGCCAGAACACTGAATTGGTAGGCTGTCTCAGGTTCAAGGCCTTCCACCAGTAGCCAGTTTAAGCTACTGGCCACTGGCAGGGACAACCAATCATGAGGTCCAAACTGAGCTCTCTTCACCCTGTAGAAGGATCCAAAAAAAAAAAACAACATACAAAATAAAAAGCAAGCAGAAGGTCATGACCTCAATGAAATATGTGCTTCTGGATTGAAAGCTCATGAATGCAAGGACTGCAGACAGAAATTAAGAATGCAACAGCTTACTAATCACGTAAGAGTGGGCATTACACTGCACTCACACTGTCCTCTTCTCAGTTCAGAACATGACATGCGAGCCTCAGTGGAAACTGAAACACAATTTTCTTTTACATTCTTAACACATCTTATAGCTGTGCTCTGTACTAACTGTCTTAAAAGAGCCATGGACATTGGTTAGGAGCTGTTTCTATTTGTGTATTTTGCATGATGCAGCAAGCTGAATAAATAACACATGGTCTAGAGATTTAGGAGGATAACTAAAAGTATCCAAATGTTTTCAGACTACCAGAACAGCAACTGGAATATAAGTTCAAACAGAAGTAACTTGTGGTTTCAGGAGGCAGATAGCACTACAAGAAGATCAAACAAAGTAATAGTGGATTTCTAGTAGACAAACAACAGATGCTACTAGAGAGTTACTTATGTAACTTTTTTTTAATGTAAACAAAGAGTCATACTGGAAGCCATGCAAAAATCTTAGACTAATGTGAGTATAAATTGAAGAATATGTCTGGGGCTAGAAGAAGTACAGCCGTACAGCTATTTGAAGTTTGTGCTAATAGATCACTGACCAAAAAAGCCAACGGCTTGATGAAATTTCTCATTCATATGAGCTTACATGCTCTTACATTCCCAGTCCTGGTGCCCCAATTTAATTCAGACAAGTGAGATCAACAAAGATGCATCTTTCTAGGAGAATGGCTTTACAACTATTGTCTGCTTCGAGGCTTAATGCCTACTGTGACTTAGAGACAGCATGTCTAAGCAATCAGTGTTGATTATGTAGTGCAGACTGCCCATAAACTGGGAAGGAAATAATCTGCACCAACTCCTTACCTGCTGTCATGACTGCTGACAAGCAGAACTAAACTTAATACAGGAAAGGCCTTCTCGGATATTTTATGTCTAACAACCTAATATACCTTATCATAACATGTGGCAGCAAAATGGAAACTCAACATCTAAGAATTTCATAAAAATCATTTCAGAAAGAAAAGGATGAAGACCAGGCATACAGTAACTGACATTACCCCAATAATTACACTCTTAGTTAATAACACTCATGGGCTCTTCAGTTCCTTCATACTGACTCTTGATTCACTTTCTGAACTGAAGAAGATGCAACCACCTTTGTACAGCTGGAAGATGTTTTCTTTATTTTACTTATTTCTTGCTAAAAGTGTGTAGCTAGCTGATTAGACAGTCTGAAAATTTGGAAATGTGTCTGTCACATGATGTAATGACCACATGTCTAGACTACTGTTTCCAAAAGTTAGTTATTGCCAAAACTACAGTAAGTATTAGAAAAACATATACTTTATTTTTTAAGGAAATCTAAAAAAGTGCAGCCAATACCTACTGTCCCTTATTTCATAACAGATATGGCCAAAATACAAAAACTTACATGACATGGCAGTGAATAATGAGCAAACTCTGAAAAACACTAAAGAAAAGATGCACTTATGATCAAGAATTCCATGCCTCTTGTGGTGTGTCAGTCAGTTAGTGAAACACATAACATGCCAGCCCCTGGACACCATGTGATGAGATGATCATTCTCATGATGTACAGCAGAATGGCAACACACAAATTTGCAAAGCCCATGAATACCGAGCGCATGCTCACTGCAGCCCTATTATACACAAAAGCATCACCTTGTGCTCCCCGGATATTTCAGAGATGGACCTAAAGACTAAAGTTCAGGTTATGCTCAAAAAAGCAGCATCTAAAGATAGTTCCTAAATTGCTTATTGGACTCTGCTTCAAAACTAGCAGTGAGATTACATTCTATATTGAACATTACATATTCCAGAAACAGGTCTTTAAAATTAAGAATTATAGGAGGTCTTCATTTTACCCTTTACACGGGAATGAAAATGCCACATAGTAGCATAATGTTTTGAGGTTTCAGGTGTATCTAGATGACAGTAGGATGGTACATTTGCTTGGTGGCTGGTATTGTTGCCTTACAACTCCAGGATACTGGATTTTAATTCTAGCCATATGACTGTCAGTATGGAAAATGAATATTCAATTTGTATCTGTATATAATATTTAATTAATATTCTTATTTTTCTCTGTTTAACCCTAAATTACCTCAGTATTAGCATACGTGTATTGGCTCCCGACATATGCCCAATAATGCTGGACAGTGCAACTCTCACTGGTCTGAGACTGTAAACCACACCACCATAGTATCAAGATGTGTTTTTTGGAAGTTTTCCTCATTTTTTTTTTACTGAAAGATTTCATTTTTTGATATTCTCTTTGATGATAGCATCTATTACCAGCATTATCCTGGTTTCTAGGGATACATTTAATTATGTCAGACACCATCTTTTGTAAGATCTTGGGGTCACTGTCTATCACAAATAGAATAAAGTTCTTGTTTTGCACTATTAAGAAAGACGTAAAAGAAGGCCTATAGAGGACCAGCTGCATCCCACATAACATATATGGATCTCATAAAAATAATTTTGGGAAAAAAGGATGGAGAACCGACATAACTGGCATTACCCCAATAATCATTTTCTTAGCTTCCCCAGAATTCCATTTCAGTCATCATTACTAATGAACTGTGGATTGGCAGAGAGAGAGAGAGAGAGAGACAGAGAGACAGAGAAGAAGGAAGAAAACAGAATAGCTCCAGCTTGCTTCATTTTATCTGCTGGTTGTCAATGAAAACTACTCAAGTTAAAGATATAGTACACCTGCTTGAGCATTTGAATAATGTGAGCAAAAGTAATTTGTGCTTTACGAGTGACAGAACCTACAGCTCTATTTTAGGGCTTTTTAATTTCCTCCCTAAATATATTATATTAGCTGACTCAATTCATTCTTTTAAAAAGCAACTTAAACACATGTTTTCAGGAAGTCATTTAACTTACTCTGAAATTCTGACCCTTTCTCTTAGTTTACCTTTTTTGTCCAGGGACTCAGAATAATATGAATTTGTACTATAAATAATATTATTTGTTGATGGTTTTGTTGTAGCATTTTCCATTGTATTCTGGTTTATTATCTCTTACTCTAATTCAGGGCTTAATGTTTACTGTATTGTTCTAAGTTACTTTCTTACTGTTAGTATGTGGTAGAGACTGATCCACACTGATTCCTTAATGGTTAGCATGTTTGTTTTTTTTTTCTTCTGGTAAAATAAGCACTGTTTTCTCTGTATTGTTAACATTAGACACAGGTTTATATGTTTGGTTTCATGTAACTAAGCTTTACCCACTAAAATTAGGAAAAGGATGGTCAACAAAAGCCTCTCATATGTGATAAGAAAAAGCAATTTACTAGAACATAAATATGCTATATGAAATACGTTGTGCAATTCTTCCATGTGCAGCCTTCTGTGGATTCTTACAATAATCACAATCACAATAATTACAAGAAACAAACAAGAAAAAAAATAACATTGATTTAGTCAAGAAGCTTGAAATGAACTGAACATGTCCTAATCACTAACTGTAGGATTCTGTCTGAATATAGACACTGTCTTCCATGGCCAGCTAGCCTCTTAAAGTCAGTACATACACAGACTTCTCAATCAATGTGCAGTCACCACAAAGCCCTTAGTCTTGTAGCATGCAAGGTTATTGTGACCTTCCCAGGATCTTAGTTCCATAGAAATGTTTGATTTGCGGGAAAATAATATTAAGGTATGGGTGCTATGATGCCACTTATTGTTGAATTTACCTAGAGACTTACTGTATCAACCACAAATGAACTGGGACAATAAGGATCTGCATATATTGTATATTTGAAAGAACAGATCTTCACAGACAGTGTGTCAAATGTAAATGCTGTCTATATGTTCATTCTGTCAATCAGGTTTCCTTTATAAGTGTTTCTCAACAACTGGGTGAATAGTAGGCTGCCCCTGAAGGGTTGCAGGTTTCCTTCATTGGGTGCAAGTGGGTCTTGGAGGGTTGCCTATGTGAAAGAAAATTTAACTGCTTTCAAGCTACTAAAGGTTAAAAGCTGTTTTGCTATAACAGCAGGTTATTCATACAGGCGTCTTTCAGAAGACAAAGTTGCAGTAAGCTTACCTAGGACAACTTCCTTTTTTAGGAACGTGTCTGTTAGATACTAGAAAGATGACTTTTCCTTCTTTGGGGCCTCTCTGACACATACACAAAAAAGAAACGGTTGGCCGATTTGCACCATACAAGATGAAATGCTTAGTTGCTGTTTCATAAGTAAGGGGGAGGGAAGAAAATGAATATAAAAAAATCCAACCAAAAAGTGAAATTTGCTCTTCTGCTTTGCAAAGCATGAATCCTATGTATTCATCTGTGACTGAATAAAAGCAGATTGACTGAACTACTCCCGTCTTCCTCTGAGATCTAATACACTAATATGTTTGAATCTCCAAGAAGACATCACCATCCCCTCCCCCCAACTCCTATAACCATGTGTTCTATTTCCAAAGGAGGACCTAACCCCCAGAACCCAACCTGCAATTTTAGCTCAATCCATACATGTACAGGCTCTTACATGCACACTTGATTTACTAAGTGGGACCCCCCCTTCAACCACATCCATTCAAGTTTGTTTCATCATTTTTCATCAAACGGCAAGTTGTCAATAAACTTAAGAAAGGTAAAACTGGGTCACGAGACTGTAATGGTTGAGAAACACTAGGACTATAATCATTTAATATGTACATTGTAGGCTGAATAGCTAAGAGTATCAATACAGGATTGCATTCTGCTCCACTGTAAGTGGCAAGTAGTGTGCTAAAATGTGGATGTACAAAGATGCACATTTACTTTTATTACACTGGAAAAAAAGAAAACGCAAAATGAGGTAAATCAGTTTGCCTTAATGATACCTGTCAGTGGCCAACTCAGCAGTAAGGAGACTTGGACTTTACATTTTAAGTTAATGATGTGGTAGCTTCAATAATGGACTCCACATGTTTGCTAATGGAACTAAGAACTTGTCAGTAACTACAGAATTGGTGTCTGAAAGTTAGAGATACAAGAAAGAACTGAGAAGACTATATGACATGTGGAAGTGAGTGTCTTAACTGGTAGAAGACCTAGAGACACACTAAAAAGCTATCTGAGAAATAAAAATCATTTGACTAATGAGGTGACTAAAACACATACTA
Organism: Polypterus bichir lapradei; assembly: GCA_026402145.1. Lineage (NCBI taxonomy): Eukaryota > Metazoa > Chordata > Cladistia > Polypteriformes > Polypteridae > Polypterus > Polypterus bichir. Next base: position 23,588,973 of record JANRMT010062802.1, read on the forward strand.
AGAATCGGGGTTTAGACAGGCATTTCACTTGACTCATGAAAAATTTGGAATTTGTAGCCAAGCCAGAGCTAACACACTTACAAAGAATGGGAGAACTAGTGGTGACACTATGTAGTAAATATAGTAGAGACATTCATTCTAATCAAACTCAGTCTACAAAAATACCATCAATATGAATTCTAACAAATGCATCATTAGAACCTGATATATGAACTACAACTCAGCACAGGAGGCAACTAGCCCAAGAAAGGCCAACTAAAACAAAGCAGTGAAAAAAAGCTCTGACAGCAAAGCAAAATGCACAATTTATAAAACATAAAAAGAAGAGCATGAAAGTAAAATGAGGAGCATGTAATATTTAAATAACTGAGTGCTAAAACTCTATCATGAAAAAGTACACTGTAACTTTATCCAAGTATGTACTGACAAGGTAGTCAAATGCAGAGCCTTTGGAATGTTTTAGATTAGAGTTTTGGCATGAACTCCAATTATTTTACATTATGCACACGGAATCATACATTTTCCTCAATACTGGTAACATGTACAGAACCATGAAAATGAGTTGATAAAATAGAATTCAGGTACTGAGACTGTAATAAAAGAATCCAGTAGTATGCCTCAGCTTACAGTAAAATGTCTTCATATATTTAGTTTTGGAAAAAGCTTTGTTTATTAGAAGGCTGCAAGGAGCTAAATCCTATTAACATTTAGTGTGCATCAAACATTTGGATGGCTCAATATTTACAGTTCAAATGCATAACTATGCTGATCTTGGTTAACAATGTCTTGTTGTTACAACTTCAATAGTTCACTATTTCATTGATGTACTGTATATGCACAATGCCTGTCAATTTACAAGCAATGGAACAAGTGGGTAATTGTACAGATAGCAGCATTATGTTTTTGTATAAATAATATTAATAATATGTTTACAAGACAACTGAAGTTGATAATATTGATTATACTATGTAAGAACATAAAGATATAAGTTAAAATGAGAATAAACTATTTAGTCCAACATCACTTTTTATTTTCTACTGTATACACCTAATGTTTCAAACATATCAAGTCCAAATTAGAAAGTCCCTGAGATGCCACTTTCAACTGCATTTGTTAAATTGTTTGAAATATCTATGGTACAGTTTACTACTGCATGTGCAGTATATAAAAATTCACATTTGTAAAGCAGAATTATAATTAGCATGAATTAGGAAAGTTGTCAGAGAGCATATGTCTACTGCTCTCTAAAGTAACATTAGAGCAGATGCGAAGTAAAACAAAATTTTCAAAAGCAATGTAAAGTAACCTAAACCAGGTGCAGAAAAAGTCAAAATAAAGGTATGAAAGAACATATAAACTACCACTTAGCAGAGCATAAATTAGTTTTCCATGGACTTATTACGTAAGGAAGAAGTGAAGAAAATTTATCTCTCACTTGCCTTGGGCTACTTTAACTACTAGCCTTAAAAAACATTAGTCTCATAATGTAATGTTCACAGAGAATTACACATATTGTATGCATGGTGTTTGTAAGAGCCAATCTTAGAAAGTTAAAGCTTTAAGTTAAATTCATATAGTGTTTGCTTAGTCATAGACAATGGTATAGTCTATTGCCCCCTGTAAGTTAATAACAGATAGAACTTTCTTGTGATATCTAAGAATACAGTGTGTTAATTGAGTCAGTTGTTGTTAAGCATAGGCCCCAGTGTTAGCAATGACTGAAAGACCCATTTATAGCATGAAAATGGGATAAGCATACAGTTTACTGACCGTTTAGAAATGGTTCAGCTGTATAAGAGAACTTAAAGAAACAAACAAGACATATAAGCCTTAAACAAGAACTTTTTTAAAACAAGAAACTTTTTACTATATTAATTTTTTCTCTGTTTTTGTGTGAACTAAAGCTTTTAAAAATTAAGATATTTTGTCTGTGGAATCATTTCTATGCATCAAGCTATTTTTGAATCCCATGAAGCAAACTAAAGCTGCAGAACTTTGATATTTTTGAATAAACACAGTTAATTTATAAATTACTCCTTTTTGGTTTTATTAGCATTTTTCATATTGTCACATCTTTTTAGGAAATGTAGTTTTAGATGACAGAATAACAAATGACTTGATCACTGGAGGCAAACAGCACTTAGCTTGATTTTTAATAATTGCTCTTCTTGAATCAAGCTGCTGTTTATACACAATAAGGCAGCATATCATCATCATCAGATCATCATCAGATCAAGTGTTTCAAAGGGATAATGGATGTATTTCTTGAATATTGTTGCTTCTTGGCTCTGTATGCAGGTGTACTGGTTTGCAGAAATAGTCTAAAAGATGGACAATTCTATTCTAATAAGAAAACACTTGAATGTTAAACTATCATAATATTTGGACAGCCTGCTGGCAAGGAGAGCTCTTTTTTATTATCTTACTAGCAAAATACCCGCGCTTCGCAGCGGCAAAGTACTGCCTTAAAATTTTTATTAAGAAGACAATTAAACCTTTTTAAAACTGAGGGAAAATATACCAATAATTATTTGTTAAGGATCTCTTTGTATGCCACGTTGTCAGTTCGGCCCTTCAGTTGTAATATGACCAAGCTGTAGCTGTGCGCTGAGCTTACTCTTGAGCATACAACGTACAGTTGGCCATGTGAACAGTAATCTTGTCTCAAATCTCACAGCTTGGATTGCTATAATATTTGGACAGCCTGCTGGCAAGGAGAGCTCTTTTTTATTATCTTATTTAAATAATATTGACAAGATTTTTTCTCATATACAATAAAGTTGCCCATAAGACCTCTTCTTATCCCTGCCTCTCTCTGTAATTACAGCATTAAGGAAGTTCCTTACTAAATAACATATCAATTACACCAGATCTCAGGGAGAGGAAATCGTAGTTTTATGAGCCCCAGATTAAAAGGCAAATGGTGCTTTTGGGGACAGTCAAAGATTCATGAGCCCCTTGGAGAGAGGACTCCCACACCGCACTTACATTAACATTATTACATCAGTAAAAGAGCTGATCAAGGGTCTTTGACCACCATCACACTGAACATCTAGCAGTATTAGTTTGTATGGTGTGGATTGCTACACTTTGATTTATTTTTGCATTGGCATATAGGATTATTTAATAATAATATTTTAAACATTATAATATTAAACTGAGTGGTTTTCATTTCAATTTACTCTGGAGGACTAAGTGTATTACTCAGGCCATTGGGTAAGGAGGACTCTTAAGTAAAATTTATAAAGGAGCTGAAAAGTTATACAGGAGGACAATACTGAATAAAATGTGGGATTTATACAATTGATTTCGTAGCACAAACTATTTAATAAAATGCAGGCTGTATAGAGTTGTACAGTAGCATGATATAGAGTGAAATATAGGCTCTTTACCCCCAAATACTGTTAAAAGTCAGGGTAAAAGAGAATTAGACACTATACTTGAGGCTATATTAATCAGGGCAGGTAAGAGAAAGCATATATTTTGAAGAGTGATATCCCCCAAACCCTTTTATTCAGTGATGAAACAATACACTATAGCAAAATATAAAATATATGTATTTGTACAACCATTTAGGTCATAAATCAAGTGATATTTTTATTACTGATTATATTTACTGTTCACTATAAAGGGTTCATTAGTTAAAGCTGCAGTGACTCTAGACATGCAGTACTCATCCTGATATTTGCCCCCACTGTAGCACAAGTCTGTTCCTGACTGCCTTCATAGCTCTGCCTTTGGCATCTTTTTGGCAGCTATCTTTAAAACTTGTAATGTCTCCAGGATCCTTGTGTATCTGCAAAATGGCAGAAATTATAATAAAAAATTAAGGCAACCTGTAAACCATTCACTCCACATATTTTAAGACTTAAGGTTTATTATTCCTTGGAGAAAACACTGTTTTGAACCTGAAAAAGTGAAGACATTTGAAGCAGAAATGCTTCAACAAACAAAAAATTAAAACAATACTAAGACAGAACATATCACAGACTGCGTGTACAGCTTTTCTAAATTATTGCTTAGTAGAGATGAACAATCAATTTTATATATAATAGAAAATGCATTATCTAAAATTAGTTCCAAAATATTGTACTCATCAGTTACTTCTTGCCCGACATTGGTTAATAATTAGAAATTCTCTTATAAAGCAGAGATGTGTTAATTTTTACATAAGTTTCAAATATGAACTATTTGTTCTGGAAATCTCTCCCTTTATGCTTCAATTAACTTTAATATCTGTCTTTTCTCTTTCAAATATATGTGTACACTTTGTTCGTGGCTAAAGAAAAAAAAGAGAATGATAAACCCCATTTCACTTCCTTCTCAAAATCACAAAAAGTGCCTCCTAACATTAATTCTGCTTACTTAAAATAGTAAATAGGAATTCAGAAAAGCACCCATTGGACTGTTAGTATGAGACACTACAGCTTATAGATGTTCTGTATGCCATCCAGTAGAAAAAGCACTGGTCAAAGTAATTAGCAAGCAATTCTGGAAGCAACACACTTATTGATTTCTGGGATAAGAGGAAATAAAACACTCTTTGTTGTTTTCAACAGGATCTGCTTTGTAAAAGATCAGTTAGCTCCCTTGACACAGGCCTAGGAATTACAAACATTGGCTACTTTCAATAGTTTTCAACGTTGGCGACAAGAAACAAATTCATGTGATTAAAAGAATGATTTATATGTGTATGCAATACTTTCATTCCCAAGGGTCTAGCTGATCACAGTAAAGCCTGGGAGTGAAGTGTAATACAGGTTTTTCTCAAACATTTAATATAACATGAGGAAGATTTTCTATTTTGTGTATTTTTTGACCATTTGCCAAGATTTTTATGTTGTCATAGATTCCAGTAAGACTAAGAAACACAGCTAGGAAAAAAGCAACAGTAAATCCAAAATTTATGAAACTACAGTTACAAACCAAACCAGGCATGTGGGTTTAATCTTTGCTAAATTTGAGAATATATGTTTGGGGATACCATGTCCATTCTTAACTTTTAGTTTAACTAACAGTACAGACTGTAATGATTCCTTTTGTCCAAAACTGTCTGCCACTCCTTTCTTACTGTTCCTTCTAATCACTACTACAAGTGGGAATATTTAACACAGCATGTGAGTGCTGTCTTGCAATCTTCAGAACCTTAGGGATTATTCTTACACTCTCACTTCAAAATGTGCTGTGTGACATAAAGCAGCAATTTTAGTGAGCACCAGTGCACTAAAGTAATGTGTAAAGTTAATGTGTAAAAGCAAGGTCTGACTGATCGGTGATGTTGATTCAAAATATGAAAATGACAAATTAATGGTGTATTTATTTTTCAAAAGTTACAAAGTAAAATAATTAAACCAGCCCTTTAATTAGGTGCATGAACTTAGATTCAAAATGACTGAAAAATATTCTGCTGAAAACTACAAAACAACAATAATCTTGTCACTACCTGTGTACAAACACGAGATTCATAGGATGTGTAGGCGATATGTCAAAAGTAAAAAACTGGTCAGTTGCATTGAGTTTAGACGCTTCTTCATCATTGCTGAAAAGATATGTGCCCGTTGACTGAAATGAAGAAACTTGCCAGCACAGAATCAACAGCTCCTAATGCGAGCGCCATACATGAAGCTGACAGCAAATCTTTAGAGGAACAGGAATGTAGAGGCATAAGGAAGAAAAACTAAACATATTCATAACAACTAAAATCACCAGCTTCTTAATGCTGAAAATGTATTAAACCAAAATGACACTCAAAACAATAAAAAAATTGTACTAATATAACCATTTAATAAATAGTAAATTTAAAACCACTGTAAAAAGTTGAAAAAAATAAAAATGTCAAATAGTCTATTAATTTATCAGTAACAAATTCACACCAGTAATCTACACAACCATTGGCACAATAAACCATTCATTCATTTTACCTATCTGCTTCTAACGAAGGTGACCAAAGACCAAAGTGCATAACTAGATTTAGTACTAAGTTGAGTGCCAGTCCACTAAAGAGCATGACTGTTTTTTATATATTAAAAGCAAAATTAATATTTTACATAACAAATTAATTCCCCAAAGACAAATGTGCTGTTACAGACCTTTGCTTCCTACCTAGGTGGCAAGCAAAATGTTATTTCTTTCCTGGTACCTAGTACTTCTTTGTATCTTGTATTCTGTAAGTGCCCTGAGCATGGGAAAGGCGCTATATAAATAAAATGTATTATTATTATTATTGTAAAATGCTTAACTTGGCCTACTGCTTTTCATGTTCAGGAAAATTAGATGGGTCACATAGACCATAGTGTCCAAATTCAAAAAGAGTAATGCTAGCTAAATTGTTTGTAATGTTTTGTTTAAAAGTGCCCTATGGTGGTATGCTCTTTGAAGTGTGCTATAAAAATGGATATGAATTGATTAAATGAATAAATTAACAATGTCTTCTCAAACACAATCAAAAAATACAGTATAATCCCATTATTGTGCTACAGCCTTACACAAGCAGGACAGCGCTGGTTAGTCAAAAGGAAAAAAAGCAGAAAGCAAAGCATGCTGGGATAACTCACACAGGGCCATACCAAACTGAGAATGTCTGCTCAAATCCACCATCATAGCCGGGCTCCCAAGTAATATTCGCAGAGTTGGTCGAGGCCAACACGCGCACGTTGATAGGGGCGTGAGGGCTTGTGCCTAGGAGAAAAGTAAGCACTGTAGAAAAATAAATGTGGAGAGAGGAAAAAACTGCACCACCATATACTTAACATTGATTTTGTTTGTGTTGAATCATGACACTACAGCAAGATCACCACCTACCAATTACAAGAATGTGAGTGCTGGCAGTGATGCTTGTTACAACATTGGTGGCGACACATTCCCATTCTCCATGATCTTCCTTGCTGAGAAATTTGAACTGTAAGCTGCCGCTCGGAAGAATATTGTGCTTGCTTCTGCTGGGCTTCCCTACCTTTGCAGAAAAAAAGAAAATTCTGACACAAATCAGCGACAACCAAAAGCATACTAGCCAGCAATTAAAAAGTTACCCACCCAAAAGACCTCTCATTTCCACTATAAGTGCTTGTACTGAAAATATAATCAGCTGACCATGGTATTATTATTTTTGTTTTTGATATGTAGAGGGAGGAGTGATGATTTATTTATTTTGATTCCATGTCTGTCTATATGTGAATGCTTGTTTAATTTATTAGATAATGGATATATACCATTTGGGTGACCATGCAGGTCACACACAGTTTTTTACTTTCTAATTAATCAATACCTTTGGCAATAAATAAAAACTACAGTACATACTGCAATTTCAGCTAAGGTAAAAAGACAATCTGATAAATTTTTTAGCATCAGAGCTAGAAAAAACAACCTCAGCACACCTTTAATACCTCCATCATTTTTATATGCAGATTGTGACGAAAGATGTTTGTGGTCTTGTGTGTATTTATATAAGTAAAGACTTGCAGCTCAGGCTCTGTCCTGTTGCAGATGCATGAAAAAGCATACACGAGCAGCCCAGGGTTTAACAGGGGAACTGATTGGCCATCCACATGCAGTTGTGTGCATTTCAGTCAATTTCCTTGTTAGTGCTTTGTGTTTTGTGATTCCAATAGCTGCACCCGATCGGTGTATTAAAGAGAGCCTGGGCAGGTAACTGGGGACATACAGAAAAAATAAAACAAAGAAAAGATAAGAGAATGGAGAGATATGTTAAAATGGCAGTGAAGTGAAAATACAGGACATGTTCATGGTGCAGCCAGTTCAATTGTGGAGTAGAGGCAGGCAGTCAGGAGATATGCCCAACAGGCTTGTATAGTCGGCGTTTGAGGTTTCATATGGTTGTTTGCTTTGAACGCTTCAGGAGCGGGGCAAGCCACCACTCCAGGTGAGCTCCCACTGGAGGTCAGGCAGCAGCGGTGAACAGGACATAGAGCAAAGTTCATGTGTCCCTACAGATACAGAGAGATGGCATCAAGGGACATGAGTTGAGCTTGTGGCGCCCCAATGGTGACCAACAGAGGTGGTTGGGATGCAAACCCATGTGAGTGTTGTCTGCGCCTATTGGAAAGACATCTCTGGCTGCAAAACTCTTTCAGGGTAAGCAGAGGAGATGTCAATTTTGAGAAGGAAGCACTGTGGCTCGGGGCTGTTTTTAAGGGAAGGAATCTGCCTGGGGTTTTAGCCTTGTTTTTAATGGATTATTTATTGATTTTAATCTCCATGAGTTCACCTGTTTTTATCAAGGATTATTTATTATGAAGACTTGTATTGCACTATTTATGCTTTGTCTTTTTTTTTGTTTTTTTTTTTAATAAAAGCACAAATTACTTTGCACCACCTCTTGCTGACTGTAGTGTGTCCTTATTTGCCCGGGTTCAAGCTGCCAAAGTATGTGGAGCCAACCCGGGCCATCACACATAAATGAAAATGGTATGATTTTTAATACTGGAGCATACTCACATTTACCTGCAATTTTTAAAATCTGTGTGGTTTTAATACCCTTCGGACAGAAGGAAGAACCATAGGTATCAGTGTACAAGAGGCAGAATCTTTTTCTAAAGAATGAGAACTCGGAGCACCAAAAGTGATATAGTGTTATGTCAGAATAGTACAAAACAGAGAGATGTACCTCTATTGGTCCTAATTTACTAGTGCCATGTGACAATGAATTACTAATTGTAAGAAAATCTGGGCTTGATGGGTACTGACTCTGAGATAAGTACTAGGGTAAAAAGTAGAAGACTTTTGTCCACAACTAAACTAAAAGATTATTTTTAGATCTTAACAAGATTCTAAAATGGAAAAATGTCTCTTTCTTAAACATTGCTGTAAACAAGGAAGAAAAACTCATAGTGGACACTTGATTTAATAATGGCTGCTGCCAAAAGAAAAAACTCATGATGTGCTTAGAGTGCTAAGGAAGAATAAATACTACAAACATTTTTGCAGGGCATGGAATTACCTCAACAAAATTCAAACCATGTATCTGTAAACAACCAGCAATTAAATAATATAGTCAAAGGAGTAGATGGACAACAATATTTCTTGTAATGAATGGGGGTACTGATGCCAAAGTTTTTAAGTCTGGATGCCCCTCCTGAAGTCTCCTTCCGGAATGATCAGATGGATGTGTGGAGTGTCACACAGTGAGAGGAAGATGAACACCAAGTTAAGAGGAAAACCTGGTGTGTAGGCAACAGGTATTGCATATAGGAGAAGAGGAATAAGATGGTTTGGGCATGTGGATAGAAAGGCAAAGGATGTGAGAGTGAAGAGCTGCAACAAGAAGGTGGAGGGGGTGAAGCGAAGAGACAGGACAAAAAATATGATTGTAGGTGGTGTCAGGTGATATGAAAATAATGGGTCTTCTCTGCAGAACATCCAGGACTGTGAGGTGTGGAAGAAAAAGACTTAGCAAGCAACCTGCTAACCTGGATAAACTTGTAGTATTGCAATAATAATATGTACACTGCCTCTATAACCACTTCAATAAAGATAACAATTAGCTATATCTATTGATCAAACATAATGATGTTTTACTCAGTGAGCATTTAAGTAATTGCTTTAGTGAGAAGAAACAGTGGATTAGTGATAACTACTACATATTGAAAAAATAGAAATTAATTGGAAAGAAGATACAGACTAAATAAGTACTACTACTTTTTAACTCAGACATCCCTGAACTTAGTTTGGATGAAACAGCACTTAAGTGTCATCCTTGACTCTAATGTTTTACTTTACCGGTCATACTAATAACCTGCTCTTCAAATGAGAAATACAGGAAAGTTAAGTTGTTTTCACACTATGTAGGATATAGAAAAGTTACTGACTTCAAAAAGAATTCACAAATGTGATTCATTATTCACAGGCTGTTCAAAAAGTTATATTTTAGTCTCTCGGTTATTTCAAAAAGGTGCCTAACATATCATTACCAGAACTAGGAGTTACAACTATATACTGTTTGCAGTTTCTTTTCTTAGTTCTAAAAATTTTTAACATAAATAAAACTATTGTAGGAGTTGGAGCCTTTAGCTGTATGAACCCCAGACTGTTAAAATGAGATGCACTATCATAACTAGCATTTGTATCCATGTTGAAGAAGCACTACTTTAGTCATACAGTATGTACTTAAAATGGAGTTGCTGATAAGGCTATTCACACAGAATCTATCTTTGTTAGTTACATGTTCAAAAGCAGAAGTTTGAGAGTCATTTTGAACTGTTACTGACCCTTATCATTTATGTTTATATACTGTTGTGTCATTACTTAACATTGCCTCTTTGCAAACGTATTGCAGTTATCCATGGTAAGAGATATCAGAGTGACTGGGAAATGACTGAATCAATGCCAAACCTTCTTATTTTACTAATATGCACTGTCTCTTGTGACATTCTATAATGCCCAGCAGAGGAAGGGTAACTAGATGACCTTGGTCAGAAAAACAGTAACTTAAAAGACAACAACAGATCAAAACAGTATTAAAAGGCACTCCCAGGGATCTCTTCATGTTTTGTTTTTTTTTTTTCAAAAATTCTGTTAACTGGGCTTGTTTTCATCTGACACTATCACGTTTGTTTACCTTAATGCAGTATGTATGTTTATCTTTATAAAGGTTGTATAGGTTTTGTATTTTTCTGTTATCCTATTACATGTAAAAATCTGGATGATACTTAAAAAATATAATAAAGTAAGGCTGAACTCAATTAAGAGAACTACAGAAGAATAAACTAAATAATTCTGAATTGATCTAATTGAGGGTGACATGGTACTGTAGCAGTTGGTGCCGAAGCCCCAGTGTTTTCACAGTCCTTGGTTTGAACAAAAGCCTAGTTACTGCACATGCAGAAATTGAATATTTTCTCTCTATTTTCCACAAAACAAACCCATCATGTGTACATTAGGTTAATTGACTAAGGTGTTCCTATATGAGAATGTGTGGGTAAGCTACAGTAAGATAGAAAATTGATGAATGAATTAACTTATGTTAACATTCATTTCATTTTAATCAGAATTACCCTAAAAATGTATGATTAACACAAAGTCTGAGAACGTCTTAAGGGAGGAGGTCAGTTTGGGGTCAAAAACAGTGAAAATAGTTGCTTTTACAAAGTGAAATTTAGTCATACCTTCCTCCATGTGATGGCTGGAAATGGGTCTCCGGCAGCAGCACAAGGGATAACTAGCTCTCTCCCAGCCTCCTGCCTGTATTCCCAGCCTGGTAGCACCGTGATGTAAGGGGGGTCCTACAAAGTAAAACACAGATTATCATAAAGATGATAGATTACACAGAATGGGAAGGGGGCTGGGTTGTGGTCACATGAAATCATGAAATAAATTAATGTTTGGACTGGATGGCAGGAATTTTAATACTCTTCTAATAAAGTGAGAAGAATATTAATTGTATTAAACCACAGCTTGAACTAGGATGAAACTGATTATGTAGTCTGTAAAAATTTATCATAGTAAAAGGGAATTTAAGTTCCTGTAAGGATTTTATCCAATATTTATTTAAAATAGTAAATCAATCTAATATCTATCCTATACAGTACTTCTAAACTATTTTAAATTTAATCTATTACCTTTAGCACCAATCGGGCAGGGGGCGATTGTCCCAGGGTGCCCAGAGCATTATAAGGCACGCAGGTGTAAGTGCCGAGTGAGTCCTCCGTCACCTCTTCTACACGGATGCTCCCATCCTCCATCTGAGTCCATCCTGGGTACTGAAAAAACATGGTATATATTAATGTAACAGCTTAATGCGTGGCAGAAAATGAGCTTTTAATTAGCACATAAGGATCAGCTTGGCCACAGTTTACAGTACAAATGCTGTACCATATTTAGTAAAGTTCCTTAGTACCATGGAAAATGGAAGCCTGAAGTACGCATTCCTTTCTAAAAGGCATGAGAAAAATTTTGCTGATGCTGCTGATGATGAGAGAGCTAGGAGCAGCAGTGTGAGCAGACATCTCCAAAAGACCTCAGCAGGTGAGCTGCCAGAACATCAGGTGTTTGGCCAAAAAAAGATCAGGGATTATGGGCAAAGGAGAAGGTATTAGCTGTTTTGTATCTTGCAAAGTTTCATGTGCAGTTAATAGAAATATTTGGTGCACTTCTCACAGTGAGTATATACCTCAGTGTAAGCATTTTCCTACCTTAACAAAGTGGTCCTGAATCATCTGCCACCATGATACATTCCATCCATCCATCCACTATCCAACCCGCTATATCCTAACTACAGGGTCACGGGGATCTGCTGGAGCCAATCCCAGCCAACAAACCCTGGGCAGGGCACCAGCCCACCGCAGGGCACACACATACACAACAAGCACACACTAGGGACAGTTTAGAATCGCAAATGCACCTAACCTGCAAGTCTTTGGACTGTGGGAGGAAACCAGAGTACCCGGAGGAAACCCACACAGACACAGGGAGAACATGCAAACTCCACACAGGGAGGACCCGGGAAGCGAACCCGGGTCTCCTAACTGCGAGACAGCAGCACTACCCACTTCGCTTATTAAGCAACAACAAAAAGACACTGTTAATTTTATGCACGGTACGCTGGAATCAATATTGTTATAAATCAAAGACAAGGTATCCGGGCAGAGTAAAAGGTTTAGTGAATTATTGTTTGTAGGTGCATACAATTTAGGACCAACATTACTATGAGTTGGAGATCGCCATAATGTAATTTAATATTATGATAAAAACATGTACTTAGAAAAAACAAAATAATACTTTTAGAAAACAGCTCTTACCAAGCTAAAACTAGTATAAAACTAGGCTAGACTAGAGTGAAAAAGCTGAGTTAATGGTAAGTACAACCCCATTGCTCCATGAGGTGCATTAAGAAAGTACAAGACAAAAATAAATTCAGGCTAACAAAGAAATGCCTCTGTCATTCAATTAATCCAGCGGATCAGTGACCTGGAGTCTCTACCATTCCATTCATACAAAGGCTATGTTGGATCAGAAACTATGCTGGACCAGAGACCATTTAGTTTACAAAGATAAAGAGCCACATATTAGTTTAAGTAAACTGGATGGTTAGACTCATTGCTACCTGTCCATGTTATAGTAGTGTATAGTTGTTTCTTTTTTGGACATACTTAGGAACATTAAGGTAATCCATAATATTTAAAGAAAACCATAAACCTTCTCTCCTGCTTGTTTTGCTTCTCTATTTTTTGCCTGGGGTCAAATATAAATAAGAAAGGAAATAATTTAGCTTAGAAAATTGATTTTCAGCAACCTGAAGTAGTGGACAAATCTACTAGTTCATTAAGTATGTTGGATGATTTTCCCACCAAAAGAAAAGCAATATGTAAATAACAAAAAGTTTGCTTAAACATCTTTTCAGCAAGCAGCATGAGGGAAAAACACAGTTTAACTAATGATAATTTTTAATCTACATTACAATGGGATCAGAGAAAAAACATACAGTATAACTCAAAATGTTCTTCAGTTGTTGATGTAAACTAGTCCTAATATTAATGTAGTTACTGACTACAGCTGAGGATTCAAGCTGTGCAATATGCGAGCACCTCTCAGGTAATACTTGAGGGAAACACACACACACACACACAAAAAAACTGTGAAAAAGTGTACCTTGAAAAACATAGTGGCTAATCATGTTTTTCAGTGCTTGGCTTTGCATCAATTTTACCGCTCTGCAACTTACTGTGAAACTTCACTCCCATCTCACCCACCCCACTGTGTACTCCTTTTCATTGTCCAGCACCCGCACTAATTCAAAGTCTCTCTCTGCTTACTCGGGGTCTGAGGTAAACTTACCCTCCTAAATCCCCACCTCTTTGCAACTATCCCAGATTCGAGACTGACCAGAGACCACAAAAATAAAGGATTTCTGCAAAAAAGACCATTTTAACAGGCGAATGCTGCCTTTCTCACCCCTCCCCTCCCTAACAAGTAATTTGAACATTGTGTGCACCTCTCTGTCTCTCAGGTCCAATCCGCCAACATTACAATATTTTCAGTTTTGGTACACACTTTTAGTGTACCATAATGTTTATAACATTTGTATGAACTCTCAGACTAATGAAGAAGAAAATACAATGAGAAACAAAAATGAATGTTAACAATTATTATTAATAAATGTATCTAACATTTCATTTTAGCATTTACTAATACTAATCAATAATGGAAAGCTTTTTGTTTTGAACAGAATTATCAGCAGTCGTGGGTCTTCATCTTCCCTTTAAAAGTAAATACAGGAACAGGTAGAGAACCTAAAGGGTATAGCCAAGAAGAAGATTCAGCCTCCACATTGATTTTAAGTGATTTTGTTCTTTTTAACCTAAAGTAGTATGTAAATTGTGATTTTTTTTTATAGGAATTGATATATTAGCTGTTCACTGTATAAAACTTAATATTAAAAGTATGAATATTTTAGGCATTCCAATTTTTTTAATCCATATCAATCCATACTACTGTTATTAAAAAAAAAATATGAAAAAAGCACTTGTATGTCACCATTATTTAAAGACTGAACAAATCATAATATTTCAAAACATTTAATTCATGGAAGAGGTATGATAAGAAAAAAGGTTGAGAACCTCTTGCTTAGCAATATCCAACTAAATTTTATCACGTGTTTTTAGTCTACTATAGTTAAGGATTTACTTTGATTTTTATAGATATACTGTTATCCCATATCATGTTGTGTTACTATTATTAGCAGTAACCAAAATCCAAAATTGTGCCCTACTTTGTAGCATTGGGTTTATATTAGTGGGAGTTCCTGACAAGATGGTATAACGTTTTGGGGGCCTCAGCTTAAAAAGGTTTGGGAACTCCTGCAATAAGTTAATCCATCCATCCATCCATTTTCCAACCCACTGAATCCAAACACAGGGTCACATACAAATGGAGAATCAATTTGAATTGACAAGTCACCATTATTTCACAGTTCTACAGTCAACCCTGATAGTGATTAAGCTGATAAACATACATGGGCTATAGAAATTTGTTCAGGTCTACATAATAAAGAGCTTGAAAGAGAGAATAAGGCCAGCCTAGAATAAATCACTTGTCAAATGAGGCAGGATTTTGGGGTAACCTTATCTTGCACCCTGTTTGTGAATAATGCTTTGTTGAGTGACTGACAATTGAGAAAAGCTATAAGCAAAAAGCTGTGTATTCACAGGGGCTAGATACGGTCTTACCTTCTCAACTCTCAGAGGACGACCTTCTTTGTTCCACTTGACAGACATCACTGGTGGGTTGGCATCTGCTGGGCAGCGTATGTATCCTGGCATTCCAATGGGGACGTAAATAATAGGTGGCATGTTCA
Organism: Polypterus bichir lapradei; assembly: GCA_026402145.1. NCBI lineage: Eukaryota > Metazoa > Chordata > Cladistia > Polypteriformes > Polypteridae > Polypterus > Polypterus bichir. Next base: position 23,604,280 of record JANRMT010062802.1, read on the forward strand.
CAACCCTTGCAGGGTCTATAGAAGAAGTTTCCAGTTAAATTTCAAAGTGTTAGAAAATACAATAATAAGATAAAGGTAATGCTGGACATAAATAAAGTTGTCCTTCTCTTCCACATATTAACAGATTTTGAGCTTTATTTTCAAAATGCTGAATTATTTTGAGATTTCTTAGGTTGTTATATTCACTGATCAAGGCACTGGAGGGTGGTGATGTGTTGCATGTTGATTAGCACATGCAAGTAAATATTTTACTCAGTACACATGACAATAATGACCCTATTAACTTACTGTATAAAAAGACTGCACAGCATATTTAGAATAGAATAGAATATAGTGGGATGCAAAAATTTGGGCAACCTTGTTAATAGTCATTATTTTCCTGTATAAATCGTTGGTTGTTACGATAAAAAATGTTAGTTAAATATATCATATAGGAGACACACACAGTGATATTTGAGAAGTGAAATGAAGTTTATTGGATTTACAGAAAGTGTGCAATAATTGTTCAAACAAAATCAGGCAGGTGCATAAATTTGAGCACCACAAAAAAGAAATGAAATCAATATTTAGTAGATCCACCTTTTGCAGAAATTACAGCCTCTAAATGCTTCCTGTAGGTTCCAATGAGAGTCTGGATTGTGGTTGAAGGTATTTTGGACCATTCCTCTTTACAAAACATCTCTAGTTCATTCAGGTTTGATGGCTTCCGAGCATGGACAGCTCTCTTTAACTCACACCACAGATTTTCAATTATATTCAGGTCTGGGGACTGAGATGGCCATTCCAGAACGTTGTACTTGTTCCTCTGCATGAATGCCTTAGTGGATTTTGAGCAGTGTTTTGGGTCGTTGTCTTGTTGAAAGATCCAGCCCCGGCGCAGCTTCAGCTTTGTCACTGATTCCTGGACATTGGTCTCCAGAATCTGCTGATACTGAGTGGAATCCATGCATCCCTCAACTTTGACAAGATTCCCAGTCCCTGCACTGGCCACACAGCCCCACAGCATGATGGAACCACCACCATATTTTACTGTAGGTAGCAGGTGTTTTTCTTGGAATGCTGTGTTCTTTTTCCTCCATGCATAACGCCCCTTGTTATGCCCAAATAACTCAATTTTAGTTTCATCAGTCCACAGCACCTCATTCCAAAATGAAGCTGGCTTGTCCAAATGTGCTTGAGCATACCTCAAGCGGCCCTGTTTGTGCTGTGGGCGGAGAAAAGGCTTCCTCTGCATCACTCTCGCATACAGCATCTCCTTGTGTAAAGTGCGCCGAATGGTTGAACGATGTACAGTGACTCCATCTGCTGCAAGATGATGTTGTTGGTCTTTGGTGCTGGTCTGTGGGTTGACTCCGACTGTTCTCACCATTCGTCGCTTCTGTCTATCCGAAATCTTTCTTGGTCTGCCACTTCGAGCCTTAACTTGAACTGAGCCTGTGATCTTTCATTTCCTTAATATGTTCCTAACTGTGGAAACAGACAGCTTAAATCTCTGGGACAGCTTTCTGTATCCTCCCCCTAAACCATGATGGTGAACAATCTTTGTCTTCAGGTCATTTGAGAGTTGTTTTGTGACCCCCATTTTGCTACTCTTCAGAGAAAATTAAAGGAGAAGGGAAACTTACAATTGACCCCCTTAAATACTCTTTCTCATTATAGGATTCACCTGTGTATGTAGGTCAGGGGTCACTGAGCTTACCAAGCCAATTTGAGTTCCAATAATTAGTTCTAAAAGTTTTGGAATCAATAAAATGACAACGGTGCCCAAATTTATGCACCTGCCTGATTTTGTTTGAACAATTATTGCACACTTTCTGTAAATCCAATAAACTTCATTTCACTTTTCAAATATCACTGTGTCTGTCTCCTATATGCTATATTTAACTGACATTTTTTATCGTGACAACCAACGATTTATACAGGAAAATAATGACTATTAACAAGGTTGCCCAAACTTTTGCATCCCACTGTACCTTTTATTGTCATTGCTTTAAGAACAACACTACGAAATTTAAAACAGCTCTCCCAGAGATACCTTCATCATTCACACACATCCTCACACATACACAGATAAAAACTGACTGGGTTTGTAAAATAACGTAAAAAAATATAATTAAAGTGCATAAAATATTAAAAGTGCATTTCAGTAATTGCACACAGTTTCTCAACTGAAAACAAGTCCATGGCCATTAAGATGGTGAAAGTGAAAGTAGGTACAATGGGATAGAAGGTCGAGAATTAAATTCTTGGACAGCTGAGGGGTAAAAGCTGTTCCTCAATCTCATGGTACGGCACTTCAGGGCCATGTAGCGCCTTCCAGAGGGTAGCAATGTGAAAAAGTGATGGAAAGGGTGAGCATTTTCGCTGATAATTCTGCAGGCCTTACTGTAACAGTGTGACCTCGAGACGTCTTTCAGAGGGTGGAGAGAGATTCCAATGATTTTTTGTGCTGTGTCAGCCACCCTCTGGGGTGCTGCCCCGTCTGTCTCTGAACAGTTTCTAAACCATGCCAGGATGGAATAGGTCAGTAAGCCCTCAATTGAGCAGTGATAAAAAGTCTTCAGCAAAGTGGCACAGATGTGGTTTTTCCTCAGTATCCTGAAGAAGTGCAATCTTTAATAGGCCTTCTTCACTGCAGCAATGGTGTTTATACTCCATTTTAGGTTACTGCCAATGTGGGTCCCTAGAAACTTAAAGCTGGTCACCTGCTTCACATCTTGGTCTCCTATGCTGAGTGACAGACACACATCCTGTTTCTGCCTGACATCCAGGATGAGCTCCTTTGTGTTTTTGATGTTTAAGGACAGGTTACTTACTGCACACCATCCTGTCAGTCTAGACTCTTCATCCCTGTAAGCAGTCTAATCACAATTGAGATGAGACCCACGACCACTGTGTCAACTGCAAACTTGATGATCGTGTTTGTGGGATGAATGGGTGTGCAGTCGCAGGTGTAAAGGGAGTATAGAGCAGGGCTGAGCACACACCATTGCGGTGCTCCTGTACTAAGTGTCAGGACTTAGGGAGGTGTGGGGACCAAGTTTCACTGTTTGTGGGCAGTTGCTCAGGAAGTCCTTAATCCACAGTCACAGGTGTTCGTAGATACCCAGGTCCTGTAGCTTTCTGACTAGTATCATGGGGACAATTGTATTAAAAGCACAGCTATAATCAATGAACAGCAGCCTCACATATGCCCCATTCTGCTCTAGGTGAGACATAGCAATGTGGAGCCCACTGTTTAAGGCATCCTCCGTGGATCTGTTTGCCCTTTAGGCGTACTGGTGCTGGTCCAAGGTAGGAGAGAGAGTCGTCTTCATGTGCCCCAGAACAAGTCTCTCAAAGCACCTTGAGACAACTGGTGTTAAGGCCACTGGTCTATAATCATTGGGGAACTGATGTTGGATTGCTTGGGCACCGAGATGATGGTAGCAGATTTTAGACAGGCCGGGACAGTGGCATACACCAGGGAGGGATTGAAAATGTCTTTTAATTTAGAAATTGAAGATGGCAACAACAGATTACAGCATTATTTTAATCAGATCACTGCCATGCAATGTTTACAGAAAACAGCTGCAATGATAGCCTGTCATCTTAAAGTAAAATAACATTAGTAAAATTAAGGGAGAAATTCCTGTTATTTATTATTTTTTAAAAAAGTACATTTTGTGAGGATAGGATCTAAAAAGAATGTGAAAAAAAATGAAAAGAGAAGGTAAAGAACAGATACATAATATGTGAGATCAATGCAAAAAGAAAAAAATGTACAGCATATGCAAAAAGAAAAAAAAGGAATTCAAAAACTTAGGCATGTGAAGAGAACATAATGTGAAAATCATTAACAATATGTATGTGGTATGTTAAGAGAGAATATAAAGTGTGAAAGTACATAAGTATTATGTGAATTTTTTTAACAAAATCCTCTAAAAAGTAGATGAAAAGAAACATAAGTTTTTCTAAAGAAAGGGTAAAAATTTAATGAACAAAATTATTAGAAAATAATAATGTCTAAGTGCATCTTAGGCTAACATTTTAGAAAGCTAAAGTATGCAGTGCTAAACAGCTTCTGACATGGTCTTAATTTCTGTAAATCTTTAACATATCAATTTCTACCCTAAACTGATAAGGCTGCCATTTATGTGAACAAGACAGAGACTGATTCTCCACTCCTCATCTCAAGAACAGCAACCTACGACATCTAATTACATATTTTACTGCCATCAAATTGTATTTGTAAATTTGAGTAGGCATTCTCAGGCTGGTATTCAGTGAGCACCACTTAGCAACAAAAAAGTAAATTGAACTTAAAGATAAAAAAACAGGGTTTCGTCAAGTATATTTTACATGATCATTTGTTTTGAGGTGTACTGTTGATGATAAGAAACTTAGCTTTCATAATATTTAGTTAAGCAAAAACATATGAGGTGCTCATTAAACTTTCTAAGAATTCTGAGTATTTAGAGCTCTGTTTTTTACTTGTTTGTTTGCTGTTCCAAGAATAATTAAATTATAACTTCACTTTTAACTCTAAAATATTTTTAAATAAGCATGTGTCAACTGCAACAGCTGTTGAACATTTTTGGAAGTGGGATTTAAGTATGAAATATAAGACTTTTGTCAATATATGGCAGGCCTATTCAAATGGCAGCCCGTGGGCAACATGCAGTCCAGAAGCAACTTCCGACTGGCCCAGCCCATGGTCCCACCAGGGCTCCAGACTGCAACTAAAATGGTCTCAAATGCAGCCAGTAGGCAAAGCAGGCTTTGGCGATTATCATTTCTACTTAGTTTGCCAATTGCGAATGAAATCATTGAAACTTTACACTAATTATACTGTAACAGATGCAACTGGCCATTTTTTTTTAAATTGTTAAGTGGATGTGTCCTCCCGGAAACATGTATGAGCAATTACCTGCCTGCTGTTTTGTCACGCACAGCAATGTGATCAAGTCTATGTTTTAAGGTTGAAGGTGTATTACAGTCGTTTTACTGTGATTGATGGCAGACAGTAAACTTTGTTAAAATAGTATTAAAAAAATGTCACTTTATTAGTTGTTACTTCAGTCATTTTGGCATGTGTACTGTATGTTCTGTTATCAATAAATTCTTCAACGGGAGCTCATCAACAAAGAAATATGTAAAATAAGATTTAGTAAAAATAATAATAGTAATAATTATAATTGATAATACATTATTTGACACACAAGAAATGTCTGTACAAAGACATTTTAAAGACAAATCATTAAAATAAATGTACCAATTCACTTTCACGCCATACCTGGTGCCTTGCTCTTAAATGTTTGTGGATGTGTATCATGGCACGAACAAAAGAGATTTCTGAGGACCTCAGAAAAAGAGTTGTTGATGCTCATCAGGCTGGAAAAGGTTACAAAACCATCTCTAAAGAGTTTGGACTCCACCAATCCACAGTCAGACAGATTGTGTACAAATGGAGGAAATTCAAGACCATTGTTACCCTGCCCAGGAGTGGTCGACCAACAAAGATCATTCCAAGTGCAAGGCGTGTAATAGTCGGCGAGGTCACAAAGGACCCCAGGGTAACTTCTAAGCAACTGAAGGCCTCTCTCACATTGGCTAATGTTCATGTTCATAAGTCCACCTTCAGGAGAACACTGAACAACAATGGTGTGCATGGCTGGGTTGCAAGGAGAAAGCCACTGCTCTCCAAAAAAAACATTGCTGCTCGTCTGCAGTTTGCTAAAGATCACGTGGACAAACCAGAAGGCTATTGGAAGAATGTTTTGTGGACGGATGAGACCAAAATAAAACTTTTTGGTTTAAATGAAAAGCGTTATGTTTGGAAAAAGGAAAACACTGCATTCCAGCATAAGAACCTTATCCCATCTGTGAAACATGGTGGTGGTAGTATCATGGTTTGGGCCTATTTTGCTGCATCTGGGCCAGGATGGCTTGCCTTCATTGATGGAACAATGAATTCTGAATTATAACAGAGAATTCTAAAGGAAAATGTCAGGACATCTGTCCATGAACTGAATCTCAAGAGAAGGTGGGTCATGCAGCAAGACAACGACCCTAAGCACATAAGTTGTTCTACCAAAGAATGGTTAAAGAAGAATAAAGTTAATGTTTTGGAATGGCCAAGTCAAAGTCCTGACCTTAATCCAATCGAAATGTTGTGGAAGGACCTGAAGCGAGCAGTTAATGTGAGAAAACCCACCAACATCCCAGAGTTGAAGCTGTTCTGTACGGAGGAATGGGCTAAAATTCCTCCAAACTGGTGTGCAGGAATGATCAAAAGTTACTGGAAACATTTAGTTGCAGTTATTGCTGAAAAGGGGGGTCACACCAGATACTGAAAGCATAGGTTCACATACTTTTGCCACTCACAAATATGTACAATAATATTCAATCATTTTCCTTAAAAATAAATGACCAAGTATAATATTTTTGTCTCATTTGTTTAACCGGTTTCTCTTTATCTACTTTTAGGACTTGAGTGAAAATCTAATGATGTTTTAGGTCATATTTATGCAGAAATATAGAAAATTCTAAAGGGTTCAGAAACTTTCAAGCACCACTGTATATGTTTTTGTTGTTTTTTGTATATATTTGTCATGTGCATGTGTCATATGTGACCAAATGTAAAAGGGAAATAATGAATAAACATTACTGATTTTTAAATACAGTACATCCATTTGTGTTGATTTAAAATTTGTCATTAACTGCTGCTGAAAATGTCAGGCCCAGTTAAATTTCTTGGCCCAAGTGAAATTGTAATTGAATAGCCCTGATATATGGGTTCCTGGGTGAGCATGGCTTAAGCATATTAAAATATATATATTTGTGACTGATATCAAGGCATACTGGTACTTCAGCACAGGCCTTGGTAAGAGTTATAATGAGCCCATATTTCAAAAATGGTGAGTTTTCCATTAATAAAATAGAGACTGATTTGGGCCAAAATTGCACCCTAACCTAGTAAACTCAAATAAAACTACAATCCTGTCCTCACACCTGTCCTTGATTGTGTCTTTCCTTTAAAAAAAATATTCAAGTCCTCACCTTTTTGAACACATCCCACCAATCCCATGAGATGATCCACAGACCATCTACATACTTTTAGCATAACTACTTACACTGCACTGTGAGGAATGCTGAAGCTGATGGAGACTGACCCAGGCTGTTACTTGGAATGCAGGTATACTTCCCAGCATCCTCTGGCTTAACCCGGAAGATGATGAGGGTTCCATCAATCAAAATGCGCACCCTTAGCTTCAAGTCACTGAAGGCAAAGAAACACAGCAGAAAGCCTTAATATTTTCACTCAGTGATGACTTTAGACATGTTTAGAAAATAAGATTTCTAAAGGCTACAGAAGAGACCTAAAGTGCAGCTCTTTGCCTCATTCATCAGTATTCATTCTGCCCAGTTGGTTGAAGATTTTTTAATTTTTAATTATTGTCTTTAGAGCAGAAACTAAAAAGTATGTGATCCCAGAAGAAAGCCTGTAGAGTCAGTAAGCTACAGACAACACTAAAAGTGGTGCAATGCTTCCCTTTTAAAATGCTTTCTTTTTGGAGTCTTGAGCACTTCAGAATTAACTCCTCATAATTATTTTTGTTTCAATCTAATTTTGAATGAATAGTTCACCAAGAGGTATAGTTACCTATGGATGAAAAAACTCGGACTAAATTGCTGAAGGGAACATACACTCCCCATCTGCAGTCACCAGCCAAACTAGACTACAGGTCACTGTGCATTTGTAAAGTATAACTGGCCTGCTGGCATACATTAGAAAAGAATTAAGTATAGCAGGAAATTGTATTCAGCATCTGTACAAAACAGCTACTCTTCTGACATATGACGGAAAAACAGTAAGCACTTTCTGACAAAAAAATGCACAGCATCTATACAGTGCAAACATTTGTTGGAAATAAAGAAAAAGGAAGTATATGCTAGTCAAGGAATTAATAAAATGAAGACATGCACTACGCCAATGGTCTTATCACAGTCTGAGGAAGATAGGCAGCTCAATATATGCTGAGCAGAGCCAACATCTAATGTAAACAAAAAAAAAATGTAGAGCTTATACAGGAATATAATATCTGCAAAATCTGCATGGTGGGGCCAAACCTTTGTTACAGAGGGCATGAGTGGTATCTTGTTGAGCATCATTTATGGTTGGTATACCTAAAGCACTTCTTTACCTTCTCAGGAAATAAACAAGCAAGTGGCTTCTTTAAGAGAAATCTGTGCCCAGCACTTGAACAGCAGAGGCAGTTTTCCAGCATTCAGGAGAGAACAGATCTTTATAATGTGTGGGCTGGGATGTCTTTTAGCATTGGAACCCCTGGAGGTTTATTTTCTTCAGTATCTCATAGGCTGGAATTTTTGTTTCCCTCTCTTCCCTTGCCATCTAACCATAGCTTTGTGAATTACCACTGTAATACAGCATATTCCTGTATATATAGTATGAAATTATGTTAACATTTGAATGGTGGAAACAGCTTATTCACAAAACATACTTCATATATGCAAGGTGATTTACAGGAGTGTCTCAACCGGTTCGCCATCTGGTTCAACACATGCGCCATTTCTGGCACATGAATTGTCCACAAAATTGTATATAATTATGTACATAGCAGTACCATTAGTGTTAACATCATTTTGACTCACCCTGTATATACACCATATATGTATTTGAGCAGGCTGCTCCAAAAGAAAACTTTGCCTCCAAAAGCAATTTCTCTGTAATTTGAATTGGTAATCTAAGTGTAATACAGACCCAGATCCGATCAAGTCCAAACACTAGTTTTACATTTGTGCAGTACTGAAGAAATGACGACAGAGGGCAGTAGATACTCTAACAAAATCCAAGAGCTAGAGATGGAAAAGAAAAAAGGAAGCATCTTATCCATGTTCCAAATGAGCCTCAATGCATTTGTGTTCTAGTAGTCTCTGAATGCATCTGTATTTTACTAGTTCAGTCAGATATCACCAAGCATTTTATTCTAGCATTCTTTCTTATGCACATAGACGACACACAAGTTATGGCAGGATCCCTTAACGCAGCTCTGCCTCACTTGTGTTCCACCATCCAACTCTCTTATAGTGGTCACCCAGTAACCAGAGCACCTATGCATACGCATGTGTGTGTCATCTGTTATTTGACAATACCAACATATGCGTCTTTTCCTCTGCTATGTTCCAGTAACCTAAGTTTTTGTAGTGCCTTCAAAGCACTGGTCATCCAGTGGTTTCCTAGTACATCCTTGCCTCACTTCTTTTTCAGTTGCTTCTCCTTACAGACAAAATGTAAATAACCTGTGTTGTTGCTAGTATAGTGTACACCTGTAGCCTCTGCTCCTCACCTATAGCTTCTCTAATGGACTGTAATAATACTATTTTATTTTGCATGTAACACATTCACAATAATCTATAGCTTCTGATTTTCATCATCATTTCAAAGATTATGTTGAAATTAATATGCTTAAAAATATTAATTTTTCTTCCTAGTTAGGTTTGCTGAATGACTAGAAAAATCCTAGAAACATGAGTCTCTTTCCTGATGCATTATGGATTAGAAGTTTTCTTCCTAACTAAGAAGTCTGCATGTTAATCATTTCTATGCAGACTGGTAACTGCATTTGTATACTAGATTAGCATGAATGCTACCCAACCAGACTCTTGATGATCTACATAAAAGCAGCAGTGAACTGCATGATAGCTGAATTCTGGTAACTGAAACAAGTTAGCAGCTTTAATTAGTGGTGTTACTAATGCTGTTGAAGTGTCTAGAGCTGATGGAGTGACAGGGCACCTCTTGTAAATTACAGCAGCAGGGGGCCCAACTCCAACCTACCTGAATACCTGGGTACACTGAATGTTTCTTGCAGCGCTGTGTTATTTCAATGGCAGTGCAACTTTTAAGTTGGAGCACTGTTTAAATCCACGGTGAGAAAACAGGCAGGATGATTAAGTGATACTTAGCTCAGCAATGCCAGCTGGACGCTGGAATGAAAACCAACAGTAAAGAATCATCATCCCAAGTAGAGGAAATGGTACAGAAGTGAAACAGATCATAACTTTACTTCTTGAAGAAGACGTTGTCTTCCTCCCAAAACCAGATGTAGGACAGGTTGCCAGGGTACGCTTCTGCCTGACATGTAAAAAGGGCATCCTGGGATATGTTTACAGTTATGTTCTCAGGTGGCGACACGATGAAAGGAGGTCCTAAAATGAAAAAAAAAAAAACACAAAAAACAGAAAACAGCAGATAATAAAGATAAAGCAATGGTTAGAACAGAGAAGGATTCTAAGATGGGAATTTTACTATCTCTGGCAGCTTCCTATCTCATTTTTGGCCATGCACAACTTGCCTTGGCATCCTCCTGATCAGGGTATCCTGAAGAGGAGTCATATTTCACTGGAGATGACCCTGACACACTGTTTCCAACTGCTGATTCCTTATTTCTTCTCAGAAATGTAACTATATGATCAATTTGGTACAACAACCCACTTCAAGATTTCCACTAAGGAATATGAATCAATCACCACTTTAATAAGAAGCCACAATCTGACTGTGTTTTAGTAAGCTGTCTTTGATTAGTAAATGTATCAGAATACAGAAGACATTTCCTGAGGCTCTTGCTACCATTCCGTAGACTTCCAATTTTCTATGGAGCTCCAGTACTATGAATATAACATTTAGCTTGCTTAGGGATACATATTAAGTCAGAAGCATGGATTTTACTGGCAACCTTGTGGTTTAAAGACTAATGCCCTTACCACATTTGCTTTACAAAAACTGCCAATATGGTAATTTTGTAATTGTTTCAACATGAAGGATTAAAATGATTGATCATACATAATTTACTTGTCTTCATCAGAACCAGGAGGTGTTAATTTCTATGTAACATTCTATACACTTAAGCCAGTAGAATATAAATATGTTCTGAAAACTTAGTAAGCTTTCATGCCTAGCTCATGTGAATGTATTTTTTGACCTCTAGTGCATCAAGCCCATAAAGTACATAGACCACCTAAAAAAGTCTTAGAACGTGTTTAACCTAATCCTGATGAAGCTTGTTTTTAGAAACTACATAAACCCAACTGTAAAAATAGCAAATGTGTTCATTTATAATTACTTTTACCACACAATAAAGTGTACAGAAAGCTAAGGGGTCTGAATACTTTCTGAATCTACTGTATACAAGGTAATATACTAAATATGGACCTAAGTCACTCACACTATGTTGTAGATCATGTTTCACCATTCCAGAATAAACTGCTTATTACCCATTTACAAGATCTGCTTAGAACATTCACTTGTTATGAAAGATTTCTTGCAGACGGTTTAGGCTGCGGCTTTGACATTCAAAGTCTGAATGTGACTTTGCCTACCATGATGCTCTAGCGCCACAGAATCAACCCCTCTCTAAAAACTCACTAATATTTTTGACACAGTTGAGTTCACATATTTGATTCCATATGACTAGCTTTACAAATATGTGCATAATAGGAACACTGAAATGTAATAACAGTCCACAAGGTACAGTTTAAATTTTACACATTCAGCCAAGTTTTATCCATCCATCCTTTCCTGAAATATTTAATCCACTTTTAAGCTGGATCCTATCTGAAACAATCTTCAGAAGAGGCATCATTCCATTACCAGAAACAACCATGCACACACCCGTAATCACTGAAACTTCCTAATAGGCATTTAATCACATCATTAGTGATTTTACATTGGGGTCATAGATTATTTTGAGTCTTTTAACGATCATACACCCTTGCTCAGGCAAACATCTGGGGTTGATCAGACCACAACTTAAGATCAAGCAGCATGTTTTGTCCATAGACCACAACCCCCCTGAACCCTCATTAATCCATATCCATCTTGGCTATCTCTGCAGTCTCTGTGATATTACTGATGGCTTCACTGCTGTTTTGCCTTGTGATATCAAGGAGCTTAAGTACCCTGTAGAAGAAATGCCCTGCAAAGCTTTTGCAAATAACTTCTATTGGCAGTCACTGTACACACTATCCATGCTTCTGGCATAATTGGCCCTCTTCATCTTGTGTGTCTCCTCAATACAATGACCTATCTTTCTACTTCAGACATCAAATCTGTGTTTTGTCTAAGCAGTGTCTCTACAACAGATTATGGGAACTCACTTCCCTAGGTCTGCCTTCAGCTTTCAGTCTTGAGTGGTGGTAGGAAACTCACTTGTCATTCTTGGCTGTACCTGCAACTTCTCCCCTGCCTTGACAAAGGAAACAACCTGGTTTGCTGGGTGGTGTAGCGTGATCAGGCTTATTTTATAGGCACACTTTGTTCTGATTAGAGTTTTAGAAACTGAAATCTGTTGGTACAAAGTAGAATCCAGTACTAGTAAAGTTAACTGTAGAACACACATATGTAAACTCTTACATATACTCACATAGACAATTCATTTTACTACACAGTCTGCCAGCATGTCTTTAGTATATAGGTGGCATACAATGAAATTCCATAAAATTATCCAGTGCTGACTCTAGTTTTCCTTCCACATCTCCAGAGACATGTCTTGGGTCAGTTGCTTATTCTAAACTGTCCCTGTGTGATTTTGGGGGGTATGGACCTTGCAATTACAAACCTAAGTTGAATTATATTATTTTGGTGGGTCAGAATGAGGTAGCACTGGGGATTTTGACCTGCTGTTGAGTTTCAAGAAGTTAATATAAAGGAAGTTAATCTAAAACTTCTCACAACTACTTTTAATCAGCAGTAGTACAGATTCACTCTTGAACTGCTACAGCACCTACTGATACTTGGAAATGCAATATCACTCACTTGGGCCAGGGGAATTCAACAATACAGGCTGAGTATCTCTAATCTGAAATGTCTGTGACCAGAAGTATTTTGGATTTTCTTTTGCATATAAAAAAGTAGATATTTTGGAAACACCCTTGATCAAGTAGGGAAATGCACCCAAACCAGCTCAATGATGACTCACACATAGAATAATTTGTATCACTGAGCCATCATTATAATGTGCTTTGACATGAAAAACATATTAAACCTCAAAAGTGATGAATATGATGTACAAACTGTATTTTAGTTCCCTTTTAAAAGGGCCAGTTCTGTGAATATGCACTAAAGAACTTTTATATTTTTTATCAGTTTATATAGGCCATCTGTTGTCACTTCTCAGGGTACTGAATGCAAGGTCGGGAGTACCTCTGGCAAGCTTCAGCTACATCATTCCCACTTGTGCTGCAAGCCGTTAACTTACAGACAAGATGCTACAGTCAGTTTTTGCATAGTGTGGGAATACATAAATAGCAAATAATATGTTTTTGCCAACATAAAAAATTCTGACATAAAAGGGCAATTTGCTGCAGTGTCCAGTTTTCCAAACATAATCAGATCAATTTAATGCTTTCATATTGTAATAAGGCCACATAGCTAGAATGAAGCCACTTTTGTTAACTGTGCAGTGTTGTGCAGTGTTAAGCAGTGACATTCCATTAACGTGTAGCACAGGTGTTATCATTTCACTCTCAAAACCCCATCACAGCATATTGAAAGTGCTACACAGAATCTATCTAGCACTGCGTCACTTCACGGGAGAGCCACAACCCTGCAAAACCCCTAGTTTGGTAGTCGATCAAATGATAGTGCTTTGTGGCACTCGCTGCTTCATGGGGTGCCTCAACCCCTGTCACTGATCATGTGTCCTAGATTTGAGGAGCTTCATGGAGGACAACCTTTCCCCCAGCTAAATCCATTTGGAATCGGCATAGATATTCTTTATATCCATTCGGGAGTAAAAAAAATGAATAAAAAACAAAGAGAATGCAGGTAGCGCCCTGTTGATATTACAAACGTTTTGGATTTTAGAATTTCAGATTAGAGATACTCAACCTGTAATTCACTTGAGATATCAATTGCTTAGTCACATTTAAAAAAGACAAATATAAGAATGTGGTTAGCATGGCCCAATTGTGCACAAAACAATGTTTCTTTCTTTTCTAGAAAACTTGCACCATGGTGAAGAATAATTACAATAACAATTCAGAAAGACTGACATGTTAGTCCTTTCAGATGTAGATTATCTGGTTACTCTCAGAATAATACATTATGTGCCTTAAGTGATATGACAACAACAACAATAAATAACAACAACAATTTATTTCTCATATAGCACAAAAATATGACACTCAGATTAATATTTTTTCTATATTCATAACAGATGTCTTCTTTAAATATTCAGATGCACATAGATATACAGAAAGGAAGCTGTTGTAAATTTCGGTACATTGACAAATGTCAGCCAGTACTTAGATTGTTTATCAATTTCAGTCAAATTGTTTATTTTCAATCAGTCTTTAACTAGTTGTACATGAAGCATTCATTCTATATTCAGCAAAGAAAAGCAAATGAGCATGTCCTCCAGTGCCTTTAGGCAAGCAGATACAAAGGTGTCACTCCAGAAAATATACCAGAATTTTTGATGTTACTCTCTATATGAAGGTAAAGTGCAGCCTTTATGTGAAAAAAAATGAAAAACCCTCTGTCTCAAACCTTTATCAGCTATAGGAGCTTTTTTTTCAAACCTTTCAAACATTCCGTGCAGTATAAATGTCTTTAAAAATGTATGGCAAAAAGTATACTGTGTTACACTGTTTCTTTAATTAACATGTCAAGCATAGCAAACTGCTATACCCTGAGCCTTTTTACCTCTTTTAGGAGATAAAATTTAGTAGATTCCATTACCTCGAAGTATGTTATAAGCTAAGCTTCAAACATCTGCAAGCTTTGAAAGATTGTTTATAAAAATAATTTTTGGTACAGATATGTGCATCATTGGAAATATTGTGAAAAAAATCTAATTTTGTTGGAAAATGAGAAATTATTTCACACATGGAGGTTTAAATTGCCTAACGAGATGAAAAAGAATGGTAGCTACATGAGCCACAACATTTCCCCTTGTCGATAACATTGGCCAGTCTACTACCTACAGTCAAGGAACATTAACAAATCATCTTTCTTTTAATATTAATAAAGATCCAAGCATCTGTATATGGTATCCATCAAGAATGCTGGCTATTGGTTGCTTGATCATATATCTAACTCATTTCTCAACTGTGTGCTACATATAACTTCATCTGGACCAACCCTTCCATTAAGGTAGGATCTGACAAGTTTTCTCACAGATTTTGCACATTGCTCACTACACATCATTATACAAATTTCTCAAAATTGCATAATCTTCCTCAGGTATATTAATTTCATTTGTGACAGTAGATGCCATCTAATGTTGAAATAAGTTGAAGCATGTTACTACAAATGAAGAAGGCTTGCATCTTGTATATCTTGTCATTACTGTTTTTTTTTCTGCCAGGGTTTGGTAAACCTTATTACTCTTCCGACACTGTATATGAATGCACATCAGATGGGATGTAAATAACAAAAAAAATATATTGAAGTGACAAGAGCCACTACCATCCAATTCTTGAATTCTTGACTAACACTCAGTCAGTATGCTGGCAAACATTCTGTTTCCTGCAGCTCTTTCTGGCAGCAATGTTCTTCTCTGTGTGCTTTTTATGCTTTCCAATACTTTTTCCTTGAAATCAGGTTTTAGTATTTCCAACCTTTCCTCCACCATACCTTTAAAATGTTTACCACAAAATGCTTTCCTCTCATTTGCTAGGCTTCAGGGTTTAGGACAGAAATTTGGAATAACAGAAACATTCCCCGCTCTCCCTTACCTTGAACAAGCAAGCGTGTTGTGTGGACAGCTTCTCCTTGGACACTGTAGGCTCGGCAGGTATAGGCTCCTCTGTCCTCACGGCTGATAGAGTGAACTGTTAAGCTGCCATCACTCACCTTACAGTAGAACAGAGAAAAATGATTATACTACAGTGAATAAAGTCAGCTTCTAGTATGCTGAATTCCTACTTGAACTAGAAAATGAATATTTCACAAGTTCATCCCACTCTGTACAAAAGCACATTTTTTTGTAATAGCTCATTAACAATTGCTATATTTATATATTTCAAGTCATAAGTAATGCCTGTTTAAAGAAATACTCTAATCAAAAACAATATTTTTTATATGTTTACCCCATGTGCTTAGTAGTGACAAAAAAATTAGAATCTCATGTTTTCATGGAAAAATAAAATACAATCCAATGGTCACCAACATTGTACAACAACAAACAATATGTAAAACGTCCACGGGGGAAAAAACTCTCCTTATTTTGTTGCATAATCCACATATCAGTTATCTAGTCATTTGCTCACAACATGCGAAACACATGCATTGTTTTGAAACAATTGTAAAATAAATGCTCCTGAAAACACCAGTGCAAGTCATAAATAGGAAACACAACTCATATGGGATCATGTTTTTATATTGAAGATCTGCCTCTCTCTCTCTCTCTCATTGACTGGTCGAGAAACCTCTCTTTAAATAAAAAAAAAAAAAAAAAACTTAAACGTTGCTTAATATATAAAAAAAATAATACATTTCTTTACTTAGCTTGATGTCTGCAGTAAAAATCAAGGGAGGTTATGCTTTATTAGTGAGGCATCATCTGGATTCCTGTGTGCATTTTTCCAGCATATCAGTGAAACACAATCACCCCCTAGAATGTGACCATTTGACCATTAACTAATATACCTGGTTTTTTTCTACATGTGTAGCTTGATCTTTTCCTTAATAATGGTTTCAATTAATTTACCCATGATGCACAGTATGTTAACTTAATGTATGCTTAATGGCTTTAGTTACTTTGTTTAGCTCCAATCAACTTTTTTTTTTTTGTAAGAAGGGGATAACATTTGTTTCCTTACAGTCTGCATCAAGGGTTTATATAATGTATGTACTCACTAACATTCTTCAGCACTCATGGATAAATATTATCTAGTACTGGGGATTCTCTTGGTTTTCTTTGATCCAAGTCAAACTTCTACGATTCCCCAATCACCAAGTACCTCCTTAATACCTCTGTAACTGCTGGGAGGCTATTGAATACTTCATGTGTGAAAATTCAGAAATATAAATTTACTGCACACGCTAGTATCACTGTTCAAATATCTGAGTTCATCCTTACTGTTACTGATACACCTCACCTCCTTGACTATTCTTTTACTTCTGATCAACTTTATATTGTGTTGGTGCTTTCACATATTATGTTAAAAAAGACACTGATAATCCATATAATCCTGCTTCTGTGTTCCACTCTTTGTAAGGTTATCCTGGTTAATTTTGGGTAAATACAGACTCCCATTAATGTAATCCTCATCTAAACTTACTTCATTAATATTATGAAAAAGATGCATATTGAAACTACTGTCTACAAGGGGGACGTCTCTGAAAAATTGGCATTATTAAAAATGTATTCCAATTTTAAGGAACGTTTAAAAGAGGACTACTTTTCATAATGTGTATAGGTAACTTAAAGTGTTCTACAATTGATATATACTACATAAATGATATGTACTGTAGCCGTATATCAATTTAGTTATGCACGAGAGTAGCAGTATTCAACCCGTGCGGTACACAAACAGCTGTCAGGTGGTACAGAACAGATAAAAAAAATTCCTGGTGGAAATTGGGACCTGAAAGGTAACATAGCAGCTGAACCCAAGAATCCATGCTTAGCTGCACATCAATTCACCACTCAGTGTCATGGTGCTCCAGCTATGACACTCCACTCATGCCTTTTTCCACCCATTCTCCTATTCCATGTCTACTGCCCACCCCAAACCAAAGTCTTTCGGTAATCACATTGGCTCTGAGAGAACTGCTCCCTCTCACTTCTATACCTCTTTGAGCTGATCCATGCCATGATGGAGACTGCCTGGGAACTATGTGCCCAAACCAATTCATTTCTATGAAGAACAGCATTTCAGGTGAACTGATACCTTGGTTCAAAGTCAATACCAAAGTTCCAAAGACGTAATGGTACTTTGCTTTTTTACAGTATCGGTAGTACAGAAGGAAAGTAAGTAATTTAATCATGTGTGACTGTTAGTAGACAGATTGTTCCAGAAAGGATAATAATATGTGAAAAAAAACTTCATATAAAAATGGCTCACAGCGGTGATGATACAGAACAACTGCAACACAGTTTCTAAAAAATAACAAAAGTTTTGCATTCATTCTCTGATTGCATCAAGCATGTCTACAGATGGCTGTTTAGGTATCAGTTCATTTTTAACCAGTTTAGACAGTTTAGGGTCACTGAAGAAACTTCATATGCATCTACTGTAATGCATACAGGACTGTGCTAACATCAGCTGTAGAAAGTAAAAATCAAGGCAAGTTTGAGGCGAAGTAACTATTTGGCTTGCTACAATGGTGATTAAGTGAGCCGCTCTATTTGTAAATACCTAAATAATATGGATTAAGAAACGCAAAACACTGCAATTATGCCAGTTAGCAGGATGGGCAAAACAGCATACTTGATTTCTAAGTACAATATATGCAAACTGTAGTGAAACCACATACTGTATGTCTCATATTTGAAAGGAAAGCTGGCAAACATAATGCGGCTTACTGCTTATACTGCAGGTCCAGTTAATATTCTAATTCTGGATTTGTACACCGGGTAAGCAACAACAAAGTCTGATCAGTCACATAAGATGCTTTGAAAACAACACAACAAAGCATGTTTTACAGGAGATCTGAAACAATAGATTAATGTCAAAGTAATACATTTTATTTCACACAGGACAAATCTGCAGAGGGACAGATTTGGAAAATAAAAGCACTAGGATTTTGTGACATTTGAAAACTGAATCAATTTGACTCACCCATTAAATATTACTCTTTAGTAAGTTTTTTAACCAACTAATGATGTAAATATACATTTTATAAATCTTACAATAGCAAATGTGACAAACCTAAAAGAGAGATTCTCTAACAAAAATAGATTTTACAAGTATTTTGTAACAAAAACAGCTTTAAAGTGTTTGTTGAAATGAAAATATCTTGAATAATTTTAGATTCATTTCAACAAACCTCCTATGAAGAAGAAAAAATCTGGACGGCATTTTCCTTCGCCCGGATGTGGGTCACCAGGGCCCCCCCTCTGGAGCCAGGCCTGGAGGTGGGGCTCGATGGCAAGTGCCAGGTGTCCGGGTCTGCACAGCCCGAAGAGGCAACATGGGTCCCCTTTCCCATGGGCTCACCACCTATGGGAGGGGCCAAGGAGGTCGGGGGCAGTGTGAGTTGGGTGGTGCCCGAAGGTGGGGACCATGACGGTCTAATCCTTGGCTACAGAAGCTGGCTGTAGCCTCCGTCCACCTTCAGGTGGGGGGATGGATCTTAACTGTTGTTTGCGCATATGCGCCGAAGAACATTTTGGAGTATCCACCCTTTTTGGAGTCATCGGAGGGGGTGCTAGAGGGCATACCTTCTGGGGACTCCCTCGTACTGCTGGGACACTTCAATGCTCACATGGGCAATGACAGTGAGACCTGGAAGGGTGTGATTGGGAGGAATAGCCCCCCCAATCTGAACCCGAGCAGTGTTTTGTTATTGGACTTTTGTGCTCGTCACGGATTGTCCATAACGAACACCATGTTCAAGCATAGGGGTGTTCATATGTGTACTTGGCACCAGGACACCCTAGGCCTCAGTTCGATGATCGACTTTGTGGTTGTGTCGTTGCACTTGCGGCCACATGTCTTGGACACTCAGGTGAAGAGAGGGGTGGAGCTGTCAAATGATCACCACCTGGTGGTCAGTAGGTTTCGATGGTGGGGGAGGATGCCGGTCAAGCTTGGTATGCCCAAACGTGTTGTGAGGGTCTGCTGGGAACGTCTGGCAGAGTCCCCTGTCAGAAGTAGCTTCAACTCCCACCTCATGCAGAACTTCGACCACGTCCCGAGGGAGATGGGGGACATTGAGTCCGAATGGGCCATGTTCTGTGCCTTTATTGTTGAGGCAGCTGACCGGAGCTGTGGCCGTAAGGTGGTCGGTGCCAGTCATGGCGGCAATCCCCGAACCGGTTGGTAGACATCGGCGGTGAGGGATGCTGTCAAGCTGAAGAAGGAGTTCTACAGGACCCTTTTGTCCTGTGGGAGTCTGGAGGAAGCTAATAGGTACCGGCATGGCAAGCGGAATGCAGCTTCGGTGGTTGCTGAGGCAAAAACTCAGGCATGGGAGGAGTTTGGGGAGGCCATGGAGAACAACTTTTGGACGGCTTCGAGGAGATTCTGGTCCACCATCCGGCATCTCAGGAGGGGGAAGCAGTGCAGTGTGAACACTGTATATGGTGGGGATGGTGCGCTGCTGACCTCGACTCGGGACGTTGTGCATCGGTGGGGGGAGTACATCAAAGACCTCCTCAATCCTACTAACATGCCTTCCAATGAGGAAGCAGAGCCTGGGGACACGGGGGTGGGCTCCCCTATCTCTGAGACTGAGGTCACCGAGGTGGTTAAAAAGCTCCTTGGTGGCAGGGCCCCAGGGGTGGATGAGATACGCCTGGAGTTCCTCAAGGCTCTGGATGTTGTAGGACTGTCTTGGTCGACACACTTCTGCAACATCGCATGGACATCGGTGACAGTGCCTCTGGATTGGCAGACCGGGGTGGTGGTCCCCCTCTTTAAGAAGGGGGACCGGTGGGTGTGTTCCAACTACAGAGGGATCACACTCCTCAGCCTCCCTGGAAAAGTCTATTCGGGGGTCCTGGAAAGGAGGGTCCATCAGATAATTGAACCTCGGATTCAGGAGGAACAGTGTGGTTTTCGTCCTGGTCACGGAAGAGTGGACCAGCTCTACACCCTTAGCAGGTTTCTGGAGGGTGCATGGGAGTTAGCCCAACCAGTCTACATGTGTTTTGTGGAGTTGGAAAAGGCGTTCGAACTTGTCCCTTGGGGAATCCTGTGGGGGGTACTCTGAGAGTATGGGGAACTGGACCCTCTGATAAGGGCTGTTCGGTCCCTGTACAACCGGTGTCAGAGCTTGGTCCGCATTACTTGCAGTAAGTCAAACCCATTTCCAGTGAGAGTTGGAGTCCACCAGGGCTGCCCTTTGCCACCGATTCTGTTCATAACTTTTATGGACAGAATTTCTAGGCACAGCCAGGGCATTGAGGGGGTCCGGTTTGGTGGACTCAGGATTGAGTCACTGCTTTTTACAGATGATGTTGTCCTGTTTGCTTCATCAGGCCTTGATCTTCAGCTCTCTCAGGATCGGTTCGCAGCTGAGTGTGAAGCGGCTTGGATGGGAATCAGCACTTCCAAATCCAAGATCATGGTCCTCAGCCGCAAAAGGGTGGAGCCCTCTCAGGGTTGGGAGTGAGATCCTGCCCCAAGTGGAGGAGTTCAAGTATCTCGGGGTCTTGTTCACGAGTGAGGGAAGAATGGAGCGTGAGATCGACAGATGGATCGGTGCGGCGTCCGCAGTGATGCGGGCTCTGCATCGGTTTGTCGTGGTGAAAAAGGAATTCACCAGTCGATCTATGTTCCTACCCTCACCTATGGTCATGAGCTATGGGTAGTGACCGAAAGAACGAGACTGCAAATAAAAGCAGTTGAAATGAGTTTCCTCCATAGGGTGTCTGGGCTTTCCCTTAAAGATAGGATGAGAAGCTCCGTCATCTGGGAGGGGCTCAGAGTAGAGCCGCTGCTCCTCCACATCGAGAGGAGTCAGATGAGGTGGCTCAGGCATCTGATCAGGATTTCTCCTGGACACCTCCCTGGTGAGGTGTTCCAGGCATGTCTAACCGGGAGGAGGCCCCGGGGAAGACCCAGGACACGCTGGAGGGACTATGTCTCCCAGCTGGCCTGGGAACGCCTTGGGATTCCCCCAGAAGGGCTAGAAGAAGTGGCCGGATAAGCGGAAGAGGATGGATGGATGGATGGAATAATTTTGGAATTCACTAACTCAACAGTAGAGACAGCATTAATTTGTCACCAAGCAGGAGCCAACAATGTCACAAGCTAGAAAACAAAGTTAAAATATTGGTAAAAAACAAAGACTGCATCCTTTGAACCCTACAAACTGCAGCATCTGCAATTAGTTTGGATTTTACCCTTTTTGCTGTTTTTCCTCTCCTGTTTTATAGCAACAAAAAACATGTTTTTTGAGACTTTAACACTAGAATAACCAGAGCCTACAAAAAAACTCTTAGATCCGTCCCACCTTAAATTGCTTTGCACCTCTCCATCAGTGTCTTTTGTCCTTTAAATGTGTTGATAAGCAGCAAACAGCAAGCAGTCTGCTATCACATCCCCCCACCCCACACATTTTTTCAGCTCAAGTCTGTTTACCTGCGTGTCAGTTGCTTAGAGTTGTATAGAGTGAGAAGTCAAGCAAAATGACACTTTTATAAATACTATATCATTATTTGGAACACTTGCATTATATGTGTGTTCCGTGTCTACAACGATCTATGTAAACACATCGTTAAAACAGAAACATTTTCATGTTTTAGTAATAATTGACAAAATGTAGACATGAAGTGTATAATGAGTGAAGCCTGAATTTCAAATGTCAAAGAAACGCTTTCACAAAAGGTACAAATATAACAGAACAAATGCACTTTCATTCAAAAATATAACTGCAGAAAAAGAAGCCGCGTTAAGGTGCAACATTGATACGCATTTGATACGACTGCTTCGGTAGCACAACGGTATCAACTGTTGACTGGTAATCAAAGCTTCACGGGTTCGATCCCGGACAAGTCCGTTTTGAGAAGTGAGGTGCTCGTATTCTTACTATTTTAGAATAAAAACATACATTTGATTCCAGTCTGTAACAGCCAGTGTAATTTATGATACTTGTAAAGGTTAGCTTTTTTTTTTTTATTCAGTTTTATTCTCTCAGCTGCATTCACGATCCCAACTCCTCACAAACCCGAACACCACCCCTCCCACCCCCCACCATTTGACACTGTTGTTTTCATATAGACGTGCTATAACAGAGGTAAACTCAAATCATGACAATGGTTCTACATCGGATCAAAAATGCACTTTTGCCATCACTGTACTTTGTATATGTACATGGGAAGCTCTGCACTCTATTTGTGACTGTAGGAAGTAAGTAAATAAATAAAGGTAAACAGGTAAACAACATTCAATCTGGCTTTTATATAAGTAACATATAAATGGTAATGTTTTGGGCACATGTACTGTCCTTTGTATGCAAGAGCCAGATCGAATGGTATTTACCTATTTACCTTTATATATTTACTTACTTCCTACAGTCACAAGTAGAGTGCAGAGCTTCCCATATACATATACAAAGTACAGCGATGGCAAAAGTGCATTTTTGATCCGATGTAGAACCGTCGTCATGATTTGAGTTTACCTCTGTTATAGCGCGGCTGAGAGAATAAAACTGAATAAAAAAAACAAAGCTAACCTTTACAAGTATCATACATTACACCAGCTGTTACAGACTGGAATCAAATATATGTTTTTATTCTAAAAAAGTAAGAATACGAGCACCTCACTTCTCAAAACGGACTCATCCGGGATCAAACCCATTAAGCTTTGATTACCAGTCAACAGTTGATACCGTTGCGCCACCGAAGCAGTCGTATCAAATGCGTGTCAATGTCGCACCCTAATGCGGCTTCTTTTTCTGCAGTTATATTTTTGAATGGAAGTGCATTTGTTCTGTTACCTTTTGTGAAAGTGTTTCTTTGATATTTGGAATTCAGGCTTCACACATTATTCACTTCATGTCCACATTTTGTCAATTATTACTAAAATATGAAAAATGATTCTGTTTTAACAATGTGTTTACATAGGTCGTTGTAGACACGGAACACGCATGAAATGCAAGTATTCCAAGTAGCGATATAGTATCTATAAAAGGTGTCATTTTGCTTGACTTCTCACTCTATACAAGTCTAAGCAACTGACACGCAGGTAAACAGACTGAGCTGAGAAAACTGTGTGGGGTGGGGGAATGTGATAGCAGGCTGCTTGCTGTTTGCTGCTTATCAACACATTTAAAGGACAAAAGACACTGATGGAGAGGTGCGAAGTGTTTTAAGGTGGAATGGATCTACGAGTTTTTTCGTAGGCTCTGGTAATTCTAGTGTAAACTTAGATGATCTTTTTTACTGTTTTGGACTGTATCATACAGTACTTTAACAGCATTTTAAGTTCTCTACCAATACTGCAGTAATACTTGATAAATATTGACCTTATTTTTATGTTCATTAAAAAGGATACTCTCTAAAGGAAATTAAAGTTTTGCAAGCTGTACACAGATGCTTTCCCCATTCTATCAAATATAAAACAGGAGTGTGTCTCAGTAGGCCACAGTTCAATTCACTCATTTAAATAATACTAATTATTTCAAGGTAAGTAAGGAACTACCTTATCCATCCACCCATTTTATAACCTGCTAATCTGGATGTGGCTACTCTGACAACACTATATGTAGAGAGCAAACCCTTCATGGACAGGACAAACTCCCAAACATACTCACATCTTTGGGATGTGGCTGAAATATGAAATTTCATAAAAAAATGCAAATAACGCTGCCCTCTATGAAGACTCCTGAGGCTAAAGATAGCCTTGGGATGCTCTGGCACTGCAAGCACTACATTGCTTCTGGGAAGCCAGAGGCAGAGGAAAAAATGATCAATTATTTAAAAGTCAACCTTTATCTGTAGTCCTCCTTCCATGTCATTTGAGTTCTTTTTAATCTCTTGGACACTTTGGTTCACTAAGTTCCTTCCTTCACATTTGGCCTATGGCACTGGACAAGTCAAGAAGGCAATAATACCACACATGTTCAGACTGGTCCTATGGACACCAAATTGTTTGTTATGTATATAAAGCCGGGCAACTAATAAGGGTTGACAAAGGGTTCAAGCAGTCACTGAGGATCAGCAGAGTCAACACTGGCCTGTCTCTCCTTCTTTACAAGGCATACCCGGTCAACTGCTCCGTAATGAGAAATGTCACTCTGTCCCTACAAAATAAATGTTTCATGTTGCCCATAGCAAGCTCAGGCCCAGTGATTTTCAAGACGAGAGGAAGGAAAAAGCCAGAAGGCAAAGCAAGCCACAAAGACAGATCCGTAGACAAACCACTCTCTAATAATCTGTTCATGTGTACAAAAGATTAAACACAGCAACATGACATCTTTTGTCTTCACTTGCCATCGAAAACTTCAAGAATGAATGTCACAAACATTGTGCCTCTCCTAAGCAAGACAAGATTACATTTAGAAACACTGAGTCTGTAACTGACCTGGATTTACAAAAATAATACAATTTATTAATTATGACAAAAACTGCTTGCATTTAGATCTCTTTTCTTTCAAATTATTCAGAGCACCCCACTCTGGCTATAAGAAAACATTCAATCTAGAGTCAAATTTGTGTGATTTGAATTTGTAAGGAAATACTAGTATTACATAATAATAATAATAATAATAATAATAATAATAACGCATTTTATTTATATAGTGCCTTTCCCATGCTCAAGGCACTTACAGAATATAAGAAAGAACAACAGGGTATACAGTATATTACCCACTTTGCTTTGGGACACAAATTCTCTGCTTAACATACAAATTACATACAAAGACATCTCAGTAGGGCAGCAATTGCTACACTTTGTCAGTGAGCAAAGAACTACAAATCAACCATTGGCAGCCTTAATGGACAAAGCTTTGCACCAGTTATTAACCAAACTTTTGGACTTAATGTATGTGCACCTAGGAAAGCAATGGCACGATGTCCACCACTTCCATTATAATCATTGCAAGCACTAATTCTCTGTTCTCTGTCTGCACTTAACTTCTGCTCTGCAGCAGGACCCCTAATGTCTAGGGTATGACCGTAGCAAAGGCTAAAGCATAATCTTTGACTACAGAAAGTAAAATCAAATGCCAGAACATAAATGTGGAGCTGGATGTAGTAGTTGTATGTGGTTGCCACATGGAGTGGAGCTTTGCTAAAAAAGCAGGATACATAAGCAAGAGAGACAATATGTACACTAACATGTTTATCTTGTTAAAGAAGCAAGTCAGTGGATTACTGACTGCCCAGTGGATGTAATTTTTGTGGCAGTTACTGAGGACCACTGTATGTTAAACCTCAAATACTGGAAAACTACAGCAACAGGCTACAACCAAAAAAATGCAAGCTAAAAGTGAGAAGATCAGCTGGGCAAAGACACACAATGAACAATAATCATTCATCCATTTATGCCAGAGAAACTCTCCACAGATCCTGAAGGAGTCTAGAATCAACAAGAACCCAGCCATAAGTACTCCTATTTTAATTCAGAGAACTACTGTCATAGCTTTGTAGCATTGGTAAAGCTAGCTAACCTATTCTAGTTATTGATATTGCTGTAACTGAAAGTAATACCCTCTGAGAAGGAAAAGGCTTTAGCAGTTATAATGTTCTCTACCTAAATTCAGAAGAAAAATTGAAATCACCACCTCACATACAAACGCACACATTCACAAAAAAGCTGTTGGTTAGGATTGGGGTTTTAGGGAGGCGAATGCAGGCAGCACGTGAACAAATCAATTCCACCATCACAGTATGGGCACTAAAAAATGTAAAAGTAGCTAAGAACCTATTTATTTAACTGGCTGAAAGGACAAAATTGTTATAAAAGCATTTAAAAGCTAGTCCTAAATGAATGGTGTTTCCTCATTACTTCTTAGATAAGAGATAAAGAAAAAAGAAATCTAAGATGTTTGACTTTTTCTATGGAGAGAAAAAGATCAAACCAAGCTAACATAGAATTTTGTTTTGTGGTGTTCGATATTGCTTGGGTCTGTATATACTTGCATACATTATATCCAACTTCTATCATCTTTAAGGTATGAATAAACTGCATTATTTTGGTTACAGCAAACGTGTTTAGGTTGTTTTTTGTTATGTTGTCTGAAAATCAGTCTGTCATCACTTCTGAACCAAAAGCAAAGCAAGAAAAGCTGATTTGCAAAGAATGTATATAAATTAAACATCTCTTTAAAGTTCTGGCATTCAAACTGGTAGGTGAAACAAATATCTGTCACACAAAATTGGCATCCTCAAGTGATTTAAACTGAGATTTCCAACAGACTTAAATTATCTTTTAGAAGTACATCTATAGTGGGTAGCAAAGCACTGCACTCAATGAATATAGGCCATTTCAGAGTGAATTTTCCTAACTTTTCACACAAAATGAAGCTAAACAAATGGTGCCTATATGGCCCACTAACCTAAACAACTACCATTTTGGTGAGTTATGTATTTCTGCTCTGGATGACCTTTTTGAGGATGAATGCCATGATTGCTAATGCCATTACAAACCATTAACCTGGGACTAATATGTCTCAATATGCTATACTGTATGGTAAGTACTGTATAACCAATGATGAATTATAGACTATATGTTCATATGTTAGTAACAGAAGTACAGGGATTCAGACCTCTCGTAAATGTACTTTGGACAACTATACCACATCTATCTATATGAAATTCCACTCCAAATATGTGCATAGAACACATATAACAAAGTAGGGTATAGCTTCATTTGAATTTCACCCTAATCTAATACGCCAGTAATAGCTAATTTAGTTTTTGAAATCTTTCTCCTGAGGTTTTTGGAAAGGACTCATTAAACCAGTCAACATAAATCAGAACTTCATGATTTTGGACATTGCCTTCAAAACCCACCCCACTGAGATTTACACCTTACCTTATATTTCTCATCATTACCAAGGAGCTGTCCTTCACGCAACCAGCTAACAACTGGCTTAGGGTTTCCAAAGGCATTGCATGTCAAGGTGATGCTGCCTCCCTCCTTGGCTTCTACATATTGGGGGGGTATCTCCGTGAAAGTAGGGGGGGCTGAGGAAACATAAAGACCATTGCAGATATATTATAACTTCATAACTTTTTCTCGTTTTGATTCTTGTACAAGCTTCTTATTGAACACAAAAAGTTATGGCAATTGAAATTTTAGAGCCATGTATACAGAGAAAAATGACTACATTTAAATGTATATCATGTTATATATTTGGTCTAAACACATTGACTACATCAAAGCTTTTAAACAAATTTGGTAGGTAACATCTTTTTTTTATTATATTTCTCTTATGGTGTATGTTGGAGAATGCATAATCAACACAAAGTATGTTATCAAAAAATAAAAACAGCAAGCTTATATTTGACAATTTGGGCACGGTAAGAAAATTGCCATATTTTGTTTATTTATTTACAGAGCCAAGGTCAACACGAACAATGGTGCAGAAAAATTATCAAATTAAAGCACTTTACAAAATTGCAAAAAATACTGAAAATCTATCATGTTATGTACAAAGCTAAAATTATGCCCAAGGAAGCAATCATTCTGTTTATGTCAGAAACATTACATTAAAAATGAAAAAATCACTCCATCCTGGGAAATCCTTTGCAGTACTTTGAGAACACAGGAGGAAGGGGTTCCAATATAGAAAACTACAGAATTTACTTAAAGATATAATGCAAAACTCTGCTGACTACTGAAGTACATTGCCAAAATTGCCAGAAATGCTACGGATATATACTGTACAATGAAAAAATGGCAACTCACAAGATGACAGGAGTAGAGCATATATGAATAATAACAAAGCTGCAAGTTTACCTGTCTACATGGAATGTAAGCATTAAATGTTATAAGAAAGCTCTTAATAAGACCTGGTCTACTCTACTCCAAATTATTACAAGAAAACTGTCAGACATTCATTTATCCAATATTAACAAAGCTTATCATTTCTTTAATAAAAAACTATACAGTATAACACTACTGATTTGGGGTGTTAGCTTGCAAATTAAACACTACTGTATCATATCATGTTACCCCATATACACTCTATACCACCTCAGCAAATTAAACTTATTGATAGGGTATGAAATTGTATAGGGTAGCAAAGTGGTGAAACGGTTTGCATTGCCTCACTGACTCAACATCCTTGCTTCCAATTCAATGCCTGGTTATTGTGTGTGTACAGTATGTATGAGTTTTTATCCTTACACTGTTTTTTCCCCCACCTCCAAAGTTATGTGTGCTAGGTTAACTGGTAGTTACAAAACAGTGAGTGTGGGTGCATGTGTGTGTATGTATAATGTGTGCCATTTAGCATTGTTTCCTGCTTAGCAACTAAAAATGCTGGGATACACTCTAGCTCCCATGACCATTAATTAGATTTAGCAGGTTTAAAAATGTCATGTTACATTATATCTAAAATCAAGTCATGCACTTTACATCTAAAGTCAACCTATCACTTGTCTTTTAGTTTCCCTTCCAGCTTCACTGTTGCAAATTTAGCTTGAAGTAATTGCAATTATCGTATTATTAATAATACATCATACAATAATAACACATTTTCTTGAATAGCACTGTCTGATTCCTTTAGAGAAGCTTTTGTGAGATTTTTATTAAAGAAAGCAATCTATAGCAGAATGTTCTTAAGAATTATAAAGTGATTTCAAATGTATGGTTTCAGTCTAAAATTTTAAAGGCAGTTGTAATCAAGCAGTTGAATGCTTAAAAAAATGCACAACCTTTATAAAAAAAAAATAAGGATGGCTTCTTTCTCCCCAATCATACCACAAAAATAGTCTTACTCCATATTGTGTTACAGGAAATGTTATGCACATTGTGTTTTTAACCTTAAATTTAAAATAAGCTTTTAAAATCGGTGGCCATAAATGTCTGCAACAAATTTAACATTATATAGACAATCAGTGGTTTACCACATACTTATGAAATCCTTTTCATTATGTGCAGAAGTCAGTATAGTAGGGCTACCTCTGCTCTGCCTACAGTTGGATATGGTGTATAGGTTTCTATTCAAGCACTGGCCTGGATTTAGAGTTAGGAAGTAAAATCTTATGACTCTTCTTCTTCTTCTTTCAGTGGCTCTCGTTAGAGGTCACTATAGCAGGTCATCATTTTCCATATCTTCCTGTCTTCTGCACCTTGCACTGTTATATCCATCATCTGCATGTCCTCTCTTACCACATCCATAAACCTCCTCTTAGGCCTTCCTCTTTTCCTCTTACCTGGGAGCTCCATCCTTAACATCCTTCTCCCAATATACCAGGAATCTCTTGAATTATTGTCAACAAAATGCAGACACCTGAGAAATGACCTGAAACATTACTCACTCATTACTTTTCTATACACACGGTAAAGGTTTTGTTGACCTACATATTCTGACTTTAGGCGTTTGAATTACATCTTGACATACAAGCGCAAAGAAAATGGCAACTCATCATAACGGACATCAATATCACATGCAGCGTGAAATTTAGTTTAGTGTGAGCTGCTGTATTAGTTGTTGTGCAAATGCTATATCAGAATTACAGCTAACAAGCCATCATTTACAAACAGACTGGAATTCTGTACAGAGTTATCTATATTTAATACTTCTCTTTTGAGCCCAAGAGATCCAGTGAACAACAGATTTGAAAGTTGTCGAGCACATTCATAGCAAAATCATCACCTTGGTATGCTTTACTAACACTTGAACCAGAATTTATCACGCTGTCACTATCAGCTCCTGAAGAACTTATCACATACTAAATCACTTTCTTCTTTACACACTTTACATGCCTTGCTCTGTCACTGCAAATGCTGCATCAACACCCGCCTTCCATCACCAGCCGCCGCTCACTGGATGAATATATGCGGGTGGCTCGTGGTGGATGACTTTCTGAGTTAAAAGTTACAAGGGTAAAAGACTAACGACAGAAATATTAACTCAAAAACCAAAAATTAAATTCTTATTAATATATTTTGATTAATTTTGGGACCCCGGCAGCCCAGGTTAGCTCTTGTGTAAGTCCAGTTGTAATGAAAACTAAAAATATTTTTGGTAAATTATTATTTTATTTCAATTAGTCTTTTAAACTACTTTAATAGTTTCGTTTAGTTTTAGTTTTTCACTTTGGTTTAGTTATTTTATTTCAGTTTACAGAAATGTTTTTTATTAATAGTTTCAGTTTTTATTTTAGTTTTCAATAACTATAATAGCCTTGCTACTCACTCCACTCTGCCTGCACTCTCTTTTTCACCTCTCTTCTCTCCCCGTTATTCTGCACTGTTGATCCCAGGTATTTAAACTCATCTACTTTCACCCACTTTACTCCCAATCTCCTTCAAACTAAACCTCCTGCATAGGATATAATCTAACTGTGTGCATCTTCTTCCACTCTTGTACGTCACCCTGTGTTCTTCCCTCTTCTTAAAATACGTATTCACCACGTGGAGATAGCGAGTGACATCATCCATTCCGCTGTTGCTAAATTATAAACACAGCACCCTGAGGCGCTTGTGCTAATCGCTGGAGACTTTAACCATGTGACGCTGGACAAAACATTACCTGCCTTCTCCCAGTATGTGGACTGTAACACCCGAGGAAATAGGACTATTGACCTACTGTATGCAAACGTTAAAGATGCATACAGTGCCATCCCACTGCCTGTGATTGGGTAAGCAGATCATAACCTGGTTCTGCTTCAGCCTCACTACAAACCAAGAGTAAGGGAGCTACCTACAACCGTGCGCTCATTCAGGAAGTAGTCCCCTGAGGCAAAGTAGGCTCTGAGGGACTGCTTTGGAACTACAGACTGGGATATCCTGCAGGGGTCACATAGTGAGAACATTGAGGAGGTTGTTGACTGCACTACTGACTACATCAACTTCTGTATGGACATTGTAGTTCCAGTAAGAACAGTACGCTGCTATGCTAACAACAAGCCATGGATTACAAGTGACATCAAGGGCCTTTTGAACCAGAAGAAAAAGGCTTTTAAAGGCGGTGATCAGCATGAGCTCAAGCACGTGCAGAAGGATCTCCGAGTCCAGCTCAGGGCAGCGAAGGAGCAGTACAAGAGAAAGCTGGAGCAGAAGTTGCAGAATAACAGCATGAAGGAAGTGTGGGATGGGATGAAGATCATCACTGGCTGCAGCTCGAAGTGGGGTGCCACCATCGAGAGAGACGTGGAGAGAGCAAACCAAATGAACAACTTCTTTAACAGGTTTGACCACCCTAACCAACTTTCACCTCGGAGTACTGCACCCTCCACCCATCCTTCTGCTGATACCAGCATAGGAGAGACATCCCCACCCACAATAACAGCAGCCCAGGTGAGCAGAGAGCTGAGGAGACTTCGTGCCAGCAAAGCAGTGGGTCCAGATGGAGTATAGCCACGACTGCTGAAGGCCTGTGTGCTGGAGCTGGGAAGTCTTCCACAGCGCATCTTCAACCTGAGCCTGGAACAGGGGAGAGTCCCGAGGCTTTGGAAAACATCTTACATCACCCCAGTCCCAAAGGTATCACGTCCTAGTGAGCTGAACGACTTCCGGCCTGTCGCTCTGACGTCACATGTGATGAAGACCATGGAGCGGCTGATGCTTCACCACCTGAGGCCACAAGTCTGCCACGCCCTCAACCCTCTGCAGTTCGCATACCAGGAGAAGGTGGGAGCAGAGGATGCTATCATCTGTATGCTACACTGATCCCTCTCCAACTTGAACAGAGGCAGTGGTGCTATAAGAATTATGTTTCTGGACTTCTCTAGCGCCTTCAACAACACCCAACCTCTGCTCCTTAGGGACAAGCTGACAGAGATGGGAGTAGATTCATACGTGATGGCATGGATCGTGGACTATTTTACAGACAGACCTCAGTATGTGCATCTCGGGAACTGCAGTTCTGACATTGTGGTCAGCAACACAGGAGCATCGCAGGAGACTGTACTTTCTCCGGTCCTGTTTAGCCTATATACATCGGACTTCCAATAAAACTCGGAGTCCTGCCACACGCAAAAGTTCGCTGACAACACTGCTATTGTGGGCTGCATCAGGAGTGGGCAGGAGGAGGAGTATAGGAACCTTATCAAGGACTTTGTTAAATGGTGCGACTCAAACCACTTACACCTGAACACCAGCAAAACCAAGGAGCTGGTGGTGGATTTTAGGAGACCCAGGCCCCTCCTGGACCCCATGATTATCAGAGGCAACTGTGTTCAGAGGGTACAGACCTATAAATACCTGGGAGTGCAGCTGGATGATAAATTGGAATGGACTGCTAATACTGATGCTCTGTGCAAGAGAGGACAGAGCCGACTATACTTCCTTAGAAGACTGGTGTCCTTCAACATCTGCAATAAGATGCTGCAGATGTTCTATCAAACAGTTGTGGAGAGGGCCCTCTTCTACGTGGTGGTGTGCTGGGGAGGCAGCATAAAGAAGAGAGACGCCTCACGCCTAGACAAACTGGTGAGGAAGGCAGGCTCTATTGCAGGCATGGAGCTGGACAGTTTGAAATCCGTGGCAGAGCGACGGGCGCTGAGCAGGCTCCTGTCAATCATGGAGAATCCACTGCATCCACTGAACAGTATCATCTCCATACAGAGGAGCAGCTTCAGCAACAGACTGATGTCACTGTCCTGCTCCACTGACAGACCGAGGAGATCATTCCTCCCCCACACTATGCGACTCTTTAGTTCCACCCAGGAAAGTAAACATTAACATTATACAAAGTTATTGTCTGTTTTACCTGCATTTTTATCACTTTTTAATTTAATATTGCTTTTTATCAGTATGCTGCTGCTGGAGTATGTGAATTTCCCCTTGGGATTAATAAAGTATCTATCTATCTATCTATCTCTGTCATCTCTATTCTTTTCACAAAATCTAGTTCCATTCAAAAACTACTAAAGTGAAAACTCATAATAACTATTGAACAATACAAGGCACCTGTGCCATAGCTAACACATTTACATTTGTTTAGTGACAAGGGGTTGGATGAAATTTTAAGGCACAATATATTTAATATTTTCATTTATAAAATAGACAAATACAGTCTGTGCTACATTCACTTGCCACGTTTATCACAAATGAGTGCACTGAAAACAATGCTTCAATAGACAGACAAGTAGAATATGATCAATGAGTCTGCTGAATGCACTTTCAAACTTTATTATGGTCAGAAGAACATTTCACCCTTATATATACAACTTGTGCGACTTTACTTGCTACATTGTGAGTATTTAGGAAAAATAAAAATTACCGTTCTATCAAAATTAAGCCGCAAAAAAATCCTGCATAAATACAATGAATTCTGAAAATATTCATACTTATTCACTTTATGCACACTAATTATTGTGTTGTAGAATTCATTTTAAATGGATAAATGAGCCATTTTTGCCCACCAATCTATACTCAAAAATTGAAATCTTTCATTTATATAAGTATTCAGCCCCTTTGCAGTGGCACTCCAAATTGTGGACAGATGTATCTTGTTTGCTTTAATTCTCCTTGAGATGAGCCTAAGACATGACTGGAGTCCACCTACGACAAATTTATTTGATTGGCATTTCAGGACAAAAACCAAACCATAAAGTCCAAGGAAGACTCTGCAAGCCTCCATATCATATAGTGGTGAGGCAAAGATTAGGGTAAGGATAAAAAAATCATTGCTAAAGCTTTGAGTGTCCCCAGGAGCTCAGTGACCTCAATATTTGTGAAAAAGCCAACTCTAGGAACCATATTCTCTTGAGTTGGCCTTTCAGCCACACTGAGTAACCAGGAAAGAAGGGACTATGTCAGAGAGATAATGAAGAACTCAATGATCACTTTTATCAGAGCTTCAGAAGTCCTGTCCTGAAATGGGAGAATCTGTCATAAGGATGACCATCTAAACAGCACTCCGTCAATTAGGAGTTATAAAGTGACTAACTCCATGTTGGAGTTTGATAAAATAACATTTAAAGGACTCTGAAAAAATATTTTCTGGTCTAATGAGATAAAAATTGAAGTGCTATATTCAATGAATCATGGTGGTGGCAACATCATGCTATGTGGGTGCCTCTCAGAAGAAGGGACCTGTAATCTAGTCAGAACTGAAGGGAGGATGAATGCAGCCAATACAGAGAAGTCCTTGAGGAAAACCTGCTCCAGAGTGCAAGACTCTGCATGACAATGACTCGAAGAATACAGCCAAGACAATACTGGAGTGGCTTCAGGACAAGTCTCACTCTGACTATCTTTGAGTTGTCCAAAAACAATGCGCAAGTTTCCACTTGATAAATTAGATCATCTTTATTTCAAAGGTCAGCCTTTTATCCCATTCAGAAAGCTCTAAAAACTCATTTCATTTCTGTCTTCATTTCTAAAGATATGTGATGAGCACTTAGTAGAGTAATTTGAGAGGTCTTTCTTTAGTCAGATTTATCAAAATCTCAGGCTATCAGCTTTCAAAAAAGTCTTCACAGATTATTATGAAGCAAATCAATAGCTCACTATGTGTTGCTGTCACTATAAGGGCACATTTTATGCTTACGTTTATGCTAATGGACTTTTTACATATTATACATCATGACACAGCAGAACTTTACTTCTACTTACAGTTGTTATAAAAAAAGTTTCTAATACATAATATTTTTATTCTTTACATTATATCTTTATAAAAATCAATATCCAAACCATCTTATTATACTGTAAATACTGGCAGCAATTAAGACTTTCTCATGGAATCTGTAACACTGTAATCATGATGGTGCTTATAGGTACAGATAAATTTACAGTAATGGCATAATTATTGACTACTAGATATTTGTGCAGGAGCAGGTCCGACAAGTAAGCTAATACAGAGTAATAAAGGACAGACAGATGCACCTGTGGTTCTTATTTCCTAAGGGACATTGGTAATAAATTCTATTGAAAAATAATGTAATGGAAAATACAATGAAAAGCAAAAGATGTTGTAAAGCATCCGGACAATAAAATAAAATAAAATAAAACATTAAGTTTCTGTACTGTATGACTTTTTTAATATTATAATAATTATTTAATAAATATAATATGCTAATAAGTTGTACAAAGTTCAATGGCCTTTCATCAAAGAAGATATTACTTAGTACCTAATTTTAATAGAATATAGATAGAAATTAATATATTTCCAAAAACTTAAATTATTTGTAAACTATATTAGTTGCTTAGTGAGTAGGAATAAACAATGTTTTATATTACTTACATGGTGTTGATAATTATTCTTTTGAAAAAACAGTCATCCCCACTTCTTCGTGGGAGTTAGGTTGTAGTGCATCATGCAAAAAACTGAAATCCACAAATACAGGATGCCACGCAGAAGCACAAAAGTTGCTCATCAAAATCAAACCAACATACCATGTACAGCATATCATGCAGTGTGGTGCAGTAATTAGCATTTCCTTCACATCCCAAACACATGCATGTTACATGAATTAGCAGTTTAATGAAATAGTTCATTATAAGTGTGTGTGACACAGTGTAGTGGTGTTCCATCCAGGGTTGCTTATTGCTTTGCATTAAATGCCATCAATGCAGGCAGCTCCCTGTGACAACATTCAGGATTAAGCAGCTCTGGAAAAAGGCTAAGATGATTCATTATGCAACTGATCCGTTTTCTTATTAGATCTTCATTTTAAATGTTGAGGGCTCCTTCCATTTTAACTAGAGCAAATATCATGCAGTGGAACAGCAGAACAACTCTAACAAGTTTCAATTTCTTTCTTATTAATATAGTGAACTATGGACTTGTTCACTCCATATCTACTGTCTACAGCATGGCTATTTGATTACAATTTCAATTGGGCCAGATTTTCAAACCAAGAAATATAGCTGGGCCAAACATTTTCAGCAGCAGGTAAGCTGCAGGTAATGACAAATTTTAAATCAACACAAATGAATGTATTTAAATCAAGTCATGTTTATTCATTATTTCCCTTTTAGATTTGGTCACATATGAGGCATGTGAAAAATGTATAAAAAACAACAACGCTATAACTGAATATAATCTGAGGTAGTAGCAATACTTTTTTTTACTTTTGAAATATAAAAGATAATAAACATTTTGCTCACATCTGACCTAAGTACATTTCAAAGTGCATAAAATCAAAAAGGTGCACAGTATTATCAATCCATTTGTTTCTATTCTGAAATATGAGATCCTCCCCCAATTTAAATGGGTGGTCATGACAGGCAAGGGATTTTTTTTCACAGAATTTAGACTATTTCATTCACAAGGTTTTAATCACTCATATGACTGAGGTTAAATTTGAATTCCACAAAAAAGTCTTTCCTGTTGAAATTGTTTCCCCA
The DNA here is from genome assembly GCA_026402145.1 of Polypterus bichir lapradei. NCBI lineage: Eukaryota > Metazoa > Chordata > Cladistia > Polypteriformes > Polypteridae > Polypterus > Polypterus bichir. The sequence goes on from JANRMT010062802.1 coordinate 23,641,372, forward strand.
AAAAAAAAAAAACTGGCTAAGTAACCAGGGGCCTCATGTATAACGCCGTACGTAGAACTCACACTATAACATGGCATAAGCACAAAAGCGGGAATGTGCGTACGCACAGAAAAATCCAGATGCAGGAATCTATGCGTACGCAAACTTCCACGTTCTTCCGCTACATAAATCCTGATCAGCGTGAAAAGTAACACACGTGCACGCACCTGCTGCCCCGCCCCAACTCCTCCCGGAATTATGCCTCTTTGAATATGTAAATCAATATAAATAGCCCTTAAGCTCAGCGTTCTGTGAAAAGACAATGGCAAAACCACGAGGAAAAATAGAACAATTTCAGCTAATACCAAGTGGAGGCAAAGAAAAACGTACTATTTGTTGGTTTAAACAGTGGTATAAACAAGAAAAGGAAGTTGATCGAGTGAAATAACATATTGGAGAAACTCGAAAGCTCTAGTTCACAAAGTTGCACAGTGCCCGAAATAAAAAAGAGGTTGCATATCAAAATCACAGTGAAAAGGCGAGTCGTAGCCCACCATCTGAATGTCATATGAAAGCTTATTAGGGTACAGAGAAAAAAAAGGGCACACAGTGGGGAAAAAGTGCGAAATGTCAACTTTAATCTCGAAATTTCCACTTTAATCACGTAGTTTATTTTGTCATTAACGTAGAACATCATAAACTTCATCTTAAAATCGTTTAATTTACTAGTATCTCAAATCCCATTGTAACTAAAGTAGTATGTTAAATGCTTTGTTTTGTATTTGATCTTCTATGTGCTCTGTGTGTGTGAATCACTATGTGCTTCTTAAACCGGCTTTCTCTTCCTCTGACAGGACACAGAATTCATTACATTCGTGATATTACAGCTCTCTGAATAACTAAAATACTGAGATGTATATGTGATATAATTTTCATGATGATAGGAGTTAAAGCATGTTATTAAACACGGGAACACGGTGGCGCAGTGATTGTGCACGACCTTTGATTAAATAATTTATTGCAGCAGTACTGTCTCTTTCAAACGCACTAACCTCCAATTCCTGTACTTCCTTTTTTTTCTCCAAATAACCAATCACCACACAGTCAGCTCTGTAATAGATGTTAAGCCATCTGTAAGCTTATAACACAGATTCTTCAAAACTTTTAAGGAACATTGAAATATCTTCGTAGAACATGTTTAATTATTCTATCCTTCACGCCAGTCCCAGTGAAGCACACAGTGCGAGGCAGGAACAATCCGTGAACAGAGCATCAGATCCTTGCTAGCGCAGCAACACCGTGTCCTTTAATTATTAACAATATAGATTATTTAAATAAAGTTAAAGCTTTATCTGTATACTATAACAAACATATTTTGCTGCATTTCATCTTAAAAATCATATCGTCATCATATGTAAATACGCGCTTTATAAAGTGGATCAGGTTGTGCAATATTATAACTGTATCACAAGTTTACAGAGAGATGATTGTACTAATAAGTACAAACAGATCTACAAGGAGCAGTTGATGGAGTGATTGATCGCGTTTAGAGCTCTTGGGATGAAACTCTTTCTGAACCACGAGGTCCATACAGGAAAGGTTTTGAAGTGTTTGCCATGTGAGAAGGAGTTCAACAGACAGCATGGCTGAGGCAGCGTGTGCTTGATGCTGTATACCGATAATTCTCTTTCCGATCAGCTGCTCCGAGTGGTGCAGTGAGAGTAATATGGAAAAAGATGATCTGCTGTGGCAACCCCTAACGGGAGCAGCTGAAAGAAGAAGAAGGTGCAGTGAGAGTAGCAACGCTAAAGCAGCTATGGTATTTAGAATAGTTTGACCCTTCTGTGGACCATTACATTGTTACAGGTTAATTACAATCAGATGCATTAAACTAATAAACAATATGCAGTTAATTTCAGTGTATTTATAAAGCCGCGTCAGGGATTTGGATCTGAAAAAGAAAGATAAACCACACAGGAACAGCAGCATTGCTTTGACGCTGGGTCCCGCCAGTCTGCAAAACCGAGCGGAGAACTTGCGTACGACAGGGTATGAGCTACCGTGGAAATGTGCGTGGCTTTACGCCAAGTTTAGGTTTTATACATTGCAATTTGAATGTGGAAACGTTCGTACGCAACATTTCTATGCATACGCACCGTTTATTCATGAGGCCCCAGGTATGGCGTGAAAATGGATTGGTGAATTTATTTTAACGATTTGTCTTTAAAATGTCTTTGTACAGAGTTCTTGGGTGTCAAGTAATGAATTATCAGTTATAATTATTACTATTGTTATTTTTACTAAATCTTATTTTCCGTTGTTTCTTTGTTGATGAGCTCCCGTTGAAGAATTTATTGGTAACAGAACATATAGTGCACACGCCAAAATGACTGAAGTAACAACTAACATATTGGCAATTCTGATACCATTTTAACAAAGTTTACTGTCCGCAGTCAATCACAGAGCACCCCAGAAAAATGACTGTAATATACCTTCAACCTTAAAATGCAGACTTCATCACATCGCTGTACGTTACAAAACAGTGGGCAGGTGACTGCTCATACATGTTTACTGATGGACAGGCCGGCATTTTGCATGGAGTATGCGTTAAAGGGCAAACGACATGCAAAGATGCATGAACACAAGGAGATTGGTGGCTATCATACCATAGTGTGCCGCGCCAAATCAGATGGGACAAATGAATTCCACAGAGCACAGATATATTCATAACAGGGGACCTATATGATGGGCAAATGAATTTCAAATGTTTTGCATGTCTACCTTTTGCTATGATGACTGGTGGTGTCAAATTCAGCCAATCGTTCATTATTCTGGCATAAACGTAACCAGCCTCTCTTTAAAACTCATGGCCTTCCCCTCAGCAGCGCTGTGTACTTAGAAATATTTTTCCAATCGCAACTCCAAGTCTGATGTCATTTTCACCGTAACTCCCTCGAACCCAGTGCAGGATATAAACTAACCTTTATGCAGCTCAGGGATATGCAATGGTGACCCCTACCGACACATAGGTTAATGGCACATCCTCTTAACAATAAAAAAATGCCCTTTTGCATCTGTTACAATATAATTAGTTTAAAGTTTAAATGATTTCATTCGCAACTGGCAAGCTAAGTAGAAATGATAATCGCCAAAGCCTACTCCCTGGTGGGACCACGGGCTGGGCCACTTGGAGGTTGATTTAGGGCCACATGTGGTCCATGGGCTGCCATTTGAATAGGCCTGGTCTACAGACATAAAGGAAAATCAGGCTTGTCACATCCAGAAATGAATCATTCTCTGATAAAGTCATCTACCTTCCTGCCCATCTTATTTGCAGGCTTACTGGCACTTGAACTAAGAACACATTTAACCCTGCAATTAATAAAAGTTACAAACAATCAAATTGTAAAAAAAAATTGCAATCCAAAAATGCATACTGAAAGAGTGTAAACAGGATGCAAAAAAGAATAGGACTGGGCATGAACTGTGGAACTAAAGGGCCGCCTAGGCCTAGGATACTTTAATTCTGTTGTACTCTCTGGCCCAATATTTTACACACTCTATTGGATGAGATTTTTTGTTGACAGAGAGTTGGAAGCATGTTGGTCAAGCATGCCAATAAGAACTGCATTATGCACAGGACACGTGACAATAAATCTGAACCAAATTGATTACACCACATAAAATATTTTACCAAATCAAAATCAATGGCATGTGGTTACTAAGTTCACAATGCCAAAAAACAATTGTCATGAGATGCTTTGTGAGGCTTGTAAACACACTATAAAAAAATACTAAGAAAATGAAAAAATAAAAAAGTGGAGCTGTGGGAGACTGCACCTGGCCCCTTTTTAAAAAATGTGGATTAATAAGAATAATTGAGGATGGTGTTTTTAAGTGAGTAAAACTAAGTAATAACTTTTGCAATTACTTGTTGGAAAAGATGTATTATTGTTGTTTTTTGTTTGTAGAAACCTATTCAGTTTAATACCATGATAAAGCAATTAAACAATTAAACTATTAGGCCAATACAGAATTGTGATTCACAGAATGTTTAAATCGAGTTTGAATCATTTTTAATCATTGTTATAACATATATAACAATACACACATAACATATATTAAATACACATGACAATCTTTCGGTTTTGTCTCCTGTAGTTGCATGTCTCTGTATATATCCTATATGGATTGTCACACACGTGCGAGTAGGAGGCAGCTAAAGGGCTCGAGTAATTGTAATAAAACATCTGACCAGGGGGCGGCGGAGTGCGCTGAGTGTCTTTCTCAGTTCCCTACAGACCTTTTCCGGGAAATCCTACAAGGTTCAAGCGCCTCTGAAGACGTCGCTTCCGAAGCCAGCCCCTTTGATGACGTCACTTCCGAAGCCAGCCCCTTTGATGACATCAGTTTCTCTCAAGACCTTTAAAGTCTCCATCTTAGGCTACTATAGCCAGTTCCATTTTGGACTCTGTGATATGCACATCGTGTATTTGAATCAGAAAACCCTTTTGCAGCTGAAAAAAAAAACAATATACTGGGTGGCTGCCCCAAACCTTTATAATGTCTTGGACTCATTTATATGACAGGATGAAATGCTGCCTATGACTGCAAATGCATTTCACGATCTATGGAATAGGGGAAGTTATTTTTTATTAATATTTATTGATTTATTTCATCCACATCCATAAAGACTAATGAATGATAGTATTTTTGTATATATAAAGTACAAATAATATCAAGGAGAAAAATAATACTGCACAACAACACTCAAACCACAAGCGTTATGACTTGCAATAAGACATGCTACCATGTATGTTATTCTGCATACACTACAGACTTAAACAAAGATGGCCAGTTCTGACTATTAAATGTGAGATATCATAACAGTTTTATCAGAAGTTTCAGGAATACATTTACTCTTCTGTGAGGTTTTATTATTCTGGCCCTCAAGAGCTATTAGATGAAAACATTCATGAAAACCATTCTTATTTATATTGTCTGCAATTAACAAAGAATTTCTGGTTAATCAGTCAGTGAGACAAACTGGGACATGTACTTTAACATATAGACAGGTTAATCCGGTCCATGATAAATCATGGACAGTTGGTCTAGCATTTAAAACAAAGCATAAAAGCATCAGCTAATTCAAATTAATTCCCCAAGGAGTGGAAGCAAGCAAATTGTAGCAGAACTGCTTTTACCTAAAAGCTAGTCTCACTGAAGCCAGATAAGTGAATTTTGCTTAAAAATGAGCGAGAACAATTAGTTAGCTCACTGAGTGTCAAATTTCTAAGTCAATTCAATACCTCATGAAGGTAGTGCTCAAATTAGGGGTAGTGATTTTGAACTGCAAAGATCAGAGATGCTCTCGTTAACTTGGTTAGACGGAGAGCAACCTTCTGTTTACAATGATCCATCAACAGTCAAATAGCCTCCTTAAAAAACCCTATTAAACATACACATGTATATGCCATGTGTCGAGAGCACATTGCACATTTTAAAAACAAGCATAACCCGATGTAAGGGAATTGGCATTCGACAGTATCAACGGATGGATAGCAAATGTGAACGGAACGATAGGTTGTTGCAGGTGCAGCATGTGCTCTCTGTTGTTCAGTACTACAACAATGGTGATGTAAACTTGAAAGAATTAGCAGCAACAGTATATTCATGAAAATATGAACTGCAAAATATGCATTTGATGTGAACAGTGTGTCACACTCCATCAAAATGACTGCTATTAAGACAGCTAAAAATGAAAAGCCACAGGAGATACAGATTTCAGGAGTCAAAACACCCGAATCCACAAATCTGCCTAACAACACCAGTAGGCTACCAGTAGGCCAGATTAGGCTACACAACATTCACATTCTGGATTGCACGTCTAAATGAATAACTAAAGAAATTTAACATTACTGTCTAATTGGAAATGCAAATATGCCATGGTAAAATTTCCACGGCATTTTAAAAAGTTGTATATGACAGTTTTTGCAGATCGCTTACACAATATTATCAAATGTATTAACTAAAAATCCCAAACCATAGCACCATCTACCAAAATACAAACTCATTACCTGAAACTATAAACAATATTCCCCTATTTTGACAAATGATTCAGATTCATTTAACTTTTTATGCAAAACTCTACGCAAAAATCCCTTCCTGTATCATTGACTTCACTATGTGCTCATTTAGAAAGCACTGGCTTCAATATTATTAACTAAAGTCAGCACAGCTGGAGTACATTTAGCACACTGTTCCTCAGGTTCAAACACTACAAGTCAAAATTGTTCACACACCAGTCATAGCCTTAGGATCGATAGATAAAAGGGCCATGGGTCATTTCACTTGATTTAGAAAAATGCATTCTTCACCACATGAAGAAAGAAGAAGAGGAAGAGGATGAGGACAAGGACAAAGGAGGGGAGGTGTAAGAGGGAGAGGGAGAATAAGAGCAAGTAGGAGACAATGTTTTCTAATGAAATTTGTGCCACTCATGTTAACCATATCCTTGTGCATGGGATGTCAATGGCAGAACATTCAATGAGTCAAAGAGTTAGGTCATTTACATAATGCTCTCTACTGTAACATTTACTGTTTGCTCTGTTGGACTGTATTCTGTCTGAAATGCAATGAATTACTGTACCATTTCACATATTGTAGTTACTATTTTAAAATGTATGGTTTTATAGTTCTTGTATTTGTAGTATTTTGTTTTCCAGAGAAGACCACCTGGTGGATGCATGAGAACCCTATTTTCTGTAGAGGAAGAGAGGGCAATGATCAATATGGCTATAGCCAACAACAGGATTCACTTGCAGGAGATACAACAGAGAGCTATTGAGGACCAAGAAATCTTCCAAGGGATTGATGCAGTCAGCATTTCCGGAATTGGCCGCATTCTTTGAAAGGAAAGGTTGACGATGATGAAATAGGATTATCAGGGAGTTTGTCTCGTCCATTGCGGGAGATGGATGTCTGAAGCAGAACTTCGTTAGTGGCGGCTTTAATTTTTCTTTTAGTTTTTTATCATCCCACGGTATCCTGTATTTACCCAACTCGAGGAGGTTCTATTACAGTATTGTATATGCAATAAACATGAGCGGAAAGAAAGGGGTTTAGAAAGAAACGGAAAAGAAACCCAAAGATACACCCAAGCCTAGACAGGCATCAAGTCCAAGTTCAACCTCAAGGTATGGCTTTACAGAGACTGACCCGGAGCAGACGGGCGAAAGCATGGATCTCCCAGAATCCCGGTCCACTGCATCATCTCCAGTTGAGAGCGAAAGTGGGTGCGAATGTGCAAGTGATGTAGGTCACAATAGCTCGTCAATTCTAGAAGATCACTTGAAACTGGAAATGGCCTTGTTGTCCTCATTATCATCTACTCCTCGTGAGCCAGGAGCATCAGCTGTAAAGGGGCTTGCCGCTTCAACTGCGGAGCACGAAGGCCGAAACGATCTGTTCAAACTGAAGGTAATTATCGCTCAGTTCAAGAAAGATATAAAGAAAAATAAATGGTATGCTGAAGACAAACTAGAATACAAAAGAGAAGCTGCGGCTAGAGCTGCAGCAGGATAATAAAGACTTGGAGAAACGTATATATAATCGCTTTGAGGCAGCCTTTAAAGGTATGGTGGAAAAAATTGAGGAACACATTCAGGAAAATGTGTCAAAGTTTGAGGAAGAACTGACAGCACTTGGTGATCAGTTGAAAGACAATAAGCAAACATTTACGACTAGACTTGAAACAGCCGAACATCTGGCATCCACCGCCGGCGGAAAAGCAACGGCCTCGAATTCCGAATGCAAAAAACTCGGAGACGGACTTGCTGCTCTGGAAGATGGATGCAGAAGGAATAATATTAGAATCGTAGGTCTACCTGAGAATAATGAAAGTCCAAACCCATTAAAATTCGTAGCTGAACTATTCTCGAAATAGGACTATCATATTAATTTCTAAAGCCTACACCTGGAATATCTGCAGGAATGATTTTTACATACTGTGTGAAATATTTAAGCATAGTTACAGTATGTATTATAGTACTGTACAGCACTATATAGTGTAGAACAATCTGCATTTACAGCCTACTTTTTTGTGTACTCTAGCAATGTTTTCAGTGTAGTCATTTACTGTACAGTGTGTCATCTTTTTTAGAGAATCTTTGAAACAGAAGCAAGACACACTCCTCTTTAGCTCATTTTTGTTGATGAAGCAGTCTTCAACATCACTAAAACAGGTGGGGTGCAGGGGTGCATAACTGGCCAATGGGCCAAGGTGAAAGTCCCTGGCCAACGACAGGGAAATGTGACAATGTGTGCTGTCATCAGCCACCTAGGGGTCCTCTACTGACATGCCATCCTTGGTCCATATGACACCATGTTTCTATTGGCTTTCCTTGATGGTTTGCAAGAATATGTATACCTACTCAATCTAAGGGGCCCAGCACAACCAGAGTCAGTTTCCACTGGGCTGCTCTGGTTCATGATTGGTTCAAGAACAGCCCCAGATTCAGCAACATCTTTTTGTCTGCATATCCTCATTTCCTAAATCGTATAGAGGAACTGGAGGAAGGTCTACAACCAAAGCATTGGTGTTCATCTCCTACAGACCAAAGAGGAAGCTTGTTTGGACATCACAGTTGAAACTTGCCAAGAATGAATAAGGCATGCAAGGGTTTTCTTCCCCTGCTGCCTGGTCTGGGCTCATATTGAAGTCAATGTTGATGAGACCAGAGAAGGGATGCTGTGGCTGAATTTATTTTTTGTTTTTCTCTTTCCAATTACTAATGTATTGTGTTGTACATTAAAGGATGGCATTTTTTAGAAAACGTCTACATTTATTATTTATATAGTGTTCATTATGTAAAGAGGTAGTGGGAGGGCATAAGTAACATTACTCAATGCAGTGACAGGTTTTTACAGTAGTATTCTGAAGTGATCTCAGCACGTTGTAGTGTTTTTGAGGGCTTTTTGTGTAATGTCTGAATGCCAAGTTTGATTTTGACACAAGATTACATGGTCTTGAATAAAGAGTTTGGTTTTGACCTGGACGTTTTAAGTATGGGGAGTTGAGTGTGCAGTTATGAAATTGTGTTTAGAGTTTTGGGAAGTGGAGCTTACTTTCAAGAAATGTGTCTAAGCAACCAAGAAAAACTGTAATTAACCACAATGCTTATCTAAACTCGAGTTGTTGTTCTTATGTCATAGAGTGATACAAAATGACAGAAAGGCATCATAACATTTGGAGCCAAGTAGCTGCAGTGGTCTGCGTGTGTGCATCTTCTTGTCAGTCTCCACTGCCGTATCGCTCATTACAAAGTAAAAATTAATTATAATCCTTCAGTTACACTGAGCTCAAGAATGGATAACAGCAATTTTAGCTTTTTATTTCCACTAGGTGTCAGTCTTTTGTTCAGTACCTTTTGCTTTCTCCCTGAAACCCTTGCAATAGTTTAAAATGCACAGACTGGAGAAATTAAGGACACGTGTTTTAGGAAGAAGCCATGTGAGTGTACCTTTTGCAGCACATGATTTTACAGCTATTCACGACACACTTTTTAATGGATTGTCCTCAAGTGTGTATTTCCATTTGAGAATCACATCTGATCCCACAAGACTACCTGGAAGCAAGCTTCTTTCTTTTATAGCTGTCAGATGGAAATTGGTTTATATAGGAATTAGTATTATATGGATAAGCAATATTATATTGTTTAGCAATAAAAATAATCTTAAGAGTAATCTTTACAAAATAACCATTAGCAGCAACCCTACCAAAAATCTAATTAAAAAAACACCACAACAGAACACACGGAAAAGTAAAACTAATACCAGCAGACTCTATAGCACTCTACAGTGTGATTGCCTAATTGTGCAATAAAGCAACTCAGTTTCAATGCACAGTGAAAGGCTGCTCTATTTGGTACACCAACCTAATAATGAATTGGTCCCCGCTTGTATACAAAATAGGTTACAGAATCTACAAGGTGTTGAAGGTTATATCTCTGGAATACATACTCTTGTCGACTTTGAACAGCTTGCTTTGTCTAAGCTAGACTGATACCTGATGAATGGTGCAACCACTACATTAAGTGAAATTCTCTGCCAATCAGTATTCCAGAATATTCCTAGCCAGAGGCATGGTGCATTATTGTGCTAAAAATTCCTTGGTCCTTATTCCTAGATGGACACATGGCTGCTAAGGATTCAAGTGATTCTCTGTCATTTAAACATTGATCTTCTACTAAGCAGTCTGTGCCACTAAAACACACTCTACATCATTTCAACACCATCACTAACATGTTGCCTACAGAATGCGATCCAATCACTCATGGGGTGTTTCAAAATTTTACTCTACCTATCAGCATACTATATAATCGACAAAAATCAAAATTTATTGGATTAGAAAATGCTTTTCCAACCCTCCACTGTCCAGTGTTTCAGCACCTTAGCACACTGCAATTGCATCTTTTTGCTTTTGCAGAATAAAACAATGTTTGGGTAGTCAGCTCTCATATTACGTTTTCCATTCTGGTACATCCCTTTCAATGTCACTGTCAATAAATGACTCACCACAGGCTGTGCATTACTATACATAAGCAGGATCAGGCTCAGACTAATGCTTTATTCAGGAATGTGTTTATGATCACAGGACCTCTGCTGGCTTGGTATTTTTAGGTTAGTAACCCTTTGATGATACACTTTTGACATGACTTGTGAGAAATTCCCAGGATAGTTGGTGTCCTCAATACACTTGTGGTGCTGCATCAATTGCCAATTAACAAGACTTGTTCAAAGTCACTTACACTATTTAGTCTTGTCCATTCACCCTCTTAATTGCACATATACACATACGTACACTTAATCTGTTGGTAGTTGTCTAATTGCTTTAAATGGCATTAATGCAAAAATATCCAGTTATATGGGAAGGTATGGTGGAGCTAATAAACTGAACAGTCCACAAACACAGTAAATTAATATCAAAGGAGAATATTTGGATATTGAATGTTTTCAACCCAGTAGTTACATGTAGTATACACTGTAAATACTTATAAAGAAATATAAGGCACAACAACTGAAAAATAAGAATTACATGGACATGAACACATACACATACAATGACACACTGCTAAACTGCTTTGGGTGCTATGATGTTAACATTTTAACATGTCTTTGTAACTGTTCTACTCTGAAATGCAGATCTTCAGTGCTGCTTACAAAAAAGAATAGCACTACTGCATCTCGAAAAAGCACTTATTCATTTAAGAAGTTACAGGGAGGCCTTCTTCTACATGGGATGAATCTGGAGATGATATTGAGTAGTCTTTCTAATTTATATTCTCTTAAAAAGTCCAAAAACTCTATATCTGAGCAGGAAACCCATTAGGATTTTGATTAATGTCGCCATGTTCCCTGGAGATGTTTAATTCAAATAAAATTCTACAGCTCCTTTCACAGAGTGCAATTTACAGACTGCATGCTGCATAACACGATTACTTGCCTTAACATCTCATATGCACTCTCAAAAGCTGACTTAAGCACACCCTTTTCAGTTTTTCCATTAGCATTTTATCATATTTTTACCATCATTTCTATCCTATTTAGGACAAAGATATAAAATAGTAAAGGATAAAATGTATCCAGTTGGTAGGTACTTGGCTGTGGTATGAAAATAACAAGTGACTTCATAATTGTACACTAAAAAGTACAGAAGTATAGTACATCTTTGACAGATTAAATATGATAAAAACAGAATGTTAGCAAAGAATTCTAAACATAATCCCTTAATTTTGTCATTTATATCATTTGTCTACATTCCCATTGTATAAAAAAAGATGTACTACTTTCAACGCACTGGAGGCTGTTTTCATATTTACATAACAAATAAATAATGAACATGGTAAATTTATCATATTCAAGGATTTTTATCCACTCCCCACTTGGTAATAATTTTCTCAAATAGGTAATGTAGGATAGAAGTTAAGCAAAATGGTTAAAAATTGCTTGCACCCTTCATCTCTTTGTGCTGTTCGGCCCAATACAGGCCAGTGTCACTGGTTTAGAGGTCCAGCCATGAGTCAAGTCAAACTGACCCTCATACATGATATAGATATCAACATTCTTTTCTTAGGTTTGATGTGAAAAACTAAAATGGACAGGAGTTTAAGTAATACGTGCTTAGATTTAAACTTACAAAAAAGCTTTTTTTGTAAGATTTTCACACTTTATTAAATTAAACCATGCAGGATTTAAAAAAATGATGCCGTGACATGATGCCCAATATCATACGCTGAAATTCAAGTTTATCTTTACAGTGAGAAAAAAAGGTTTTACAAATCCATGAATGGAACAGACACAAAGAACATTCAGAATGGCATGGGAGTAATGAATAATTAAGATGAAGGTCAGTCTTTACCAGTTATTGCTTCTAAATCCTGTTCTTAAGTTATTGATGGAGGTATGTGTGTGACCAATAATTATAAGTTTTGTTTGCTTATGATAATTATAAAAGTACAACTTAAGATATTAATATGTTAAAATAAAAACATCATGTAAACACTGACTGAAAGAGAAAAGTCTACAAGAATTAAACAAATTCTTGCTCAACTCATTTTAAGACAAAATTTTCTATCTTATTGCTCTTTTCTTAGACCTACAGTACTATTGTAATAATAACAGATTTTTAAATGCTTTTTAGCACTATAAAATTATTGTTCTGCTGTTTCTATTCAAACTTACTCCTGAAACCGACACCCCTGAGTTACTGCTGCTTTATGGCTGAATCGCTACACTTAAATCATAGCTAGCAAAAGCTGGTTTTCTTACTCATTAATGAAAATGGAAGATAACTGTCATATTTCTGATTTTGCTTTTATAATTATAACAGCTTTAAATGCAATGTTCATTTAGCTGCCTCAGCTAACACATAGTTTCACACACAGTCTGGGTTGACTGCTGAAACTGCTTAAAACAATGAGCAATTAAAGAGTTATATTATTATTTTTTTAAGGTCACCAGTATTACGGTTTTGTTGTAAATGAAACTCGGTTTTAGCTTAGTTCTATACATTATTACTTGACTGACTGCTGCTACTTGCAGCACTGAACTGGCATCTCACACTGAAAAGTATCAAGTTGAGTCCAACACAACTTATCTACTATCTACGCTTGTTCCATTTTGCTTTAAAATTTGGCTTGGCTTTGCTTGCTAGTGTAGTTGTTTCCTGATTAACAATACAAAAAATTGTTACTGAATTGTCCTATGTTGCTGCTAATAAAGCCATCTGCTGAATGAATAATTATAATGTAGTAGAAATACTGTAATTATAGACCATTGTAATGCAAAATTAAATATGTTCAGTTGTTTCATCTGTTAAATATAGTATGTACTGGCTCACGGTAATTCAATGTAACATACGAAAGATGAACAGTCACACTTCTTGAGACCTCCAGAAGCAAAAAGAAGTACAACTATTAAAATCTAAATTAACATGTTTGAGCAGTCACAAGCCATTCTGCCTGGGTTTCCTAATTGCATTACAGGAAATGCAAAGTATTCCAAGCTCAGCTTCCTATTTAATCAAATTTCTTTCTGTGTGCTGAGAATCCAGTTTTTGTGAAAGGCAGTGCATCATGTATCACATTCATTTGAGTCTTCACATGTGTCTTTTAAACAAAAGTATGTGGGCCATAAGCACTTAATGCTTTACAAATGCACTTTGAGAAAAAACTAAAAATACTAACAAAAGTATAAATATAAAAAATAATGTAGCACTTAAATTATTAAGCTTAGCTTTGTTACATTTCCCCATAACTGCAAAGGATGTAAAGGGGGACACAGTATTAAGTTTAGTTACATCTGTTATTCACTAATCAACTGTTGCAGCCCAAAATATAGTGCTCTGTGTTAAGACGTATAAAGTCGAATCTAGTCCTACCCACCTAATTTGTAGGTAAACAGTTGTGTTTTTGTAATAATAACAATAAATTTTATTTATTACATACATACATATACATATACTGTATCTATGGAACTGAAAATAAACAAAGCAAATAAGAATACAGCCTAAGATCATATTGTGTAAGCTAATCTAAATAAGCATAGTCTTAAGACAGGATCTGATAATGGGTAGAGAATCTCTGTCCCAAATATTTTGTGGTAGTGAGCAGTATGACTAAATGCCCTGGGACCTATGGTGATCATGAGGACATGGGGGGTGATGAGAAGACCAGATGTGGAGGATCTAAGAGTGTGGGGTATAGCCATGTATGAGGTCAGAGAGGTATAAAAGGGCTAGATAATGGAGTGCTTTGAAGGTAAGTAAAAGAATTTTTAAATTAGTGCAGAATTTTACAGGAAGCCAGTGAAACTATATAAGAGATGAAGTAATGTGTTGTAAGGAAGAGGTCTGAGTTATAGTGTGGGCAGCTGAGCTCTGAAAAAGCTGGAGTTTATGGAGAAGCTTGTGCAACAGACCAAAGAAAAGAGAAATACAATAATCAATGTGGAAAGTGACCAACACATGAGTAAGGACAGTGGTGCTATCTAGTGTGAGGAAGGGTTACAGGCATGCAACACTACAGAGATGAAAAAATGATGACCGAAGTTTAACCACCAAACTCTTAACCAGAGGGGAGGGAGAAACTGATGTACCATCAACGTTAAGCAAGAAACAATTAGATTTTGATAAAGTAGACTTGGAGCCAATGAGGAGAACCTCTGCCTTATGTCTATTGAGTTTAAAGAAATTACAACAAAAAAAACAAGATTTTATTTCAAGTTGACAGTCATTAAAGCAGGAAGGAGGAAGGACAGAGTTGAGCTTTGTAGATAGATAGAGCTGAGTATCGTCTGCATAACAATAAAAATAAATTCAATTTTAAAAAAAAAAAAAAGTCACCCAAATGGAGTTGATAAATAAAAACAGTAAGGGGCCAAGCACCAGCCTAGCCACAGGGGATACACAAACCAGTGTGTTTCTTTGTGCCGGTCCCAAGCCCGGATAAATGGGGAGGGTTACGTCAGGAAGGGCATCCGGTGTAAAATTTTGCCAAATCAATATGCGGGTAACAATACAAATTTCCATACCGGATCGGTCGAGCCCTGGGTTAACAACGACCGCCACCAGTACTGTTAGCCAACAAGGTGCTGGCGGAAATTGGGCTACTGTTGGCCGAAGAAGAACAAGGAGAAGAAGAGGGGGAGATGTGTCCGGAGGCAGGAGGAGAGGAGGAAAGTAAAGAGAGTGGAACTGAGGGTAGGAACTTTGAATGTTGGCAGTATGATTGGTAAGGGGAGAGAGTTAGCAGATATGATGGAAAGAAGGAAGGTTGATATATTGTGCGTGCAAGAGACTAAATGGAAGGGGAGTAAGGTCAGGTGGATCGGAGGTGGATTCAAATTTTTCTATCATGGTGTGGATGGGAGGAGAAATGGAGTAGTGGTTATTCTGAAGGAACAGTATGTCAAGAGTGTTTTGGAGGTGAAAAGAGTGTCAGACAGAGTAATGATTATGAAGCTGCAAATTGGAGGTGTGATAATGAATGTTTTTAGTGCATATGCACCGCCAGTTGGGTGTGCAATGGGTGAGAAAGAACATTTTTGGAGTGAGTTGGATGAAGTGATGAACAGTGTACCCAAGGGACAGAAAGTGATGATTGGAGCGTATTTCAATGGGCATGTTGGTGAAGGGAACAGTAGAGACGAGGAGGTGATGGGTAGGTATGGTGTCAAGGAGAGGAATGAAGAAGGTCAGAGGATAGTGGATTTTGCCAAAAGGATGGATATGGCTGTGGTGAATACGTATTTTAAGAA
This sequence comes from Polypterus bichir lapradei, assembly GCA_026402145.1. Classification (NCBI taxonomy): domain Eukaryota; kingdom Metazoa; phylum Chordata; class Cladistia; order Polypteriformes; family Polypteridae; genus Polypterus; species Polypterus bichir. The sequence continues at coordinate 23,657,167 of JANRMT010062802.1, forward strand.
GAGGGAGGAACATAGGGTTACGTACAAAAGTGGAGGAAGATGCACACAGGTAGATTACATTCTATGCAGAAGAGTTGATCTGAAGGAGATTGAAGACTGCAAAGTGGTGGCAGGGGAAAGTGTAGTTAAGCAGCATAGGATGGTGGTCTGTGGGATAATGTTGGAGATCAAGAAGAGGAAGAGAGTGAGGGCAGAGCCAAGGATCAAATGGTGGAAGTTGAAAAAGGAATACTGCAAGGTTGAGTTTAGGAAAGAGGTGAGACAGGCAATGGATGGCAGTGAAGAGTTACCAGACAGCTGGGAAACTACAGCAGATATAGTAAGACTGACAGCAAGAAGGGTGCTTGGAATGACATCTGGAAAGAGGAAGGAGGAAAAGGAAACCTGGTGGTGGAATAAGGAAATACAGGAGAGTATACAGAGGAAGAGGATGGCAAAGAAGAAGTGGGATAGACAGAGAGATGCAGAAAGCAGACAAGAGTACAAGGAGATAAGGCGCAAGGTGAAGAGAGAGGTGGCAAAGGCTAAAGAAAAGGCTTATGATGAGTTGCATGACAGGTTGGACACTAAGGAGGGAGAAAAGGACCAGTGGGCTACAGAGAGGGACCGAGCTGGAAAGATGTGCAGCAGGTTAGGGTGATAAAGGATAAAGGTGGAAACGTACTCACAAGCAAGGAAAGTGTGTTGAGCAGATGGAAAGAGTACTTTGAGAGGCTGATGAATTAAGAGAACAAGAGAGAGAATAGGTTGGATGGTGTGGAGATAGTGAATCAGGAAGTGCAATGGATTAGCAAGAAGGAAATAAGGACAGCTATGAAGAGGATGAAAAATGGAAAGGCCATTGGTCCAGATGACATACCTATGGAAGCATGGAGGTGTTTAGGAGAGATGGCAGTGGCGTTTTTAACCAGATTGTGTAATGGAATTTTGGAAAGTGAGAGGATGTCTGAGGAGTGGAGAAGTGTACTGGTGCCGATATTTAAGAATAAGGGGGATGTGCAGGACTGTAGTAACTACAGGGGAATAAAATTGATGAGCCACAGCAAGAAGTCATGGGAAAGAGTAGTGGAAGCTAGGTTAAGAAGTGAGGTGATGATTAGTGAGCAGCAGTATGGTTTCATGCCAAGAAAGAGAACCACAGATGCAATGTTTGCTCTGAGGATGTTGATGGAGAAGTTTGGAGAAGGCCAGAAGGACTTGCATTGCGTCTTTGTGGACCTGGAGAAAGCATATGACAGGGTGCCTCGAAAGGAGCTGTGGTATTGTATGAGGAAGTTGGGAGTGGCAGAGAAGTACGCAACAGTTGTACAGGATATGTACGAGGGAAGTGTGACAGAGGTGAGGACTGCGGTAGGAGTGACGGATGCATTCAAGTTGGAGGTGGGATTACATCAGGGATTGGCTCTGTACCCTTTCTTATTTGCAATGGTGATGGACAGGTTGACAGACGAGATTAGACAGGAGTCCCCGTGGACTATGATGTTTGCTGATGACATTGTGATCTGTAGCAATAGTAGGGAGCAGGATGAGGAGACCCTGGAGAGGTGGAGATATGCTCTAGAGAGTAGAGGAATGAAGGTCAGTAGGAACAAGACAGAATACATGTGTGTAAATGAGAGGGAGGTCAGTGGGATGGTGAGGATGCAGGGAGTAGAGTTGGAGAAGGTTGATGAGTTTAAATACTTGGGATCAACAGTACAAAGTAATGGGAACTGTGGAAGAGAGGTGAAAAAAAGAGTGCAGGCAGGGTGGAATGGATGGAGAAGAGTGTCAGGAGTAATTTGTGACAGATGGGTATCAGAAAGCGTGAAAGGGAAGGTCTACAGGATGGTAATAAGACCAGCTTTGCTATATGGGTTGGAGACGGTGGCACTGACCAGAAAGCAGGAGACAGAGCTGGAGGTGGCAGAGTTAAATATGCAAAGATTTGCACTGGGCATGACGAGGATGAACAGGATTAGAAATAAGGACATTAGAGGGTCAGCTCAAGTTGGACGGTTGGGAGACAAAGTCAATGAGGTGAAATTGCATTGGTTTGGACATGTGCAGAGGAGAGGTGCTGGGTATGTTGGGAAAAGGATGCTAAGGATAGAGCTGCCAGGGATGTAGTGAGAGAGGACATGCATGTGATGGGTGTAACAGAACAAGATATGGAAGAAGATGATCCGCTGTGGCGACCCCTAATGGGAGCAGCCGAAAGAAGAAGAAGAAGAAGGGGCCAAGCACCGATCCCTAGTGAACACTACTAGTGACTGGGAGGGCTCATGATAGAGTGTTTTTAACTGAACAAACTGAGTATACTTAGATAGGTATGAAGTAAACCAAATAAGGGGGGTATCAGTAATGCTGATGGTAGATAAGCAATTCAACAAAATTCAACAAAAGCTGCACTCAGAGAAGGACAAGGATTGTTAAAAGTCCAGCAACAGCAGCAATTAACAGGTCATTAGTGACCTTTACCAAGTATGTTTCCATACTATGTTTTGAACAAAAGCCAGATTCAAATGTCTCAAACTGGTTGTTATCTGTGTGATGAGAATTAACTTGTGCTGCAACTACTTTACCAAGAATTTTTAAAATGAATGGTAGATTTGAAATAGGATGATAATTATTGAAGTTATTGAGGTCAGCACCAGGTTTTGAAATTGGAGTTATTACAGCTAATTTAAGGGATCAAAGAACAAAACCAGATCTTAGAGAGGACTGAATGATATCTGTTATAAGCGAAGAAAGTGAAGGCAAGTAGGTTTTTACCAATCAAGTAGACATGGGATCAAGTTGATAAGTGGCAGATCTAGATTTATGAATAAGATGAGAAATTTCAGCTTTAGTGGGCAAATCAAAAGTAAATGATAAGTAAATGGAGGCTTAGCTGAAATATTCAAATAAGAATTGTATGGCATACGTATTAAAGACACTAGCTGTTGATGAATATTATCAGTTTTGGTTTTAAAAAGGGTCAAGAACGCATCACATGTAACAGTGCAGCAGAAATGAGAAATCAGGAGGTTCAAGGAATCTGTTAATAGAGGAAAACAAAGCTCTTTAGTTACAGACATGATTTGTTTATAATAATAAACAGATTTAGCCACAGATAATGCATCTTTGTACAAATGAATGTGCTCAAGATACATTTCCCTTTTCTTTCTACTGATTGCATTTGACATATTTAAGCAATCACAAGCGATTTTTTCTGTGTTTTTTTTTTTTTGCAAACTGCAATTTACCTTTGATCATTTTACTTTGTGCTCACTGACAATCCCATTTTTGTGAAGGAATGTATATTCCAGTGCTGCATTCATTTGAAGATTTCAGTTTTCACCTGCTTACATTATAAAATACGTTTGGTATTTTTAAAGTTGAAACTATTTCTTCATATTCATGCAAAATATTAATTTGCTTTGTGAAACTGTGTTATAAAGTGTATCGATTTTTATAAATTTTAAAAAATAACTAGCTTGCTCTTCTGCTTTAAAATGGAAATGAAGGGTACCAGGGTCCAACATGAAAGAAAAGCCAAGAGTGTTGATCTGCATCTTAAAATTGCACACATGCTGCAAAAAAATGTATCTATGTTGTTTCATGAGGAAAAGGTAGCAAAAAGCAAAACATTTTTGTGAAATTCAGCCATTTTAAAAGGAGACTAGCTGTTTTAAAAGGAAACTAGCTGTGTGCTTCAACTCACTACTCATCTTCTTTCGTTGCAAACTTTTAGCTGTATACACACAGCTTCCTCCAGGGTATAAACTGATTCCAAGTATTGTTATTGACATTATTGAAAGTTGATGCTGAGATGTAAATTACTGTCTCTGTTCTGTAGTCAACTAGACAATAATCACTCAAAAAATGTCACACAATCACTTAAAGTCTTTACCCTTCAATACATAACAAGGATTATAATCAGAAAAAAAGGGAATGAATGTAATTTACTTTGCAGCATAAGAAGGACTAAACTTTTGGTAAATGACAAGTAATACTGCCACATTTTCAGTATTCAGGATTAAAACAGGTAATCATCTTCTGTTAGGCACACTGACTGATAACAATCAATCCATAATACACTGGGAGAATGTGCAAACTCTATGGAGACCCTGGTGCTTTAACATGATTAAAACTAAAGGTATTCCTATTACATCTGTTCAGTTCTTATCACTTGACTGCACGGTACGTGCATACTCAGCTGGACCTCTGCGAAATAAACCTATGATTATAGAGAAATAATGCAATATTTTGGGTAAATGTTAAAACTCCACCAGTGAAGGCCGCAGCAAGCAGGCAAGAAAACAGGGAATAAATCCTTAACTTAAGAAAAAAGTACCAAGATTCTGTGATAAAATGTATTATTTCCAGTTTACTTTAGTTGTCACAAGCATACCTCATCAGCACAGAAGGCATGCTTTCTTACTTTGAAACATTTGCTGCTTCAAGGTGGACATATTTGGTAAGATTTAAGGTTTTGTTTTCAAGCTGAACCTTTCACCTACATTTTATAGCACAAGAGCAGGAAATGTGTTACTTAAAATGTGCAAAAATTGATTTACTTCAGAACTCAATTTCATGTGGCAGATTAGTATATTCCATGACTTTGAAGAAATAACTTTGATTTGAAAAATACCAAACTTATCCTTTAATTAAATGTGCATAAGTCATAAGGAATAATAGAAATTTAACTTGTAAGACATATAAAGGTAAAGTACAGTCAATACAAATGTATATGCAGCACCCAGAGTATTTAAGTTACATTACTGTAGAATATATTTGAATATTTACTTATTTTTAATTTGAATATTCAAACTTTAATGTTTGGCTAATTTGATAGCCCTAACATCACAGATGAAGTTTGCACGTAAAAAACTAAGTAAAACAGCACAAAACCACACACATCTTAAGCTGCTTAGTGCTTGTTATTTACTAGTAAACTCAATACTGTATGAGTAAGTATTTCTATCAAAGGGAGACACAGCAGCGCTGCCGTTTCACAGCTCAAGCAACCAGGGCTAATATCTTGTGGCTGGTCATTGTTCTTGTTTGCAGAGGCAATTCACCTTTCTTAAAGAACTGGAACCAATCTAAGATTAATCAATGACAGCTTTATTGGAGAAAGGCATCAAGGAGCTATGGCAGTCTAATAAGCATTTCTAATTAGTTCATTAAAGAAACTTTCATTTATAGATGATGTAACATAAACAAGAGAATTATAGACTCTAGCATATACACTACTAGAGATGTATAGCACACCTCAGTGGGCATGTCAACTGCAACACTAACAAAATTGACAAAAGGAGCTAATACACCCCAGAAGGTAAAAGGTTTCTACAAGGAGAGAGAAGGCAATTTTGTAAAGAACATGGCCAGACTTCTTTAAAAAAGGCAGAATCTCACAAAAAATATATATATACATTTTTTCAAAAATAAAATGGGATACACTGTCTTATTATATACAGTACATGCAATCTCAATACACTTATCAATATTCAGGAAAATACTTGGCTTGAAAATAGATGTATTCTTCAGCATGTTGTAAGGATTTTTTTCATGGATGCACAAATGCCCTATAGACACAATTTTAAACAGCAAGAACAGGCACTATCCTTATATTATTCCGGTTGTGTCCGTCCGTGCTCGATATAAACAACGGTTGCCACAACTACTATATCCCTCCGCAACAATAGTGAGGGATCCGTGTTCCTGGCAGAGTTTTGGTCTTAGGCTTATTTTCAAGTCTTCAATGTGACCAGTTATCAGTTATTCAATGCATACTTTGTTACTGACAGAAACTGCATTATGACAGTACCATTTTACACCTACTCTTTCCTTCACTTCAAGATAAGCCTCCCGCCTTTGTTACTCGCTGAAACTGCATTATGACACTACCATTTTACACCTCTTTTTTCCTTCACTTCAAGATAAGCCTCCTGATAAAATGAAAAGGCACTACGGCATATCTGCGACCAACAGAAATGGTCTCGCTGGCCTACATACTCACCAATGTACAGAAGCAGAAACATCTACATCACACTAGACCAACCAGCGGAGGAAAGATGCCTTAGAACAACAAAGATAATGTATGAAAAAACACAGATCCACATTATCTGAAGATCAGCGGCAGCAAGTCTTACACCTAGACAGTGAACAAAAAACGAATTACACACACAACCTTTCTGAAGAGCAGAGGCAAACTGCCAGACAACAAGAAAAATTACGATGGAAAAACTACAGGGAAACACTGACAACTCAAAACAAGATATTCCCTTTATATTATGGTGTAGGAAATTCCCCGTTCATTTAGCATATTGTATGACTATCACCAAGTCACAACAACAATCCAGGCCCTGTTTTTACCCATGGTCAGTTGTACACTACATTTTCCAGAGTTACATCGAAACCCAAGTTAAACGTACAGGTACTTGCGTGTTACACACAGAGGAATATTTTCGCTGACAATAACATTTATGCAACAAATTGCGTTTTCTGAAAATTATTATAGACGTCAGTATAATACATTACCTGACGGCCACACTTCACACATACTGACTTATATGTGCCCTGCATTTCACTTCTTACTCAATATGTTCTGTTAATCTGTTCATGTTACACTTTATATTGTAAATATTCATGCTGTTGTAAGTAACTATAATAACTTCCCATACTAATCATGTGACTATTCTAATATTGAGTCCTCTCACAAGACACTACTTATTAAAATAATCTCCTTGCTTACTGTAACGTGTGATGTTCTTCTATTCCTCATCATTATTTCATTAACGCTTTTATACCTGTGAAATTTTCACAAGAACAATTTGCTAGTATTTTTTAAAATTTACAAAAATTCCTTCCCTTAAGAGCTTCATTTCCCAAAGCAAATAATGTAAACCATTACTGTTAAAAAATAACTTTGACTAGAAAAATACTCAATTTATCCTTTAATAGTTGAGGGCTAAAATATATACTATTCTTCAAAAACACAAAATCTTTGTACTTTCAGTCTATGCATTAGGAGATACATCCAAGATCTTATCTTTACCTATTCCATGTTGTTGTTATCATCAAAACTGATGATAAATCCACTGCAATTATTAAGCCTTAATGATTTGTACTTTATAATGCTAAGCAACCTCACAAACCCAATAAATGATTATATCTAGTAATATTTTCCCATTTCCCCTTTTTTTCTTTGAATGAATATAAATAGCGTATATAAAATATAAAATCTCATTTGTCACAAGTTGCATATTTTTTCTTTCTGCGCAAGTCCATCTTTTTGGATTTAGCAAAGTCGATGTCATTTGCATTTTGCAAAATTAGCCACATTGCTTAAAACATTTAACTGCTTCCTGTGAAATCCCACTTTAGGTATCATATAAAGGTTCCTCAAACTATAACGCACTTTAATGTTATTAGTTGCTTTTATTACTCCATCTTAAAACTGCAGGTAAATTGTAAAAGTGCACTTCTTCTTCTAAAGTTGTGTTGACTGTGTTGATCATTAGTGCACAAGGATATTTGCTTTCTGAAGATGTCTTTTGTAAATGCTGAAATTAGAAAAACATATGATAAATGCTATAATTTCCAGGATGTGAAAAGTTTCACTTTTTACTTAATGGTTCAGTGTTGAATAATTCCAGTCTACAGGAACATTCCTAATTTATTTAAGTAGTTCAACCAGAATATTGGAATTGCAAAGCACTGAAAGTGTCAGACGATAATGGGATATTGTAACTCCACCAAATGTGCAACCAGATAATGCTTTCATGGATTACTACACTCATGACCAGAGCGATATTAAAGAGATAGGCAAGGTAACCAACAAACTGTAAAAATCAGTTTTTTGATTTCACATACTAAAGGGTTGCATTATCTGTGATTCTTCTGGGGGTGCCAGAATCCATCAAGGAAGAAAAATTAAAAACATTATTTGTACAAAATCTTAATTTATCTATCCATGCCTAAATAATTAAAAGGGCAGGCTATTTCATATCAGTGCAATACGCTGCTTATTAAAACGGATGACTTCCGCTCTTACGTGCACTTAGTGCTGGGTATTATGAACTACCGTATCTGTTCAAGTTCTATTTAAATTTTAAATATAAGTAATTTTTATTTAGTCGACAGAAATATCTTTGGTAGGAATGTAAGTTAAATTTAGTCATCATTGCATACATTTTTCTTCACCATAGAAATTTAAAGACTAAATTCAACTCACATTCTTACCAAAGATATTTCTGTCGACTAAATAGAACCTACTCATATCCAAATAAAACTTGCAAAGATATGTTTTTCTTGAATCTGATCGAGGATTTTAGATCGACTTGACGCGCACTACATCGAGCCCGCGTGCTATTGTGCTCTCGCCTGCCTGCCTCAATAAGTCACCGTCGCTTCGCTCTTACTTTTTTACCGTTCATTTAATCATGGCTAGTCGCGAAAAAATTACAAAAGGGAAGGAGGATTACACTGAGTATGGCTTTACCAAAACAATTATTGATGGCGAATAAAGTATCCATTATTCATAAAGCTTCAATTGGTGATCTGTTTTTCTGCGTTAACCTCATATTTTTTCATACTTCTCAAACAAAGGGGGTGCGAAATCGGCATCACCCGTGATTGTCAATGTAATTGTTTTGTGACTGTTATGAGTGTTGCTGTCATCAAGGATTTGATTATCATTATTTCTTTCAATCAGGTTTGTATTTGGAGGATGTGTTGTGTTCAAGTTACATTCCGTGTTTGTCAACCGTTGTAAAGATAACAGGTTTCATTCATTGATTCCTTTCTTACTGCATCAATAAATAGCTTTGTCTTCCTTTAGCTGGACATTGACTTTTTCCACTATGTGCTTTGTTTCCGCAGTAGCTGCACTTATGAATATGCTTCTATGCGTCACACGCGCGGTAGAGTGTTTCTATTGGATTGCCGCTGACGGACGGCCTTATATGGGCAGACAGTCAATTACGTGGGAGGCATGACGATGAGAGACACAACTCCGCCTCACACGGTGACCGAGCTGCAGGCTATGGCCGGTATATATGTACATAAGTAGGTTCCAGTTATGACTGTTATGCGTAGAATTTCAAAATGAAACATGCCTAACTTTTGTAAGTAAGCTATAAGGAATAAGCCTGCCAAATTTCAGCCTTCTACCTACATGGGAAGTTGGAAAATTAGTGATGAGTGAGTCAGTGAGTCAATCAGTCAGTGAGGGCTTTGCCTTTTATTAGTATAGATATATATATATATATATATATATATATAGCAAAATACCCGCGCTTCGAAGCGGCGAAGTACTGCCTTAAACTTTTTATTAAGAAGAAAATTAAACCTTTTTAAACTAAGGGAATATAAACCAATAATTATTTGTTAAGGATCTCTTTGTATACCACATTGTGAGTTCGGCCCTCCAGTTGTAATATGACCAAGCTGTGCGCTGAGCTTACTCTTGAGCATGCAACGTACAGTTGGCCATGTGAACAGTAATATTGTTTCAAATCTCACAGCTTGGATTGCTGCTGTCATAATCGGTTTGAGTTTCAAGGTTTGTTTCAATTACGACAGTATTTGCAGGACTTGTGTTGAAGAGACATTCGGCATCTGTCAAGCATTGTAAGTATACAACCGGTTTCATCGATTACTTCACATCCAGCTTTTGAGAGTTTAAACATTCATAAACATCAAAGTGTCCACTACTGAAATCGTCATCTGTGAATCTAAGATGTTTAAGAGGCATTGGCGGTTGTCGAAAGGTGTAAAATATTTGGCCATTTCGGTACACTTGAAAGCGACAACCTAACAATTCAGCAGCAGCCATCAACTCACATGCAGATCCATAGGTGAAGGGGCTTAAGCATTTCACTCTTATAGTGCTCCTGTGTAGTATAATTATCTCCTGTATCGTCATGAGTCCACACCTTGAACCTGTCCCAGACATTCAATACATAAGACACAATGTTCATCCAGATATCAAGAGTGAGCCTGATATGGCCGTGCAATATGTAACAAAGAGAATGGAAAAGGTAGGTGCCATCTCCGGGCATGGAAACTACTTGGTAAATGACAGTTCTTTGATCGATAGTGATCACCTCGATAGACATGTTAATGGGGGTATGGTTGGAACGATAAAGGAAATGGGTACCCGAACAATGTAAAGTAAGTCTAAAATACCTACACAGTAACTATAATCGTAACAAATGAACAATAAAACAGCGGAGAAGCCGTGAATTAAATAAAAAGGCTGTAGTTATCAGCAGGGAGACAGGAATCACGTGGCGAAGCAAGAAAGGGAATGTAGAGACTGGAGCGACGGACGGCATTATATAGGCAGGAGGCCAACAACGTGGGAGGCGTTGGGATGGGGGACCCAACGCCGCCTCACACGGTGACCGAGCTGCAGGCTATGGACGTATATATGTACGTAAGTAGGATTCAGTTAGCATTGGGAACCCGCATATCAAATTTCTTGAAGATGGTCCCATAAGTAACAAAGACCGTTAAAAAGTTCAATATAGCGGCCGACAGTGGCATCATACCACCGAAATAAGTACATACTGGTTTCGGATAGCGCAGGGAAGCCGCCTACCAAATTTCGTGAAGATGGGGCCATAAATAAGAAAGTTCAACATGGCGGACGTTGTCGACTGTTATGACCGTTACACGTAGAATTTCGAAATGAAACCTGCTTAACTCTTATAAGTAAGCTGTAAGGAATGAGCCTGCCAAATTTCAGCCTTCTACCTACACGGGAAGTTGGAGAATTTGTGACATTGGAAAGTTCAATATGGCGGCCGACAGTGGCGTCATACCACCGAAATAAGTACGTACATTGTTTTCGGTTAGCGCAGGGAAGCCACCTACCAAATTTTGTGAAGATGGGGTCAGCCTTCTACCTACACGGGAAGTTGGAGAATTAGTGACGTTGGAAAGTTCAATATGGCGGCCGACAGTGGCATCATACCATCGAAATAAGTACGTACATCGGTTTCGGTTAGCGCAGGGAAGCCGGCTACCAAATTTCATGAAGATGGGGCCATAAATAAGAAAGTTCAACATGGTGGACGTTGTCAACCGTTATTGACCGTTATGACCGTTACGTGTAGAATTTCAAAATGAAACCTGCTTAACTTTTGTAAGTAAGCTGTAAGGAAAAAGCCTGCCAAATTTCAGCCTTCTACCTACACAGGAATTTGGAGAATGAGTGAGTCAGTCAGTCAGTGAGGGCTTTGCCTTTTATTAGTATACTAGCAGAATACCCTCGCTTCGCAGCGGAGAAGTAGTGTGTTAAAGAAGTTAAGAAAAATAAAAGGAAATATTAAAAAAAAAACGTAACATGATTGTTAATGTAATTGTTTTGTCATTGATATGAGTGTTGTTGTCATCTCTCTCTCTCTCTATAT
>JANRMT010062802.1:23693553-23752748 GCA_026402145.1 Polypterus bichir lapradei
TCGAGGTAATCACCATCGATCAAAGAACTGTCACTTACCAAGTGGTTTCCATGCCCGGAGATGGCACCTGCCTTTCCATTCTCTTTGTTACATATTGCACGGCCATATCAGGCTCACTATTGATATCCGGAGGAACATTGTGTCTTATGTATTGAATGACTGGGACAGGTTCAAGGTGTGGACTGATGACGGTACAGGAGATAATTATACTACACAGGAGCACTACAAGAGTGAAATGCTTAAGTGTACCGAAATGGCCAAATATTTTACACCTTTGGACAACCGCCAATGCCTCTTAAACATCTTAGCTTCACAGGTGACGATTTCAGTAGTGGACACTTTGTTTAGAAATGTTTACACTCTCAAAAGCTGGATGTGAAGTTATCAATGAAACTGGTTGTATACTTACAACGCTTGACAGATGCCGAATGTCTCTTCAACACAAGTCCTACAAATACTGTCGTAACTGAAACAAACCATGAAACTCAAACCGATTATGACAGCGGCAATCCAAGCTGTGAGATTTGAAACAAGATTACTGTTCACATGGCCAACTGTACATTGCATGCTCAAGAGTAAGCTCAGCGCACAGCTACAGCTTGGTCATATTGCAACTGGAGGGCCGAACTGACAACGTGGCATACAAAGAGATCCTTAACAAATAATTATTGGTATATTTTCCCTCAGTTTAAAAAGGTTTAATTTTCTTCTTAATAAAAATTTTAAGGCAGTACTTCACCGCTGCGAAGCGCGGGTATTTTGCTAGTATATATATATATATATATATACATATACATAGTGTGTTAAAGAAGTTATGAAAAAGAAAAGGGAACATTTTAAAAATAACGTAACATGATTGTCAATATACAGTCTTCCTCTGCATAAGCACAGTCCTTCACCCGTGAATATTTAGCGGCAGTGTTTCTATTGGATTCCTGCTGACGGACGGCCTTATATGGGCAGGCACTAAATTACAAACGCTAGCGGCAGCCTGTCTATGAACTTAATTTAAAGTTACGCCTCCCACGGGCATCGAGCAGAAGTCTATTATAGTCTATGGACGAAAAAATAGGTTCCAGTTATGACCATTACGCGTAGAATTTCGAAATGAAACCTGCCCAGCTTTTGTAAGTAAGCTGTAAGGAATGAGCCTGCCAAATTTCAACCTTCTACCTACACGGGAAGTTGGAGAATTAGTGATGAGTCAGTGAGTCAGTGAGTGAGTCAGTGAGGGCTTTGCCTTTTATTAGTATATATATATATATATATATAGTCACACACGTGCAAATAGGAGGACATTGCATGGACCAAGCTAAGCTAATTCCACGCCAGGCCAGAGGGTGGCGGAGTGCACTAAACCTTCCCCTGTTAGCTCTACAGACAAGCCACGGGAAAACCTGTCTGATTCAGAGCAGATGACGTCACTTCCAGAAGAATGTCACTTCCGGTTCCAGCGCCCAGAAAAATATCACTTCTGTCACCCAATCTGACATCAGAAGAACATCACTTACCGGTTCCCTTATCTCACTTCCTGTCTGATCCCTTAAAGCCGTCATCTTTGCAAACCCTCAGCAGTTCTGTTTTGGACTCTGTACTGAGAACATCTCTGTACTATTTAAAAGCCTTCAACTTCTGATTGTTCCACTCCAACATGGAATTTCACAGTTTTACTCCCCATCAAATAATTTTCATGTGTGTCTCAAAGGACCTGTCTTAGTGAAAGGCAATAGAGCTACAAGACATGAAACAGATTTACTTCTGTATCACACTTTGTTGATTCAGAATCTACAGTTCACAGACAAGCAGTGAAGGAGGTAGACTATTAAGACTTTTCAAAATGAATTTATGCTAAGGTCAAAAAGGATGGTTTCAGGCTCAAAAGGTAACCAAAGATAAAGGTGATAGAAGGTATGATTTCAGGCACAATTTGAGCATGTTATTAATGCAGTCTCACAATTGTGCATAGCAGAAGGAGGAATTATGATTGTGCTTTCCAAGCATGGCATTGTGTGCTGCCATCACTAATCATTATAAGCGGGGCTAGTTGTCTTTAGCATTTTACTATACATTAATATAAGAAGGCATTGGCAAATAATGGTGCAAAGTTGCATATGTGGTGCTTCAGAAACACACCAAAGGAAGAGATTACTTTGGTCCCACTTTATGCAAGAGTCCCTTCCAAGGGGCCAGGTGTGCCATGACAATTTACCAGGAGTAACAGAATGACAAAGAAAGTGTGCACAGAGGAAAGCTGGAAAGAGGCCAGATAACTTCCAAGCTTGCATATGACAGTAGACACCTTATTGCTGAAAGAAGTGATACCATTGTCCAGGAGGCAGAACTGGCAGCATGAGGCTGGTAGAGGAAGTCTTAGTCTTGGGTCCCAGTAGCTAAAAAGGGTCTTCTGACACAATAAATCATTTTAGGTTACAAATAACTCCAGAATACATAATCCATTACTAAACCCCCGAAACCCATTACTAACCTTTTCCTGTCCCCAGCTAGGCACCCCCTCACACTGCTAAAACAAAATCTGTAATATAATAAGTACATGTGCATAATACTGCACAAAATACTACACAATGCTCAGAAAGAGGTATTTTTGTAGGATACTGTTTGATAACCAGTTTTAGTGCTAATTAATATGTTCCATATGTTACCATTGAACAACTTGTTTGTATTTAGCAATAACTGATGATCAGTAAATTGGGGCACTGCATAATGCTGAAAACCCGTAGAACTAAACGTTTGTGTTTAATTCCAGATATTACATTCTAAAAAAGTGCAGATTATAGAAGTAAGAGGTATGTCCAAAAATCTGCATCACAGTATAATTAAAAACTCTTGTCAGTTTTGTTAGATACTGGTGTAATGTACATGAATATACTTTTCAGACTGAAACATGCCTTGTATCCATTGAAATGTTTGTTAACACTCTGCTGCACAAATAGAGCTGATTGCAGGTATTCATCCCTTTGAACTGATAAAAGTCCCTCTGTCTCTCTCTCTCCCTCTCTCTCTCTCACCCGCTCACTCACTCATTTGTCCACACACTCGCAACCTCACCATCCAGCAGACAAGCAAACACAAAAGAAGACATGGCTTATTTCTTTTCCATTTAATTGTTTGCTTGTATTAACTTACCAATCAGAAAGAAACACACAGCATTTTAGGTAATATTCTTAAAGGTAGCAGGGTCACTTGTTACACGTAGTTCACAAAAGTCCAGGCACAAAGACATTACTTTTAAGACAGTAATACAGAGACAGAAAATCATATTTTTTGTTTTCTTTTGAATGAACAGATTTGTGTTTTATTTTAAAATGTTTTTGAGAATTTTTCAAAAAAATAGAAACAACATAAAAACATCTCTTACTACAATGCAAGTTGCACAGTTAAAGACCAAAGAACAAATGTCACTTCAATGTCCACTAACTAGGAGTTATCACCTTTATATGTACTTTACACTGATGTGTAAATTAAGATAATTTATTTGGCACAAATGCATATTATTTAAAAAGACTGTGCTATTTTATATTAGAATATTGGTATTGATTAAACTAATTTATTCAAAACTCATTCATAAAAATACTCCTAGTCGTGATTCCCCCAGAAACACCACTGCTGCTTTCCAGTTTGTTACTTTTCTGTATCTGCAATGAGTTTTGACTACTCTTAACAGTAAAGACACAAAAAGAAAAAAACCAGAGACATCTCACGATACAGCTGTAAATCTTTACTGTCTAATCCTCTTAACACTGCAAAGTGTGTCACAGGGGAGGTCATTTTTGAATATAAGACTAACCAATCTGTGCCAGTTAACACCATGCTAACATTCTCCCCATCTGGCTAAGTTCTTTTACAAATGGCTATTACATACCTAATTTTCAGAAAACTGGGAGCTCTGATATCTAAGTGCAGCATGGAGTGATGCAAGAGATGAGCAAATAACATGGAAGACAGAGGTCTTTGTATTAACTTACCACCCACATCCAATGCCTACTCTTGTACACGTGATGAAAATCCTTTCTGGTTTCCATCTCAGAGACTCTTTTATTTTCGGTCCTTTCCAAAACCATATACTTAAAATTTAAATAGAGTGTTAACTGGCAGAGGAAAGAAAGGAGTATGTGGCTTGAAAATCCCTTTAAGATTAAGGCTGGGTGCCAGCTGACACACTCAATACCCAGCATAACTGCAGATGTCTGTTACTGAAGATGGAAAACAAAGTGGGCACCAAAAATAATTTTACAGTGTAATGGGGTTGTCAGTATTCCTGTCCAGGAACATTATGAGGGTTATGTCATATGTTTTTTTTATCTATTCCCTACTTAGATAAGACTAAAACAGCATTAATAAATGATGAATAACAACAGGATTTCCTGCATCTACTTGATTGTCCTAAAATGTCATTTTGCTAGCTCTCTTTAGAAATGAAAAACAAAAAGCTTTTAATTATCACAACAATTTAATCCACTTTAAGGTTGTGGGAGATAAAGCTTTAAATGACACCACTGGACACGAAGAAAGTATTATCCCTGGACATGATGCCATTGAATCATAGCTGCATGTGTGTATAAAGAGTCAATTTATAGTCATTAACAAACGTAACATTCATGTCTTTGGAAGGTGGGGGAAAAACTGAAATAAGTGAGAACAATTCAAAGAGACATAGGGAGAACATGCAAAGTCCAAGCTATGAGTTAGCAGGAATAATCTGCTACCACAATGTCAGCTTCCCTTCTATTTCAAAGGTCATGTCAGTAATATTCCTCTGCACCCCTAATATTTGGATGAGATTGGGAGGATAGAAGTACAACTCATATCAATATCCAATGGTCAACCAGCATGTGTATATGGTCAGTTCACCAAGCTGTTCTAATCGGGGAATTGAACTTGATAGTAGCATGTGCCCTATAGTCACACTATCTTTTATCAAAACAGGTAGGTGGCACCAAGTTATCAGTGAATATATATGAAATAAATCTATGTTTTTTTTTTCCAGAAACCCCAGATATCTTCTCTTGGCTTTGTGAAGTGACTGCCAAATTATTGTGCCCCACTGGAGAAGCATAAGGGAGTGGCGCCACAAGCGATGTTCTGTTAACCTTACCTGTTGCTTAATTGCCATTTAAGGGAAATGTGCACCCTAATGAGTATAATTAAACCTCAATGCAATAAAAATATTTTATCCAAAATTTTAATTTTTCACAGTGCAAAAAACACAATTGTAATTTTAATCATTTTTAGATAAAAACAAATTCTTGAAAGATCTAAGGCAGAGGGAGGCATGTTCACTTTCAGTTATGCTACTGGGTTGTACAGTTAATAAACATATTGTGATATAATGGAAGGAATCACACAAAAGTGAAGCTGTTTACTTTTGTATAGCTACAGAGAGTAAATTCTGCACAAAATCCTCCCTGTATTTCTATAGACACCTGTTACAATTAATTTCAACAAAGCAAAAATCATATAGTTTAGCAATTACTTTAGAATAGTGCTGGGAATATTACAATTAATTGCACTTTACAAGACATTCATATTTCTACAATAACAGTATTCAATATAGACTCACAAAAACATAAGAAATGTTTGTTTGTTTAGCTAATAGCTAGGTAGATACTTCTTAAAGGTTGTCAAGGTTTCTGCTTTAACTATATATCTTCATGTTTCAGATCCAAGCAACTATAGGGCAGTAAGCTTAACATGCATCACAGGAAAATTAATGTAAGGAATTATTAAGGATAAGATTGAGCAACACATGGGAAGGACAGGAGTTATTCTGAACAGTCAGCATGGGTTCAGAAGAGGGAGGTTGTGTTTTACTAACATGCTGGAATTCTATGAGGAGGCAACAAAAGGATACGATCAAGTGGAGCATATGATATTATTTATCTGGACTTTCAGAAAGCATTTCATAAGGTGCCACATGAGAGGTTTGGCATCAAATTGAAAGAAGTGGGAGTTCAGGGTGATGATTTTAGATGGGTGCAGAACTGGCTCAGACACAGGAAGCAGAGGGTGATGGTGCGAGGAACCTCATCAAAACTGGCCGATGTTAAGAGTAATGTTCCACAGGGGTCAGTGCTAGGGCCGCTGCTATTTTTAATATACAGTATATAAATGATTTAGATGGGAATATAAGTAACAAGCTGGTTAAGTTTGCAGATGATACCAAGATAGGTGGATTAGCAGGTAATTTGGAATCCATTATACTCGTATCATTACAGAAGGATTTGGATAGCATACAGGCTTGGGCAGATTTGTGGCAGATGAAATTTAATGTCAGTAAATATAAAGAATTACACATTGGAAGTTAAAATGTTACGTTTGAATACACAATGGGTGGTCGGAAAATCGAGAGTCCACCTTATGAGAAGGATTTAGGAGTCATAGTGGACTCTAAGCCATCGACTTCCCGACAGTGTTCAGAAGCCATTAAGAAGGGTAACAGAATGTTAGGTTATATAGCACAATGTTTGGAGTACAAGTCACAGGAGGTTCCACTCAAATTTTATAATGCACTGGTGAGGCATCATCTTGAGTACTGTGTGCAGTTTTGGTCTCCAGGCTACAAAAAGGACATAGCAGCGCTAGAAAAGGTCCAGAGAAGAGCAACTGGGCTGATTGAGGGGCTATAGGGGTTGAATTATGAGGAAAGAATAAAAGAGCTGAGCCTATACAGTTTAAGGAAAAGAAGATTAAGAGGTGACATGATTGAAGTGTTTAAAATTATGAAGAGAATTAGTACAGTGGATTGAGAATGTTATTTTAAAATGAGTTCATCAAGAATATGGGGACACAGTTGGAAACTTGTTAAGGGTAACTTTCGCACTAACATTAGGAAGTTTTTCTTTACACAAAAAACCATAGAATAGACATTTGGAATAAGCGACCAAGTAGTGTGGTAGACAGTAAGACGTTAGGGACTTTCAAAACTCAACTTGATTTTTTTTGGAACAAATAAGTGGAGAGGACTGGCGAGCTTTGTTGGGCTGAATGGCCTGTTCTCGTCTAGAGTGTTCTAATGTTCTAGTGTTCTAAAGAGAGAGAATGGGAGAAAGGGAGAGAGAGAGAAAGAGAAAGAAAGAGAGAGAGAGAGAGAGAGAGAAAGAGAGATAGACTATTAGCTTGATTAACGGAAGTTCATCTGTTACTCCTTATTCCTAAGGGCTATACCTCAGTATTGACGGAAAACGCTGTCAAAATAAAAACTGATATATGCTGAGCACTCAGCTATTGCCATTTCCTCTGTTAACCTGGAGAAAAAGGCTTAATGCAGAAACCACAAAGAATCTGGACATGTATTTACAGTACCATGAATCACCACTTGTCTCTCTTCTACTATCTTTAATATCACTTTGGCAGCCTACTAACAGACAAAAATAAACTGGACATTCCTTGGTTTATGGCTGCATAGGAGTGGGTGACAAAGAAAGTTAACGCTCTGTGGTCTATGGCCGGCCAGTCATCCCGGCCAATACCCCAGACCGCCAGGTGGAGCCCTCCCTGCAGCATGGAGGTGACCCGAATACCAGCAGGGAATTATGGACAGTGGAGTTTTCATCTTCAACCCTGCTGGATACCACAGGGGCCGCTAGATGGAGCTGCAGGGAGGAGAAAAGATTATTTGCCCTACACCCCGGAAGTACGTCCGAGTCACATGGACAAGAGGAATGACGTGCTTCCGGGGTGAAGAAAAGCACTTTTTATCTGACCCGGAAGTGATAAGGAATCATGAACTGAAGGATTGGAAACATTTCTGGGTCAGGGAATATAAAAGGACTGTTGGAACTCCCAGACGGCGAGCTGAGCTGGGTGGAAGGGTGGCAACGCGTCTGGGAATTGTTTATTGTACAGTATTGCGTTTAATGTATGAGTATTGTGGAGAGGAGGGTGCTTTGTGCACTGTTTAATAATAAAAAGTCAACTATTTGGACTTTTACATCGTGTCTGACGTCTTGGTCAAGGGTTCAAGGGAGCAAAAGTGCCCCCTATCTGTCACAGCTCAATAGTAAGAATACAAAGATAGAAATTTTCGGCATTATCCAGATGCTCTTTGTAAGAAAAAAATGTTTTGTTCTTCTCCAAGCCTTTGGCATCTTTTTTTTTTTTTGGCGCAACAGTATCTTTTGTTTGTCGATGGTTCCACCATGATATTATGTTTCAGCCAGAGTTTATTCCTTGATTTATGGATGTCACACACATGCGCTTAGGGGGCAGCCAAGGGGTCCAAATGAGAGTGAAATAACCAGAGATTGGGCATTGGAAAGGAGTACTAAGCAGTTTTTCCTCTCCCAAAAGATCAACTGAAATAAAATAAATATTTCTCACCTCAGTCCCAGGCAACGGCACTTCTGGCTTACCATGATGGTGTCACTTCCGGTTCCCGTCTGATGACTTCACTTCTGGCTCATAATGATCATGTCATTTCTGTTCCATAGTGATGACGTCACTTCCTTCAATAACCACTTCTGCATCCTCTCTAGTTCTAATTCCTTCCTGCCATTTTTCCATAAAATACCCGTGAATGTATTCTCTAATTGTCAAATATTTTCTTTCAATTTTGACCATAGTAACAGTCCTTTTTTGTATTGGACCACCGACATTATCTGGGGAATTCATACAACTCTTCTTTTTGTGTTTACCTCTCCTTTGTTCTTCACAGGGTATTTTCTGTTTCTTGGTTTTGCTGTTAATGAATTAATAGTTTTCATGTAATTTCAGTAATGTTTACTTTTATTCACATACTTTGTCTTTAAATTTATACAGGTCAAATTCGGTTACAAGGAAGAACTTGGGACTGACAAAACAATTCCTTATAACAGAAATTTCGGTATAATTGAATTGGAACATAGCGAGACCTTTCAGCATGTACAACTGAGAAGCTGACTGTGTGATACATCAATGGCATTGAGAAGTTATAACTTTGTAAAGTAAATTGCATTAGTTACATAAACATCGCCCCTCGCTGTCCATAGTGTGCGGTCAGTATTATTAGACTTCAAGATGTGGGGTTCGGGGATTCCCGTTAGTGTATGGAGAACACACCTGTTTAGTTATTAAAACGGCACCCCTCTGTGTCCATAATATAGATACTCTAGTGTGAGCACTACCTGATTGATGTAAACGATGTCTCTTGGGTTACATCACCGAATGGTTTGACTGGCAATCTGATTTTTTGTAAGTCACCCTTTTTTAACCTGAATTATCTTTTTTTTTTACATAGAATGATTATGATAAAAATCAAGAATATGAAGGTCACATTTCTAAAATATGAATCAATTGACGAATAAATTTGTGAGCAGAAAATTCAAAGATGCATTCAGATGCAATTATTTTTTCACAAAAGATCATAGTGTGCAGGTGTTCACAAGGTAAAATCTCAATGAAGTATGCTGGAAACTGGTCAAGTAGCATAAACAGGAGAGAAGCTCAGCAGCCAACATGTTTGCTGAAGGGCGTGGCAAAAATTAATCCTCAATCTGGTCAATGTGCTGAGAAAGTCAAACAATCAAAGAACCTGGATGTAAATGACAGAGTCTACTAGCTGCTAACCTGCAGAGCTCCGCAAGTAGAGATGAAGTCGAAATTGGCCTGGAGTAAGGGTAAATCTGTTAAGGTCTTGGCCTGCTTTTGCTTGAATTTTAGTAGTCTTTACACCCTTTTGCCATGATCATGACCCTAGTTCACAACAAATATACTGTCCAGGAATGAGGTACAGTGGTATCTCTAAGCAGCCATTCCCATTGAACATGGGAAATGAACTATTGTACACTCCCAATTATGTTCCATTTGACACATTCTACACATCTCAAGTCTTATTTCTCAGCAGGTATTCCTGAATGAGGACAAAATAACATGTGTCGAGGATGCCAGGGGCCACGACCCGGCCGGGACGCCTTGGAGGACTGGAAGTGGGCGTGTGCCCATCTGGGATCACGTGGGGGCCGCCTTCCTGGTTGCTTTGGAGCCACGGGTTCAGGGCGTGGAAGCCCCACCCTGTAGGGGCCCGTGGTCACCGCCAGGAGGCGCCCCGATGCCTTGGGGACCCTGGACCTCAGCACTTCCGCCACACCAGGAAATGCTGGGGGGAAGAGAAGCAGGGACACCCGGAGAGCTTCCGGGAGAACAGCCGGCACTTCCGCCACACTGGGGCGTGTCAGCGGGAGATTGCCGGGGAGCACCTGGAGCTCATCCGGGTGTGGATAAAAGGGGCCGCCTCCCTTCATTCAGGGCGAGAGTCGGGAGCGGAGAGGACTGAGCTGGAGAAGGCAAGGAGGCGGCCTGAAGAAGTAAGGCATTGTGTGGCCAGGACTTTGGGGGATTTGTGGTGCACTTGTGTGACTTATAACTGTAAATAAACGTGTGTTTGGGTGAAATGAACGTGTTCGCCTGTCTGCGTCCGGGTCAACTACCACGCATGCTAAAACTAGCATCTGCAAGGCAATCAATATGATGATGAACAAATGATGAGCTTGGCTATTCTGCTTTTCATAATCAAGCATGGGACAATGACAAGGCTCTAAGAATAATCACCAGCACTTTATGCATATATTCATAACCACATGCTCCCATGCGCTACTCTGCCTGTAGAAGCTAAATTTAGAGCATCAGTGAGCCTTTTGAGTGGCTCTGCCATACCTAAGTTGTGTATGTCAGCTGGCCCTATTGGAATGGCTGCAGAAGCTAAGAGTTCACCAATATTAGTGATTCCTGCTAGTAATATATAGACAAGGAGTTTACACAAATATGAAAGTTTAATTCTTAACATTAAAAACTACTTTATTATGGAGTAGTATATTGCAAGGCATGAAGACTTCTACTTGGAATTTGATTCTTCATTCAAAGATCCATGTATGTTTCCACATACTGAGCATCATGCTATGCATTAAGGTATTTTCCTAATGAGAACAACAGGATATATAATGTATGGCAAATATGTGATTTTAAAAGAAAGTTCACTTTAGAAAGGTGACCAACAGGATTATCAGCTAATCAACTAAAATGAAAGAATGCAAGGACAATGTAAAAATCTTAATCAAATGCACAAAAAGTAAAAAAGTTATTAAAAAACATGTAACTATAGAACTGTAAAAATCACTCAAGGATGTTAATTGTAGATATCAATATATGTACAAATTTAGTAATATAACTATCACTCCTTTACACTGGATCCTAGCCACACAGGAGCATCAGCCACAAGCACAAGACAAAGCCCAGCTACCATCCTACATTATATGCACTGAATCAAGTCATTGATTATATAGAAGCAGTTTGCTTAGTTGCTTAATGATCTACAGTATATAAAAATTTAGACAACAGAAATAAAGTAGAGCTTTGTGGGGGGAACCATGTAAATATAACAACATGTGCAGTTCACATCCTTTGTACTACGACCAAAAAAAAAAAAAAAAATTATCCATTCATTAAACACTGCATTACAATTGAAGGTAAAGATGAAGTACACCATGAACAGAAGCAATCAACCAACTACTGGCTGAATGTGCAAACAATAATAAATCTAAAATATTAATACATATCAAAAAGAAAATTCTAATTAACTGCAAAACTGTATTCAAGAAACAGCCTCTATATATTTAATTAAAAGAATAACAGAAAATACTTCAAATATTTAACAAACTATCTACTGTAAAACTTGGAAATACTGTAATCAAATGGTTTCCCTCCAGAGTCAATCAGATTACACTTTATATTTATATTTGTATGAAAATGTGCTATATAAATAAATGTTGTTGTTGTTGTTGTTGTTGTATTTGATGAAATGTTCAATTCCTGATATCTGACAAGTGAGTGTATGGTGTTTTACTAACAAGTTCAGGCTATACTGGAAATGTAACAAAATCTATTTGTTTGGTTAACATAATTTAATTTTACAGCATTTTTTCAAATTGTTTGAGTTTGTTTATGTATGTAATTTCTATTCTTTTCAAACATGCAAATACTTTTGATTATCCAGTACATCCATACATCCATGAACCCTGTCACTCGTATCACCACCTATCTACTATAGTTCAGGATCACAAAGAACAGAAATACAATTCTGGAAATCTCTTGACATTTACAAAATAATTTATTTTGGCATATCCTAGCTACTAGATTATCTAGAATAGATAGAGCATATATGCTTATATGAATAAAATCAGTCTAAATCTAAAATCTTAAATTCACAATTTCAAGACAAACGTGTTAGAAATAGACATGGAAGACCTGTTGAAAAAGAGAAAGTAGGTCCTGCATAACGTGAAATTTTGTTTTTCTTAATTCTGTTGTCAAATAGTTGTGACTTAATGTGTTCTTACTATAAATTTAATAATTAATAAATATTGTAAAAGTCTGCACTAAGTTGATTAAACTTATATAGATTAAACATTGTTCTGTAACCTTTTTTCTTATTTTTGAGCATGGAAATAAACTACTTTTTCCTTTTGTAGAAACATCCAGCCCTTCAGTAACTCCACATCAGTATATTGTGTATGGTATTTCTTTGTTAACTGCGTAGATGTATTTGTATTGCTTTTAGCTAAACTGCAATTGTTTACATTTAAATATGCTTGTTAATGAAAGCATACTTTATAAAACACATTGAAATCAATTGCAACTATGCAAAACTCTACCTAGTCTTATGTAGCTAGTTATGCTGGGTTCCAAAGAAGATACCTTTGGAGCATTATGGAGTGAAGAACCCTAACATGGGACTTCAGAATACTGTGCACAAGTGATATAAGTTACTCATTACGTTTACTACAGAGATGCCCAGACACATCTATCTTGCATTTAGAGTCACACTTTCCGTCCATACTGCATCGAGGCGATTCTTTAATCTAATGATCAGAGAACACACTGACAGAGGTGTAAGTTTTGTCAGGTTCTCCTAAACCTTAGTTTAGACAGAAAAAAAATGTCAATTAAGTTAGAAACACTGATTACAGGTGCTTGAGTAGCAAAGAAATAATATTAAAGGTTTTGAAAGTGCACATTCATAAGGAGATATTACAGCTGAACATGACCTATAAATATTAGATGATAACTCAGTAAAGGGAAGAACAATCTTCAGCTAGACTGGAATCATTAATATTGCATTTTGACCGTTTCCCCCTTAATTGTATTCAGTCATTATGTTTACCTTAATTCCAAGTTATGAACAGACATCACCAAAAGAAAAAAAATGAATTGTTGACCTTGATTGAAAATTATAGGTGTGGGATGACCATCTACATTGAATATTTCTGTTATGAATATATTTCCTAATTTAAGAGCAGAAGGGTGTTTTTTCTGAGAAATACAATGGTCTGCTTCCAAGAGCCTATCAAACACAACTAAAATGGTAGTCAACCCTTCAGAGGGTGGAAGATCAGTAATTAAATCCATTGTAAAATGGGTACAAGGAGTACAATACATCCTACAAAACACTGTACTTGTTTCACCCTGATGTTGCCTAGTTCCCAAAAGCCAGTAGTATATTTGTCATATCAATACGTAAACCTTAATGAGATATTAGATAGCCTAAAAATAAATGTGATAACTAAAAGAACTCACATTTTTTCAGTTTTGCAAACAGTTAATGTTTCCATAGTCTTGACAAAACCTCCTATGCATTTAAAATTACATTTCAATATCACATGAGAAAATGAGGATACAGTCTATATACATTCACAACAAAACTCCTAAAATACACAAAAGATATCATTAACAAATTACTGAATCTGGCTTTGTGAAGATGGTATAGTAATTTATTTCATTTAGAAGTGATGAAATTAAGGGATATGGATAATTATTTGTATTTTGTTTAATTCTCAAGAGTCCATAAAACTTTTATGTTTCTCCTAAATAAATAAAATATCCACAGCAATTAGAAATAAACATTTGCCAACTTTTACTTAATATAGTCTTTGAATTCTTTATTCTTGGGTCCAGATAAGACACACAATCTGCACAATCTACATTTAGGTTCAGGAACTGCAAAAAAATAAAGTGGAGGAAACACTAAAGATTTATACTTTCTGAATACATCCGCAAAGTCCACATATTCCTCTGGGACAGTATCAGTAAAAAAATAGGAGGTGCATAACAGAGGATTGTTTATTTATTTTTATATAACATACATAAAACACTTCTTGTCCTAATATTTTAATTAATTGTCTTTCCAGTTTATCACATCTCAAACAAGGATATTCCAAAATAATTTTACAAAGAGATGAATCCATAACAAGCAAGTTAAATATTTCTGCATGGGCTATACTTATGGTAATTTTTAAAGAAGATGTAAAATTATCAATTAACCCCTCATATTATCTTTATTTTAAACTAGCCGTCCCCCGTGGCTTCACCCGCGTAGTAGTGAAACAGAACAAAGTTTTAAAATCAATAAACAAACAGGTATCGCTAGCTAAGTGGAGGCAAGGTCCGCTCCAAAACGTGGCAAGAGACAGAGCGATTCAAACGGAGGCTGGTGTGTGAGTGAGGAGGGCCCCACCCAGCTCCCCACTCCTGATGTCACGCTTCCCCCTCCCCTTGGCCCGCAGCCTCTCTCCTGTATTAGCGCGAATATATAACTCCTGCAAGCAAACTATGATTATCAGCGCGATGAGAGAAGTCATAAAATCAACTGGAATATTCAAGCAAATTCCAGAAAAAAACCTGATCTAAATCCGTTAAGTAGTTCTCTCATTTGCTAGTTAAGCGGATGTAATGTACACCCCGAGGCTGGTGCATGAGTGAGGAGGGCTCCACCCCCCCTCCCATCAGCCCGCTGCATGTCTCTCAGATTTGTGCAAATAAATCGGCACCGCAGGTGAACTATGATACTTAGCGTGAAGAGAGAAGTTGCAAAATCAACTGGAAGCAAATTATAGAAAAAAACCTGATCTAGATCCGTGAATTAGTTCTCTCGTGAAGAGCGGACAGAGAGACAGATGCTGGATTATATATATATGTAGAAATGTTGCTGGTATTGTTGCACTAGAGCTGAACTGTTCTGAAAAGCCCACTTTGAATCTTGTTTCAAGATCTCACTTGAAATTAATCTCTGGCTTTTCTTTATGTATTATTTTCAGTAATTATTTTGCATCTATGTGTTGTTTAAAATAGTTAATATTTTTACTTAACATTAACAACTGTCCTTTTGAATTCAGCTTCAATTAGTTGTCTTTTCTTTTAATTTTTTTTAACTATTTTTCTTTTTGTTAATATTTTTAAATACTTGTTCCTTATCTTCATCAATTCATTTAACTCCTAAGAAGGCACCTGCCAAACTTCTCCAAACAAATGATGTTATTTGCTAGGCTTTCTTTTAGTATTGAACTAAGTATTGCATTGGTTTTTTTTTTATTGTCTTTTATTTTATTTAATGCCTCTGCATATCCTGTATCTGTTTTAAATGTTCTATTTAGGAAACATTTGTATCCAATGTTACATATACCTGCTGTTTCTTTATAAGACTCTGTGAAGCGCCTTGAGCATGAGAAAGGTGCTATATAAATAAAATGTATTATTATTATTATTATTATTATTAAACTCAGTCTTCAAGACTCAAATGGTTGAGACACCAAGTTCAATACCGTAGTCAGATGGCCAAGGAGGACAAGAAAATAAAAACTCCAGTCAGCAAAATGCTGGAGAAAGTAAACCTCCAGAAGTAACAAGGCAAAGTGTCCACCCAAAAACAAAACAGGGTCTGTATAATTCTGACACTGGGAGCATTAGGTATGAGGCAGCAATTAAACCTCAAAACTGGGCAGAAAAACATATTTTTTAAGTGGTAATTGTTGCCACACTAACTGAAATACAGGGGTATATTACAAATAAATAAGGGCATTTTTCAAAATATACACAATAACATTTTATCAGAAAAGTGAAAATGAATTATTTTGTCTAATCAATAGCAGAAAAAAATACAAATTAAGCAATATTATTATTGTTTCAATTTTTTTTTCTACTGGAAAAGTTGTGAAATCATAAATACTAATATTACATTTTAAGCAGTGTATATTTTCAGTATCCATTTATTTTTCTCAAACAATTATCAAAACCCAAGAAATGAGTAATATATTGATCTGAAGAAAACATGTTTTATATAATTCAATGGTAGTCAAAGTGTTTCAGACTGAGAATCAGTTTGCTAAAACATACAGCAGACTACCTACATTTAACTGTCACTTGTTACTGTAATTTCACGTTTCAATTACTACAATTATTTTACTGAAGGCATTTTTGTGAAAAATACAAAAAAAAATTAATCTTGTGTTGTTAAATTTGCATTTCAATGCCTCAGATTTCAGCCAGTGATCCATAATAACCGCTCAGCCATGAAGATAGTATAATATCAGATTGGCTGACAAGACAAATGTTGCAGAAGGAGTAAACGTCACCACTTTCCACTCTGATATAAGGGAAATATAAAAGAGTAACCTGAGTGGAGACTACAAAGTGATAGAGTTTGAAGAAGTGCCATCTGATAAAAGTAGAGAGAACAATCACAACAAGCAAACAGGAGCAGGCCAGGAAGTAACAGCACTGAAGTAAAACTTATTACTGTCATATATGCATTGTCATTCATATATTCCATCAGTTACTGTATACAGCAGTATATAGCAGTAACTAATTGAAATATAAAGTCAATACTCTGATTTATGAGCCTAATATACTTATGTTGAGCGTTCATACATTCATACGTTTCTGCAGTATACTGTATAATATTTGCTAAACGCTAAAGAGGGCTCTGAAATGAAACCTTAAAGGCTTTTAGTGATTACAGCAGATGCACTGTTCGTAGATAATAAAAGAATGTGCTATATTGGGAGAAGGGAACCTAATCCATACATAGCATTGGTGAGCAGAACCTGGAAATAGCTCAATGAATGCATTAAATTGGTAAAAAAAAAAAGGCCTAATCCATACAGTACATAGCATGTTTGATGTCATGCTGGCCTTGCAAAGCATCTTGGGAAACTGGGAAAAAAATATTAATCTAAGCTGGCAGCTTAATTTCCAGAAAATATTCTGTGAAGAAGGTCGCCGCCGAACACAGCATATTTTCCACGAAAAATGCTTTGGTGAATTTTACCTATCAACATTATTTACCAGTTACAGTGCATCCGGAAAGTATTCACAGTGCATCACTTTTTCCACATTTTGTTATGTTACAGCCTTATTCCAAAATGGATTAAATTCATTTTTTCCTCAGAATTCTACACACAGCACCCCATAATAACAATGTGAAAAAAGTTTACTTGAGATTTTTACAAATTTATTAAAAATAAAAAAATTGAGAAAGCACACGTACATAAGTGTTCACAGCCTTTGCCATGAAGCTCAAAATTGAGCTCAGGTGCATCCTGTTTCCCCTGATCATCCTTGAGATGTTTCTGCAGCTTAATTGGAGTCCACCTGTGGTAAATTCAGTTGATCGGACATGATTTGGAAAGGCACACACCTGTCTATAGAAGGTCCCACAGTTGACAGTTCATGTCAGAGCACAAACCAAGCATGAAGTCAAAGGAATTGTCTGTAGACCTCTGAGCCAGGATTGTCTGAAGGCACAAATCTGGGGAAGGTTACAGAAAAATTTCTGCTGCTTTGAAGGTCCCAATGAGCACAGTGGTCTCCATCATCCGTAAGTGGAAGAAGTTCGAAACCACCAGGACTCTTCCTACAGCTGGCCGGCCATCTAAACTGAGCGATCGGGGGAGAAGGGCCTTAGTTGGGGAGGTGACCAAGAACCAAATAGTCGCTCTGTCAGAGCTCCAGAAGTCCTCTGTGGAGAGAGGAGAACCTTCCAGAAGGACAACCATCTCTGCAGCAATCCACCAATCAGGCCTGTATGGTAGAGTGGCCAGACGGAAGACACTCCTTAGTAAAAGGCACATGGCAGCCCGCCTGGAGTTTGCCAAAAGGCACCTGAAGGACTCTCAGACCATGAGAAACAAAATTCTCTGGTCTGATGAGACAAAGATTGAACTCTTTGGTGTGAATGCCAGGCGTCACGTTTGGAGGAAACCAGGCACCGCTCATCACCAGGCCAATACCATCCCTACAGTGAAGCATGGTGGTGGCAGCATCATGCTGTAGGGATGTTTCTCAGCGGCAGGAACTGGAAGACTAGTCAGGATAAAGGGAAAGATGACTGCAGCAATGTACAGAGACATCCTGGATGACAACCTGCTCCAGAGCGCTCTTGACCTCAGACTGGGGCGACGGTTCATCTTTCAGCAGGACAACGACCCTAAGCACACAGCCAAGATATCAAAGGAGTGGCTTCAGGACAACTCTCTGAATGTCCTTGAGTGGCCCAGCCAGAGCCCAGACTTGAATCCGATTGAACATCTCTGGAGAGATCTTAAAATGGCTGTGCACCGACGCTTCCCATCCAACGTGATGGAGCTTGAGAGGTGCTGCAAAGAGGAATGGGCGAAACTGGCCAAGGATAGGTGTGCCAAGCTTGTGGCATCATATTCAAAAAGACTTGAGGCTGTAATTGCTGCCAAAGGTGAATCGACAAAGTATTGAGCAAAGGCTGTGAATACTTATGTACAGGTGATTTCTCAGTTTTTTTATTTTTAATAAATTTGTAAAAACCTCAAGTAAACTTTTTTCACGTTGTCATTATGGGGTGTTGTGTGTAGAATTCTGAGGAAAAAAATTAATTTAATCCATTTTGGAATAAGGCTGTAACATAACAAAATGTGGAAAAAGTGATGCGCTGTGAATACTTTCCAGATGCACTGTATGTCACATTTCTAAGAAATGTAATCAATATGTACTACATCCTTAATATCATAAAAAATTGTGTACATGATCTTGCAGACACTGGCTTGGACCAAAAATTTTTTAGATACTGGAGAATCAACATACCTTTATTGTTGTTTGAAATGTGAGTCATAGTGATTGATCTAACTAGTCATGAACCACTTTAGATTTATCCAAGATTGCGTTTTTTGTGTTAAGTTATTCCTTAGAATACTGAATGTAGTTGCTTCATTCCAAAAGTCAACACATTTAGCAATCCAGAAAATCCGAGCACATTTCTCCAGTTTTGATGTCACTACACTGGTTGCCTGTGTCATTCAGGATTGACTTTAAAATATTGCTTATGGTTTATAAAGCCTTAAATAATCTCGCTCCATCTTATATATCGGAATGTCTGACACGTTATATTCCAAATCGTAACCTCAGATCCTCAAATGAGTGTCTCCTTATAATTCCAAAAGCTAAACTTAAAAGAAGTGGTGAGGCGGCCTTCTCCTGTTATGCACCTAAAATCTGGAATAGCCTGCCAATAGGAATTTGCCAGGCAAATACAGTGGAGCACTTTAAAACACTGCTGAAAACACATTACTTTAACATGGCCTTTTTATAACTTCACTTTAACTTAATACTGATACTCTGTATGTTTAATTCATCATAATAACTATTCATAGTGGCTCCAAAATCCGTACTGACCCCTACTCTCTCTTCTGTTTCTTTTTCCGGTTTCTTTGTGGTGGAGGCCTGCGTCACCACCACCTACTCAAAGCATCATGATGCTCCAACATTGATGGACTGAAAGCCAGAAGTCTACGTGACCATCATCATCAAGTCCTTCCATGAAAACCCTAAATACAAAGAGGACTTTTTGATTTATGTTAGGTAGATTGCCCAGAGGGGACTGGGCGGTCTCTTGGTCTGGAATCCCTACAGATTTTATTTTTTTTCTCCAGCCTCTGGAGTTTTTTTTTTGTTTATTCTGTCCACCCTGGCCATCGGACCTTACTTATTCTAAGTTAATAAATGTTGACTTATGTTTATTTTTTATTGTGTCTTCTATTTTTCTATTCTTCATTTTGTAAAGCACTTTGAGCTACATTTTTTTGTATGAAAACGTGCTATATAAATAAATGTTGTCGCTGTCGTTGTCGTTGTCCAGTGTGCACTGACCATCCTCATGTTTAATTGCTCATTAACAATGGATTCAATGGAACTACAACAAATCCCTATAGTCTCTGCTGTCTCTCGTACTTACTTTCACACTCCAATTCTCTGTTGTACTTTATTTCAACATTTTCCACATTGTGCAGTGATGAAAGCCAGCCTTCTTCAAAGACATGCTACCATGAAAGAATTCAGCAGCCCATCTTTTGATTGTGGTATAAAAAGGGGACTGGTGCTGGTACCAATCTTCTAGACTGAATCTCTAGAGATATATTGACAGAAATTCAAGTTGTTTTTTTTTCTGTCCCCCCTGGCCTTCTGACGTAATCATCGGACTGTCACTTAGAAACTTAATTAAATACATCCACTTTACCTAATTAAATATCTTTCTTATTTAAATGTGTATTATTTATTTAGTTTTTGTGTACTATTTATTAATTATTATTATTATTATCTAAATCGTATGTGTTTTTCTTTGCATGTAACTATTTCTTTAACATGTTAACATTTTGCGGTACATACTTTATATGAAAATGTGCTGTTGAAATACAGTAAATGATGTTGTTTTTGTTGATAGTTAATTCCGTGAGTTTCAGCAAAAATGTTGACTTGGTCTTAAAAATAGAAACAATACGGTACAGTACATACTGCAAATGCTACAAACATGCATTTCACATATTTTAGTGCACAGAAGGAATTATTTGGCCACTTACAAAATCAGCAGCATAGAATGTCCTTTTCAAGTTCAGGTTTGAAACCTTTGACATATCCATGAAGATCTTTGTGAGTGTGTGTGCAAAAATATCAGAGTAAGATCATAGAAAATTTGTGACAATGAATATAGTATTTATGTGGTAATGTATGCACACAAAACCATAAGCACCTCTAAAAAGGTCTGTTGTGAAAATTACTTACCATTCACTGTGAGGTGTACCCAGCTGCCATTATGAAAGGTGTCGTACTGCTGGTCTAACATCAGGACTTTACATTCATACCAGCCTTGATCTTCAGATCGCACCTGTTCAATGCGTAGAGAAGCTTTGCCAAAAAGACTAGACCTACCTAGAATGTGAAAAGAAAAAACAGTGAGAAATATAAAGTAAAAGAGTTGATTTGAAAAGGTAAGTTTGCTACCAAGAACCCATCATCATGGCCCAATACATTCAATATTTAATATGAGAAATTAATTTAATCATACATGTTACAAGTAATCATATATTTGAAGCTAAAAAATATTCCCAGTAAAGTTTGCTGTAATCCATTATTTTCTTGTTTCACTTTCACTTAATTTTAAAACTACTAAAGGTTGAATTGGTCACTTTTGCTACACCGCACACAAGTACAGACTGGGCAGGAGTACTTGGAAACACCTTTGACATTTTTTACCATGCTTGTTGCCTGTTTCTGACATTGGACCAAAGTCAATATGGTCATAATAATTTTGTGTTACTGACTGGTTGTCACCTTTGTCATAATGCAAATGACAAAACTACAATCAAAAAAACTATTTGAGCTATTTTTAAATGCTGACTTTGTCTGAATCTGCTTTAATTTGTGCAATAGTCACTTTATTGTGTAATGCAGATTAATTGACAACATTACAAAAGTGCACACATTGATAATAATTAAAACAAGAGCAAGTGATCAGGAGAAATAACAAATGCCACCACAGTAATCTCCCCCATAACTTCAATGTGGGCATGTATGCAGTTATTAATATTTGGTGTTGTCAGTGTAAAAGTAAGGTAATACTCCTGCTTATAATGGAAAAATAACTGTGTCATAGAAGTACTAATACTAAATCAGTTACATTTGGTGAAGTGTTTAAACTTTAAAAAACCTTTTTTAAATGACATGTATGTTCAGTCTGTGTAAGCACTAAAGAGGTAAGACACAAATGTTACTTTTAGTTAAGTTATTTTTGAGTAGTTTCTCACAGGACACAGAAAGCTTACACATTCCTTCACTGTGTGTCCATGAGTAATTGTAAAAAGTAATGAAATAAGCACATGTACAAAGACAGCATTGTTATTTGTTGTTGTTTTTGTTGTTTAAAAGAACTAATTGAGAAAATAAATGCATTTCTTCTCTCTTTGTAGTCTGTCGTAGGATTATTAGAACTTGATTACTTCTTAACCTCCAAAACTACTGGAATATGACTGGAGGACAGCAACTTCTCACTTCTTCATACTCATTTCCACTCAAGTCCAAATTTTACCTGTCATTTTATCTGCTTCATATAAATTCACCTTGATGACATAGTATCTTCACGTCCAAGGAATTAATATAGTTCAGTGTCTAAAAAATTGGGGCTTT
Organism: Polypterus bichir lapradei; assembly: GCA_026402145.1. Classification (NCBI taxonomy): domain Eukaryota; kingdom Metazoa; phylum Chordata; class Cladistia; order Polypteriformes; family Polypteridae; genus Polypterus; species Polypterus bichir. The sequence continues at coordinate 23,715,802 of JANRMT010062802.1, forward strand.
AAAATGCCAATCCAGAAATACTGATTACAACTGTATTATTTTATACACAACTACCTTAAGCAAAATAAATGCATCAATTGAGAATTATGCTATAGTATTAGTAGTGACTGTTGGTTACAATTAGTTTGTTGTACCTTTGACCATAGAAACATTTGGTTTTCGGTTAAAGTTTACTTTGAGTTCACTAAAAAAAAAACAGTGACACACATGAAATGTTTTCTTTTCATTGCATTAATATATTGCTTATCTCTTGACATTTTTAATAAAAAGAAAAACTATATGCTGATTAATTTTAAATTTTGTTATTTATATTTTAAAAATCTACTTTACTAAAACAGAATGGAAATGTAATATATAATGCTTAACTTGTAACTTTTTCTGTCACTAAAAATAAGTCGCTTTCACTATTCTGATAAGGTAAAATGTTATTTTGTAAATGTCCCTATTTATTTATAAAATGCTAATGGATTTCAGTCAGTTACAGAAAAAAATGGCCATGAAAAACATGATATCCTACCCTTTTTTTATATGTTTCATATGTGACTTTCACAATTCATTCTTTATTTATCTGAACTTATAGATTAAACTTTTGCCACTTTCTTCAAAATTCTATAAATACAGTATATCGTTTACCTTTTATTCAAGACAGTTATCAGAGCAATGTGTAATAAAATACGATGTCTCACTGTTGTATCCTTACAGGAATTAATTTTCACAATGTATGTAACTTGCTTTGTTATGGTTGTTCTCGCCTTATGATAGCTTATGCATTACCCTCCAATATGGTTACTTATTTTTTCAAATGGGTCGGTGCTGGTTTTGCACACATCAAAGGAATACCTTTTCAACCTATGGACTAGTGAAAGTAGAAATACAAGAGGCCATGCCTTGTCTCTTTAAATAGATGTATTTTTTAAACTTTTGCAAACTAACTTTAACAGGAATTAAGGTTTAGATCGTACCTAGGAGGGTATGAATGGCTTACATTAACAGTACAAAGTAGAGCAAAAAAAGGTTCACAAGAACAATAAAAAATATGACAGTATCTGCTTCTGTATTAACCTCTCATATACAGTGAAAGCAAGTCTTGTTCTGTTTTTTTTTTCTATACACCAAAGTAGCATTTCCCAGACACAGTGGGTCACTCAGTTAAGCTATTGTACCACATCTAAAGGATGTGCACTCCTGCTTCATGTCAGCCAGAACCCTATCAAAGCTGCTGTAGCACACATACAAGTAACCATTTGCTAAAAATAGGCTTTTCTATTAAAGAAAAAAAAACAAGCATTTTTTATTATTTTGTTTTTGCCCATCACTCTTAATATGTTTATGCTAGTTATAAATAACCTTAAAGACGAGCAAATCAAAGGTAAATATTGGCCCCAAACTGCGTAGAAAATGTACAATATTAAAGGACATGGGCTTTCCAAGCTGCTGCATTAATACATTTAAAGGACATTAGTACAGCTAAATCTCACTTGCCGGCTATGAGTCACAAAAATTGTACAAGGACATAATATATTTTGAACTAACAACTTCAAGTTCTATCAACCTCTCAATCAACAGACATAGCTGAAAAAGACTGAAGACACTGCTTAAATCTATAAGAAAAAATTTTACTAGATGTTGGTCTTGTTCTACATATTGAAATGTACTACTTAATTTAACTAATATTGGCAATCTTTAAGAGCTCATTCTTTTCAACAGCAACATTAAATGAACGTAAAAGATGCATAAATTCTGAGAGAAGATGCTTAAATCATTAAAACAGCTTCTGAAAAATGTAAATTAAACGGGGCTATGTGGGATTGTGCAGATTTACAATTGATTCTGTCTGCACTTTGTCTGGTTTAAACACTGAAATTGCAATCTAACTACATCAAAAATCACTTCATTGTCTATAAAAGCTAAAATATTTGAAAAAACAAAAACATTTAGGTGACTTCCTTTCTTTAAGCAAATTAAAAAAGTAAAGACAAGAATATGAACCTGTGATGGAACACTCTCAAAGTAGGCTGACACAAGTACCCACTACTAGTGTGTATTTAAAAAAAATACAATGTCAAACCATTTGAACATGTGTCATGTTAGATTAAGGACACTGACAAAGGAAATCTCAGAAATCAGCAAAACAATGTTAGAGCTTATCTGTTTGAGAGCAGGTACTATCAAAATACCCCTGAAACTCAGTATGCTGACAGTGCAAAAAGAAAATGAATGCAAGATACATAATAAACTGTGTGTGATATTTCTTTGTTTTAGTTCACTTTATTTCTTTACTGTACATCTATTTCCTTTTAAATAACATTAACATACAGTTAATTCAGTACACCAGATAAAATTCTACTTTTAATATGAACTTCACAAAAAAAAATACCAGCATTTTAAAAATTAATGAGAACTTACAAAAATATTTAATCTTAAAACACAAAATGTGCAAATCTGTACAGGAAAAAGAAAACAAGAAATCTGATTTTCTATTGGTGTGTAAATGACTAATGGTTCTGGAATGGGATTTCTAAAAAGCATGTGTACGTGTGTTGGTCAGATGTCCACACTTTTGTCCATATAGTGTATAATTTAATTACTAAGAAAAGGTTATTACATTTATGACTTTAATACTTGGCAAAACCTATTTCTGCATTTATTTTTGGGTTTAAAAATTGATCTGTTTGTTTATTGTTATTTTATTATATTAAACGTCACCATTTCGTTTGTAGTAACAATTGCATCAGGTGACGTCAGCAGGACATCTGTTTAAAATGGAAGAGAGCTATCCTTCTTGTTCAAGTTTCTGAATACCAAACAAATTGTGTAGCACTTTAGTATGATTTTCACCATTACTGATGTGTGAACTTATCTAGTTTCTTTATGATTTATGGTTGACATTTTGGGTTTTAGTGTTTTGCATTCATTGATTTTCCTTGTTTTGACCTCAGCCCATTTTAGACTCTGGTACTCTCTTAAATCCCTGTCCTTTTACTTAATTCTGTTACTTCATATGTTCTCAGTACAAAAACAAATATAATTTATTACATCGATTGTGTGCCAGTAAAGTATAGTTCCAGCATAGTTATTTAGGAAAAACAATTGTGTAGGATGTACCAAGTGTATTTGAATCATAAAAATGTAGACCATAGACCAATGAAAATATAATGAGAGACCTGGAACAGTTAGATGTCTAGAATCTTACCAGCATACTCTGGATCCACATGAGGAGGATAAAATCCAAACTTGATGAAGATAGGTATTGGAACTCCAAACTTGAACCACTCCACCACATATGGAGATTGCTGGCCACTTACTGGGTGGACCACGTCACATCCCAAGACGACGCTATCGCCGGCCCGAGCCGTCACAAACTGAGGCTCCTCACGGATTCCGCGGGCACCTGAAAAAAACAAAAACCACTGTGTGATCAGTTCTGGCTTTTATGTAACAGGCTTCTCCCATTTCCTGTTGAACAGCAAACATCTCCTCATCTTTATCTTTGGTATTCAGCTCAGTACTCAATCTTTCAATTTTTATGTTAGTTTTCTAGGTAAGACCATTCTCTATCAGTAACTAGCTCTGCAAGTAATCCAGGTAAACCCAATTGCTAATTCCGTTAGTCCTGTGTTATTCAGCAGGGAAATGTGGGAGAAAAGTGTTACTAACAGTAAGAATATTATACACTGTTGTGATGATGTGTGTGAAAAAGAAAGAAATGAAGAGAGGGAGAAGGGAAAACACCAATATGGTACCTAAGAGGTTTGCATAACCCAAGTCTGGAATAACAGGCATTAACACTTAGTCTGAATAGGTTTTGTGATATTCTTATGTACTTTATGTAAAAAACAAACACTATATATGTAAATATGTTATATGAATACGTATAACTAAATTAAATGTTAGCTAAATACATTCAATGGGCACTTCATTATTAAGTACAAATATCTTTTCCCAGGTAGGATCCATTTTTCCCTCCACACTAGTCCTTCAAAATATTTAAAAATTTTTAAAAATTCCTGAACACATTCATTAGGGTTTTTTGCACAGGCTGATGCAATAACATCATGTATTTCCCTCAGATTTTTCAGGGACACATTCGTGCTATAAACTTCTCATTCTACTTCATCCCAGGGGTGTTCCACTGTATTGAAATCTGAGTTCTGCAAAGGCCACTGGAGTATTTGAAAGTCACTGTTATTTTTGTGAAGCCATGACAGTGATGCTTTCTTTGTGACATGGAGCATTACTCTGTTGGATGTGGCCTTTTTAAAAAGGTAGAATGTAACAGTTACGCTGGGCATGATATACACAAAACTGTCCAATAATCCACACCTCAGACATCCATCGCCTATCTTTTTTTCTCAAACCACACTCTCCAAGTTTTCTACTGGCACATTGCTTTATGAACATAAAAAGGAAGTTGTGCATTTAATTCAGAAATCAAATAAAAAGATTTTTACTTGAAGACTGAAAAATAAACTCTAACACAAAGGATACACTTTTCAGAGTACAAAAACTAGTTTTTCCTAACCAGAAGGCTTAACCATAATCATAGTCCAAATGGAATCACAAAAGTCATTCACCAAGAACAACAGCAAAAACACTAAGATGAAAATGGAGTAAAGACAAAAGAGCAAGAGTCAAAACCAGCATTTCACACTAGTTCACTGGTTAATCCATATCACAGTCAAAGAAACTGATGCTACTGCATCATAATTAATCAGCTCGTACTGGGGTGGGGGGATCTGGGAGTGTCTTTAGGTAAGGTCCCATAACAACTCATTGCCTGCTTGCTACACCTTTCAGCATACAGTACAGGCCAAAAGTTTGGACACACCTCCTCATTCAATGTGTTTTCTTTATTTTCATGACTGAAGGCATCAAAACTATGAATGAACACATGTGGAGTTATGTACTTAACAAAAAAAGGTGAAATAACTGAAAACATGTTTTATATTCTAGTTTCTTCAAAATAGCCACCCTTTGCTCTGATTACTGCTTTGCACACTCTTGGCATTCTCTCGATGAGCTTCAACAGGTAGTCACATGAAATGGTTTTCACTTCACAGGTGTGCCTTATCAGGGTTATTTAGTGGAATTTCTTGCTTTATCAATGGGGTTGGGATCAGCAGTTGTGTTGTGCAGAAGTCAGGTTAGTTAGACGATCATTTATTTTTCAACAGGACAATGACCCCAAACACACCTCCAGGCTGTGTAAGGGCTATTTGACCAAGAAGGAGAGTGATGGAGTGCTGTAAATGGTCATGAAAATAAAGAACACACATTGAATGAGGAGGTGTGTCCAAACTTTTGGCCTGTACTGTATGTATGTGATACGGTTAGAAATAAACAAAAACATTTTCAAACAAAAAAATGAAATTCAAAGTAATTTAAGATATAAAAATTCAAAAATGTAACTTTAAAAATATAACCACTCGTAAACTACAAAAATATTCATAGGACAAAAAATTTTAGACAGACAAAATGGGTTTTCCATTTCTCAATTGTTAATTAAGGTTAATTAGGGTGTACAGTCAGGAATACTTTCATACATGGGGGCATACAAATTACAATCAACCAGTATTAAGGAGATTAAAGTGTGCCAAGAAAATATTCACCATAAGATTACACTACCACCATCAGTATGTACCATTGACATAAGGCAGGACAGAGATGGATTCAACATGCCCTGCTGTTTAAACCATTTTCAGTCCCTACCTTCGATATGTTGCTGCAAATCTGAGATTTATCAGAATGACATTTTTTACAATCTTCAATCATTCAATTTTGGTTAGGCTGTTCCCTTCGTAGCCTCATCTTCCTGTTATTGGCTAACAATAAAAAGCAGAATCCAGTATGGTTTTCTACTACCGTAGTCCACCCTCTTCAAGATCTGACACATTATGCTTTCAGAGGTGCCATTTTGTTGTAACGATCTGTTATTTGAGTACAATGAGGCCTTTTTGTAAAATTTCTATTCCACTCATTCCCCTCTGATCTCTTCCGTTAACAAGGTATTTCATCCACAGAGCCACTGACCACTGGAATTTTTTTTATCACACCATTCTGTGTAAATACTGGAGACTGCAGCCCATTAACATCTCAGAAAATCAGCTGTGTTTCAGCTGGAACTAGCATGTCTGATATTAATATTCACATAGTCAAAATTGCTTGCATATTCTAATAGTTGGTGAAACAACAACTTCTACAAATGTATCAACTGTGTCTGCATATATGGTAAATACTGACCTGCTTTCGTGTGATTGACTGTTTGGAACACTAGACTATTTGTGTTAATGAGCAGGTGTACCAAATAGGGTGGTCACCGAATCTATGAAGAATAATCAGTTGTTTAATTTCGTGGCACAACATTCATCAAGCCCATATTTCTAAGAAAAACAAGACCATTATCTCATCTTTTGTTTTCTGCCTGCCAGTTATGAAAAAAGCAATTATATACTCACTCACATTAGAATAAATAATTTCATGCTGGATACTACATGCGTGTAAACGAGCTCACTTTAAAAAGTGTAAAGGCCATGAATTGTGTGCCAGCAAGGCGCTGACATACTGTGTACTGGTCAGTGATAAATCACCCTTCTAAAGATACTTAATTTTGAGCTATTCCTATTGTGATGACCCATTACAATGATTTCAATATTTATGCAACATACTCTAATCAAGTGTCTCCCCAAAACTCTCTGAGACCCAAGTGGTGTTGATTATGGACTAAGCAGAAATGTTAACTGCAGCTTTTCCTGCAAGTCATCTTATGTGTTTCCATTCATTCCAATTAAGTTAAAAGATAATGTCAACAATCGCCTCTTTACACACTGCTCAAATTTTATTTTTAGTAAGGGATTTTTTTATATATATATATAAATACCAAGAGTTGTACATCAAGTGACATTTAGATGAAAGACAGGAATTTTCTTTTTTTCCTGTCCAATGCAGCCTTGTGATTGGCTGCTTTTTCAAATATGATTAATTAGGCCCCTTAGGAGCCCACATCAGCTATATGAGTGGCACAAGTGTCTAGAGGCCAATGGAGATGCATGTGTAAGCAAGGAAAGAACTGAAGCAATGCTGTGGGAAATGGCCTTTAATAAAGAGATCAGTGGACATTTGTTATCATCAAAAAGCTTAACCAAAAATGTAGACAAATGGAAACAGCACAAGCTACATGACAAAGGCCAAAGATTAATGCTAGTTAGCTGTTAGCTTAAAGACAAATACAACACTACATAAAACACACATCTTAGCACTACATAGAGTACCAAAGTGAATAGTTCAGGTTAGCAAAAGGAAACATACATTGTACCTACAGTAAATGTCACACAACACCACAGGAAAAATGATGGCCATTGAAGTGTTTGAAACTTGGGATTGTCATCTGGAACATTAAAACAGAGGTGAAAACAAAAATAGCCAGCTCATCCAAGGTTAATTTCCACTTTGTTCATAATGCGGTTAAGATATGCCCCTGCACCTTGGGACCCTAAAATTAAAAAATAGGTTCTTTAAATGGATGCATGAATAAATAAAAGAAATATCCAATTACAAATGGTCATAACTTCAAAGCAAAAGTATAAATGAACAAGTTATTCAAATGCTACAAAAAATAACAAAAGAAAGAGCATGCTCCTCCTTTATTCCTTGACCCTCCACTCAATTGACTGCTGCCTCATTAGTGTTACCTGTTAAGGTTAAAATGCTTTTTGTTGTATGTCTTCTTCATTTTTGTTTATGTTAATATTGTTGGCCATTAACTTTTTATGTATCTTTGTATATTCCCTTTTGCTCTGTGTGTTTTGTTGGTGGTCCCCCAAGAGGCAGGGCCACCTGCCCATTACTGTCCCTGCTTTTATAAAGAAACATAACAGAAGATACACAGATATAATGTTGCCTAGTAACACAGGTAGACTAAGTTAGATTAGAGATAAGCAACACATGAAGAGAGGGAAAGGGTGGAGCAGTGGTTTACACCTGATAAGTGTCATCTCTAGAGATTTAATGGTCTCAGTGATATCAGTTAATGCAGTTGTTCTCAAGTTTAGTCCTGGAGGCCCTCTGTTGCTGCAGGTTGCTGTCATATCCAGTTTCCTAATCAGTGAGCCATTTTTTCTCTAATTTAGCTCATTGTTTAATTAGCAAAGATTTCTAATCTCCCTCTTATTGTGCTTTCAAAAAAGATAGGTAGTAAGAAATCTGCTTATTCAAGAAATTTTGAAATATTTATAATTTATACCATAGTTTAAAATATTTAATTCTCTTTTATCATTTTCCTATTAGTTCATCTTTTTCTGTGGAGGTTTCTGTATCCTGATGACAATAAATGGCAAGCAGAGTAGAGACAAAGGCAATGGATTCCTTTAGTCTTATAGCTACTAGATACTAGTTGGTATCTACTAGTACTTATTAGTAGATACCAACTTAAATAACCTGAACATGTGGAAAAGAGGAATGGCAGTCATAATGATAAAAAAAATCTAAAATAACACACAAGATAAAAATATCAAATTTTCCCCACAAGTACAGTTAAAAGCAGATGTTTTTGGGACAGAAACTTGCAGCTACATGTTTATTAAATCACTAGCTAAATCACCTATACACAGTGTCGGAGATGGCTGGGGTGGCGACCCAGCTGGGACTCCCAGGAGGACCGGAGGAGGGCTTAAATCTTCCCTAGACCATGTGGGGGCGACTGCCCTGGTTCCTTTGGGGGCCACAGGTACAGAGCTTTGAAGCTCTACCCTGTAGGGGCCTGCGGTCACCGCCAGGGGGTGCCCCTGTGCCTTTGGAGCCCTGGACCTCAGCTCTTCCACCTCACCCAGAAGTGCTGGGGGTAGGAGAAGTAAGGACACCCGGAGTGCTTCCAGGGCTGCAGCTGGCACTTCTGCCATACTGGGGCGTGTTGGTGGGAGATTGCCGGAACACACCTGTAGCACATCCGGGTGCATATAAAAGGGGCCGCCTCCCTTTATGTGAGGGCTGGAGTCGGGAGTGTAGAGGACGAGGTCTTAGGAGGAGGCAAAGAGGCGGCCTGAAGAAAGGAAGGCAGTGTGTTGTGGCCAGGGCTTTGGGGGACTTTTGGGGTTGCTGCACTGTAAATAATGGACTTAAATAAACGTGTGCTGGGTGACATTAGCGTGTCCGCCTGTCTGTGTCCGGGCCAAGCTCCACAACAGGATCACCCTTATTTAGTGATTATTTAGCAGTGGTGGTTGAGCGTCACAGATCCAGCATCCTGGGCTTTAATCATACCCCAGGTAATGGTTTCTGTGCAATATGTCAATTGACCCTGTTGTCTGCATAGACTTTTTTTTTCTGGGCACTCCAATTTCTTTTCTGCATTCTGTGCGTGTGTGTGTGTTACACAACTCTACTGACACTAAACTGGCCTTCTGTAGTTGTCTCTGAATGTGCCTTGTGATGGACTAGCACCCCATCCAGAGGCAGTTTTTGCCTTGTGCCTAATGCTGCTTAGATGTATTACAACATCCACAACTCTGAAGTGGATAAAAGGATTTGAGAATGTTATTTTGTGTGCGTTAAAAAAAACTGAATGAACTCAACCTTTACAAAAAAAAACACAAAAACAATATATTCTGTTAGTGCATAATAAAAAAGGTACTGCTCAAAGAAAAATAACTAAAATAAAAAGCATTAAAATTTCAAAAATAATATCCTTTTTATTTCACTAGGCTTAGGCATAAAATATGCCCAGAACAAAAGATTTTAAAACTAATCAGTGTTATTATTACTACAGGTTGAGTATCCATAATCCAAAATGCCTGTGAACTGGCCTTTCATCAGTTTATATTGGCTACCTGCTGTCACATCTCAGAGAATTGGCCAATAGGTCAAGTATATCTAGGTCAGCCTTCACTTCACCATGGACACTGTGCTGGATGCCATTAATCCACCAATGAGATACTACATTTAGTTTCTGTATAGTGTGGGTGTACGTACTGTGATGGGCAGCCAGGGCCCATGCCCAGCTAGGACGCCCCTGCTGCATATGTTACAGGGGAGCAGCCATGGACAGCTCAATACCTCCCCCGAGCAGCCTCCCTGGCCGACGGTGATTTCCCAACCTCCTGCAGGGCTCCATGGGAGATGGAGTCCTCCACAGTCTGGTTGGGAGCTGGGGTGGCTGCTAGCGGGAGCTGCCTGGATTCCACAGCCCGGCTAGACAAATCTTCAGCCCCCCCTGGAGGTGCAATTGGGACCAGGTGGGCAAGCACCTGGAGCACTTCTGGGTGGGCTATAAAAAGGTCCAGCCACCACCACTCAGGGGCCAGAGTCAGGAGGAGGAGGATTAAGCTTGAGGAGGAGCGGTGGTAGAAGAAGAGAGAACTGTGTTGATAGTCTTTGTTGTGCTTTGGGACAGTGTTGGGCTGTGGGACACGGGGACAAACTAAGGGGATGCGAGGTTAAAATAAATCGAGAAGCGTGCGTACATACTTAGTGCATCCCCTCTCAGGAATCGAACCTCGGACGTGGGCGCTACAGGCGAATGCTTTACTATCGCGCCACTGCGTGTGGTTTATCTATTTGAGCATAGCAGTGTAATTCGGTTTTTGTTCAGCACTCTTTGGAACTGTTACTTTTTGTCTGCGCACTGCGTCAGTTCACGTGAGCCGCTGAATATGGTTTTATATGTCACTCGCTCGCTTCTAATTGTTTCGCTGCCTTCTTAATTATATAATGCATGTTTTCTAAAGCGCGTTTTGTAGCTCTTCCTGGCTTTCTACGTAATGCGTGATTACGTGAGACGCGTGATGATGTCATACGAAACTCCGCCCCTCCAGCTGAACTCCATTACAGTAAATGGAGAAAAACAACTTCCAGTTATGACCATTACGCGTAGAATTTCGAAATAAAACCTGCCCAACTTTTGTAAGGAAGCTGTAAGGAATGAGCCTGCCAAATTTCAGCCTTCTACCTACACGGGAAGTTGGAGAATTAGTGATGAGTCAGTCAGTCAGTCAGTCAGTCAGTCAGTGAGTGAGTGAGTGAGTGAGTGAGTGAGTGAGTGAGGGCTTTGCCGTTTATTAGTATAGATCCATGTCCATCTATATCAGGTCAGGCGCCTTTTGTTACAGTACATAAAACATAACATGTTTTTGCCAACATAAAAAAGCAATTTGCAGTATTGTTTAGTTTTCCTAACATAATTGGAGTAATTTACTGCACTAATATTGCATTAAGGGTAACTAGCAAGAATGAAGCTGCTTTTGTTAATCATAAGCAGTAACATTCCATTAATGCACAGCACAGGTGATATGTTTTGCTTCCAAAACCACCAAGAAGCATAATTAAACTGCCGCACAGCATCTATCCAGTACTCCCAACTCTCTCCCGATGGTCAATCGAGTGATGGTACTTCATTGCAATTGCTGCTTCATAGGGCACCCCATCCCTGGTTGTCGATCGTGTCTCCTAGCTTTGTGGTTCTACACAGAGGACAACCTGCCTCTCACAACTCAGAATGAATAAATCCATTTGAAATCTGCACCTCACATTCACTCAGCAGTATAAGAAATTAGAGCGAACACAGGTGGCATCACACCAGCAATCAAAAACTTTTGGATTTTAGAACATTTTGGGTTTTGGAATTTTGAATTAGAGTTACTCACTTTTTATTTTTTTACTATTATTATATTATGATTACTTGGTAAAGAATTAAACTAAAACAATCAGTCTTCAGTCCTATGAAAAACTTAGTATGCTTTCAGTGGTACAAATGGTGGCAAGGACACTGTTTCATTATTGTGAATTGCTAGTTAGCTTGTAGCATGACATCCTAAAAGTGAATATTAGCATGGTAAATAATGCCAAATATAGAATATAAAGAATATACAGAGCCCTCTAACTATGTTCTTGAAGTTTCTGATGAGTGTTGTGCACTGTCACCAGACATGCACACTAAGATAAAAATGCTGCTACACGCACAAAAGAACAGTCTTCAGTATAACAACACACACACAAACTTACAATGTTACAGAATTGTGGATAGCTGAGTTCCAAATTATGGGAAGCAAACAGTTCCCAGCTAAGACTTCCACTTGTTTGGCTCTCGCTCATGAAAGGCAGATCTGTCCCCCCACTTCTAAGAAGCTTCTGTTGCCAGTAGTGTACTTCATTCCGGACGCTCCTCTAGCCTATATTCTATGCACCTGCATACATTTCTTTGGTCAGCAGACATACTAGTTTATTTATAAATTAGGAGAAAAAGTCACAAAGGAACAGAAAACTTGAATCTGCTCCAGATCTTGGACCTGCCAACCCACTGCAGATGGCCAGTATGGTAATTATAGAGGGAGTGTGAGCTGGTGCCAGTGAAGCAAAAAGATGCAGTGATACATAAATATTAGCCACTTGCTGCACCAATAACACAGAAAATCATAAAATGATAACATGTCCCTACACAAAACAAAAGCATTTTGGTGATGAAACTTTAAAATAACAAGCTGAACTGAGAACCACCTTGAGTGTTAAGTACAGGGCTCTCTAACAGCTCTGAAATTTAAATGAAAAAAGCCTTTACTGACTCAGTGAAAAGTCAGTGCCAAAATATTAGCAACAACTGTTAACTATTAACAAGCATTTCTTTAAAACACTGAGGTAGTGCAATGGTTTTCAATCTGTGGGCCACTGTGCAAGGGGGGTTGTAGCAATCTCGGCAAGGCGGATATTCTTAAAAAAATCAGTTCCATTTTTAAAGATTGTCTTTAAATTGCCTTATGTAGTTTTTTATTTAAATAGACGGGTAACTCAAAACATTCAATTGTGTAAAAGTAGTCTTTTATCATTATAGTTATACATTAGAACAGTGGTCTTTAATTTGTGTGGTATATATGTATATATGGTCTAAGCAGCAGTTAGACTGTATGAAAGAAAACAAAAAAATAAAATATATTGGAGGTAATAACTTGTACTTTAAATGACTGTTACATGGAGGCTGAATTAGAGTCTCCATGTACAGCCTCTCTCTTTCTCTGTCTGAGGTCCAGTTTGATGAACTTGTGCGGTGTACAATCATTTTCAGAATAGTTTTAGAAACTGACAAACTAAGACAGGAGAATATATAATGAGGGAAAATGACAAATGTTAATTAGTAATAATAAAAATATAAATATCTAACAATTCATTTTACTGTTTTGTTTTAGACAGATTTGCCAATGTTTGATAACAGGAACAGGCTGAAAACAAATGCAAAACTGTTCTTAAAGTTATGAAAGCTGGAGCTCAACAATAATGACCCTATAAAACATCAAGACACTAGGGACCATGAAGCAGGCATAGCCTATACAACTGAAATTGAGTTATTTTCTTCTTTTTTGGTTTAACCTGAAGTCATATATAACTTGGGTGCAGTGGTGGCTCTGAGGCTAGGGATTGTTCTGATATTGGGAAGGTTGCTGGTTCAAAACCCGTAAATGCCACAAGTGACTCTACTCCATTGGGCCCTTGAGCAAGGCCCTTAACCTGCAATTGCAATGTTGTGGGTATGATTTTAATCTACATCCAGCCCAGCTAACAGGTCCTCCAATTTACAGGGAAAACTGGGGGTTTGGTGGCAGGATTGGCACTCCAGCTGCTGTAAAAAAAACCTCACACTGTTCCAGTGTGGTGCTGAGGTGTCACATGCTGTGCTTGGTCCCAATCCGGGGGGTGTGGTGGGCATGACAACACGCTTTCATAGCTTGCTCCCAGCCCTTCTCTCATAGGTAACTTGAGGCATGTTTCAACTTCTTTTGGTCTGGACTCAAATATACCTGTATATTTTTTTTGTAAATTAAAAGTATGGAAATTTTAGACTTATCTCATTTTTTTTCTGAAACGGTGCTACTGTGGTTGCACTAAAATAATTCTTAAAAAATCAATTTGTTATACAGTACAGTACATATTAAACATTAAAAGACACACACCACAAAAAACTATCTGTATTTATTTGTTTAAATTCCTAAATAAAATATTAAAATATTAAGGGGAGGGGTGGGAGTTAAAGAAATACCTTTAGTTGAGGGGGAGGGGGGGGTTACTTCAAAACATTTCAATTCCTAGAGATGATACGTCAAGAAAACCAGTTAACTATATGGGCCTAGTGATATCATGTGACATTTGATCACATATGCCTCAATAGTTTGCCATAGATAATCATTTGCTTTGATTATTAGGACTATTATTAGTCAAAATCATGCAGTCTGACTACTTTTAGCATTATCCAAGATCCAAGTTCATGCTCTGCTTCAGGCCATTGGCTTCATATTAGTGGGGGACTCTGACCAGATGAGACAACATTTTGCAGGACTTTGACTTCAAAACTTTTTAGAACCCCTTAGTGCTTTACCAATTATTTGAAGTTTGCTTGTCCTTCCTTACAGTATATCCATATAGGTTTGCTAATAGGTCATCACTTTCCTCCCATATCCAAATGTTATGAAGTTTAAGTTGGCTGGTAACCTTAAATTGATCCTGCATTAGAAAGTGTGCTTTGTAATGAACTATTGTCCCATTTAGAACTGTTTGCACATCTTGCCTCACTCTTCTTATGTTCAGTTCTTCTGGGATAGACTTCTGCTCCCCAAACCCCACAGTGAATTAAGCAAGTTGATAAGATTACATTAATAAAAACAATAATAATAAACTTTTAAACTTGAAGGATCCATTTCAGGTATTAAGGGAGCAGATCTTACCCCAGCAGCTTTATTTATGAATTTAAAGCCAACATTACATGTACTAGCCCTGTATAAAGTTGCAGTTAATTTACAGGGCCATAAGAGTAAAATTAAATAACAGACCACTACCATATGAAAAGCCCAAATGCACTGGGGGTGACAGAGCAGTTAGCACAGCTTCCTCACAGATTAAACATTCTAAATTCAAATTCTTTTATCAATATCAAGTTTCCAAATCCTGTCAGTTTCTCTCCATTAGTTTGCAACTCTAAATTCTCCTTGTCTTGTGATGGACTGAAAGGTTAGTTCTTGCCTTGCATCCCATGCGGTTGAGGTAGGCCCTGGCACCCCAGACCTTAAATTCAATTAACTGCCTTTGAGAACTATATGCATTTCTTGAACCAATATTGATGCCTACAAATGAAAAGCAGTTTATTCTATCCTATTTCATTACAATATGAGATGTAAATTCCCTACACATACTGGGCATTATATTTTCCCTCTTTCTCTCTCTGTCTGTCTATCTATCTACAGAATCGCTCATGTGCTCTTCTGTTCATATTTTACTCATCTACTTTCTATACTGTACTGTTCCAATAGGAATTGCAAGCCAGTGTGGCAGCGCTATTCACGGAGAAGGAATCAGACCTTAACGGGACACAAATACACGACATGACAACTCCAAAACCAAATATAATGTCACATTACTAGTTTGGCATATTACATTTGCAAAACTTTATCCAGTTATTATTGATGTATCTTATTCCCTGACCCCCTTCATGGTCATGGGGAGGTGGATCACAGTCTTGCAGCACTAGTTACAAAGTTAGGCTTTTTAATGTTCTCATATACAAAGTATAGGGAAAGTATGGCAATTGCCCAAAAATTCAATGTCGAGATTTTGATGAATCTCAAAGTTTTAAACCTCCCTGACTTTTTTGTATACAAATTATAGGGAAAGTATGGGAATCCTCTAAAAATTCCATTTTGAGATTTTGATGAATCGAGACGTCTGAAAATACCATTTTTGGAATTATTTCCGTGTGTTTTTCTCTGTGTATGTGTGTATGTAAACATGATAACCTGAGTAGGCTTTCACTTAGGTCAACCAAATTTTGCATACAAGTATTAGGTAGAAAACGTAGGGGTAGTTCCACAAACCAGAAGAGGTACTTTATCTTTTATTCATGCTGCTGCAGAGTCCAATTTATTCAACATTACTTTTATAATAATGGTTCAATATATTATTGCTTTGATTTGATTTCTTGTTGATGATTTTTTAAAGTACATAATATAAAAATTATAATCATTGTCTTGCAGTTTACTCCTCAAATATCCATCTCCATATCCGAGTATAGCAGAAAGTCTTGGGGAGACCACTCCCGATTTTTTTATTTTTTTTTCTAGAATGGAAAAGACAAATCAAAACCACTCACTTTAGGAGAAAAATCCACCTGTTGAGTTAAAATTATTTTTCTCGAGGCTCACACGCTTGAAATTTAATCAGGTAAAATACTATAAAAGTTACTGAATATGAAGAGTTAATGAAACATAATATGTCTTTTAAAATTAAATATTTTTAATTTATTGTCTTTCATTTTGGACAGCATCTTTTTATCTAGCACAACATTATTACAACTGGTTCTTGCAGTCCAAAGTATCACGATAACTAGTAATATCTACACTGCTTGAAATGTAAAATTTGCATCAACGTATAAGTTATATGAATGCCGAGTAAAGAAAAACATCGTATTTCTACACATTGCAATGTTTATTTTATTAAATTATTGCAACTGTCAAACTAAATGGTCGCAATTAAACATCACGGAAAACGCAAACAAAAACCGGTACATTTAATTATACTCACTGGTCATGTTAGACGATTAAAGTCAGATAAAATGTGCGCTCGTTTAAATGACCTCCGACAGCGTTGACGTTTGTCTTCTTTTGAGCGGGTGGCGAGCGATGGGCGGGACTCTGCGCGCGTGATTACCGCGCGTGCACCACTAACCTCTTACCGCGCGCGGTAATATCTCTCTCTATCTCTCTCCCTCTCCCTCCTTGAGGCTACTAATAGTAAAAGCGCGGATTTTATTGAAATTGCGTGGTCATGCAGGAGAGCGTGGCGGTCTGGCTGATGCGGGCAGTCACACAGGCGCGTCGTTAATTTTAGTAGCTATTACGGGTTTACACCTTTGGGCTGACACCTTTCTTAAAAAAAATAAATGAATAATAATAATAATAACGAACACCTGGAGCAACAGGTGAGGGGAATGGGGGACGCTACGGATTTGAATTTGTGGAGTCTGGTGCGTAAAACAGTTTTGGAGATCAGAGGCCCAACAGCAAGACGGCCAAGGCAGGCAGTTGCAATTCACGTAAGCATTCATTGCAACGACAGATCTACAGTAATACCTCTGATTTGAAGCCTCGCGTCGACACACTACAACGGTACGGTCGGAAACCACCGTTTTTGGCAAACCCCGTTGCGAGCCCGTCAGTGTTTTGTGATAAACTTTTCTTTTTCAGTTTCTAGTTAAATGCAATCAGAGACAATTTCAGAAATAATGATGAGCATTTACATGTCTGGAAGCAAAAACTGGATAGCCTGGGTTGTTTATTTCTTGAGTCTCCCCAGACCCCACTATAGTCAATAGGGCTAGTTCAGCCATACGCTGAGTGGGTAACAGTGGGAAGAGGATCGATTACAATACATCAAAATGTAGTCATCTTAGTAGTCCTGACTGTTCATTAGAACATCAGAATGATTTAGATGAGAACAGGCCATTCAGCCCAACAAAGTTTTATCTATCCTCTTAATTCCTCCAAAATAACATCATGTTGAGTTTTGAAGGTTCCTACAGGCCTATTGTCAACCACACTACTTGGTCATTATTCTATATGTCTATGATTCCCTTTCTGAAGAAAAACTTCTTAATGTTTGTGTGAAATTTACCCTTAACGAGTTTCCAACTGTGTCCCCGTGTTCTTGCTGATCTCATTTTAAAGTAAGCGTGGGTTTGAATCCCACCACTGCTTGGACTCGAGGATAGCAAGAATTATAAAGAGTCCAATATAAGGAAACACCAGCATTTTTTATTTACACTCCTTCAGAAAAGGCTAGTGTTTCCTTATATTGGACTCTCTATAATTCTTGCTATCCTCAAGTCCAGTTGCCTCAGGCACGCTTACATAAGCATATACCTGTAGATCCACTGGACTAATTCCCTTCATAATTTTAAACACTTCAATCATGTCTCATCTTAACCTTCTTTTGCTTGTAGTGAAAAGAGTAAACTCTTTTAATCTCTCCTTGTAACTCTTCCACCATAGCTCAGCAATCAGCCTAGTCGATCCTCTCTGGACTTTTTCCATCACTGCTGTGTTATTTTTGTAGCCTGGAGACCAAAACTGCACCCAGTACTCCAGATGAGGCCTCACCAGTGTGTTATAAAGCCTGAGTATAACCTCCTGTGGCTTCTTAATGGCTACTGAACACTGGCAGTTGAAAGTGATGATTCCACTACAACTTGAGTGCCTTGAACATGGGAAAGGTACTATAAAAATAAAATTTATTATTATTATTATTATTATTATTATTATTATTATTATTAACTCCTATGTCCTTCTCACAAGGTGTGCTTTCAATGTTCAGACCTCCCAGTTTTTCCTATGTGTGATACTTTACATTTACTTACATTAAATTTCATCAGTCCAGGTCCCTCTGTAATGTTTCAATAGATTCTAGGTTATCTGTCAATCCACCCATCTTGGTATCATCTGCAAACTTAACCACCTGTTATTTATTTTCCTATTCAAATCATTTATATATGTTAAAATACATATGACAGGTTGGATTGGTCTCAGAACACAAAGGGACTAAGGACAGAGCAGGCTCTTATTCTTTAGGTGACTGCATTCGTTTAATCTGGGTAGTGACATCTTTCACATCTTCTACAAATCTGTGATGGCCAGTCTGTGGTGTGCTGGGCTGGTTAACATCACTTCAAGAGAGGACCGCCAAACCAACAAGCTAATTAAAGAGCAGGTTCAGTTATGGAATATACTGTGGATCCCCTTGAGTTAGTAGCAAAGCAGAGAATTAAAAGAAAACTGAGCACCATTATGAACAATGCTGCACATCATTTCTGTGACACATTAACACTGAGGACATTCAGCCAACAAATTATTCAGCAGAATTGTGTCAAGAAATGCATGGGGGCTCCTATGTGACTGCCAAGCCTGAAGTTTTCTTTCTTTTTAGTTTTTTCTTCATTTTTAGTCATTCTGGTGTGTGTTCAGACCATTGTCTGTCTGTCTGTCTGTCTATATATCATTAAATTCTGAAAAACTGCAAGGATATATATTAAAAATAATTGATAGTCAACAAAACTAGCATGGAAATAGACCTTCTGAAATAATTTAACCTGGCATTTATTAAGCTATTCTGAAATGTGCCATCAAGAAATGTCCCACTATGAAATATTACCAGCCTTTATAAAAGGACAATTTTGAAATAAAACCAGCAAAAGTGAAATTAAAAGTAAGTATATTATTGAAACAAATGTTCCATGACACCTAGAAAACTTTTATTTTCCATGACTTTTTCACAGTTTCATCAATCTTTTATATATAATGTTGCAGTTTTTCAAAAC
Source organism: Polypterus bichir lapradei (assembly GCA_026402145.1). NCBI lineage: Eukaryota > Metazoa > Chordata > Cladistia > Polypteriformes > Polypteridae > Polypterus > Polypterus bichir. Next base: position 23,735,135 of record JANRMT010062802.1, read on the forward strand.
TTAATGAACCATTTATATATATCGCTGCAGTTTTCCATGTGATTATTTCTCCCATAAATGTTTTTTCTTTTCACATTTTGACACAAATGGCATGCCATGTATGCCGCATTGGGCAGCTGTGCTGTAGGCAACTCACCTGACTTGCAAGGCAATGCTATCAACAGAAACATTTGAATAATCAAGTAAATATAAACTGAGAAAAGATTTGTTTTCTTGCAAGACCACAACCACAAGCATAAAGGCAAAGCTACACAGGAATGTCTTAAAAACATTAAAATTCTGGATTGGCCAAGTCAGAGTCCAGATCTCAATACAATGGAGAATTGATTGCTGGACTTAGAAAAGGCTGTTCACTCACAAACCTCATGCAAAAAGACAGAGGCTGAGCAGTTTTGCAAAGAAGAATGAGGGAAAATGGCAATGTGCAGATTTGCAAGGCTGATAAGGAGAGAGAGGGAGACCTGTGCACAAAGTCTCAAGGCTGTGATTTCTGCCATAGGCACATCTATTAAATACTGTTTTGAAGGGAGTAGGAACTTATGCTATCAATTATTTTGTGTTTTATATTGGTCATTCATTTAGATTATTTTGTAGACATCTGTTTTTTCCTGACATTATGTTACAATGACTTTTTATCTGTTAATCAGTGTCAAAAAATCCAAGTTATTGTAAATCCACTGTGATTTCATGTTGCATGATAATATAATGTGATAACTTCTGAGGGGGTGAACACATTTTAAATAGGTTCTGTAATTTCTTTTGAAAAAATACATTTGCAATAGAAAAAAAATAAGACTGGATTGAAGCACACAATATCCTATTGCTCTGCTTGTGCTTATAGACTCATACTCGTATGTGTCAGTGAAACCTACATATGTCTTTTATTTTACTAAAATAATTTTGCTGCTGACTTGTTATTGTTCATAGTTGTTCATAGTTTGATCTACTAAAGGACAACTATATATTCCCTAAACGCATGAAATCACTAAATCCTAAAGCCAGTGTCAGCCTCAAGGCAATCACTATGGCAGGATTATAACTCCTTCAATCTCAGTAAAATCATGCTTTTTAAAATATAAGAGAAAGCACAATGCATGTTACCTTAGCCCTTGTTCAGATAAGATAAAGCGCAGACCAACAAGTAATCTGTGTGTAAGTACTAAGACATCCTACAGCAGGGTGCATCTCACTAGGAGGCTGAATTTAAAACATGTTTTTATCACAACTCATGCAGTGCACACTTCTTAATGTAACATGATGAGATAATGTCACACTTTGCGGTTCTGCACCAAGATACTAGTCAATAGGTTGGACATTAGTTATGTTTTAATGAAATGTGAGAAAGACATATAGACTAACTAACTAGAAATTAAGATGGAATAAGAAAGTTAAATATGGGATACATTTATATAGTCTGATAAGGCGCTATATATGCGCCCGACCCAACACAGATTGGACATGGAGGCACATGTATAAAATAAATAAACTTTTATTTTTCTTCAGCTGGAGGGCACATCTTCCCTGTGTTCCCCAGCCACAACACAGTCGCAAAGCACCAACACACAAAATTAATGTACTCTTCTTTTGCACCACCACTCCTCCCAGGCAACCTTGTCCTCCACCTGACTCTGGCCCCAGAAGGGTCCAGTGCCCAGAAGGGTCCAGCAGCTCCTGCTGCAGCACCCCCTGGCAGTGCCTGCGGAACCCAACACAACACTCCAACCCCCATGAAGCCCCAGGGGAGTCCGAGGCACCACTGAAACCCAGGGAGGCTGCCATCTAGCATCCAGGGGGAGATGTTGTGTTTCCCATGCTTGCTGCCCTGGAACATATGCTGCAGGGGTGTCCCAGCCGGGCATGGGCCCTGGCCATCCGTCACAATAGTTATAATGTTATATACAGTTACACTGTAAAAATGAAAATTAACAACATATATCATTTTTTTCACATCTCCTTGCCATGATTGAAAACGTGCCTATCCATTTGTGGAAATTGTGGACCACCAAGGGGCACACCAGCCACCCCAACCCCGACACAGACAGACGTGGGACCCAGGTGCAAACATACAGCACAGTTCCAACATAAAGCACCACACACTTTCTTTCTCTTTCCTTTTCCCTCTCTGTCCTCCTCCATTCTTCCTGGCAAGCTTGGTTCATTTCCACGTACTCTGGCTCCCCAGAGTAGTGGCTGCTGGCCCCTTTTATAAGGCACCCAGAAGTCCTCCAGGTGCTTGTTGACCATCTTTTGGCAGCACTGGCGGCACCCACAGACCCAAACAGGACTGGACCAAACTCCAACTCCCATGGAGTCCTGTGGGAGTCCAAGATACCGCTGCAACCCAGGGAGGCTGCCACCTAGCACTCCGAGGGAGGTGACATTCTGGATAAACTCCCTCCTCTGGTCTTTCTAGTGTAGAGGCGTCCCATCCAGGGACACCACAAAATGCACATTTTTAACATAACTAAGTTATTCAAACACCATTGACTAAAATTGAAATGCATTTCCAGCTGATCTGTATCTGCTGATGTCTCTAAAGTATCCTAAAGTTAAATTTTGTCTTTGAAAGGCACATCTGAAATGTTGCTATTAAAAATTCTACTGTAAAGTTCAACAATGAAGCAGACACAAGTGTGTGGATTACACAAAGCTCTTCAGTAAGAAGGAATTTAAAATCTATGTCTCCTTTCAAGTGGTAAGACATTATCTGTCTTTCGCTTTGCAGAGCATTCCTCTCCGACTCCCTCTGTTACTTCCTCACTCAAAGCTGGATTATACAATGGGCTCAGTGTACAGGGGCTAAGGAAAATCTCCAAAAAACATTTAAGGCTCAAACATCTGCTGAAGACTCCAAAACCCCACTCTTTTTCTGCTCTCACACAATGTAATCTCTGAGTTGGTTCAGCATTGCCAAGAAAATCAAATTTAACGTTTTACATTTTTATGGTGCTTGCTATAGACATATGTATTATACTGTGAGAATGAAAGTACCTAAGATTGCTCTTATAGGATTACTCTTGTGTACACACAATATATACATCTATATCTGAGAGTGACACAGTGGTGCCTCCTCAGAGCAGCAGGATTTCTTTCGAAATTTGCCTTCTTGACTTCTGGCAAGGGCATTTTTTGAATTGCCTTTCCCAAAATTTCTTGCATTTTTTTCCCTTAAAGTTTTTTTTTTTTTTTGTGGGGGGAGTTTTTTTCTTTTCTTCTTAAGCAGTCAAGGCTTTTGAAAGGCTTTTGAAAGGGGAGGTCTGTCAAAAACAGTGCCTGTTAAAGCCCATTGAGGCATTCCTGATGTGATTTTGGGCTATGCATGAATTGTTGTTGTTCTCCTGGATGTGCACACTTTAGTATTTGCATGTTTTTTGTCATGTTAACTTGGGTTTACCTGGATCAGAGGTTTTGGCTTTCCTCTGCAGTCTTCTCTAATAATGTCAGTTTGATCAGTGGACTAAGATGGCCAAGTATATATGAGTCCATAATAGACTCAACGCCCATCTGTTGTGTTCCTGTTAGGCACTGACTTTAAAAGAGCAGGAGAATAGATGGATGGTGACTGAAATCTTTACTGAATTGATCAACATGGGATTTTAAAATTTCTTGTATAATGACCAGAGTTTCACATTGTTGTTTAGTATGAACCTCCCTGGATGACAGATGCTCATTCTGAGAGATTCCAAAGGGTCTTAGCCCGTTAGCCACTGATGGCTGATGCGTACTAATGTAAAAATATACTAACCCTGTGAATGCTATTAAAAAATAAAAATCACATATATGGAAATAATATCAAGCAACTATCCATCCATCCACTTCTTAATCCGCTTGTCATGGTGAGCAGCCTGGCATATCAAGTAACATTGAATAAAATTGAAGAGCTTAGTTTCAAAACCAGCTAACTCCATTTTAATAAATTTGGAGAAAATACCCTTTTTTAAATGATATGCAGCACTCCTAATCTGAATTATAGAAACAATTTACACAAAATGAAATAATCCATTGTGCGCAGTAATGGCATCTATCCATCTGGTATTCAGTTTCATATTAGCTAAAGCAAAACAAAAGTTAATGAAATAAACCCAACAATTTTGTGAATCTTAAATAATGAAAAATTAAGAAAAAGCAGTGAATGAATACAATATAATCTAACTGAGAGACACGGGTGTAAAACCCATGAATGTTGAACCGAAAGCTCCCATGTGTGCACCCTTAAACAGAATAATGTCATTACTTGTGTTTTAGAATGGGGGGTTCTTGCACTTTATCTAGCATACTGTATTCATTCTCACCCCACTGGATGTTGGCAGTGTGATTATCTTATACTGGGGCTCTTTACAGTTTTATAAAAGCAGACATTAGGACCTTAACCTTTAACTAAACCAACGCCCAGTTTATGGAGTAATTAATCTATGGGCTTTCTTGATGTTCTGTTTTTTGATGGCACTCTTGAATACGGCTTCTACCACTACATCATCAGAGATATCTTGGGGTGGAAATGGAATGAAAAAATCTCTGCAGTAAAAGGAGGTAACACATGCATTAAGATACGTCTTAGACTAGTGGCCTCAGAGTCTTAAACAGATCTAGAGTTTTGTATCTTCAGGTATTTTTCAATAATCATCCAGTGCTTTTTAATAATTTTTTATTTCTAATTTTTGATTTTCTTTATTACTATTTTTTTTAAACTGTTCAAGTGTTAAAACCACAAGTACTCCTCCCTGTCAGTTCTTGCCTGAAATAGATTATTTTTATGTCAGTTCACCAGTGGCAGAAAAAGAGCACAGCAAATTAATCCACAGTAGAGTATAAAATACATAAATCCTCTGACATAAAAACATACATATGCACAAAATATTTACTACAGTATGAAATTGTTATGTATATTATATTATTTACTATGTGATCATGGACTACATTGTAAATCTTTAAATCTAGAAAAACGTCCACTAAGAGCCCCCCATTTTTGCACCAAAAGTCCAGCAGTTAATTCACATCATTTATACCCAGGATTACCAGCATATTATGGGATAATCCAACCATCCATTTCAGAGTTAACCATTGATGTGTCCTTTAGAGATAATTATAGGACTGCCAAGTTAACTTTATACATCATTATATTGAGAGAACAGAAAATATGTATGTGTATATATATATATAACCAGAGGTACTCTATAAATTAGCACAAGTTACAGTACAACTTGGAAAATCAAAAAGTATCTTGTCATTGAATAATACTTGTCATGCGTGCACATCTAAGGAATACCCTCCAAATTCTTCCAAGATATGTGCTACCATGCCGGGCCGTGATGGGGTGCTGCCATTAACTGTCTTGTCTTTTTCTTTCTCCAAAGTACCGAGAAACCGTGCCCAATAAGTGCAACTGACTCCACCCATTCCAGTCTCTGAACTATAAAAATGTGCCCGTCTTTAAGCAGGTGTCACTTCTTCACAAATCGACCAGAAATAAGGAGCTCCACAAATTTACCAAGGCAGATTAGAGAGAATAATTAACAGCAGCCACCTTTTTTTTGTGTGGCAACTATTTTGTTTCCTTTTTTCACTATCATGCATTTGTTTTGTTCTGAACTTAAAGTAAAAGGGGGCACCCTAGAAATTTTTTCTTAGCAAGTCTGTTATTCCCTCAGACGATCACATACTATAGACTATGTCAGTGTTTCCCAACCTTGGTCCTGGGGGCACACTGTGCCTGCAGGTTTTTGTTCCAACCAGATTCCTATTCCAGATTCCAGTGACAACACCTGATAACATTGATCTAATTTAATTAGCTGGTATTATGTTTCTTTTATTCTACATTCAGAAAAGCACAGCAGCATGATTTTTTACATTTATAAGACATTTAGAAATATTTCTGCTTTTGCTATAGATTTATATGCTTAACTCTCCTTTGTTGATTTCATTATATTTTGCCCTTTCTCTGTGCAGTTTTTCCCCTTCATTGTATCTTATTAATGACAATTAAAAATGAGCAGAGCAGACAAGCTGGCAAACAACACTGAATAATCAAAGGCTGTGACTACTTTAGCGTCAGATCAGACAGAATAATTAGTAAATAATGGATTAATTAAACAATTAGAACACCTAGAAAAGTAGAATGAAAATGAAGATGAAAATATTGTTAAAAAGAAAAAAAAATACATTATTCCCATATAACTGCTTGGTACATTTATATATATATATATATATATATTTTTTTTTTTTTTTTTTAACCAAACAGAACTTGGGAAATAACTGCTCACTTAATTAGCCCAGGAATCCAATTAAAAACAGAAGCTGGTTGGAACAAAAACCTGCAGCCACAGTGAGTCCCCAGGACCGAGGTTGGGAAACACTGGACTATGTCAATATACAACATAGGTCAGTCAAAGTGACAAACATATAAATACCACCATTGCGAAAGCCAGGTTATATTTAACAAAATGTAAACGCTTGAAACAATGAATAATAAATAAAAAAAACAATACATTATCCTCTCTTTATTTTCAATTTAATTTTTGTTGTCTTTATTAATTTTATTGTTTCAAATGTTTACATTTTTTATATAAATAATGTTTATCATGGTGGTATTTATATTGATTGCTGGAATAGCCTATGTTTCATATGAACATGTGCTAGTGCAACAATGCAATATGTTTTGACTATGTACTGTAACTTCTGCTTCAAACATGACAAACCCAAAATGGCCTATAAAATAAAATCTAAAATAAATCCCAGATCTATTTTTGTGCAATATATCAGCCCAGTGAACCTTGCTGAGGACATCATGTTGCTGTCACTCATTTAATTTTCCTTTACAGGAGTAGGAAAGTATAGTTTTATGATCCACCATTAGAAAATCCAATAGATCTAGCAGGATGGCCAAAATTTATATTCCTGTTCAATGCAAACAACATAATCCAAACATGAGCAATGTGAAACATTTTGAATATGTTCTGAAATTCATCCTAAGAATTTTTTCTTTATGTATACTTTTGTGCTCTTATGCATGTGTTTGAGAATGTTAGCATATCTAAACATGCACTTGATGTCCAGATGTGAAATGTGTTGCTTCAGAAGGACAACAGTATGACAGAAGAAGAGTTGGCAAAAAATACATTAAAGACTTTCTGAAAGCCTTATATGAAGCATGGGGGGTTTCTTCCATAGTGTGGGGGAAGCATTTCAGCCAACAATATGGGCCGGGGTCCTAAAGTTCAGTCCACAGTGGACTGCTGGTTTTTGTTTAAACCCACTTTATTAATGTGAATCCAGTTACTGCTGATGAGGCAATTACTGCTCAAGCAACACTGTTATGCTTGAGTTAAATTAATTTGCTTTTGAAAATTCTAAACTTTGAATTACTTCTTCTCATCTTGAACAGTTGCTTATTTTCTTAACCAGCTGCCAATAAACAATGACTTGCAAGTGACAAAGGAACCAGCAGGTCACCATATAACTTGGTCCCACTGTGTATTCTTCATGAAATGTCTATTTTTGGAAAGAAATGGAAGAGTGAGGGACTGAGAATTACTAACCTGCTCCGGGCCAAAAATCATTTTTGAAAAATCTACACTACAAGAATGATCTGATGTGGCAGAATGAAAACACTGCCATGTCATTAAATTACTCAAGTTCTGTTACTAGCAAGAACTGACTTGGAAAAAAATAACTGCATCCATTACTGGTCTTCTAGGACTAAAGCTGAACATTCTTCAAGTAGGACATCTGGTAAAAATCAATGGAAGGGTGAACGCTGAGAAATGTGGATTTTGATTTATCATGCTTTACCTTTTTGGGGAAAAAAAACATCAATTTTCAGCAAGAAAATAACCCAAAACACTCTTCAAACAGAGTGCATGAAAGTCTGCAGATGGAACACCAACAGTATTTGATTGGCCTCCTCATTGCCCCGACCTCATCGTAATTGAAACTGTGTGGAATCACTTGAACATGAAAAACAGCAAAACGTAGCCAAAGTCAAAATAATAGTCATAGCAAGTCCTGCAAGAAGCGTACAAATTAAACAGCAGTGTGCCAAATCGAATTGCTGTAGTTTTGCACTCTAATTGAGGCCACACAAAAATACAGACTTGTTTGAAGTACAAGAAATTCTTGTTATTTTTTTATTTCATCTGTGTTTACTTGTGTTTATTCTAATAATATAGAGCATTTTCACAAGCAAATACTTGCCAACAATTGTTCTTTTAGGTTTTGAACTAAAATGTAAGATAAAGTGCATCAACAAATAACATGTTTCTTTTTATTTCAAATTTATTTAAATTAGGAAGAATGCAAGTTCTTTTTCACGACACTCTATACCATATCTACTATATAATAAAACACTAAGGTCTGTGTGTCAAATTCCTCAGAGTGAAACTTATCAGTCAGTTTTGCTTTGGTGATGCGACGAAAGAGGAAGTGCAAGTATGAAATGCACAAGTAGGAGAAAAGGCGCACGCTGACAGAATCACCTTCAAAAATGGAAAGTATAAGACCAGACCAGAGATAAGAAAAGGCACCTCAAAAATAATGACCGAGTCCAAGAAATGTGCTTTACAGGAACACGGTCAAGAGAGGGAGTGGCGGTCATGAGAGATTCAGACATACTTCCCCTAGCTCTTCATATCTTAACTCATTCTTGAGGCAGATTGAAGACTTAAGTGCCAGCTTAAGTGAAAAATTAAAGAAAACGTACTAAGTAATTGCAACACAAACACAGACTTAATCAGTTTTAACGTGAAAAGATGGCGACGAAAGAAGAGAAGAAGCGGGCCGCTAGGGTGGAGAAAAGATGAGCTGCTCTGGAAGCAGAAAGCACATCAACCTCTGAGCAAACGAGTGGTAGACGTACAGAGAAAGAGGATGAAAAATATGAAAGCTCAAGTCAAGTGTATTTACTGCATATTATCGTGCAGTGCGCCATTACTGGTCTTCTTATATAAGAAGATATATTTGTCTCTCCAGGATTTTAAATCACCTGTAGCTCACAAACCGTTTGAACCATTGACCTGAAATTTGGTATACATGCACTATGTGATGTCTAGTATCCGCTTTCGGGGTGATGATTGACCTCCAAGGTTATTCCTCTTTTTATTTTTAATTTTATTTTATTGTAGAATCAACTCTCGGCAACGGCCAATAGGGCGGCGTGCGGCGCATGCGTACAGGTACCGTTCTCATTCCTACCACCTTTGCCGTCACTTCCTCTACCTCTTCATATCTTAACTCATTCTTGAGGCAGATTGAAGACTTAAGTGCCATATTAAGGAAAACATACTAAGCAATTGCAACACAAACACTGACTTAATCAGTTTTAACAGGAAAAGATGCTGATGAAAGAAGAGAAGAAGCAGGCTGCTAGGGTGGAGAAAAGAAGAGCTGCTCAGGAAGCAGCAAGCGCATCAACCTCTGAGCAAACGAATGCTAAACGTACAGAGAAAGAGGATGAAGACTATGAATGGTCAAGTGAAGTGTATTCACTGCTCCTTATCATGCAGTGCGCTGTTACTGGTGTAAGTATAATAATAAAAGTGCAAAAACCATGCAGTCACGGAGCAAAATCAGGGAAGTAGGCAATTCTACAACGATAAGTTTTAAGTCTGGATTTGAAGTTGGGAAGTGAATCAATACTGTGGATCGCTTGAGGGAGTGAGTTCCAAACACGAGGAGCATTGAAGCTAAAAGGCCTAAAGCCCATGGTAGATAAACAAGAAAAGGACGTAACAAGAAAGTTTGAATATGAAAATCTAAGAGTACGAGCAGGCATATAAATGTGTAACAGATTGACAATAAATAAAGTAAAGAGAGTAACTTCTGGATGGACCAGAGATCAGCTTATCCACCTTAACAAAAAGGACAAGTGTCTGTGTGTGTGTCTGTGTGTCTTTGAGTATGTCTGGTTGCTATGTCTATCCAATATGGGATTCATAAAAGCAGTGCTAATGTTTGTGATGCACCATCTTTTGGAATGTCAAATGCAATCCATTTTATTACAACATTCACTAGAAAAATACATTCCAATAGATGGCTTACTGCAAACATTAACACTAACATTAACTCTTTGACAGCTAGCAAAGCTAGTTTATATACAAAACAACTACACCAAATGTATGCTATTGCGCTTGTCAATACAATTATGGTGTTAATGAGCAGCTGTTCAGTTGTCTTATGACCGGAAGGGGTAAAATGACCCTGAATCTAGTGGCGCAAATGCTAAAGTGTCCGAGTGGAAGGGAGACGAAAGTGACTGTGCAGGATGGCTAAGGTCTTTAATAATTCTGTTTCCCCTTTTAAAAGTGTGTTTAAAGATGTTTTGTACCATTAACTTCTCTATTGAGTTCACCATCCTATATAGTGCTTTACGTTCCTGAGATGAGTAAGTGCCATACAAAGATGTTATGCAGCCAGTAAGGGTGAACTCCTCTGTGTGCTTATAAAAGTTGCAGAGCACAGACAGCAACATCTCAATACTTGAAATTTGTGAAGCCATTGCTGATGACAGCTAAGATACGCTGTGCATGTATTAGCTCATCAGCAACAGTGACTCCAAAAAAATGTAACTCTGCTGACCCTCACCACAGCATCCTCTCTAATGCAAATAAAAATATTGTCTGCCTCCTGCTTCCTGATGTCTATGGCCAGGTTCTTGATTTTGCTCATAATAAGGGAGAGATTACTGTAGTCTTGGCATCACTGTGTCAAAAGGCAATCTTGTTCCCTGTATGCCATCACAGGTGTGTATCATCAGCAAATTTAATGACAGAGTTAGAACTGTATTTAGAAAATCAAGCGAGAGATGTCTAAACTGTCTGGAATTTTATTTTTACTTTCCCCTCTCAGAAATCCTTCAAAGTATTTTGTCACAGTGGTAGGAACGGCTGTTAGTTGTTATCACTCAGATGGTTGACTTTTGCTTTTAATGTTTTTCTCTTGACTGTGAACTTCTGTATCCTAGTGACTCACTGAAAATGTTCATTAATGAACCAGCTAATTGTTTTCTGCAGGTCTTTGAAATGAAACCAGAAACTCCATCTGGATAACTGCATTGTGACTACTGAGTCATTCACAAAACCCTCCTTGCATTGCTCACAAAAACTTAGAAAATAAAATTGTGTACAACTCACATATTGTCACTATCAAAAAGCCCATAGAAAGAGTTAGGTTTATTTGCATGTACAAAATCGATGTATACGGGAACGTCCAAGTGCTCATAGACCTATATACAGGCATTTACAAAGTAATTTGTAGGTTGTAAGTGAAATGGTGGATGGACTGGCATTCTGACTGAGACAGAAGGTGAATCCTTGTCCGGCTAGGACGGATCTTAATTTCTATCCCAGTTGGGATAAAAAAATAATGGGTGTACTGGGGAATCCTAAACAGTTCTTCCCCCAGTATGAGAGGGTGAAGTGCTCCTCTGACTTGGCCCCCAGTCTGGACATATGCAGGATTGCCTGAGACTTTTAGTTTTAATGGGTAACCCTTTCCAGGGTCCTTGGGTGTTGCCAGGGGGTGCTCCCTAGATTGGGACTCATCCATATGAAGTGCTTCCATTACAGTATACGAGGCCGTGGTTCTGGAAATACTCTCAGGTCTAGCATAAAAAGAAGCCATCTTGCTTCAAGGGTTGAGTGAGAGGTGGGTGGCAAAACTCAACTAGACACATTGTGCTCATTAGAGTTTGTGGTGTGGACTTTGAAAAGATAAAAAAGGGTATTGGGAATAAAAATATTTATTTGCACCCAAGACTGTCTTGGTGTACTTGTGTCTGGGGTTTACGGAGTTGGTTGTACCACCTGGAAGCCACAACGTATAGACATACAAACAATCACACCACGACAGCCATGTAGACATGTTTATCACAAATCCACAAGCTGATGCAAACACACACACATAAAATGTGTCTTGCTTGCACACTTGTACATTTGTCCTTACTTGCACACTTTTTCATGCAGTCATATGTACACAAACAAATTTAAACATATACACACATGCACATATAGGCACACACACTTGAGACACTGCATGTGTTTGACTGGCTTCTCACTGTCTGATGTTCCAGGCAGTACCCCAGAATGAAATCCCAAGGTGACTTAAACATAAAAATCAGCTGGGCATAGAAGGGAAATGAGAGACAGAACATCCTTCTGCCACCTTAGTGAGATGCTTCTCACACTCCATTCTGTGCCACTCAAAAATAAGATGACAAAAACATAAAGGACAAAAATGGGGTGAGTCATAACTGAGCCAGCTGTTTGCTCCAAATACCCCCTGCTGGCCACTCCCAGGGGTTCCTTTGTATCCAATTAGCACAGGGCAAGTGAGAAGTGGCACGCAAGGTGACGTCAGTACGGCAGCAAGAAAACATCCAAGGTAAGCAAGCTCTGGATGCCTGTGAGACGTGGGCACAGACGGGCACAGAGGTGACTCGGCCATGTGCAGCTACCATTGGCTTTACCCGCCCTTCTGCTCTTCTGCACGTTTTCCTCCTAATTACGGCAGCTCGTTTGTCAGCTGCGCGTGTCACCATTGGCTGGAGCTGACATCATGGCCTGCAAAACAAGGCTGACATCATAGTTTATATAAAGGAAAAGCAACAAGCAGTAACGAGCTGCCTGCGGCTCCCCAAAGGCAACCTTACAGCTTTACAATCAAAGTCACTTGAGGGGAAAAAACAGCTATGCAAGGATCAAGTTGGAAAAATGACACACAAAACATCAATAAGTGCACCACTGGAACGGTCAAGCAGAGGGCAGACTGATTACAGACTCCTGCAGGAAACAACCTGGCTGTGTAGCAAAGCAGGTTAATGATGGCTACATCAGTTTGTCAATCTGTGAAAGCTGGTTAGCGACAGCTGCAGGCATCAATCCATTTATCTATGAAAGCTGGTTAAAAGTAGCTCCAGGAAATGTACTGTATCTAGGAGAGCTGGCTAGCATCAGCTCCAGGAATCACACCTTTGAAAGCTGATTTAGAGGAATTTATTTACCTATTAAAGCTGATTGGAAATGGCTGCAGGAGTCCAACTTTTTTCTTGGCTCAGTTCTTTGTGCTGTGACTGTCCACTTTGCGCCGGTATATGGGGCGGCCTTTCACACTGTCTTCTCAGCAGGCATCTCATCTCATGTATTCTTTCACACTCTCGCTGAATGCTGTCCTTTCTGATCCCTTCCAAACTAGGTTCTGTGTTCTGTCTAATTTAGAGACCCCAAGGAATTGATGGAAACAAAGACACTTTGTGAAGTGTGCTCAAAGAAAACAAAATCCACTTTAAAGGCAAATTATGAAAGCCTCCTCCTGTTCTACTGAATTACATTGTAGGCAGAGAATAAGTGAACTCTCACATCACGCTGGCTTGTGTGACCTATTTATAAGATTATTCTACTGGCTCATTTTTAATTAAATGACACAGTTCCATACGTTATACAATCAGTGTACCTTATCGGCAGAATTTGATTCTGGTTGAGAGTACACAGCCTTCCATCCACTTTGTTTTAATTTCTTTTATTCATTCAGGCACATTTTAGTCATCACCTCTTTTATTTTGTAATTGGTCAGATAAAGTGCCATTAAGCAAATGTTCCTTGTGCATTTGCTAACATTCTGCCTAAAGATGCATTTATAAACAATTTCTGACACAATGACAATTGTGCTTTCAGAAATAATCTATTCAGAAGAAATAGAAGAAGAAGAGACAGTCATCTGACATTTACAGTCTCACCCCGGCAGTAGCTATTTTTTTTTTCTTTATATTTACAAATGGCTTTCAGTCTGATGTACTAGTTTACCTCGGCACCATCATTGAAACGCTCAGTCTATACTGGGCCAGCTTTGGCCCCCCAAGCAATATGAGCTAAACATGCCAATGAGAGCTCAATGCCACCTTACCAGCTATAATACGAGCTCATTGTTTTCTGTTGAGGCGTACCACTATGGCTGCTGGTTTCCATCCCAACCATTTCAAAGTCAAAGTCAAAGCGAACTTTATTGTCATCTCAACCATATACAAGTATACAGATAGGCGAAATTGTGAAGCTCAAGGTCCACAGTGTAACAACTTGAAGTGCAAATAATAAATTAAAAATAGAATTAAAATTAAAATTTAAAATTAAAACACAAGCAAGACAAGACATTGTGCACAGACAATACAAAGAAGTAGCAGCAATATTGACGTGTAGTAAGCAATATGAACATCGATGCAATGTATGGGATTTGTATTCTAGATACATAAATATAGTCAATAGATATGTAATATAATAAATAAATTAAAAATACAGAAATTATCATTGTATGATAATATTTGTTTAAGACATGTGTAAACAATGACAAGTCAGAATGTTTCACAGCAGAAGGATTTTAAGAATGTCAAAATCCTTAAAGGTCAGTATGAGATTTTCAGTTCTTTTTCTCCATGCACACTCGTCTTTGCAGGAAAGTGGCCTGCATGTATAAAAGTTCTGTTTTTAGAGGTGGTTGAGGTAGTGTGGAAGATCCCAGGGGGCAGCATGGTGTTAAGGAGTCTGACAGCTTGGGTGTAAAAACTATCCTGCAGCCTGGCAGATCTGGCTCTGATGCTGCAGTATCTTCTCTTGGATGTCAGAAGTGTGAAAAGTCCATGTGAGGGGTGTAAGGAGTCCTGCACAATTATTTATTACTCATTCTCATTTTAATGTAATATTTCTCTTCCTATTCCAATAAACTTTTGGTCTCTTTTATAAAATAAGGTGGCACAAATAATGGAATGTTCAATTCACTGTTCTCATAGGCCATACCATAAAGTCGTCCCTTATGCATTTCATAGACTTTCTTTCTCTTACCCTAATTGCTATACTTTTTTTTTTTTTTTTTTTTACAAATGACAATACATAACAGACACTACAACTAATAAAAATGCCCTAAATAAGAGATGTTCATTCACATTCCTTAATATCAGTGCTCTATTTAATAATAAACACCTGTAATAGAAAGGGGTGCTCTATTAAAAGTAGCCCTTGTAAGCAAAATTAAACCAAGAGACCAAGAAATACTAAAACAGATGATTTATTTAAACAACTAAACTCAAAAGAGGTAAGAACAAAGAAAAATAAATAAAGTGGAAAATGAACAGGAGGGACAGCAACAAAACCTATAATGCTCTTGAACCCCTGTTTGACAGGTTGAGTGGATACCTATTTGCCTACCTTCTAGTATTACAAAAAAGCTCCAGTCTCACATCTCACCTCCTAAAAAAACTAAAACTATTACAATATGCAAGCTTTCGAGGAAACTCAGGCCCCTTCTTCATACTGTATATATAAATATATGTGTGTGATATATATATACTGTATATGGGTATACCATAAACACACACATAAGCATACTGTACATACCGCATATGTAGCCCATTGGCCAGTGCACTGGTTAGTGCTGCTCCCTCACAAATCAGCCATTCTGAGTTCAAATGACGTACCCCATTGCTGTCTGATTAAAGTCTGCATGTTCTGACCACCTTGCAGCCCTCCATAGCTTCACTGTCTCTTACTTCCTCTCTATAAGGAGGGCCTGGCAACAAACTCCAAAGAAAACCTGAGCTGTGAGGCTCAAGTGCTATACATTGCATCACCAAGTCACCCTCAGAGTCTTTAAACTTTCTATCAACTAAAAATGTCAAAATCAGCTAAATCCATCTTAACAGTTAAAACTGTAGAAAAAAGGGAAAAAAAAACAACAATGGTACCCCCAGGGTCCCAATTTTGGGTTGGAACATAGTCTGTGGTCTTCTCCTGATTAAATGAGAGGTGTGCAAATTTTGGTAGAGACTGGTCCAACAGTGTGGATTTGTATACCAGACCTACACATACATACACATGCACATATATATTTTACATATTTTTAATATATATAAATATTCTTAGGTCTGAAATTCAATCTGATTAATTGAGTGGTTACCCACCAGGAAATGCTTCTGGTTGGTCGGCCAGCTGGCAAACATCCACCACGTTTTCTCAGTTGCAACTGAGAGGATATGGCGGATGTTTGCTGAGTGGCTGACCAACTACATCTGTTACCTGGTAGGTAACCACCTAAATAATCAGATTTCGATTCAGACCTAAGAATTTAATACTGATCTTCACCCTGTCAAATAAGCAATCCGGCCGCCATGGCGCAACACCAGAGACTTTGCCTCAGCCACTGATGTCTGAGGTTTGATCCCCATAAGGGGATGCAAAAGTGCATACACCTGGCAAGCCCCAATAAGGGTGAAATATATGTAATTTACTGTTTGTATTATTTGGCAGATACTGTATCACACTGCACTGTGTATACATTATGAAGGCTAGGGGGCACCACTGAGCCCCAAACCCCAAATACAAATGCACAAAACAGTCCCAGGTTCAAATAAAGGGGTTTTATTATAAAAATACTTTTGTATAATAATTATATAAGCTGTCTCTTCTTCTCTCTCTCTCTCTCTCTCCCTCTGCACTCTTACTCCTCCAGGCGAGAATTGCCAGCCTCTGCTCCGGGCTCTGACTCGCCTAGACAAGGTAGTGTGGTATTTCCAGGAGTATTTCCAGTGCCAAGGTCATACAGAAGTCCCAAATAGTAGGCAGCGTAACTCCCTGCAGTGCTCTGTAGCCGCAACCACGGACCCCAGCAGGGCTGCTCTACTAGACTACAATTCCTGGAATTCCAAACAGTTGTCCGAATGGGTACCAATACACAGGGAAGCTGCCATGTAGCATACAGGGGGAGACAATAAGCTGGAAATGCTGCTCTCCCCTGTCCTTCCATTTTATTGGCATCCCAGCCAGGTTAAGATCCCAAACATTCCAGCTGGGACACTGGTCCCAGCATGTTGTCCTTCACAATGTATATTATACACACAAACATACACACACACACGGAGGTCTTCCTTGTATGCTTTGTCAAGGTACGTAATAACCCGCTGGGATGAGAATGGGCGTTATCTCCAACACTGTCATCTCCTTCTTCCCCCACTGTGTGGAGAAGATGCTAAGTAAGGGCAACTAACCCCACCCTTCCAGTTCAGCTGCCATAAAAATTAGGCCTTATTGGCATAAGCAACAGTGACCTTGGCTAAATCAGGCTTGAAACCTCTTTTGTTTTGATACCCACATAACAGGAAGAAATACACCCTAAAGAGTGTTATCTTTGTTTTTTTTTTAACAATAGACAGGAAAACCTATGCTTGGAGCTGCCATTCCTACACCCAGCAACAATATACAGTATATACATTGTCACACACAAGCGCATGGAACGCAGACAAAGGGCTTAACTGAGGGTAAGATATAGAGTCTCGGAGTTGATGGAATGCTCTAATGACTTTCTCCCTCTTCTACAGATCATCAGAAGGGAAAACCAGTTGAAACTCAACCAGCTTCCAGATCCCCCTCCAGATCACACCCTCCTACTGACCTCATTTCCGCCAGTTCCCTCACAGTTCCCTCCCTCTTCCTGCCCCCTGGCTATAAAAGATCAACTGTTTCACCTTTGCCATTAATCCCGTTTTGGACTCGGTCCTTTGTGACTACTTTATTGCTACTCAGTCTTGCATTATTGTTGGTGGATCCCCAAACCTTTTACTATTTGTCTCCCTTATTACAATATA
>JANRMT010062802.1:23753148-23767147 GCA_026402145.1 Polypterus bichir lapradei
TTATGGAGCTATAAGGTGGACACTGTCCCATTGTGCTCTGTTCTTCATGTTAGGAATGGAATGAAGTGTTTGGTAACTGACACTTTCATATAGGAGCTGAATGTGGGTGGTAACTACTTCTACTCTAGGGTTGGAGGCCAGACACCCAGGGATCCAACAATACTAAGAGATCATATAGAAGACAAGAAAAGAAATGCCCCAGGCTGAAATACGCAGCATTGCTTCAGTTTATTATCGCTTTCTTCAATTGGAGCACTGCTTAATGCCTGCAGGCAAACATGTCATATTTAAAGAAGAGCCTCCAGCATGTGCTTACTGGACCAGCAGAAAAGAGAATGGAGATGTGTTCTTCTTTCAGAGGCAGCAATTAAAATACTGGCACATGCTGCTGCTTCCTCATCAGGTGTGAGGGACGTTCTTGCATTCATAGAGTCATTTCACAGAGAAGGGCCTCAGAACTACAGACTGACTTTCAGCATTTGACTCTTAATGTGTGTATATGTATGTATGTATGTATGTATTTATTTACCTACCTACCTACTTATCTATCTATTTATGTTTATTTAAAGAGCTTCTGTAAAAAAGCCAAATTTCCACCTGGGGACAAATAAAGCTCTTTCTACAGTATATATTGAATACTTTGCTTAGAAATTAAAATGAGTCCCTGTTTTATCTAAAAGATTCCATAATGTGCACAAAATAGAATGCTTTGTCAAGAATCTTGCGATGATGTATCTGTGAAGAATTCTACATACTGTATACAGTAAGATGAAAAAGTTGGATTGATACTTTTGTTTGGTTTGTAAAACACCTTCAGATGCTGTACTAAGCGACAAGTGCTATATAAAATAAAGATTAATTGACTTATACTGCTATTTGCTTTCTAAAGCATCTTGTAGTACTAGGGTGTTGTACCATGATAGCCATTATGAATGCAGAGAAAAGCCAAGCAAAATGACACCTTTTATTTAGCCAATAAAAAATTTTAGTGAGCCAATAAAAGGTGTCATTTTGCTTGGCTTTTCTCTAAAGTATCTTGTGATTGTGTGCATTGTGGATGGCTCTATATAAAATAAAGATAAACTGATTAGTACTCCTGTTTTTATAAAGCATCTTGTAAAGTTGTGCTAGAATTCAATATAAAATAAAGGCTAACTAACTATTTATTCTGCTATTTGATTTATAAAGCACCTTGTGATGATACAGTCTGTGAAGAGTGCAATATAAAATAAAGACTGATTGACTGATAATCCTTTTCTGCTTTACAAAGCTCCTTGAGACAGTGTGATGTGTGAAGTGTGCTATAGTAATTTAAGACTGACTGATTGATACAACCGTTTGCACTGAGAATACCTTAATATGAAATAAAGCAATACATTTAGAGTTCTTTATTTAGATTGCTTGGCTTCAGAGTTAACTAGAACAAAAGTAAATTAAAAAAACAGTAAGCAGAATACCCAGAGAGGAATGGAGGTAAATTTCTGAAAACAAAAACAAAAAATCAAATAAATAAATATGCAAATAAATAAATGTGTTTTTAAACGTGACAATAAATGAATAACAACAATAATAAAATAAAAAACAAAAATAATTAAATAAATACAAATGATATGTGAGCATGTCATGAAATATATGCTTTTGTTGCTTATTTCTTTACATATTTATTCAATTAATTATTTTTTATTTATGTCAGTGCTTGTTTGCCTTGGGAATCCTGTTGGTTATAAGCACACTCAAAATTATGACTGTGTATGTGTATAACAATTATGGAAGCAAGAAAAAAAGTTAGCCAGAATGACGCAAAAACCAACTACTTTAATTCAAAAAGCTCTGAATTCATCTTCAAGAGACTGCATCTGCCGTATCTGCTGTAAATGTGGCACTTGGTGGCTGGAGACTTATGTGCCCTCTACCCACGATTCACCAATCAAAACGCAGGACTCGTTAGGCCTGCCCTCTCAACTTTGACATGTGTTTTCATTTCAAGAAATAGTTTATGTTGTGTATGGTGTCAATAAATACAGAAAAGTTTAATAAACACATAAGGAAATAAGCCATATATTTTATAACACGTTTTAAATATTATCCACATTACCTGTCATGGATAAGTTATTGAATAAATTTAAAAACTGTTGATATCTCTTGCCCTGCGTGTACATTCAGTTCCTTCCCTCTCATGACTGGCACTCCTTCTGTTAAGTGTCCTCCTATAAAACCTGCCTCTCAGATTTTGTCATTTTGAGGTGCTCTGCTCACCTCCTGTCTGCTTTTATACCTCCTGTCTTTGAAGGTGACGATCTTAGTGTGCCTCTTATGCCTTCTCTCTTCCTCGTGTGTCTCACATTCACACTTCCTCTTTCATCACGTCACCAAAACCAAACTGACCAATCACAAAAAAAAAAAAGCAAAACTGACCAATTAGATTGCTCAGAAGGACTGGGCACACAAACCATAACATTTCATTACTGTATATAGTAGATGCTTACGTACCATTTTGTTGCTACAGTATTTGTTTATTGTTGCATTTCACAACATATTTATTTATCAAAACTTCTATTTAATTTTTTCTTTACAGAAAAATCAATAAAAGAGGCAAATGTAAGGAAATCCTTACAGTGCATAGAAGTGCAAAAGCATTGCATAAACTGATGAGACCAAAACTAATGGACTCCAGCTGCATGCTGAAAATCTATAGTGGCATTGAGATATGGATGAAATACACTCAGATATCACTTAATATAGCACCTTTTTCCATTATAATTCATTATAACAAAAAACAAAAGAATAGAATAATTAGTGTAGCATTCAAAGTGACAGAAATAAAGTCTGTTCATTATACAGCACCTTTATCAGCAGAAACGATAACTGACCAATATACCAAAGTATAGCATATACAAGTAACAGAAGACTAAATGAATAAAAGCTGCGGTGGGCTGGCACCCTGCCTGGGGTTTGTTTCCTGCCTTGTGCCCTGTGTTGGCTGGGATTGGCTCCAGCAGCCCCCCGTGACCCTGTAGTTAGGATATAGTGGGTTGGATAATAGATGGATGGAGGGATGGATACATGAATAAAAATGAAAAAAAAAGAATGAAAGTGCAAGCAGGCTACCCATAATAGAAAAGAAACAAAAGCAGACAACTTTGCTGTCTTTTGCTGTGCACACAAGAAGAATAACAAAGAACGTGAACGTGATCGTTTTACTAAAGCACCTTTCATAGCCTCTGATGTAAAAAAAAGTGTGGCCATGCAGCACAGACTGCACATTTACAAAGCTATCAACGGAAAAAAAAAGGAAATTGAGCAAAATATGAATAATCCTTAAGGGAAGGTGACATGCAAGAGCTGGCATGCTGAAGCTGAAGAGCCATTGTTGTCATTTTGGGCACTGCTAGATCAGGAGAGTGGCCTCAAACCTCATAAACTAGCTAAGCATTCATAGACATTTTGTTTTTGCATTTCCAATGACTGTAGGTCCAAAAAATGTGTGATGTGGTGTGACAAGCAGCACCATGAGGGAAAGGAGGAGAATGAGGTGCTGCAGTCTGGTTTATCTTGACTGTTTTGATGGGTTTTTGGCCTCTTTGGCCCTTTTCCTTGTCTCTTTTACCTCTACTCCCTTCTCAGCAGGTGGTGGTGACCTGTCTCAGTGCGAAGATGTCATTTTGGTAGAAAAATCATCAACATATTGAAGCTCTACTCTCAGAGACTGGCTGGCAGTAAGCACCCCCTTCCACCAGCCCTGCTTCACTGCCTCCTGCGCAGCTCTTTTCTGTTCTTAGTAATTCCATCATGTGGGTTGGAGGGGGTTCTCTCGGATGCACTGTCTGGGCATGCACTGCTTCCCCCGCACGGTACTAGACAGGGCCTCCCCGCGTCGCCTGCCAATTCACTGCTGCAGCCATTCACTAAGTGAATGTATTTAAATGCTTTTCAAATCTGAGAGAATATCCCAGAGGCCATACAAGAGACACCACCATTAGCAGAATTCTCTATTCTTTTCTATTTTTTGAAGCGAGATGCTGCGTTGGGCTGGCGCCCTGCCCAGGGTTTGTTTCCTGCCTTGTGCCCTGTGTTGGCTGGGATTGGCTCCAGCATACCCTCGTGACCCTGTATAGTTAGGATATAGTGGGTTGGATAATGGATGGATGGATGGATGGATGAAGTGAGATGATATTTCTGCCAGGGTAGGCAGTCAAAGTAGAAAATGGATTATAGCTCTGGGTTGAAGGCCTTCAATAAAGTGCATTAGAATGTCCACAGAGAACATTTACTCTGGGCTGATGGCTATACTGTACTCCATGCCTCGCTGCACTCCCCTATGAAGAACTGAGGAGCCAGTGATGCATACTTTCCTGGATGTACAGTACTCTAATTTAGGTCAGCAGTGCAAATTAAATAAATTTTATAATGATCACTTAATGATTAATTTATTCCTACCTTCTTTTTGCAGTGGAGGATTGTGGGAGCTGTTATGGTTTATGCTTCTTTTTCAATTTTTCTCTGGTTTGCCTAAAGCTGGAAAACTCATCTGTTTTGGTGCTACTTTTTTATAGAAGATTATTTGCGACCAAACTTAAATGCAATCCAATGTGTAAACTATTGTACATTGCAATGCGATGCACGTGCAAGTGGTGCATTTAATTTGTATTGTGTCTTAATTAAAAACATATCCACCAAATCACTGATTGCTTTTCACTATGGCATATTTTGTGTCTCAGGTAAGTAACTCTAGGCAGGGCAGCATTCACAACAAAAAAAAATGAACAGAAGTTTGGAGACAAGTCCAAATGACAACTGCTTTATTTCATACATGATCTTCAGTATACAGTATAT
This sequence comes from Polypterus bichir lapradei, assembly GCA_026402145.1. Lineage (NCBI taxonomy): Eukaryota > Metazoa > Chordata > Cladistia > Polypteriformes > Polypteridae > Polypterus > Polypterus bichir. The sequence continues at coordinate 23,757,982 of JANRMT010062802.1, forward strand.
AAGAACTGTCTGATGCAATCTAATTAACATTGGGTGGATGTACTATATTACCTTTATATGCATATACTCTACACCAAAGTCTAGTATACAACTGGAGGGAATAACCCTTTTATTGCCAAATAAATGAAGTCCTATCCAACATTCCCCCTCACTAATAACAGCAATGCAAATGGCAGTTTTAACATCAGAAGCCTCTCAGGAGGCTTTCTTATTCATTTTGTATGAGCCCCTAGACTTGCCTCAGACACGATTTTGCCCCGGATTACTGTGATTCCTCTCCTTATTTTAAATACAGATTAGCAACCCCTCTATCATTCTTTTATATTTCCTACATGTTTTCCTATTTACATTTTAATTTTTCAGATATAGCATTGGTTTGTCTATTGCTACTATTATATGGCATTTCCTATAGGATTCTCAGCAGCAATGGTATCGTTTGCTGTCCACCATCTGTTGGAATGAAAACATCAAAGCATTTTATTACTACACATACTATAAAGCACATTCAAATAGATAGCTTAACACTTAACACTGAATATGTCCAACAGAATGCAACAAGCAGAAATGAGCTTATATTATATACGTACAGTAGGTAGGACCAAAGTGTCATTATTTGCAGGTCTGATCTGATATCCCTGATTCCAAAAGACACTAGTCCCTGACACAGAAATAATTCCTAGGGGACTGAGAAAGACACTAGAAATATTAAGGGTTTAAAAGGCCCTTCCAGCCAAAGAGCCTGGAACCTGACATTCATGTGGTGAGAAATACAAGGCTTTGATTGGTGGGAGGAAGTAAGTCCAGAGGTATTAAGTTAGAAAGACTGGAAGATGGCCTAAAGAAGTGTTTGTTATAGTACAGTGAGAAACTGAATAAGGTACCCTAACAAGTAAATGGATGCAAACCCTGTTATAGTTAGGCCCAGTAGGGTAGCCAGTCTTTTATTTTTGGCTATGACTTTAAACCTTTAATATATTCATTTCGTACTTTATAATTTCTTACAATACCCCCTTCCTTTTTATTGTTATTCTACTAGTAAAACTCTGAGCCTTGCAAACAATGGAATTCTAAAAGCATCAAAGTTTGATGCTTGCATAGAAATGTTTGAATGATTGCTCTGAAATGAAAAATGTGTGTTCATAAGCACAGATTATTTGAAATTCTTGGTCTTTTTCTGATTTAGACATAATAGGAATTCTAATGAAATAGAAGCTTAGAAATCTACTGTCTTTGGTAAACAGCATAAACAGACAATGTCTCCCTCCAAAAATCTTGTAACGCACATCATTAAGCTATTGAAGCTCTAATATATTTTCTGTCTGTGAGCCCAGATCATGATCTGGCAATGCAAATATCCACACCGTCTGTGAACACAGATTGCAAATCTTGGTGCAGTGTGGCAATTAAAATGCTAAATACTCCAACTACAAAATAAAGTTCCTTGTTCGCTTGGTCTGCTAATGACAAATGCTGTATGTTTTGAGATCTTTCAGAAGTGAAGACTGAAGTCTTGAGTTTTAGGCCGTTCTACTCACTAATCATGGAGTGGAAACATCTTGGAGGTTGCATAGCATGTGCAAGTAAGTATTTCACTGTCCTCCATACACTTGACCATAAGGATCCTATTAATGCCATATTTTAGAATTCTTTTGATGGCCTTTGGTGTCACTCCGAGTGTAGGAAATGGCTCAAGATCATGCCATTGAATTGTTAATGCAAGAAATCTGCCTCAGCCTCTCCTTTAGTTATTTGATTGCGTCTAAAGAGCCGATTTTAAAAATATTCAGGATTCTCAACATCTCTTCTGGGTGCTGTGGGTGTTATGCCGCAGTGAACAGATATCAGCATTCCTTGGCGGATTTTGACTTCTGTTTTATCTACTCACATTCCCCCCTAGTCTTCACCATCTAAACTTAAGTGAGCATGGCGGTCTAATGCCAGCACAAAGGGAGAAGGGCTGCTACAGCTATCATTTAGAAGTCATGCATGACAAGAATTTGTCATATAAGCTAAGGACAGTAAGCAATTTAGAAAAAACAGGAATAAAGTTACAAAGGTTGCAGGTAAAAACAAAATATGAGAAATGAAAAACCAATTCACGTAAGCAGTGTGAGGCACTAGACTTCAAACCCCAAGAGTGCCAGGCCAGTTCAATCCTATAACCCCACTGTGTAAAATAAGCAAGTCACTTAGCTTGGCAATTGTAAAAAAATAAAAGAAAATAACTAAGGTTTTTTTTTGTGAACTGTTTATTAATAAAGACAAAATGACAGGATATAAATAATACATAATAATACATTATAAAAGATCATAAACCTCTGACCCAGCCTGAGCCAAGGGGTAAAGAATTCTGAGCGATCCCAGATGCCAAAGAGGAGAAGACAAGAGTTAAAGAATCATTCCACAACAGCAGCAAACAAAAATAAAAAGCAGCAATAGTTGACATAAAAACATAATCAAGGTGTTACAAACCAAGATTTACATGACCGAGCAGCAGTGGACCAGGTTTCACTTGCATTGCTGGAAGCCCCATGAATCCGTGCTGCACACAACTCCAGATGTATTAAATTGTAGAAGGAGGCCTGCCAGTTGTCTACAGTAACGCACTCAGGTGCCTTCCAGCAGGAGTCCATAATTCATTTGGCTGCCAGGGTACCCAAACAAAACACAGTAATTCATGTCCGGGGGGTTTAGGCAGAAAACAATTATAACTTTAATTGTAAATGACTTCAGGATGGTGTTCAATAGGGAAAGGCGTATCCCGCTATGGCATATGGTCTTTACCTCTTAGCTGTTTTTTGGAGATACTGGGAGTCTTGTATTATTCAAAGATTCTGTCATCATAATAGATGGCCCAGCATAGACTTCCAGAATGTCTAAGACTAGGTGGGCAGCCAGTGGATGGAGGTCTTCAGGACTGTCCCTGTGTCTGACTTTCTCTGTTCTAACTGACCGTGGATCCCACAGACTTTAATTTTTTCCAAGGATGCTGCTGACTGGGGTTTTTTGTTTTCCTCTCCTCCACTGTCACCTAGCCATAGTTCAAAAATTAATGAAAGGATAGATTTTGTTAGGCTCCATTTATGTTGATTGATCTCAGACTACTTTGTCTTCCTAGCTGTTTAAACTAATTTGTGCCGTTATGTTCACTCATTATTTAATTTGTAAAGTTTGTATTTGCATTTACGTGTGAACTTGTCACTGCGCTCTGAGCTGGCACTCAGAGAAGACTGCGATACAAAAAAAAAAAAAGTGAAATTGAACCCATAAAAGGCTAATTGATACACAGACACGTTTTCACCACCAGGTATGGTGTTTCTAATTCCAAATTAGCTTATGAGAATTTGATGACACCTTGAATATTTGTTAATGTTCTTGTCATATTGTAGACGCTCTCTTTCCCAGAATAATCCTGAGGCCAAAATACACATTAAAGGAAACACAAGTGAAGGATAAAGAGAGACTAAAAGTGCCAAAGCTAGCAAAACAGGTCAAAATATTAAAAGTGCGGCCTCATGTGGCCAATACACACAGATTTCTACCATGGCCCTTTCTACCAGGTAGAGTAGCTTGCCCACTTGTCTACATCCAAGGAGCACAAAGCAGCCCCCCATTCACCTCCCATCTCTCTGTCTGTAATTGGGTGTAGTTCTTCCTCCTGCCATTTGGACCATTGCCATCAGTACTCATAAAAGAGTCATGTCTTCAGGACAGTCTCCTTGCTGCCTAACTTCTTGAAAGATAAGGTGCTGCCTCTGCTGGCCTTAGAGGTCTTTTCTTTGCCCAGCCCTCCAAATCCTCACTTTCCATTTCTTAGGTGAGCACCTGGTTTGGACCATTGCCCATTTACTCCCAGGTTACACTCCTTTACCTTCTTCCAGGTCATCTAGCATACATATAGGGCCTCTGGCCCTTGGCAGCCTCTTGTATTTCCTCTGGCATAAAAGCATACATCATTCCAGTCAGTGCTTGCTACTTGGTTTGCACCACTCCCTACAGTCATCCTTTCCTGCCTGCAATAATTAGGACCAGCAGGTCAACCATTCCATTACCCATTGGACCACATCTCTGCTTTTTCCTAATTTTCTGTTCAGTTGTATTTTCACCTAAATGAACCAGGCCACAGTCTTTGGTCTTGATTCTCACACAAGTGCCTGAAATGCAGCTGATCAGCATTCAGTGCATTTGTGCCATTATAGAATTCACTTTGCTTTTATCAAAGCTGTAGGATCTGTTAACTTTTGACAGCCAGTTTATCTCTATCCTTTAGGGTTCATTAATCCTAGCTCTTGTTTTGGTCGCAGGTACATCCCACAAGAAGATCCAGCAAACAAGGACTACAGACCTATGCAACTCCGTTTCTTCAGATTATATGGGCCCTGTCCATAATGAAGCAGAGGTAAGATTGATTGGCTCATACCAAACATGAAGTGATTCAGGGAAGTAACTCTTTTTACAGATGAAACAGAACCATGTCTGTCACATACCCATGAAGGTCAACTGCTAAGGGCCAACCAGTGACATTACCTGTTGTGAAGGCTTCTGCTGGGATCCCTCCAGTCATACCTGTTAGGTGGGTGTACAGCTTAGAAAGCATAAAGCTGTGTCAGCAAACCAGTGGCAATGGCTAAGGTAATCTCTGTGGGGAGTTCTGAATGGGCATCAGCAGGTAAGCAGTGGTAACCCATTGGGCTAACCTTTTTCTTCCTTTTTAGGCCTCTTCTGCAAAATAATCCAAGCACATACCATGCACACCGTCTGACAAGTGGGCCCTTTGGCTACTCTCAACCATATCATAGCCTTACACTACCCACAACAGGATAGGTGTCTGTGTTTACTTGTGTGTGTGTGTGTATGTGTGTGTGTCCAGTTGCTAGGTTTCTTTCTTTCCAATAGATGGTGTATTACAAACATTTGTAAGGCATTGTGCTTGTTCTTCCAACAGATTGCACATTACATACATTAACACTGCTTTTACAAGTGGAATGTAACTAAAACATATGCATTTCATTTATCATTCCAACAGATGGCTTATCACAAACATTTGTAGTAATCCATTTCATTACTACAAACATTTGTGATGTGCCATCTGTTGGAGTAATAAAATACACTGCATTTGTCATTCTAACAGATGGCACATCACAAATATTAACACTGCTTTGACAAGTGGCATATAACTGAAACATATGCATTTCATTTATCATTCCAACAGATGGCTTATCACAAACATTTGTAGTAATGCATTTTATTACTACAAACATTTGTGACGTGCCATCTGTTAGAATGACAAATGCAGTGCATTTTATTACTCCACGCAGTACAACATACATTCCAATAGATGATGCACTTCAAATGTAAATGCTGAGGTCTATAATTATTAGTTAGATTTCAAACCTTCTTAGATAGGTAGCACATCTAGTAGAAAATAATTGAACAAAAAGTATACAACTATGTACTGTAACTTTTACATTAATAGATATGCACATGTTTAAATAAAGGGTAAAGGGTTCATCCATTAGCTCAACCTGCTTAATTAAATTTAGGGTCACAAAGCACCAGAACCTATTCCAACAGCATCAAGCACAAGGCAGGAAACAACCCTACACTGGGTACCAGTCCATCAGAAGACACCCTTGTTCACACACTCACTCTTTTAAACAGTTGAGCGAAGCCAGATAATCTTTACACAGTTGTCTTTGGAGAGTGGCAAAAGAGAAAAATGCAGGTAGACACTGGGAGAACCTGAAAAGTCCAGACAGACAATGGCCAGGCTCATATCAAGGTTCCTGAAGATGAAAGACAGCACAGCTAAACACCATGTCAGGAAAAGTAAAAGAGAGATCTACAGTGCATCCGGAAAGTATTCACAGCGCATCACTTTTTCCACATTTTGTTATGTTACAGCCTTATTCCAAAATGGATTAAATTCATTTTTTTCCTCAGAATTCTACACACAACACCCCATAATGACAACGTGAAAAACGTTTACTTGAGGTTTTTGCAAATTTATTAAAAATAAAAAAACTGAGAAATCACATGTACATAAGTATTCACAGCCTTTGCTCAATACTTTGTCGATGCACCTTTGGCAGCAATTACAGCCTCAAGTCTTTTTGAATATGATGCCACAAGCTTGGCACACCTATCCTTGGCCAGTTTCGCCCATTCCTCTTTGCAGCACCTCTCAAGCTCCGTCAGGTTGGATGGGAAGCGTCGGTGCACAGCCATTTTAAGATCTCTCCAGAGATGTTCAATCGGATTCAAGTCTGTGCTCTGGCTGGGCCACTCAAGGACATTCACAGAGTTGTCTTGAAGCCACTTCTTTAAAATCTTGGCTGTGTGCTTAGGGTCGTTGTCCTGCTGAAAGATGAACTGTCGCCCCAGTCTGAGGTCAAGAGCGCTCTGGAGCAGGTTTTCATCCAGGATGTCTCTGTACATTGCTGCAGTCATCTTTCCCTTTATCCTGACTAGTCTCCCAGTTCCTGCTGCTGAAAAACATCCCCACAGGATGATGCTGCCACCACCATGCTTCACTGTAGGGATGGTATTGGCCTGGTGATGAGCGGTGCCTGGTTTCCTCCAAATGTGACGCCTGGCATTCACACCAAAGAGTTCAATCTTTGTCTCATCAGACCAGAGAATTTTGTTTCTCGTGGTCTGAGAGTCCTTCAGGTGCCTTTTGGCAAACTCCAGGTGGGCTGCCATGTGCCTTTTACTAAGGAGTGGCTTCCATCTGGCCACTCTACCATACAGGCCTGATTGGTGGATTGCTGCAGAGACGGTTGTCCTTCTGGAATATTCTCCTCTCTCCACAGAGGACCTCTGCAGCTCTGACAGAGTGACCATTGGGTTCTTGGTCACCTCCCTGACTAAGGCCCTTCTCCCCCGATCGCTCAGTTTAGATGGCCGGCCAGCTCTAGGAAGAGTCCTGGTGGTTTCGAACTTCTTCCACTTACGGATGATGGAGGCCACTGTGCTCATTGGGACCTTCAAAGCAGCAGAAATTTTTCTGTAACCTTCCCCAGATTTGTACCTCGAGACAATCCTGTCTCGGAGGTCTACAGACAATTCCTTTGACTTCATGCTTGGTTTGTGCTCTGACATGAACTGTCAACTGTGGGACCTTATATAGACAGGTGTGTGCCTTTCCAAATCATGTCCGATCAACTGAATTTACCACAGGTGGACTCCAATTAAGCTGCAGAAACATCTCAAGGATGATCAGGGGAAACAGGATGCACCTGAGCTCAATTTTGAGCTTCATGGCAAAGGCTGTGAATACTTATGTACATGTGATTTCTCAGTTTTTTTATTTTTAAGAAATTTGCAAAAACCTCAAGTAAACTTTTTTCATGCTGTCATTATGGGGTGCTGTGTGTAGAATTCTGAGGAAAAGGCTGTAACATAACAAAATGTGGAAAAAGTGATGCGCTGTGAATACTTTCCGGATGCACTGTATAAACTTGAAATGAAATGCAACAAAAGACATGTTAGTGGAAGATCTGGCTTATTTGTGTTTCTGCCTCATACCATAGTGTCTTAGCTTTCCAGGATGTTCTGTATACAAGTCAAGTCAAGTTTATTGCCATTTGCACAAAGTACAATGAAATTCTTACTTTCAAATCTTCTCAGAACAGTTGACAAAATACATTACAAAAAATAAATAAATAAATAAATAAATAAAAAGTATACATAGCATGCTATTATTGATTCTTACATAGCCATGCCTCTTTCTGCTTCTGCGGTCATTTGACCAAGGCCTGGCACTCACCTTGTGATAGACAGCAACTAGCAGTACCTGGTGGCTTCTTAAGAGGTGGACATTGTTTAGCTAGGAGTCTTAAAGATGCCTGCTGTGGAACATTTGAGTGCCATAACCACTAGTGTTGGAGCAGCCTATTCCTTTCACTGTTATCTTTGACTCTGTGGTGTATTAAATTCTTTAGCCACCAGAGGGCAACTCTGTTTGGTAGCTTGTTGTATTTTAGACATATGCCTGAGCTACTGAATATCATATAACAGCCCTGTAGGTGTGATAACAGGCTTCCTCATACATATCTTCCAAAATTTGAAGGCCATGAAAGGACCTACACAAATGTACCCAATCAAACTTTTCATATCCTTGTGTGATATGAGAACTGAATAATATCTAGAGAAGACTGATGGACGGATTAAAACAATCCTATCATACATTTCAATGGAAATGTGCAGTGATTATGCACTTAACGTAAAGCCAATAAGCTATGCACCAGATAATGGCAGAGACACACCACAGGCAGACTTTCCCTGGCCCCCCAAGCAACCCTTCACATCAATGACTGACATGGTCATCAACAAGGAATATGATAGAAACTTTGTTTATTACTAGTACTTAAACATACTCAAACCACTTACATCTTAACACCAGCAAAAGCAAGGAGCTGGTGGTGGATTTTAGGAGGCCCAGGCCCCTCATGGACCCTGTGATCATCAGAGGTGACTGTGCAGAGGGTGCAGACCTATAAATATCTGGGAGTGCAGCTGGATGACAAATTGGACTGGACTGCCAATACTGATGCTCTATGTAAGAAAGGTCAGAGCCGACTATACTTTCTGAGAAGGTTGGCATCCTTCATCATCTGCAATAAGATGCTGCAGATGTTCTACCAGACAGTTGTGGCGAGTGCCCTCTTCTACGCGGTGGTGTGCTGGGGAGGCAGCATAAAGATGAAAGACGCCTCACGCCTGGACAAACTTGTTAGGAAGGCAGGCTCTATTGTAGGAGTAAAGTTGGACAGTTTAACATCTGTGGCAGAGCGACAGGCATTAAGCAAACTCCTGTCAATCATGAAGAATCCACTGCATCCACTGAACAGTGTCATTTCCAGGAAGAGGAGTAGCTTCAGTGACAGACTTTTGTCACTGTCTTGCTCCACTGACAGACTGAGGAGATCGTTCCTCCCCCACACTATGCGACTCTTCAATTCCACCCGGGGGAGTAAATGCTAACATTACTCAAAGTTATTGTCTGCTTTTTATTTTATTTTTTTTCATTTTTATTACTATTTAATTTAATATTGTTTTTTTGTATCAGTATACTGCTGCTGGATTATGTGAATTTCCCCTTGGGATTAATAAAGTATCTATCTATCTATCTATCTATCTATCTATCTATCTATCTATCTAT
>JANRMT010062802.1:23767157-23832316 GCA_026402145.1 Polypterus bichir lapradei
ATCTATCTATCTATCTATCTATCTATCTATCTATCTATCTATCTATCCATTCTTAAAACAGCCTGTTATATCTTCAGAATAACAGGAAACCATGGAAGTGACAAAATAATGGGAGCCTCTTCCCAAACAATATTTGCTAATATTGCCAACCTAAATCAGCCTGAGGCCTATCCATCCGTCCAGTCAGAGCCGTCTTAACGCATGGTGCACTGGGCAGTTGCCCAGGGGTCCCATGAGCATAGGGGCCCCGTGCTAACCTATGTATGTTGTGACTTGCTGAGTGGTTGTGAGCTAAGGGCTACAGTGCACTGCTTCGCCCAGGGCCCTGCATCTACTCACAGTATGCCAACACAGTTGTGAGGGATCTAAAATCTCTTCCACCTTGGCCCCAAACAAGTCCAGGACAGGATGTCTGCCCCTCACTGCACACACTTGCTACAGTTATCTTAGCCAATTAAATTACCCTACATGTCTTTGGGATGTGACAGGACATGGTAAAGGGCCTCTGAGACAGTGGCTGGGCTTGCAATTGAGCCTGCAGTAAACAAAGCTAAGAGGTTGAAGTGCCAACTACTGCGCCCCTGAGCCACTGAGGCCACAATGTCTGTCATCTCCATTAGCCTAAAAAGTTAGGCTATATTGTAAAAAAATGTTAAATATAATATAAATCAAGGGACATTATTTTCAGACTACATAATGAACTAGTGAGACCACATGTGGATTCCTTTATGCAGTTCTTTTTTTTTATTTATTATAATGTTATTTGTTCCAAATGTATGCATTATGGAAGAAGTTTTATAATATGCAAAGCAAACATTCATTTCAATAACACAAAATTCTAAGATTTAAAAGAGTCATACAATAGATGTAATATATAATATATTACAAAAACCTCACTAAACCCGCACACTCACCCTGAACAGAGCGCTAATTAGTAATAAGAAAAGAGGCCCACTGTGTTGCATAACCTCTTATTAATTAAAGCCACAGTAGTTTAGCAAAAACACAGATAGGAGCACAGCAGACTTATTTTTGAATATGTTTTCTACTTTCAGATAATTTAAAGTATCATTCACCCACTGGGTTCTGGAGGGTGCAGTCAGACTCTTTCAAATGAGCAGAAGTGACCAATGTGCTAGCAATGTAGTGTAGGACATAATGGTTTATCACCTGATAGCCTAAGCACATCTAAAAGAACTCCAAAGACCGCTGCCGGTGGCGCAGTGGTAGAGCTGCAGCCTCACAGTAAGGAGACCAGGGTTCATGTCCCTGGGTCCTCCCTGTGTGCAGTTTACATGTTCTCCCCATGCCTGTGTGGGTTTCCTCCAGGTGCTCCAGTTTCCTCCCACTGTCCAGACATGCAGGTTAGATGAATTGGCCTTGGTGTGTGTGTGAATGTGTGTTCGACCTGCGATGGACTGCCACCCTGTCCAGGGTTTGTATCTGCCTTGGGCCCAATGCAAGCTAGAATAGGCTCCAGCCTCCCCCAATCCAGGCCCTAGCCTGGGTTAAGTGGGTTAGAAAATGACATGATAAGAGGATGTGTGATGATTGTCCACTCCCTGAGTGGTGGCTCTGTGGCTAAGGTATCTGGAACACTGCTGGCTAAAATGCTGTTAATGCCAGTAGGGATCCTACTCTGTTGGGCCATTGTGCCTGGCCCTCAACCGTGCCGTAAAATGGCTGACCCTGCACTTTGACCATCAAAAGTCATGTGAAAAGACAATTTTCTCTCAGGAATTAATGGTATCACTTTAGATTACGTGTCCCTAATTGCACTGTACTTACCATGTACTGTAATTACCTGTTGTAGCTTGCGGCCGGGGCCCTTGCCCGATCGTGGGAGCAAGTGTGGCCAGAGTGTTACCTCCACCAGGATGTTAGATGGCAACCCCCCTGGGTTGCAGCGGTACCTCGGACTCCCGAAGGGTTTCATGGGAGTTGGAGTTGGGGGAACCCTGTTGGGATCCTCAGGAGCTGTTAGGGGGTGCTGCAGCAGGAGCTGCTGAGCCCTTATGGGCAGATCTTCTGCCGCACACAGAATGAGTCATCAGGCACCTGGAACACTTCCGGGTGCCTTATAAAAGGAGCCAGCAGCCACTACTTGGGAAGCCACAGTCAGGAGGAGGAGGATGGAACCTGACTGGAGTAGTGGAAAGGAGAAGAGAAGGAGAAAAGAAAAGAAAGTATTGTGTATGTGCTGTGCTTTGGACTGTGCTGTGCCTGTGGGAAACGGGGAAGGCATTTCCCACGAGGAAAAAGGGATAAATAAAACGTGTTTGCCTTGAACTTATGTCCCACGCTTGTCTGTGTCAGGTTCAGCTGGCAGCCCCAGTCTGGGTGGTCCACACTGTATAATTACAGAGTAGCTAGGTGTTATTACCTTGTATTTACTGTGTAACACAATGCAATGCTGTGGTTAAGCACTCTATTGTAATTGTTATTCTACACTTTTAAAAATTGTGGAATAACAATTACAACTGAGTAATTAATTATAGTGTTACATTGTATTACACAGTAAGTACAAGGTAATAACACCTAGTTACTCTGTAATTATATAAGTAATTACATGGTAAGTACCGCGTATTAGGGACAGCTAATCTAAAGTGACACCGGATTAACAAATTATATTAAAACAAAAACAAAATCCTACACTATCTGACAGAAAAAAAAAAACTTTTTTCCTGAAAGGGCTTTAATTTTGGACAGTCCCAAAGCATATGTCTAAAAGAGGCTGAAACTACCTGGCCTCGTTCACAATTAGGGTCTAATCCCTGATATATTTTGGAGTTTTTAATTTAGAAAGGTGTTTGCAGCAAATGACTTTCACCTTAATTACAGTGTGTTTTTGCACAAATTGAAAAAAGAATGAAATGTTGTGAATTATTGACTTCCACTCCTTTTACTGTTGGAGAGACCTCTACCCCAGCATGAACTAAGGTGGTCTATAGATGAGAAACTGTGATAGCATTTGATAAAGTCTGAAAATGCTACTAAAATTCTTCTCCTTACTAGTTTGAATATTTTCAAATATGAGTGCTGGTGGTGGATTAGGGAGTTGGGCTTTTTTTTTTTTACAAAGTACAACAGAGGTGATCAAAAGGTGAAAACATATTATCAGTATAACGATCTGTGAAGGTTCAGGTGCCAAGTAGGCCTACATTCCATGACTTCAATACTGCACAGTTGAAGGACGCAAAATGCAAAGTTATCCTGTAATGGAGCAGCACACAGACACTACAAAAAAGACAACTCTGACATGATTTCTTTGTGCTTTGACAGCCACAGATATTGTCAGTGAGAGGAACCCTTCTTCATTTTGGGCACCATATCGTAGCAAGGAAGGGTCACTGTGTGGTGGTCTCACAAAAGGAAGGAGCTAGGCTACCCCATGTGTGCTAGGACTGTATTACTGGCTCAGGGTTACTCTAATAACCACTTCTTTGAAAGTACCACACTGTTAGTGTTCAGCTCAGCATGTAACCATCCATCCATTATCCAACCCGCTATATCACGGGGGTCTGCTGGAGCCAATCCCAGCCAACACAGGGCGCAAGGCAGGAAACAAACCCCAGGCAGGGCACCAGCCCACCGCAGGGCACGCACACACTAGGGACAATTTCGGATCGCCAATGCACCTAACCTGCATGTCTTTGGACTGTGGGAGGAAACAGACGCAGAGAGAACATGCAAACTCCACGCAGGGTGGACCCGGGAAGCGAACCCGGGTCTCCTAACTGCAAGGCAGCAACACTACCACTGAGCCACCGTGCCGCCCCTCAGCATGTAACCAGACAACATATTTAGACACTCTGCATTTATTTGTAACAAGCTGGTTAAGTTTACTGATGATACCAAGATAGGTGGGTTAGCAGATAATTTGTAATCTGTTATATCATTACAGAAGGACTTGGACAGTGAGGAAGAAAAAACATTATTAACTGTGATGATTATAAGTATTTAACTCAAGGACTGTATTTTGTATTAATCATGATGCAGAGAGCTATATGATTTTTTACTTCTATATGATTTGATCTTCATTTAGGTAGAAAAGGAATTAAGTTTATGCACAGAATATGATACTGGCTTGCATTCTTTTATGAGAAAATGCTGACCTCTTGATACTAACAGAACACCCTGTGATATTATAAATCAATGTGATCATTTTCTTTACTCTTGCTCTAAAAATGTCATTTATGAATTAATAAATAAGGATTATTAATCTAATCAAACAATGATAATGTAGTGAAGATATTAAAACTAGAAGAATGTAATCTCTTTATAACTAATGTAATGAACTATAAGAAACTGCTTAAACTGGCCTTGTGTGTGTGTACAGAGAAGGGTGTATTCCTTAGAAATGCGAGTGTCTGATAACTCTTTATTTTGGTATGCTCCTGTATGTAATAAATCAGGATGTAACCGTAACTTACAGCAATCTAGGTATGACCTCAAAATGAACTGCAATGTTTTTCTCTCTTTGGCTAATGAACAAGCTAGGTAATAAAAGAGAGGGATTTTTTTTCTTTTGAGAGCAGTCTGTCTGAACCCAAATTAGTTGGCAGAGCTTTGGCAGTCTCTCTGTATTTTTAACTCACCAAGAATAAAGAATAAAGAAATTGCTTTTTATTTTAAATTGGTTTTAGTCTCCTGTTGGTTTTTCGACTTCATCGTTCACAACCGCATACAGGCTTAGGCAGATGTAATTTAATATAAGTAAATGTAAAGTACTGCACATAGGAAGTAAAAATGTGAGGTTTCTACACAATGGGATGTCTGAAAATCAAAAGTCCACCTTATGAGAAAGATCTAGGAGTCATAGTGGACTTGTCACTTTCAACTGCCAGACAGTGTTCAGAAACCAATAAGAAAGCTTAAAGAATGTTAGATTATATAGCGCCTTGATGTGCGGAGTACAAGCCCAAGGAGATTCTGCTCAAGCTTTATAACACACTGGCAAGGGCTCCTCTAGAGTACTGAGTGCAGTTTTGGTCTCCAGACTAAAAAAAAAGGACATAGCAGCACTAGAAAAGGTCCAGAGAAGAGCAACTGGGGTGATTCCAGGGCTACAGGGGATGAGTTATGGGGAAAGATTAAAAGAGCTGAGCCTTTACAGTTTAAGTAAAAGCAGATTAAGAGGAGACATGACTGAAGTGTTTAAAATTATGAAGGGAATTAGTCCAGTGGATTGAGCTTGTGACACTAAAACAAGTTCATCAAGAACATAGGGTGACTGTTGGAAACTTGTTAAGGGTAAATTTCACAAAAATCAAGAAGTTGTTCTTTACACACAGAACCACAGACACATGGAATATGTGATCAAGTAGTGTGGTCGACAGTAGGAGTTTAGGAGCTTTCAAAACTCGACTTCATGTTATTTTAGAAGAAAGAAGTGGATAGGACTGGCAAGCTTTGTTGGGCTGAATGGTCTGTTCTCGTCTAGATTATTCTAATGTTCTAATTTGCCTAATCAGTTCATAATAATGGAAGTTTGGGGTACCCCATGGCATCTAGAACTATGACACCTTACTTTATCAGCAGATATAGATGACAGCAAAGACTGGCAAGTAAATGTGAAATGGAGAAGTGCACTGCTTCCCAGCCTCTTGGTCAATCCAGCTGCACCCTAAATGTGGACTTTGTGCACAGTGGATTAGAACAACAGCTCTCCATTTCAGTTTTGCTCCCTTTTTTATATACTGTATAAAGAAGACTTAAGCAGAAGAGCACATTGAGGCATTTATCTGAGGAGGCCCTTTAAGAAGAGCTACAACAACAACAACAACAACATTTATTTATATAGCACATTTTCATACAAACAGTAGCTCAAAGTGCTTTACATAATAAGGAATAGAAAAATAAAAGACACAATAAGAAAACAAAATAAATCAACATTAATTAATATCGAATAAGAGTAAGGTCCAATGGCCAGGGGGGACAGAAAAAACAAAAAAACTCCAGACGGCTGGAGAAAAAATAAAATCTGTAGGGATTCCAGACCATGAGACCGCCCAGTGCTGCTGCCAATGGTTACCATATGACCAAGAAAGTGCTTAAAAACATGCAGCTAAAGTCATCATACAATGAAAAAGGCTGGAAAAACATAATCGTACATTGAAATGAGTCTTGTATCAAGCCTGCAACAAAACCACTGAGAAAGGAAACCTCTATAAGCTACTCCAGCCCCGAATTTACAACTCCAGCCACTGGACCAGGAGCGCAGGAAACTCTCCACCTTCAAGTCATGAGCGCTTTATGCCCAGGCCTTCCTTCTTCTTTTTTCTAACCAGGAGTATCCTGTTAACTTTAGTGAGTACATTTTGTATTCCTGCTAATGTCTACTCCTATAAAATATTTAGAGCTAATCAGCAGTTCCCATTTTCACGCACCGACAGGCTAATTTTTCCCCTGGGGCCTCATGAATAAGACCTAGTGTCTTCAAAAGTTTCCCTGGTCTGTTCCACAGCAGAGCTGTGTGGAGGATTTTACATATTTGAACATGAACCAGAGGTGAGCCCGGGACCATGACGGTGAACGGGTAGAGAAACACAAGGGTGCCCTCAGCCTGAGAAGGGTATATATCCATCCATCCATTATCCAACCCGCTATATCCTAACTACAGGGTTACGGGGGTCTGCTGGAGCCAATCCCAGCCAACACAGGGCGCAAGGCAAAAAACAAACCCCGGGCAGGGTGCCAACCCACCGCAGGAGAAGGGTACACAAACACCAAATCTACAGTATGCACAGTACTTTTATTTATCAGCTCATGAATGATTATAAATGACTCTTAATGCTGATAAATATGATACATTGAATTAAATGTGGACAAATATACAGTAAATGGAAAGCTGAGTCATGGAAAGCTGGACCCTGTCCCGCTAGCATTGGAGTCAAGGCAGGAGCTAACCCAGGGCAGGCTGCCATTCCATCGCAGGGCCTATTCACGTACACACACTCAAACATTTACACTCACACAGGCTCCATTTGGAGCTGATGATTTACATGTCTTTGGGATGTTAGATGAAAAAATCGGAAGATGAAAAGGAAAACCCAGAATGTGCAAACTCCACACAGATAACAGCCAGGCAAGAGATTCGAATCTGGAACGTTGTATCCATGATGCAGGAACACTGAACACTACACCACTCTGCCACCCCTTTAATGCATCTGTCATGCATGCAAGCCTAGATAAGAGGCAAACATTCTCAGTAACTGCAATAACTGTTTCCTTTTAGAATGGAGGAGGAAACATCCCGCTGAACAGTGATGTCATGTCTGCTATACCGCCAGACGCCATACCCCTTCTGGCACCTCCATTATAAAAAGAGCAAGATGAGTGGAAGTCAGCGATGTGCTAAGACTAACATTCTAAGAGGATCGTTCCTCCAGGAAGGAATTCATTCAAATGGGATTGACAGTCCTCCCTTCGTCTGATCATTTTTCTTGATTATTTATCCATTACTGTGGCAACCCCTAACGGGAGAAGCTGAAAGAAGATTTATCCATTATTGTTTTAGCACATCGGCAACCAAACTCTTTGATGATTTTCCATCTCTCTTAATACAATACAAATTAAATGGAAAATAAATAACGTAATAACGTTAGGTCTGCTTAATCCAAATCAGGGCTCACCCTGCTTTGAGCACAAAGCAGGAAGTAATGGTGGAAGTTGTACCAGTCAATTGCTGGGCACACTCACTCACATCCTCAAACTGGGTCAATTTAAAATCACTAAATAACCTAACAAGTGTATCTTGAGTACCCCAATATAAAACACAGCAACGAGCGGAAGGTGTTACTGTACCTCCACACGACAGCAATCGGGTCCAGAATTAAAACCCAAGATGCCAAAGCTTTAGCGCTAATGAGTGCAATAACAAGGAGCCTTTATGAAGCACGCAATGTTATTAAAATATACATTACAGGTCAAAGATTTTACAACACCTCAGTTTTTCCAGTTTTTCTTCAAATTTAATCAGTTGAAATGCAATGAATGACCTAAAATGGTGAAAGGGTAAGCAGTAAACTGCCAGAAGTTTAAATTTAATGTTTAAGTTAGCAAACACAGAAAAAAAGGAAATATCAGAATAAGACAAATAGGCCTTCTTCAGGGAACAGCTAATACGTTACAATCTACACATGTTCTGCAGTAATTAAAGTAAATGAAGCCTTGCAATTTGAAGTAAACAATTTGCACAGGTGTCCCAATTTCTGTTGATTACTTAAAAACTGAAGTCAGTAGACAGATTGGGAGAGCATGGGGTCGCTAGAAAGGAGTGTGTGGTGCTCCCAATATCTCTGCAAAAGGACGAAGGTCCAAGTCTTTAGAGTCCTGGTGGTTCCTGTCTTGCTATATGGTTGCAAGACATGGACAGTAACCACTGACCTGAGACGAAGACTGGACTCATTTGGTACTGTTTCTCTCCGGGAAATCCTTAGGTACCATTGGTTTGACTTTGTGTTGAATGAGCGGGTGCTCATGGAGTCCCGAGTGAGGCACGTTACCTGCATTGTGAGGGAGCGTCAGTTACGGCACTACAGCCATGTGGTGCATTTACCAGAGGGTGATCTAGCTCACAAGATCCTCATTGTTGGGGACTCAAGTGGCTGGACCAGGCCAAGGGGTTGCCCACGTAACACCTGGCTGTGGCAGAAGGGGGTCATTTCCGGTGGGTACGACTGGACCGCGTGACTGCCTTGGGGGTTGCCAACCGGGATCCCGAGTTGTTTCGTCGTGTAGTGGGTGCGGCAACACACTGTACCAATGCATGCTCCCCAACTTGACTTGACTTGACTTAAAAACCCTCTCTCTGTTTTAAAGCAGAGATGGAGCAGACTGTGTTATTACACCTTCTGAAGTACTACTTGGAGAACATTCCAGTGATAATGGTTAGAAATCGGCAATTAACAAATGAAATGAGACAAAGGATTATTACCCACAGAAGTGCAGACCTTTCCAAAAAAAAAATCAAAGTTTCAGTGAGTCCAGTGGTGTCCTACACAATCCAAAGGCAACTGGAAAGTGGAAGAGACTCTGATAGGAAGAGATCTGGCAGACCCAAAGTCACAAACCAATCAGAAGACAAGTTTGTGAGGGTCACCAGCCTGTGTGATCACAGGCACCTCACAGCCCGACAGCTTCAAGCACAGCATAACAGTGGTCTCAGTTTCTATTGTGAAGAGGAGACTTTGTGCTGGCAATTCTAAATTGGCCCCTAAGTGTGTGCTTGGTGTGTGGGTGTGTTTGTGTGTGTCCTGCAGTGGGTTGGCACCCTGCCTGGGATTGGTTCCTGCCTTGTGCCCTGTGTTGGCTGGGATTGGCTCCAGCAGACCCCCGTGACCCTGTGTTCGGATTCAGCGGGTTGGAAAATGGATGGATGGATGGACTTTGTGCTGCAGGTTTGACAAGGCGAGTGGCAGTAAGGAAGCCATTCCTTAAAGGACAAAAACAGGGCCTTGAAATACCAACTGAGGACTACTGTAGACTTGAAGAACATCTTACGGACCGATGAATCAAAATTTGAAATCTTTGGTTCATCACGCTGGGTGTTTGTATGTCATCTGGTTGGTGATGGTGATGGTTCCTCAGTGTGTGACACCAACTGTCAAACATGGAAGAGGTTGGAAGTGTGAGTGACTGGAATTCTAAATCAAAAAGGTTATCACAGTTTGGCTGTTATATCACCAAAAGGTGGCAACTTTAATGAAACAAAAATTTGAATAAAGTTTTCTACACTTAATGATTCCTTGACTTATTCTTTTTTCTTTAATTGCCATTGTTCAGTTCTTCTATGCCTTGATTTCATGAAACATTAAGACATTAAACAGCAGGCATTTCCATAAAAAATTAAAAAATGAGGTGTTCTAAAACTTTTGACTAGTAGTATAACAATATAAAAATATAATAACTTTATTGAATATCCATCCATCCTTGAATGTGCTTAGTCCTAATCATGGTCACCAAGTGTATCAGCATTGGGCACAATGCAGGAGCTAACCCTGCCAGGCATGCCAGTTCATCACAGAGCACACTCATGGTCACACTCTCACTCACTCACTCAAACGGGGCCATTTTAGAGCAATTTAACCTCATCTGAAGGGAGGAAAACATCACAAAAGGGAAATCGAGAGTCAGTGGTGGGCTTCACCAATAAACTTGTGCTTCAGAGTCCCATGCCACTAGGGGGCCCACTACCTACTTATAAAAATCCAACCCTCTCCTCAACCAACACAATCAGAGCTCAAGCCGATGAAGGGACTCTTGCAGAGTTTCTCTTTCATTACATTCTAACACTTCAGATGCTTGCACCACTAATACTGGAAAGATCATTCCACTGGATCGTTGCTTTCTCTGTCTTCTTCCTCAGTGGGAGTATTCTTCTGTATTTATCAAAATGTCGTGTCCACCACACACATGCAGACTCAGGGAAGTCTCATTGAATTTTGGATTGGGCTCACACGGAGAAGAAGGTCTACCATGGATGCATTAAGAAACCCCAGAGTTCTTCAGAGCAGGAGCCTCTTTCTCCCCATTTATTCCATTATGATTGCCAAGCAATTAAATAATCCTGAAACATCTCTGTCACCTTCCCTCCACTATCTAAATAGAGGGGGAGGACAACAGGGTCACCATTTTAAAAAGCAGATGGCATCAGACCAAGCCAGAAGCTAGTGAACATCAGTAAGTGATGGGGTTGCAGGACAAATGCTAGGGTTACTCTGTTTCAGTCTGCTAATAACTCTATTGAGACTTTCACACACACACACACACATACCTGGAACTCAACAAAATTCATCATCAGGACCAAAAGACTGCAAAACAAACATAACAAACAAACAACAAATATAAGAAACGAAACACACATGGGATAGACAAAAACTGACCATTGAACTGTCTGGGACGAAATACAGAAAGACTCCCCGGAAACTGCTGTATTAAGCAATCTGCTGTGATAAGATGAGCACTTGATGGCATCTTTTACATCCATTATATCCATAAATTCATTCATTACTTAGCCAGAATAATCAAGTTATTACAGGGAATTTTAGTTTTACATCAAATGAATTGGTTGTGTGCCTTGACAGAAAAGGAGTTTTTGCATTGCTGCAAGGTGACATACCCTTCTTGACCACATGGGGGCACCAGTGCGCACCACAGCGGGCCAGCTTCTTACTGCGTTCTTTAACATGCTTGATGATAGTTAAGTTCTGTAGGGGGGATATAAATTGTGACTAAAAGGCATGAGGTGGCCAAGCTGTGCTGCGCTCCTGCTTAGATTCTATGACATGATAATCACCACATCTAAGGGGGGGTCACCATTGTTCTCAGTTACAGGATGCCTTTCCCCACTGGGCTATTAAGAGTTGGCTTCACTGCTAAGAGGCAATGCAGCTACAAGCTACAAAGCTACAAAGAAAGAGAGATGAACTGTGTAGGCTGTTTTACATTACAAGACTTAAGAAGAATGCCTGCGAGTCCCCCTGCACTGACAGCACGCAAGGTGCCTTACTTACTCTTCTCTAAAAATTAGGTGCAAAAGTAAAAAGAAAAGTAAAGCTTTACATATTGATTAGTACAACTTTTCTCAGGAATCTAAAGTGTGCAGGTGACCTTGTGATTAGCCAACCAAGAGGCGCACTGGATCGGAAGGCAATAACCTCATTGCTCAATCATCCACATGCCAAGTGGGGAAGCTGACATGAAATCCTGAAAAGACGGCTGCACTCTGCATGTCTACCTGACTACCCAAATCGAAGCGCAGATGATTCACATCACTTGTTTCCAGAGGTGGAATTTACAGCAGTCACTGATATGACAGAAAACAAGTGTGAGGACTGCCACTCTGCTCAAAGTCAATGAGGCTGGTGTCTCGTTCACAGAGGAGAGAGAGCGCGCGTTCGAGTGCCGTCTCTAGCACGTCTTTCCTGAGGGGACAAGAGAGCAATCCTGTCGCTGTCAGGACTAAACGTCGGATGAAAGGAAGATTCCATTGTTGTCTCTAACAAGCTTTTACTGAGAAGATGACACGCAGAGAGATTCTGTTACTGTTTCTACCATCCTTTGAGGGAGATGGAGACAGATAAACACATAGAGAGATTTCATTACTGAAGCTAACAAGGTATTAGTGACAGGTAGACATAGAGAGACCCTATAAGGGTCTCTAACAAGCCTTTAGTGGCAGGCAGATGCATATGCAGAGAGCAGCAGATTATTTTTGAAAGAGTCTTTATTGAGAGACAGTGTGGCCACGAAGGGGAGTCAAACACCTGCTGAAACACCAGATATGACCACATGAATGTCTTGGTTGAAAATGACCATTTATATTCACAGAATACCTTGCAAAGGCCTCTTTCTCTGATAACAAACTGTACAATCTCTTCTCTTTTTTCTTCTGGCGCTCCTCCAAGGTGAGCTTTGTCATCCTCTTCTCCCTGGACAACGTGAAGGGGCTCCCTTTTAAACCATTGTCTCCAGGAAGCCCTTCCAGGTCAGCCACCTGATGACAGGAGCTCCACCATCTAAAATCTCCCCTGGAGGCACCCATGGAATCCTACAGGAAAGCCTTATGGAACAACAACTGCCATACTGCCCACCATGTATCACACTAGGACTCACCAAGAGTGATGCTGCCACCCAATGTCCTGGTGAACGACATACACATGAAAGACATCGCTCATTGCTCCAATCTTCTTTTGGCAAGCCAACTGGGAAAGGGAATGCCAACCGTCCCCAGTTGGGATGCTCCACCATATATACTGTCCATCTGCTACACTGGACTCTCAGCCAGTTAAGGGAGTTCTGTCCACCACCGCCAGGATGCCTGTCCATCTGTTTCTACCACCATGCTGGCATCCCATGCTGGCCTCATGGCTGAGACAAAGAACCCCCTGCCTCTCATCTGGACCATCCAGTATATCGACCTGTGCACAGGCAAGGGAACAGACTCCATTTCAGCTAGGATGCCAGTCCATTTTTGACAACAGACACACAAATGAGTTCCTGTTACTGTCTTTAAAAAGTTTTTAGTGGGAACAACACACACAAAGCCATTGTAGGAAAGAAACTTCCACAGAGTCTAAAATTATGTTATTTTTAAAACTAATTACATGAGGGGCAGACACACAGTGAGATCCTGTAACTGTCTCTAACAAGTCCTTAGTGAGAGGAACAGACACACAGAGATCCTGATACTAGAATTTAGTAGCAACCAGAACTTACCAGAATTTAGTAGTAATTTAGTAGTAACCAGAATTTAGTGAGTCACGGAAAGATACACAGAGTTTCCATTACTGATTCTAACAAGCCTTTAGTTATAGTCAGACATATACACAGAGAAAGCCTGTCATTGTCTTAATATGGTAAGCAGACATAAACACAGTAAAGAGAGATTATGGTGCTCCTTGTAACAAGATTTTAGTCAGTTCGAGATTCTCTTACTGATTCTAATAAGGCTTTAGCGGCTGGGTGGGTGAAGGCAAGGAGAGATCTTGGTACTGTCTCTAGAAAGCTTTTAGTTAGAGGAAGACATACAAGCTTCAAGTGAGATGGAAGACACACATACTGTAGATACCCTGTTGGTGTCTCAAACAAGGCTTTTATGAAATGGAAGATATACAGAGATGATCATCTCATGGTCTAGAACTATCTTTTAGTGAGATAGAAACATACACACAAAGATCCTGGTTTTGTCTCAAACAAGCCTTTAGTGAGATGAATGAACATACATTCTATTGTATGAGATGGAAGACATGCAAACAGATCCTCCTATGGTCTCAAAGAAGCCTTTAGTGAGATGGAAGACATGCATAGAGATCCTCTTATGGTTTCAAACAAGCCTTTAGTGAGATTGAGACACAGATAAAGATCCTCGTATGGTCTCAAACAGGCTTCAAGTGAGATGGAGACATATAAAGAGATCCCGCTGATGTATCAAAAAAGCCTTTAGTGAGATGGAAAACATGCATAGAGATCCTCCTATGGTTTCAAACAAGTGGATGGAGACACACAAAGAGATCCTGTGGATGTGTCAAACAAAACTTTACTGAGTTGCAGAAAACATGTAGAGATCAACTCATGGTCTCAAACAATGCTTTGATGAAATGTAGACTCACAGTTCCTCTTATGGACTCAAACAAGCCATTAGTGAGATGGATGTACATTCACACAGATTCTGTTGTTCTTTCACATAATTCTTTAGTGAGATGGAAGACATACATAGAGATCATCCTATGGTCTCAAACAAATCTTTTGTGAGATGGAGACACCCAGAGGTCTTCTTGTGGTCTCAAACAAGCCTTTAAGTGAGATGGAAACTCACACATAGAGATCCTGTAGTTGTCTCAAACAAGCCTTTAGGCACGGATAGAGATCATATTATGGTCTAATACAAGACTTCAGTGAGATGTCTGACATACACACACACATACACACACACACACAAAGAGATTCTGTTGTTGTCTCAAACAGGACTTTAATAAGATGAAGGCACACACAGAATTCCTATTATTGTCTTAAACAAGTCTTTAGTTAGAGCTCCATTATCATATCTAATGACTTTTAGTAAGAGGAAGACACACATCAAGGCCCCATTTGTTACTAAGTCAGTCTTTGGTGACACACATGCCATTAGTGGAAGGAAAACACATAAAGAAAGAAGTCACCTACAAGCTTTTAGCGAGAGTAAGAAGACCCACAGAGAGATTTCATGTTGAGGGTGATGTGTGTCCACTAACATGGACACACTCGAACAGACGGGCTCTGTTATTGATTCTCACAAGCCTTTAGTGTGTGTGTGTGTCACAAAGAGGTAATGACGTTGTCTCCAACAAGGTTTTCTTGCCAGGAAGACTCACTGAGAGGTGGACTCTGTTACCATTGCTAACAAGCCTTTAGTAGAAGGATACAACCCCAGACATATTCTGGCACTGCGTGTAATAAGCCTTTAGTGGCAGGTAGACACAAACCCACTGAGGCCCTGTTGCTGTCTGAAACGAGGCTTTAGAAGAAGGAAGAATCACAGAGCAGTGGCGCTTCTCTGTGTAACAGTGTTTAATGAAGGCGAGACAACCTAAGTGGCAACATTGTCTGTAATAAACCTTTAGTGAGTGGGAGACTCATAAAGAGATCCTTCTATTGACTTAAATAAACATTCAGTCTACAGAAGATGCACAGACAGGTCATTTATTATGTTAAATAAAGTCTATTATGAGGGCGGCACATACACAAAGAAATCCTATTACCATCTTTAACAAGGCTTTAGCCACATGGAGGAATTATGATGAAGACTTTAGCGACTGGGAGATACTTCTGTTATTGATTCTGACGAGCCGGTTTGTGGGAGAAACAGACACAAAGACCCCATTAAAGTCTCATATAAACTTAAAGCAAAAGTAAGACAAGGGGTGGTGGGGCGATTCATTGCTGATGCCACTCAAACAAATAAGTTATGTTTCTGACTCTAGCAAGCCTTCTTTGGAAAGGACACATCTGAATATCATGCTATAGTGCCACCCAAGCCTTTAGTGAGAGGCAGACACAGAAACAATGATGTTGTCTCTAACAAGCTGTTCGATTAGAGCATATTAAATAAACTTTATTAATCCCAAAGGAAATTCATATAGCAGCAGAAACATAAATAACAAGAATACAGACTCACAAGGGAGATACAGCCAATCAATAAGTAAATAACTAAATAAAAATAAACTTAGCAAGTCTATCAGGTGGAAGCATTGAATTGCCTGATAGCAGTGGGCAGAAAAGACCCTCAGATGTACTTCTTAGCACACCATGCTGGAATAAGCTTGTGGCTAAAAGTGTTCCAAGTGAGTGCCTCCTTAGAGGGGATGGAGGGGATTTTTCTTGATGGTATCCTCTTTTTCCATCATCCTGTTCTCCACAACAGCTTTTAATGGGTCCAGGGTTCACCCTGTACACGGAGCAGGCTTTCCTGAGAAGTTTGTTCAGGCATTGCGATTCTTTTGAGCTCAGGTGGCTTCCCCAGGAGACTGCAGCGTTGAACACCACACTGGCTACTATGGACTGGTAGAACATTTCCAGCAGCTTGCTGCATACATCAAAACACTTGAGTCTTCTCAGGAAGTCCATTCTGCTATGGCCCTTCTTGTACAGCTCCACTGTGTTGTCAGACCAGTCCAGTTTGTTGTTCATGTGAACCCCCATGTACTTGTAACCCCCGGGTACTTTTAGCTCTGCACCACATCCTCCTTTTGCTTCTTTGCATACCGAAAATCCACCAGCAGATCTTTTGTCTTGCTGATGTTGAGTTACAGGTTGTTGTCCCAGCACCACAACACAAAGTCCTCCACAACCTTCCTGTACTCTGACTCGTCTCCATTATTAAAGTAGCCTATGAGGGGTGAGCCATCTGAAATTTTCTGCAAATGGCCAGCACTGGTATTGTACTGGAGGTCTGTTGTTTAGAGGGGTGAACAGGAAGGGAGTTAGGACAGTTCCCTGAGGTGCTCCAGTATTACACGCCACCATATCTGACACACAGTTCCTCAACCTCACAAAAAGTGCCGTTTGTTGGGAGGCACACACTAACAGTTAGATTTACAGTAACTACCATCTCTAACAAGACTTTAATGGAAAGAAGTCAGACCTAAACATGTTCTGTTGTTGTCTCTAACAAGCCTTTAGCGACAGGGAGAGACTCAAATGCACGGGTTCTGTTATTGACTTCAACAAATCTTTTAGTGGGTGAGAATAGGATAAAGACTTTCTAATGAAAATGAGAGAGATACTCGTGGAGATTTCATTGCTGAGGTTAGCACACTTCCTAAGATGGAGTCACCAGAACAAGCAGGTTCTGTTACTGACACTAACAAGCTTTCAGTGGAAGGTACTAACAAGCCTTTAGTGAGAAGGAGACATACTGACAGGTCGATTCTGTTACCATCTCTAACAACACTACGTCTCAGGACAACTTGGATACTCAAAAGAAGTTATGCTACAGTTCAAAAAGGCTTTTGCTGCATCAGAAGATCCTTGACAATGGGGACCAGCACGGTTTTCGAAACATGTTGGAGATTTAACTCCTGGACATCCCCTCTGTGGTATTGATATATGCGTCCAACCCTCCAAATACCTGCAACTGGAACATCTTGAAGTCATCCAGTAGACTACATGGGGTCTCAATAATCACGTTTTATTATATGGTTGTACTCCAGATTTAAAGGTTTTGTCAAGCTGTGTCTATTAGATGGAACTGACACTTTCTAGACTATTGGAGTGGTGACAGGGCTTCCAGGATATTTTATCCAGGGACATGAATATAATTCTGGGGTGTGTGTGTTGTAATGTGTGGTGATTATGACTAATGTAATGGTAAGGCTTTATTGTCTACTATGATGACCCACATACCAAGTGATACTGTATATAATGAGTATGCTGATGGTACGAGTCTGATTTCTAATACCCTATATTTTATTTTGGATTTAAAAATGGATTTTCCTTATTTATCCCTTTGATAATACTGGGTTGATGAAATGTAAAACTTGTCTTGGAACTTGTCTTACGATTGGTGGCGACTCTGTTTTTTCACAGCTTTAAAAATGTTATCATCAGGTGTTTAATTATTTATCTATGCTCTTATTAATATGGGGAACAGAGAAATTTATGTAGTATCATTACCTTGATATACGTGTTTTGATTATCCAAGTTGTGCTGAGATATGGGGTAGTAAATAATATATATATATATATATATATATATATATATACACACTTTGAAGTCCAGCGAGACTTCTTGCGCGTCACGCCCTACTTACAAACAATTTAGACACTTTAATATCCCAAGAGACAAGGAAGTGAGACAAAAGGACAGCTGCTGTACAGGCTTTTAAATGATCGTCGCGCAGTGTGACATGCAGATCACGCAGCTCGGTAGCAGCTAGCAACAAGCCAGCAGCTGATCTGTCCTTAGCGTGCGTTCAGCCCCACCTTCACAATGCGAACAGCAGAGACACGAAGTGGTTAGCGTGAAACGTGCCCCCGGGGGTAAGGGTTGTGGGGTGGGCAAGCGAAGCGAGTAGGGGGTACAGCCCCCTAGTATACAGTATATATACTCAGCAAAAAAAGAATCGTCCCCTGACTTTCAACTGTTTTTACTTTCAGTAGACTTAATGTGTAAATATTTGTATGAACACTAAAAGAGTCAACACCATAAGACATAAACTAAAAATGTTTCACAATGTGTTCCTGAATGAAGGGAGGCTCAAAATCAAAAGTACCAGTCAGTATCTGGTGTGGCCACCAGCTGCTTGAAGTACTGCAGTGCATCTCCTCCTCATGGACTGGACCAGATTTGTCAGTTCTTGCTGTGAGATGTTACCCCACTCTTCTACCAATGCACCTGCAAGTTCCTGGACATTTCTGGGGGGAATGGCCCTAGCCCTCACCCTGCGATCCAACAGGTCCCAGACGTGCTCAATGGGATTGAGATCTGGGCTCTTCGCTGGCCATGGCAGAACACTGACATTGCTGTCATGCAGAAACTCACGCACTTTTTGCCACTCCTGTCTGGTCCAGCGAAGGTGGGTTTGTGCCCATAGGCGGCGTTGTTGCTGGTGATGTCTGGTAAGGACCTGCCTTACAACAGGCCTGCAAGCCCTCAGTCCAGCCTCTCTCAGCCTATTGCGGACAGTCTGAGCACTGATGGAGGGATTGTGTGTTCCTGGTGTGACTCGGGCAGTTGTTGTGGCCATCCTGTACCTGTCACGCAGGTGTGATATTCGGATGTACCAATCCTGTGCAGGTGGTGTTACACGTGGTCTTCCGCTGCGAGGATGATCAGCTGTCCTTCCTGTCTCCCTGTAGTGTTGTCTTAGGCGTCTCACAGTGTGGACATGGCAATTTATTGCCCTAGCCACATCAGCAGTCCTCATGCCTCCCTGCAGCATGCCTAATGCACGTTCACGCAGATGAGCAGGGACCCTGGGCATCTTTCTTTGGGTGTTTTTCACAGTCGGTAGACAAGTCTCTTTAGTGTCCTGCGTTTTTAGAACTGTGACCTTAAATGCTTACTTTCTGTAAGCTGTTCAGGTCTTAACGACCATTCCACAGGTGCATGTTAATTAATTGATTATGGTTAATTGAACATGCATGGAAAACATTGTTTAAACAATTTACAATGAAGATCTGTAAAGTTATTTGGATTTTTAAAACATTTTTGTTGAAATACACAGTCCTGAAAAAGGGACGTTTCTTTTTTTGCTGAGTATATATACCAACTGGGTAAACACCATTTCATTCAAACAAACAAAAAAAAAAAAAACTGAACGTGTACATGATGGTGCTGCAGTAAACAATTGGCCAATAGCCTCTTATTGCCACTTAGTGGAGTTTCTTGGAAAGGCTGGTCTGAAGTCGTCCTTGACTGTCAGGCTCTCGGGTCCAAAGAAGACACTACCTTCTGGGGATGTCTCCCTTTTATATCAGTCTGACTTTAAGGGAAGGGCCTTCTTTGGCTCTGTTGCCCTCATTGGGCAGTTTTGCGACAGGGCCCCTCTCTCATCCTGGGGTGGTACCACGTACCTTAAATGAGCCTGGAAGGGCACCCTCTGGATGCAGGCATTGTTTTTACAATCTCTAACAAGTCTTCAGTGGAAAGGTACAAACACAGACATACATTATTCTGTTATTGTCTGTAACAAGCCTTTGGTGTCAGGAAGACACAAAAAAATAAAGGCCCTGTTATAGTCCAAAACAAGACTTTAGCAGGAGGAAGACCCCCACAGAGGTCAAACTCCTCTCTGTAACATTGAAAGTGAGACAAAGTAAGTGGTCACATTGTCTGTGATAAACCTTTAGTGAGTGGGCAACACATTAAGTGATTCTTCTACTGTCTTAAAAAAGCTTTACTCTGGGGAAGACGTTACAGACAGGTCATTTTTTTATGTTAAATAAGCTCTAGTATGAGGGCGATACATACTATTACTCTCTTTAACAAGCCGTTAGGGGAGGGAGACACACAGAGGGGTCATGTTCTTGTCTGTAATAATTCTCTAGTGTCAGAGAGATCCTGTTATCGTCTCTAACGAGCCTTTAGCGAGACTGAAGCACAAACAGAACATGCTAACAGCAGTATCCTCATTAGCTGTGGACACCAGGCGGGCGGCCCTCTCAAGGACCACTGCAGAAGCAGGAGCACTGCTACAGGAGGTGGCAGATTGCAGGCTCCAGCACACCAGTGACAGATGCCACAGAGTGAGCAAGTGAAAGAAACACATATGTCCACCAGGGGATCAGTGTCACGAGTGTGCTTAGGCCTCTCTCTCCAGGGTTTTGTCATTGTCATATAACCTTTAGTCAGAAGCTCATCTCATTATTTCCAGCACACTGCGGCTACAAGAGACGCGTCAGCATCATCCCAAGGCCAGCTCCTGCTTGGATGTGGGACATCTGGTCAATGAGAATATCTGGCATACTGCCACGGGGGTAATATTGAAATCTCACAGGGTGCACTGCCCATGACTCTGCAGCTTCATTTGAAAATTAGATTATGTTCTTTTCTTTTTTCTTACTCTTAAATCCCCAAGGCTTACGCAGGCCTGATTGCTTTTCATCTTCTTTTTCGCCCAGCTCTGCTCTACTCGCATTGGCAGAATCACTGGTCAGACGGAGGGGCTCTCCAGGCACCGAGCGCACGGCCTGCATGCCACTCGCTAAACGCTCCAACTAGACCCCGGCCAAAGAGAAGCCTCGCAGGAAAAACAAATGTTTTCTAATTTGCCAGCAGCATGCTGACAGAAGATCAGTGTAAATCTTTCCTGGTTTACTTTGCCGACTTGCCGTCAGTTTCTTGCCGCTTTGAACTGTGATATGTTTCGAGATGAGTGATGAATATTTAATATTAACTGTACACAAACAGCTGTGTGAACAACAGCCGCTATCAAGGCAGGGGCCATGCAAAGGGAATTGTGGTGCAACCTCAAAACTTGCAGCAAAAGAGCCTAAAAGGAAGCTGTAGTCAGGGAGAGAAGGAGAATGCTAGGAGGGTGGATAATGAAAATCAGTCAGCAGTCATTTCATTTCCATTTTCTTCATATCTAGGTCAAAGGATCCTGGCTGAAGCACCCAGAATTACAACAAGCTCTGCACAAATACAATCCTCTGCCCACTTTAAAAATACCACAGCACACCTTCTTCTGCCTCTTGAATATTTATCGCCAAAACGCATCAGGGAAATGCCCTCTCCACTCCCTGTTAGCTTCTCATTAAGCTCTCCACACACCCTAAACTGGCCTCAGCTTGTTTTCTATAAAAGCCATTCTAACTTGAATCCACCTGAAGTCACTCTGTTATTAAGTACTATACAACCTGCATCCCACCTGCCCTTTCTCACCCTGAAATCCGTTAGGATCCTTATAATAAAGACTTTTAGGTATTCTACAGTCCTACCGCACCCGCCACTTCCATTCACAATAAGCAAGCCCATCCCCTTTAGCATGCCCACCATTGCACGTGTGCTGTTGCACTCCCAATTATCTCTCTCTCTCTCTTTCATTAAGTTTTGAAGAACCCACCCCTCACTTGCTCCATCTCTCCCCACATTCTGCTATGATCCTTATGATGAGGACTCATAAAAATATTGTATATTACTAATACTGGCCCAGCTACCACTTGATGTCACTGCAGTATGGCCACATCTTGTTAACTAATCCAGAGTTCCATCTTCCTGACTTGTACTGGTTGCAGCGCTCACACATATCACCATACCTCAAAGTCTACTGTGATTATCCCCCCTCTCTCATTAAGTATTGCAGAACTTACAGCTCAACTGCCCTGTCTCTCCCCACATTCTGCTAAGATCTTTATGATCAAGACTCTTCTTTTGTGTGTTCTTCAACCATTACAATACTCCCAACTTCTATCTCTGGTCATTACAATCAGATCCTTTCCTCTAAAGTACTCCTTACTCTCCACTATGCCATGATGGCACTTACCACACTACTGAGGGTTGACAGCTAGTTGTCTTGCCCCCCACTTTGCCAAGATCCCTATAAGTGGCCTCCTCTTCTTATATGTACTACAATCTCCAAATAACCAATCCTCCTCCTCTGCTGCCTCTAAAATATTTTAGCCAAAACACATATTTTGCATCAGAAAAAGAACATCTCTACCTCCCGTCATCTTCTCATTAAGATTCCAACCAATCTAAACTGGTTTTGTGCAGGCATATCTCTGTTTTCTATAAATGCCACCCTAATCTGAATCCACTTGAAATCATTTTGTTATTAAATACTGTTCAGCCTGCGCTCCTCCTGCCCTTTCTCACCCTGAATTCTATTAGAAGCCATATCATAAGGACTTTTCTCTTAGACATTGCACAATTCCGTTCACAATAAACAGGCCAATCCCCTATAGCATGCCCACCATGGCACAGGAGTTGTTGTACTCCCAATTATCTCTCTGTCACATTAAGTTTTGCAGAACCTGCACAATGCCTGTCCTGGCTCTCCACACATTCTGTTATGATCCTTGTGATCAGGACTCAACAAATTCTGTATAATACCAATACTGGCTCAACCACCACTTGAAGTCACTACTGTATGTTATGGTCCCATCTTCTTAACTAATCCTCACTTCCCCAATGGTCACAGCACTTTTGCTAAGTAACACACAAGTATTACCATGCCTACTCCCTCACCCCGAAGTCTATTATTAATCCTTCTCACATTAAGTACTGCAGAAAGTGTATCTCACCGTCTGTCTTCTCTCCTCCCTCATTCAGCTAAGATCTTTTTGATTGTGACTCTTCTTTTATGCGTTCTTCAAACGCCACAGTTTCCCCACTTCTACCTCTGGTCACTACAATCAGTTCCTTTCCTCTAAAGTACTCCTCAGTCCCCACTATGCCACGATGACACTTGCAACACTACTGAGAATTAACAGCCTGTACTTTCAACAACAACAACAACAACATTTATTTATATAGCACATATTCATACAAACAGTAGCTCAAAGTGCTTTACATAATAAAGAATAGAAAAATAAACACAATATGAAAACAAAATAAATCAGCATTAATTAACATCGAATAAGAGTAAGGTCCAATGGCCAGGGGGGACAGAAAAAACAAAATAAAAACTCCAGACGGCTGGAGAAAAAAAAATAAAATCTGTAGGGATTCCAGACCATGAGACCGCCCAGTCCCCACTGGGCATTCTACCTAACATAAATGAAACAGTCCTCTTTGGATTTAGGGTTCTCACGGAAAGGCTTGATGATGATGGTCACGTAGAATTCTGCCTTTTAGTCCATCCATCATTGTTGGAGCATCATGAAGCTTTGAGTAGGTGGAGGTTCACCCTACTATCTGCCAAGATCCCTATAAGTGGACTCCTCTTCTTGCATGTTCTACAATCCTCAAACAGTCAAGCTCCTCCTCCTCCTCCTTTCATGCCTGCTACGCTCCCAATTATCACAGCCCTGTCAATTTAATGGTTCTACACCCCTACTAGACCTCATTCCCCTACAAACTCTCCCATACTGATTCTCATCAAAGTATTGTATATTCCTAATCCTGACCCAAACCCCACCTGAAGTCACTACAGTTAGGCCCCGCCTTTATAACTAATCCTCCAATCCCAACCTTCTGATTCCCACTGGTCACGGCATTCTTGTTAAATAATACACAGATATCACCACACCCACCTCCTCTCAACTCACATTCTGCTATGATTAACCCTCTCCTGTTACTGTATGGCCAGTCTCTTCTTTAGGCATTCATCTACCCAATTTCTGAATGCCCCCTTAAAGTATTCTGAATCACCCGGACTCATTCACACCTACATCGGGTATGGGTCCTACAGTCTCAGCCTAACCATACCCCTGCAGTTGCCCCAGTAAGGATTCTGTATATCCTAACCCACATCAACAGCCAGTCCATACTGTGCCATGCACCCTATGTTTGGGTTCACACGCCTTAAACTGTTCTATAAACCTTATCCTGATGATCTACCACCAGGTCTCTCCTTTTTAAGTATTCCTGAACCCCTGCCTTGCCACGCTCCCTCCTGCCCAAAAGATTACTGCCCTTTTGGTAAGCATTATTCAACTTGTAATGGCCATACCATACCCTTATATGGGTCTCTATAAACATCTCTCTCCCACCCGGTCAAACTCTACTTGGTCATACTCCCTAATGCACCACGGCCCTCTTACCAAGAATTGTACAACCATTAATTCTGCAACTCGTCCAACAGTCTGACCAGTACCCTAAAAAGTACTCTTCATCTCTCTCTCACCCCTACCTACAGTCCAAATCCTGGATATACCTCCTCAAGCATTATTGAAGGTCATCACTATCTCTTTATGAGTTCTACAAAGCCTAAGTTACCTGATTCCATCCAGCACTCTACCATGTTCTCAGTGGTCAGCCTCTGCCCCATCATCCTTTTGTCACCTCATCTCCCGGATGTACCCTCCATAATTAGGGCCGCTCTGCCTTAGGAATTCTGTCAGCCCCACCTATTAGGTCCTCTAAGCTGTATTATTATGAGCCCACTCAAGTATTCTTCCCTTCAGATCTTGACCTACACTGTTAACAATTCTGCTCTTTCTTAATTGGACCCCAATTAAGCTGCTACCACCTAGGCATCCACAGCCCACCCCGCCAAAGGACAACTCTAACATCCTTTCTTTCAATCTTACTTCAGCGCACCATGATGACCTGTATTGACTATAAGAAAGGTTCCGAAATTTAATATTAATGAAAACATCATGCACAACCGTAACTCCTTGCACACACCGATACCCTCTAATGATCGAGCTCCACTTTGAGCATCCATCTTTATTTTATGTTTCACCTTTCGCAGAGCACCCTGCTACATACAGTTTTATAAAGCACACATGAATACAAATCAAACAAGAAAGACTGCAAAGTACAAAACCACACATCAATCCATTTTCAGACTGCTTTTATCTAATTAAGGGTTAAGAAAAGTGGGCATAAAGCAGCATCAAAACCCAAAAGGGGCACCAAAAGACCAATACCAGATCATTCAAATACACAATTAGGCACAGCAAAATAAAAGCTGAGGCCTACACATGCACAAAAAGGTAAAAAGGGAATCTTCAAAGGACCACTAGCAGTATGATAGGTGCAGAAGAGTCAGTTAGATGATAAAATTAACAGAAGCACAGCAGATCTAAAACACACAAGAGGAAAACGGAAAAGGAGAGGGCATCACAGGCATCACAGGGTAGGAGCCACAGGCTAAATCAACATAATCAGATAATCTTAGGATGATTATGACATGCTGGGCAGCCGATCAGAATGATGATATCAAAACAGTAAATTGTTATAGTCGAGCCAGTTTAAAGGAGATGTATTAATTGAATTTAACCAACTGAGGACTCTATAAAGGTAATGAAGATGTGCTTGAGAGAGTATCAAGGGTACCAGTGTTTGGGATACAGCAGAATTAAACTTGGACAACATCGTTTACTGCTTTCACCACCACTGCACCCGATCCCTCCTCCCTGCCTAATGATGAAGATTCTCCCCTTTAGAAACTGTTCAATCAACTCCTTCTATCTTTTATTAAGATAAATCCTGGACCTCTTAAATCATTACAATAAGACCCTCTCCTTCAGGTATGTGTTCAACAGCGCCCTGGCTGTCTATGCATGCACCCAACCCCCCGCTGCCTCAATAAGAATTCTATACATCCTAACGTACATTAACCATCCCATTCTACCCTGCACCCTGTGATCTGTTTTACTTCCCTTAAACTATTCTACAAATCCCATCTTGATGATCCCCTAACATATAATCTCTACTATCAGACCTCTGCTTTTAATGTATTGACAACCCCTGCCTTGCCATTTTCCTCTTGTCTGTTTTGGGAATGGCAGCATCTCTGACCATAAGGTCGTACAATGGATACATAGAGCAGGAAAGATCATTAGGAGATATGTATCCCCCATTAAAGACATCTTTATCAAGCGTTGTATCCGCAAAGCATACTACATTGTAAAGGACTACACCCACTCTTGTCACGGTCTCTTTGTCCAACTGCCATTTGGCTGAGGGTACAGTAGCAATTGAACCAGCTCTGCCATGTTCTGCAACATCAACTGAACTCTGTGCTGCTCCCCTTCACCCAGATCCGTTCCTAGATGTCTATCTATATAGAGAACACCTGTTGCAATAACTATCATTAGTGGTGGTTATCACTAAATTATTAATTCCTATCTATTTCAATGCCTTGCTCTCTAATCATTTACCTATTATGTAATTACTTACTGCATCTATTAGTATAGTATAGTATAGTATAGTATAGTATAGTATAGTATAGTATAGTATAGTTCTTTACTTGTCTTGCACTTGTCCTGCGTTTATACATATCTTGTGTCCTGGAGAATGTTACTTCATACCACTGTATGCTGCCATATGGTGTATGAATGCACTTGGCATGACTTAATCATTACATGCAACCTTTACTTGGCCTCCCAAACCCTAAATTCTGCAAAAATCCCTGTAATAATCCCTCTCCTTTCATATATCCTTTCAACTTCCATCCATTCAGGCTCTACGTGGAGTAAAATAATAACTGATGTCTATAAATGTGCAAAAAAATAAAAATGGAATCTGCAAAGGCAGACATTGACATTAAGTAAATTTAAATGGACTCCTTGGGGCAGGCTAGTATCAGACTGACTGAAAGAAGAACAGGTTTCCTTGCAGATATTTCTAGTGGTTGTGGAGCTGGACTATAAATTAGATGACTGGCAGTTCATTTCCAGCCAGCGAATCACTGAGTGACCTTGACCTACACATGCCTGAGCGCTAAGTGTAAATCTATCTGTCTATCTCTCTACCTACAGTATCCATCATATAGTCCCTTTCTTATCCATCTTTCTAGCTTTTCATATCTATCTATTTATCTATTAAATAGTGCCTTTATATTATACAGTATATATACACACACCAGTTAGGAAGAAGGCACCTTCAAAGTCTCTACTGTAATTTTGAGCTTCTTGGACTGAATGTCCTGTTCTTGTCACAATTTATTCTAATGTTCAATTTTCCTATTTATCTACTGTATATAGTGTCTTTCATTTCTATTTATCTATATGCTGTATATGGTGTCTTTCCTTTCTATCTATTTACCTGTCTATCTATTATATACTGTAATTTACATCTGTCTGTATATTATCTATTTTTTTTTAAACAAATCTTTGTATCTATCTGTTATATAGTGCCATTCATATTTATCTGTTTATTACACAGTACCTTTCATATCGGTCTATCTGTTTATATATTGCCATACCTTTCTACCTATTTACCTATTTATTATATAGTGACTTTCATTTCTATTTATTTGTCTACATATACAGTGCATTTCCTCTCTATCTATTCACTTATCTATCCATTGTATAGTGTCATTTACATCCATCTATCTATTATATAGTGCCTTTCATATCTATCCACTGTTCATAGTGCCATTCCTTTCTACCTATTTACCTATTTATTATGTAGTGCCTTTTGTATTCTATCTATTTGTCATATAATGCCTTTCATTTCTGTTTATCTATCTACTGTATATGGTTTTCTACCTAATTTCTATCTATTTACCTATCTATCCATTGCATAGTGTCATTTACATCTATCTCTTTATCTGTTATATAGTGCCATTCATATAGATATTCATCTATTATATAGCACCTTTCATATCTACCTATCTATTATATAGTGTCTTTCATATCAACCTTTCTATCTGTTATATAGTGCCTTTCACATCTGTCTACTATATACAGTGCCATTCCTTTCTACCTATTTACCTATTTATAATGCACTGCCTTTCACATCTATATGTCACATAGTGCCTCTCCTTCCTATCTATCCCTTGTTTAGTGTCATTTACATCTATCTGTCCATTATATAGTGCATTTCATATATATTTAATATGGTGCCTTTCATATCTATCCACTTTATACAGTGCCATTTCTTTCAACCTATTTACCTATTTATTATACATTGTGTTTCATATCTATCTACCAATCTGCATATTCTTATTCATTGTTCACTAGACATAAAATGTATTTTTAGTGTTTAATAACTGTGTTAGTAAAGCATTTGTAATGTATTTAAAAAGTATTTTTTGTTTCAGGTCACAAAAAACTAATTTGTACCATCATATGACTTTTCTAAGCACTGATTCTTCTGTGGCACACTGCACTATTAAGTGTTTCTCTATGAAAGGCACTATATAATATCCATCAATCATCCATTATCCAACCCGCTATATCCTAACTACAGGGTCATGGGGGTCTGCTGGAGCAAATCCCAGCCAACACAGGGCGCAAGGCAGGGAACAAATCCTGGGCAGGGCACCAACTGATAAGCTGCTACTCCGCAGTGAAAACTGCTTTTTCTTCACCCTGACAATGCCACTGCCAGCCCCACGTCAGCCCTCCACCGCCTCTCAGTGGACATCACCGCTTTCATTCACCCTCATTCTTATTCACGGCTCAACAATTCAATATGCCAATGCAGAACAGTGATAGCAGACAGCACTGTAGTGTAGAACTGATGAAAAATTCTCATCTCTTCTTTGTCTTTATCACATCTATTAGAGAATGATGGGGGCTTCTGCTTTAGGTGCCAGTCTCTCGTACCCCTTTACCCAAATCGTTTAACATTAATGGCCATTAAAATGGGGTGGAGGGAGGCATGCTTTCAGCTAGATGAAGTCTAGCAGCAGTCAAGCTCGCTCCTCTGCAGACGGATGCCGCGGTGTGATGGCAGCTTGATGGACAGGCTAGCCCAGCAGGCCAGAATGGCATTCAGCTTGCTGCAGAGGAAACTCCTAATCAGTTTAAAGAAGTAAGGCAGATGCTGCCATGCATAACATGTTCCTCCAGGGGGCTCTAGGAGGTATTTGCCGTGAAGCACGTGCCCCCAGACTGCATTCAATCCAATTAGAGCACTGTCTGCCAGTCGCTTTGCGTAATTCTGACGGGCTTCCCAAATTGGGTACTACATTCTGTACTGTGTTGGTACAACACTGGCATACCTCCAGCTCTTAGAGAGCTGCCAGAGAACAGCTTGGAAATTCCATAATACAGCAGGCAGCATAAATCTGTCACTAACACACGCTGCTATGACGGGGCGTACACCGAATTGCATGAGAAAGAAGGAAAAAATAAAAAAGGGAGATTAACTGGTCACTTGCACAACGCCGCAGGCAACGGAGAAGCCCCGGGGGGGTCAGGCAGGCTCTTTCTTGGCAGGGCCATTTGCAGGCATGCAGTAGCTCTGGCACTTAAAATCCACAGTTAAGAAAAACAGGATACTCTATTGCTCTTGGAGTGTAGGGACCTGAGGTGAGGGAGACCTCTCCCAGACATCAGAGGGAGCTCTTAATTGCTCTGATTGCCCTAGGTGTTAGAGAGTTTCCCTGCCAGGTGTACCTCCATCCACTACCAAGAAAAGACAACATTTCTTTTCAAAGAATATCAGCAGGGAGAGCTGGACTAGAACCTCTGCACACTGATACAGCGCTCCATGGCAGAGCCCAAGAACAAGTGCAAAGGTGTGAAAGCCAGCAGGCAAAGAGGTCAGCCACAGAGAAGAAGAAGAAGCAGCAGCAGCAGGTAGTTCTACAAATGTGGCAGCACAACATCTTGGTAGGTATGTGGCAGCAAAGGTAATGTGTCACGCTTGCTCATGACTTAAAGAAGTTTCCAATTTTCAAATCTGCCTTAATAAAAGGACTGCTATATCTCTGGCATTCCAACAGATGGCTCAGACAACAATTTTAGTAATGAAATGCATTGCATTTTTTCATTCCCATAGATGGCACATCACCAGCACTAAAACTACTTTTATGAATCCCACGCCAATTGGCATATAACAGAGACGCATGCATTGCAAATTTCATCCCAACTGTCATGGACTAGGAATCCCAAAAACACTTCCAAAAATGGCCACCCAGGCAAGACATAAAAAGGACCTTGTCGAATCTTTATAAAAATAAAAAGGTTTATTCTTAATGATAATGCTCAGACATACTAAGAAGTTTCATTTAGTGCAAAGACATAAAGGAACTGAGTAAACCAATATGGCAATGCCAAGCAAATATAGTCCCAAAAAAGAAGCAAACCCGTAGTAAAAAATAGAGCACAGGTTTGAAAATCCAGGAAATAACAAGAAAAAAAAAAATCACAAAAAGCACAAGAAATCACCACTCCTTACACATTCAAAAAGAACCGCCAGGAACTCTGGGAGATTCTCCGGATTTACAGGAAGAGGGAAATTCCTAAAAGATGATTGGCAGCTGCCCCAGGCCTTTAAGGATCCCACCCACAAAACACATGGAGCATTGCAACATAAACTCAACTAATGGCAAATAAACATAAATAAAATATAATAATATATTCAAAAGAATCAAAAAATGAACAAAGACAACAAAAAAACACAAATATGAATCCCAGCCTGGGTAAGAACCCTGGCTGAGGCAAAACACCAACAGATGGCACATCACAAACATTTGTAGTAATGCATTTCATTAAAACAAATGTTTGTGATGTGCCATCTGTTGGAATGACAAATTCATTGCCCTATATTACTACATACATTACAAAATACATTATAATACTTCAGATGGTGCACAGCAAGTGTTAATGCAGAGGTCTATTTGATTACTTAGATTTCATTCCCTTTTAGACAGGTAGCACAGACCGTATATATATATATATATATATATATATATATATACACACACTTATACATATATATACATACACACACACTTATACATATATATATATATATATATATATATATAACATACACATGCATATATATATATGTCATGCAATATATATACGAACGTGAAAGTGCTACCTTCCGGGCTCAGCAGTGGAATGTAATATCACTCCAGAATAAAAGGGGGCGTCGTCACTAACATTTTCATTTGTTTCTATCTCCAAAGCTCTGAGAAGACGCACCCAACTCCACTCCTCCTCGGCCAGGTCCCTTTAAAGTAGGAGGCTCACTCTGATTCAAGCCAGACGGAAAGACAGCACTCAACAAAGACAAGACCTGCTCAACAGAGCCGCATTGTTGAATTAAGAGAAGGCTATATATCCTATATTTCTGGTATTTAATATATAATGTATAATATTTGTGTTAGAAAATCTGTTCTTATAATTAAGTGTCCAGCCACCTTATAAAACAATACAGACTAGTTGTGTGTAAAATGTGTAAAAGCAGAGCCATGGCAGTGGGCCTGCATTGCTGAGGTAGTGCGCAATGTTAACGTTCTGTGACACAGTAAGCATGGCCTTGACACTGACAACTGAAACAGTTGTGAAGATGAATAATGATGCAAACAATAGTGGTAAGACATGCCGAGATACTCGGCTTGGAATGCATAACTTATGTCTGTAACCTTCCACACACAAAGCCACCAACAGAAGAAGAAAAGACAACCAAGTTGAATCCAAAGGTAAGACAGAAGTCATAATAAATATGTAGGCCTGACAACACAGTGCAGGGACACAGAATTGTAGGCATGTCAACATCTAATCAGGGACATTCAAAGGACACGACAAAGGACTGCCTTGAAACACAAAGGGATAAATTAATCATTCTCTGGTCAAGTTCAGTTCATCTGACACACAAAGTGGTAGCGTATACACAATTTCAAGGCTTAGGAATCACCGGAATATATCTAGACATGCCCTCGTGCAAACGTAGCCACTGAGACAGAGCAAATTAAAACCAATGTGTCCAAAAACAAAACAGATTTGGAAAAGTTAATAGAAGAAAACCACCTACCCAGAAAGACACCGAGATGAAGGAAACTGTGTCTAGGGATGTCCTTGACTGAGCCTGAGTGACATCTTGTTGAGACCCATGCAAGGGTCAGGCTTGAGAGACACCAGTAGAAGTGGCTAAGCATTTCCAAAAGGTACCACAACCAAAAAATAGAAGAATAACAATAATAATAATAAAATTACTCTGGACGAGCGTTTCTTAAAAATGTAAAGATGTGGAAAAGACTACTGAGAAATACCGAGCTTGGACTCTGCCTCAGGCACCAAGACAAGTATACAAACAAGGCTCCCATTAAGAAGCAGAGATGAAGACATCCTCGGGTGTGAAATGATGACGAGTGCGAGGATACGCACAGCATGCAGATTCGGCTTTCATACACAGATGGAGATGGGAGAATCAGGATTGTCCAAATGCACAACTGACTTGTCCACACATATAAAACCAGCTATGCAGGACACGGCCACGGACATATGAAACTGTTCTTACTCAAGCCCATGTTTATAAAGCACACAGGCATTGGGGGGGAAACAAGTCTCCAAGTAAAT
This sequence comes from Polypterus bichir lapradei, assembly GCA_026402145.1. NCBI lineage: Eukaryota > Metazoa > Chordata > Cladistia > Polypteriformes > Polypteridae > Polypterus > Polypterus bichir. The sequence continues at coordinate 23,799,518 of JANRMT010062802.1, forward strand.
GTTGACCTGTACTACTTGGTACACTTGAAATTTCCAAAAGTAAAGGACACAAAGATGTTTCTCCAGACATGCAGGACAGGCATGTTGCCATTTAAATTTGTGAGATATAGAAGCACAAGTCAAAACGACCAGACTCATACATAAATAAAAGACCGAGAACGTCTGCCTAGACAAGCCCACTCAAACACTGGCCAAGGGACAAAAAAAGATGTCAAGATATGTGAGATCACTCCAGGGACACAAGAATCAGTGCCTACTCATGTCCAAACACAGCAGAAGCAGCTACCTTAAAAGAGTCCTAATGCACAACACGGGTGCAATAAATCCACAAAGGTTGGAGTCTGGTGTATGGTAGTTAATAAAGACCTGCACCAAACATCACAAGGTCACCAGTTCAACTACCACCTCCAACATGCCGCGTGGTCTTGAGCAAATCATTTCACCTGCCTGTAAGCCATCATGTATATTAAACTGCTGGATGGAGACTGCCTTAGAAAAGGTGACATTAAAGGAAGGCTGTTTGTAAGGCTATCTAGCCATGTCCACATATGAAATCAACACAGGGAAGTGTGTGCTCAAGCAGCTTTCTCTTACTGCTTTAGAGATATGAATTTGATATTAAAAAAATAAGTGAAATGTGGAATAAAAATTGGAATATTCATATGTCTCTAGCCAGGTGACGATTTCAAAAGTAAAGGTGGTCCTTCAGAGTAATGTCACAGGGAAACCATCTGTATGAAAGTGCCAGGGGGCGCTTTTATTTATTTAGATCCTTAGCGGTTTTCATAAATAAATATGAATGGATTAAAACAGATTTGTAAAATAAAAATGGTGTCCCTATTTTAAAAGGATATCCTGAGGCAGTGGTAATACAAATATACTCCAAGTAACAGAAAGTAGGCAAATTGCTGCACACAACAACACAGGCTACGTTCAGGCTTTCTTGTCAGTATCCTGTCTACTATTAAGAACCTTTTCAAAACCCAAAGAACCAATTTGATATTTAAAGACCCCTTCCCAGAATGAGAGGTTCTTAGTCAAGCTCTGGTTTTACGAGGAATCACACCACCCAGTAAAGTGCCATTAAAGATCAGGTATTTTGAAGAATGGATATCGAGTTTAAGGAGTCACTGTGCCATTCTTAAAAATAAAGGTGCCAGAGTGGTTCTTCAGAGTGATGCCATAGGACAACTATTTTTGGTCCCCAAAAGACCCATCCACATGAAGGTCCTAGAAAGAACCTTAAAATTATTTAGATCTTTAACATGATCCACACAGTAAACACCCATGCAGAGATGGTAACAGAATTGTGAAATAGCAATGGGTTCCTGGTTTTAAAAAGGCTCTTGTTACAAACAATAATACGTGTTACTAATCTCCTAGTATCCCGTTAGGTAACCTTACTGTACATTAAAAAGTTCATTTTTTTATTATTCTACATGTGGGAAGTTTTTCAAAACACAAAGAACCAACTTCAAATACAAAGAACCCTTCCCAGAATAAAATGGTGCTTTGTCGAGCAGTAGTTCAACAAGGAACCACTCATCCCGTTAAAGAACCCTACAATGCCATTAAAGAACCAGCATTTTAAAGAGTGTGGTGCTTCCAGCGGCCTAACGCGCAGCCCTTCTCCGCGTCCACCTTTATTCTTAGCATCGAGTAGAACAAAAAAGAGAATGAAGTTCTCCGACAGCGCCGAAGTCGCAAAAGTATAGACACGTGAACGGCAGGCAGCGACCATTTGACAGAAAAGCAAGACAGAAAGCTTAAGAGTAAAAGCATCACGCCAGGAATTAGCATGTAATATGCATTTTACCGTGCACGATTTTTCCCATAATTATATTATTATTTATTTCCATACAATTATGAATGTGATCAATGTGGAAGCGCCTGTCTGTGCGCATCTCGAGGAGGGCGTAGAGTCCCAGCACACAGCAGGTTCATTCAAGTTTAGCGCGGCGTAACCTGAGATGCACTGAGGTGCGCCTCCTGCTGGCCTCTCGTTACTTTGCCGACCGTGTAACTGAATCAAGGAAGGAAACTGGTGTGAAATGTGAAGACGGATCATTAAAGTTTGCGCGATCTGATTACGCTCACGTGCTGCTTATATTTTCAAACATGCAAAAAAATAAAATTTAAAAGATAATCCGAGGCTAAATTTACATACACTAAAATGATCGACAACGACATTCAAAAGGTAAGGAATCGGAAATATTTAGAAGGTGAAATTGAACCGCTTCATTCATGTGTATGTCCTTACAAATGAAACCTTTAGAAACATCATGCGGGAGATATGTCGTAACACCTGCAGAAGAGAGGCTAGCGGCTGGCCCATCTTATATTCTGAGCACAAACAGGAGCAACATATTCCGAAGCTCCAAAGGGAGCTGGCAGCTCTTCAGATGCTGTGATCCCCATCCGCCACAGAAGGGCGGAACAAGAGGAGCGCAAAGGGCACCAATGCGGTGGCCTGCGCAGAAGTAGTCGCGAGAGGTTCATTGTCATCGGGTTTAAGCACGCACACGGACAGATCCTGAATTAATGGAACGGTGCAGCTGCCAGGCACAACGCACAGCATGTTACGCATTTTCTCGCGCGCGCACCGAAACAAACGGAGAGTTCTGGTAAGGCTGTCGTGGGTCACGTCGAAGAGGAACTCGCAGCGTAACACTGACATGCTACGTGTGTGTGTGTAATTTTCTGTCTTAATTATTTTTTTTCTGAAGCTGCTTTTCCACTGCTGGGTCGCTATGGAGTAAAACCCAGTGGTGCCCATCAGCCCATACCTGGCCGGGACTTCCGTCCATTGCTGGTTATCTTACTCCGGGTATTTAAATACAGCAAAGGATGATGCAGTTCAAATCGAGCACTGGGAGCAGACTGTTCTGTACTGGAAATTATCCTTAAATTTAATATATTTTTGTTTTGTGACACGCAACCTTCTATTTAAAACGAGGTGAAGGATTTTTACTGAATAAAACGATAGACGGCTGCAGTATTGTAAACAGCACGGTAATGAAAAGACTTAAGTATGATAATCCGGCTAATAACATACTTACTGAAAAAGAAAGTGATGAAAAAAAGTCTTCAATGATAGTCTTTTAGCAAATATAATCAACATTTACGGTGAAAGGAAACGCAAGAAAAAACTGTAAATTGCCTTGTAAAGGGCGACACGAACCCGAAATTGTCGGCAATTTTCAGACCGAGAGAACGCATTCAGAGTGTAAAATCACCATTTAGGACAACTGCAATAATGGACATTCGGAGGCAGCGGTAATACGAATATACTCTGAGTAATAGCTCAAATCTGAAGCGAAAGTATGCATCTTACAGCTGTCAGGAAATGGGGTGCAATTTGCGTTAGCATACAATCGCGAACTTAAAAGAAAATAGCGCTGTTTATACGTAAACACATTTAGGGAAAAAAAAACAACACACTTTATTCTGTTCAATATGATATTACTGCTGCAAGGTAACGACAGTGCGGAACCTTACATTTAATTTTGAATGCAAAAAGGTGCAAATGATAAAAACCCCTAAAAGAGGGGATTACCGATCCACTGATGTAACGTCTTTAAGCGGCAGTGGAACCCACAACGCTCCCCTCTCTTTCCCTCAACTGATTTTAACAAATTCATCCTTACTTGCAGAACCGGCAAAGGCAACGGTCCCGCGAATGCCTCGCAGCTTTCCTCGCACGTAAATCTCCCGACTCTGATCTAGCACCCGTGCAAGTGGGCAGACACCAGACAGCAAGTTGTTGGCAGCCGACCATGCCAGCACTTAGACAGCATTACGTAATAAGAAACGGGGGGCACTTTTTAATTGTACGGAGGATAAGAGGGGAAGCTATGCGAGATGCCATACCGAGAGCAACTTGCGGCACCGGAGCGCACTTCAACTCACCTTGAGCTGCCAGTCCTCGGGTGCTGATCACACTTGCTATGAAAGTGACCACATACCAAATCATAGTACTATCGCCGTCCAGAAAGGGACCTCATCATATCTGGAAGTGCCCTCCTCTCGGTACAGGGTGCATGGTCGAGCCCTCCCAGGACGTTGATCGTGCAATCCCCGGCTACGCTTCCTCTTCTCATGCCCTGCTCACTTTCTCGGCTTTCATTCCGCCATCCCTTTCGCATCCCCCCACTCCAGACAGCCAGAGCACCTGCAACCAGCGAGCCAGCAGCGAGCTTGCGGCACCACCGTGAAACCAAGCCTGGGAATTTAGCGGAGAGTCCCACCTCCGCCACCTTCCCATTGGACGGAGGGCTGGCCGCGTGGGCGGAGATTGGTTGCTCCGCCCGTCATTCGTTCGGCGGGGCACAGGCGAGCCCCGCTTTCAAGGTGAGTTGGAGCGTGCAGTTGCACGGGCGCCGCAGTATCATGCGCAGTAACAGAGAGCCGAGTTAGCATCTCCACTTGTGTCCCTGTCCTGTGAGAGTCAGCGCCTCAGTCTCACTTAGTCCTTTTCTTCATCGAAGTAGCCGCCCATGTCCTTCAATAGCGAGCGCTTTTGCTTTCCTTCTCATGCTAGAATCTCGATCTGTGCCTTACTCTGCCACAGCTGAACTAGTGCTCTGATTTTTGGGCTGTCCTGTCAGATATAGCGTCTTCCTTAGGCCAATAGCCTGGTGGATTTATCGTCTCCGCATGACTGCTTGTCCGGATAGTCTGTCAAGTGAAATTAAGCTGACCTTGCCCTAACTGCACTATCAATGCCCTGGTCAGCTTTGTCAAACCCCTGCTTGAACCCTCTGTCTAAATTGTGATCTCGAGCCTCTTGTACCATCCTTTTTAAAAAGAATGTTTTGTTTGGTGTCCATGTCTGGTTAGTATTTGCCCTTCGCCTCCAACTTACATCACTTAAACGAGTTACGACTTTCATTTAACTAGTGTCCTTCTTGTCTTATCACGCGTTCTTTGCACGAAATGTCCCCGACTGTTGTTTGCACCATCTCTGCTTAGTTATTTTCCTTTGCCAAGCCATTCTGACAGCAGAGCTTCCTTCCCCATGCCAACCCCGAACTGCCCTCCGCCGCCTCAAACCCCCTAATTCCGAATATATTCTCATATATATATATTTTAGGGAGAGATGTCTGCATTTGACAATAGAATTTCAGCTCACTGTACTCGTGTTTGAATCAATTATGGGTAATGGCATTCTTATCCTGAAATGGAAAGCAGTATAGTGGTTATTATTCTGTGGTGTTCATTGGCACCAATCAATCATTCGTCACTTCATAACGCATCCATCGCGGCGCACCCCACCACAGCGCTTACAATAAAAGTTGACATTGTGCGTTTTCTTTGCAAAGACAGCCGAAGAAAATTCCTTTTGACGGAACTTCTTTGCTTTAAAATAGTTTGCATGGTAATGTACGGGTGAGTTTTCTGAAAGTTTTATTTTTTCCATTTGAGAAATGCCTTTGTTTAATCGACGTTTGTTCGATTTATGGCGACTTTAACGAGGCCCGTTTCCCAACACACTTGGTCCAATGTGAGATTGCCGAGTGATGTAATGCTGCAATATCTAAAGATAGCGCTGCCCAAACAGGAAAGCGACAACGCGACTTGTTCTTGTTAACTGCTTGGCGTCTTTTTTTCACAATTAGACTGCTAGAAGCGTCCTTTGCTTAATAGACTTCATCAGATACACAATAAGCAATCAGGCTACTTAAAGAGACAGACATATTAAAAAGGATGCTGCCGAACTCCATTACCTAAGTGTTACATGTTCATTATGCTGCGGAGTAAGAAAGAAAAAAGGAGTGGAAAAAAGTGTCGGTCTTAACACCTTCCGCGTAGCGCTTTGCTACCAACGTAAATGACAGTGCCGGTGAGCATATGACTACTTACAGATGATCTGGAGATCGCAGATTAAAGAGACACGGCGCGGAAAAAAAAGATGCTACTAGTCAGCTCAGGCAGAAGCGAGGGCTGTACGGTGTGACTGGGCGTCCCTTTACCCCATCGAAGAGAGGCTGAATGGCCGCTCAGTCGGTGCTAACGGCAATTCACAATTCAGGCGCAAGAGATTAGAACATAGAGCGGATGACTCAAAAGGAGGAGGCGGGGACGTTCAGATTTTCGTGAAGTTTTAGTTCAGTTAACCGCCCGCTCATCCAGTTCAGAATTGCGGGGACACAATATCAATATCGACTACTCCCGTCTCAGGGCCTCGGAGGATTATCAGGGTCCAGTTAAACTGAGCCTGTGTCGAGTCTCGGTGTTTGTTAAACAGAATGGTATCCTTTTCTATATTCAGTGAACGCTGTTTCAAGTTATTCTCGAAGTGTGTGGCACTAGAGAACGACAGTTCTGATGTATTATTGCAAAAGGATCACATGTCTGGTGAAGAGAAGAACCCGTGGCCACATGGAGAGATCGAGGGAGTGAATGAATCAGCTGGCTTTTGGTTTTAAGTCCATTGGAATGCCAGACCTTCTGTAGGCAACACTGGGAAAGGCTGATGATGTTCAGCATGGAATAAAGATGACACCTTTAAACGCCTTCAATTTATCTTTTGGTCTTGTAAAATGTGATGCTACAATGTGGGGTGTAAAAATAACTCTGGGGACATCTGCATTCAGCAGAAAACTGATGACAAAGAAGTTCTAATAAGAGAAGGGGAGGAATGATATAAACGCCATTACATCGTACAGAATAAATCGCAGACACTCTGAAGGAAGAATGGGGACAAATAAGCCAATAATGGCCCATCCACCCATCCTGGGGGTATCTCTAAGTTTTGATTGTCCCCTTTGGTTTATGATGTTGATATTCATATATTACATCGAGGCTTTTGTGGGGAAGGGATGGGGATCCCCCTTGGGGTTTTGGGGATGTTGATTGTCACATATGACATAGAGGAGTAGTTGCAGTAGATTAGTGGCTTAAGCCTCTAAAACTCCAGACGTCACTGATCTATCCATCCATTTAGGAAAAACAATTCATTAGCAATCTTACTTAAACAGCAGCGCCAGGTGGAAGGAGGCCATTCATGATGATGGAACTTTAGACACACTTGAATGAAGTTTGAGGATTGATCTGATGAAAAAAATGATGTTGTGGATTTCTTTATTGTACTAAAAGTCCAAATGAAAACTCTCAAAAGACAAAAGGGCAAAACTGGTGGAAGGAACAACTTCAGTCTACTTGTAACAACAACAACAATAAAAGTAATGTTTATTTCAAAGAGGTAAAAGAACTCAGCCAATACAAAGACCTTGATAATGAGATTTCACATATGTGGAACAAAAAGGCTTGTGTTGCAATGGGAGCCCTTGGAGATGCTTGACTAAAACATCTTGATCAACTGCCAAGTACAGCTAGTGCCAACCTGGCACTGAAGAACACCCTCCTTAGAACTGGCCACATACTATAAAGTTCTGACTATGGGACAGTACGACCTAAGAAGTCCACTCGGTTGAGTCCCAATCATCAGCAACCATCACAAATGGAGAGAAACAATAATAATAATAGAGTTGTCATGGTGAGGCCACCATTAATCCCACTTCCTCACAGTTTCTGAGTCTGAATGCCATCCCAGTCGCTGCCTCTATGAAGTTCAGACTTATTGGAGTGGAGTTTACATGTTCTCCATGAGTGTGCATTATTTTCCTTGTGTTACTCCCACATCCCAAAGATATCTCATTGCATTTCCTGCTTTACCTGGTGATCATCAAGGTAGCAATGGGCCATGCAGGTCAACCCAGACTTCCCTGCCCCCAGCTACAGATTTCAAACTGTTCTTGGGCAATTTCCAGGTGTTTCCCATGATATACGGTACAGTATATTCTCTCCAACATCTTATGGGACTATTGAAGAGTCTCCATCCAGTGGAAGATGCTTAGAGTATATTGTGGGAAGCAGCCTGGACACAGACAGATGGACATCATTTTTAGTCCAACACACGTTTATTTATAATAATAATAAAGTGCACAAAACCCAGTGCCACAGCACCAATCACCCCTTTAGTCCAGGCCAACACAAAATGCCTTTCTTCTCTTCAGGCTGCCTCTTTCCTCTCCCAGACCTTGTCCTCTTCCACCCGACTCCAGCCTTAAATGAAGGGAGGTGGCCCCTTTTATACAGGCCTGGATGGGCTCCAGGTTCATCCCGACACTCCTCCACAGACACTCCCCTGTGTGGCGGAAGTGCCGGCTGGGCACCCGGAAGCCCTCCGGGTGTCCCCAGTCTTCTTCCCCACCAGCACTTCCTGGTGTGGCGGAAGTGCTGAGGTCCAGGGCTCTCCAGGCACCGGGGCGCCCCCTGGCGGTGACCACAGGCCCCTACAGGGTTGAGCTTCCAAGCTCTGCACCCGTGGTCCCCAGTGCAACCAGGGTGGTCACCCCCTCATGGTCTGGAGGAGGCACCAGCCCTCCTGGGCATCCTGGCTGGGTACCACCCCCAGCCGTGTGCCACAATATCTAGATTAATCCAGCTTGGTGGAAATCCTTAAGATGTGTCCTGACCTCCTGTCAACCTGGAGGTGCAGTAACTCTACTCTGAGGCTCTCCCAAAGCACTGAGCTTCTCACCCCATCACGGAGTGTCAGCCCATCCTCGGTGTAAAGAAACCTCAAGTCTGCCGCTTGTACTCATGGTCTCATTCTTTCAGTCGTTGCCCACAGCTTATGACCATAGGTGAGGACAGTGGTGTACATCTATAGGTAAACCAAGAGCTTTGTCTTTAGACTCAGCTCCTCTCCACCACCATGGACTGGTTCAGTGCCCGCAGAACAACTGCCATCACTCCAGTCCACTTGTTGATCTCACGTTCCCTTTCTCCTTCACTTGTGAACAAGATCCTGAAATAGACTCCTCCAAAGCTGTTTGTGCTACGTTTAAATGATACTCTAAGCTGGCGCCTTCTATGTCAGTGTGGATATGTCTGCAAGTGGGCCCACAATGGACTGGCATCTCTGTGCCTGGTGCTGTTGGTTTGGGTGTTGACTCCCCACACCCCTGAAATGGATGGGTATTGTTTAGTAAGCCGAGTGTGTGGATGGATGATGCAAGGTGGTGTGGTATGGTGGTTACTACAGCTTCCTTATGTTTTCAGAGCTGTTGGTTCAAATCTTGCCTAAGTCATTGTCTGTGTAGAGCTGGTTGAGTTTTTCTCCAGGGATTTTAACTTAAGACATCAACTCAAAGATGGAGAGGTTCTTTAGACTAGCAACTCCAAACTGACCATGTACGCTCACCTAAAGGATTATTAGGAACCCCATACTAATACGGTGTTTGACCCCCTTTCGCCTTCAGAACTGCCTTAATTCTACGTGGCATTGATTCAACAAGGTGCTGAAAGCATTCTTTAGAAATGTTGGCCCATATTGATAGGATAGCATCTTGCAGTTGATGGAGATTTGTGGGATGCACATCCAGGGCACAAAGCTCCCGTTCCACCACATCCCAAAGATGCTCTGTTGGGTTGAGATCTGGTGACTGTGGGGGCCATTTTAGTACAGTGAACTCATTGTCATGTTCAAGAAACCAATTTGAAATGATTCGAGCTTTGTGACATGGTGCATTATCCTGCTGGAAGTAGCCATCAGAGGATGGGTACATGGTGGTCATGAAGGGATGGACATGGTCAGAAACAATGCTCAGGTAGCCCGTGGCATTTAAACGATGCCCAATTGGCACTAAGGGGCCTAAAGTGTGCCAAGAAAACATCCCCCACACCATTACACCACCACCACCACCAGCCTGCACAGTGGTAACAAGGCATGATGGATCCATGTTCTCATTCTGTTGACGCCAAATTCTGACTCTACCATTCGAATGTCTCAACAGAAATCGAGACTCATCAGACCAGGCAACATTTTTCCAGTCTTCAACTGTCCAATTTTGGTGAGCTTGTGCAAATTGTAGCCTCTTTTTCCTATTTGTAGTGGAGATGAGTGGTACCCGGTGGGGTCTTCTGCTGTTGTAGCCCATCCGCCTCAAGGTTGTGCGTGTTGTGGCTTCACAAATGCTTTGCTGCATACCTCGGTTGTAACGAGTGGTTATTTCAGTCAAAGTTGCTCTTCTATCAGCTTGAATCAGTCAGCCCATTCTCCTCTGACCTCTAGCATCAACAAGGCATTTTCGCCCACAGGACTGCCGCATACTGGATGTTTTTCCCTTTTCACACCATTCTTTGTAAACCCTAGAAATGGTTGTGCGTGAAAATCCCAGTAACTGAGCAGATTGTGAAATACTTAGACCGGCCCGTCTGGCACCAACAACCATGCCACGCTCAAAATTGCTTAAATCACCTTTCTTTCCCATTCTGACATTCAGTTTGGAGTTCAGGAGATTGTCTTGACCAGGACCACACCCCTAAATGCATTGAAGCAACTGCCATGTGATTGGTCGATTAGATAATTGCATTACTGAGAAATTGAACAGGTGTTCCTAATAATCCTTTAGGTGAGTGTATGTGTGAGTGAGTGTGCCCTGCAATGGAGGAGCAACCTTCATACCGTGGTGTCATTAGTGGTGGGCTTTCAGGGCTTTAGCCCCTGATGTCAAGTGTCCAGTCCCTGACCATTGAGAACCCCTCTCAATCCTCTTTCATTATCTCAGGCTTCCAACCCCTGATATTTGAGAGTCCAGCCTTCCTTTCTCTCATTCTGCGGTGCCGACATGTATGGATGACTTTCACGAAAACTCTAACAGGGACCCCATCCCACCCTTGCTCTTCTATCTAACCTACTTGTAGGAATAGCAACATTTTCAGACGGGGGGGCTAAGCCCCTAAGAACTGCTAAAGCTAGTGACGCTCCAGTCCTCATAGCTGGATCTGATGCTTTTGGAATAGGCCTTGGCCCCTGCGATCCTATTTCAGAATAAGACGGGTGATGAATGAGTTAAATAGACATGACTACAGTATGTTAGGTTGATGATCTGTTTTCCGTGGGTGGGTGTGTGAGCATCTACTGTGATCAGCTGGACCCCCATCCGGGGCTGAACCCATGTTTTGCATCTATTGCTTCTGGAATAGGCTCTGCAAAAAAAAGTTTATTAATAATAATAATAATAATAATAATAATAATAATAATAATAATAATAATAATAATAATAATTACAAGGACCTGAAATTTGAGATCAGACAGAGTGGTTCCAGTAACAGTGGGAGCACTAGGAACTCTCCAGAAGGGTTTCAAAAACCACCTCTTTTTAAACTAATTTATTCAATTATTTTTGGTGTATTTATGTACTGTATCTGTATATGTATTGGTGTATTTATGGAAGCTGTACAGCACTTTGGTCAACGTCTGTTGCTTTAAATGTGCTCTATATGTAAAACTCCCTTGACTTGACCGTCAAAGGCCCTCAGACCAACCATCAGCTGGTGAAGTGCAGAAGATCGCCCTCATGGGCACTGCACACATCCTCAGAAAGGTGCTTGTTGGTGGACAAATTCACTACAAGTCAACAAAAACATCATATTAATAATAATAATAATAATAAGTAGGACAGAGGCAAATCGGTTAGCACTGCTGCCTCACAGCTCCAGAGTCTGCATGTTCTCTCCATGTCCGTGTCAGCATTCATCTCAGAGCTTTGGTTGTCCTCTCATGTCCTAAACACATACAGTATGTCCTTCTATAGTTGGTGACTCTAAGCTATTCCATTGACTGAGTATGGTTGTGTCCCGTGATGAACAGCCATGTACTTGATGCTGCTGGCATGGCCAGTGTCCCCCACATATCTGAACCGGATTAGTGGGGTTGAAAGCGGATCAATGCATAGGTCAGACAGCCCGTCATTTTCTAACCCGCTATATCCTAACACAGGGTCACGGGGGTCTGCTGGAGCCAATCCCAGCCATCACAGGGCGCAAGGCAGGAACAAGTCCCGGACAGGGCGCCAGCCCACCGCAGTCAATACATAGGTGACGTTCCTAATGAAGAAGGGACTTGATATACTGCATAGTCGTTTGACCTGCGTCCTGTCCTGCCTCACCCAGGGTTATTAGTCCACTCTCCTTTTGACCTTATCATATTTAGATGCCTTGACCTGTTTATTTTTTTCCCCACCTTATCATTTATACTACATGTTCACTTAACCTTCGCTTTATGTAGAGGTGCTTTATAAAATCAAGTTTGATTGATTGATTGATTAATATCCTTCAAAATGAATCATTGCCCATGTTTTTCATTTCAATGTTTTGTGACATTTGGGTACATTTTGGTACACACAGCAATGTAAATTTGCCAGCATGTATTGAGTGGCAGAGTGGCACAATGGTTAGCACTCCTGTCTCATAGATCCACTGTCCTGTGTCCAGTCATAGCCTGTGTGGCGGACGGCTGGATCCCATGCTGGCTGGGGCGCCCCTTTGACACTGGATCTGGGGGAGCAGTCGTGAGATGCACACTACATCCCCTGGAACACTTGGTGACAGCCCCCCTGGGCTGCATCAGGGCCACAATGGTGGAACACCGGAGCTCATCCCTGTTGGGCTCCGTGGCCACCGCCAGGGGGAGCTGCATGGCTTAACGGGCCCATGTGGGCTGGAATGCAGCCACACCCGCAAGTGCAGCCTGAATTAGGTTAATTATCATCTGAAGTACTTCCGGGTGGGTTATAAAGGGAGCCTGCGGCCACTAGTCAGCGTGCCAGAGTCGGAAGGAGGAGGAGGACGACGACAACGATGATGACGACGACGGCGATGACAATGACGACGACGATGACGAAGCTGAAGCTGCCTGGGAGAAGCAGTGGAGGAAGAAGATTGTGTTTTTGAGTATTTTTCATTTAGTGTGTTTTTGGGACTGTGTAGGGCCTGTGGGACACAGGGAAGACGTGCCCCATGATTGAAGAAAAATAAATCTTTTTGTTTATTTATACCTCTGCCTCCGTTGTCAGTCTGTGTCAGGTCGACGCCTATATAGCGCCTTTGCCACACCTGTTTTGGGCTTTAGATGTTCTCCCTGTGTGTGGTGCTCCAGTTTTCCTCCCACATCTCCTTGGATGTGCATGTTAAGTTAATTGATGATTCTAAATTAGACCCATGTGGGTGTTTGCATGAGTGGGTCTGAACTGGCACTTGCTCCAGGGTGGGTTCTCACCTGGCAAACTTATGCAGCATAAGCAGACCTGAATTGGATTAAATGATGTTATATTTAGTGGCCTATGTCAAGAATGTGATGATATTCTGAAAAACTAAAACCAACTTCACAAAAGATCAATAGTAATGTCCTCCTCCTGCTTTATGTACAGTAAGAACAACAATACAATGAGCCTGAAGACGGAGATGTTTAGAAAACCCCTTCATCGAGCATTTGATCATGAAAGTCTGGAAAGGAAGAGCATGGAGTGGTTAAAATCTCAGAGAAGGCATTTTCTTTATTTTAAAGGCAAGATGAGAAAAGAACCAAATGAAGAAGACTGTAAACTTGGCGATCCATGGCACAGCTATGGGCATAAAAAACAGAAAAAGTGAAAATCTGCAGTGCTCACTCTCCTGTCACTTGGTGGGTTGTCCATTATTGAGGCTTTAATCATGTAAGAAACCAAACTAACAAGGTAAAGTGAAGTCTCCCTATTTTGGCCGCTTCTTCCATTATATTGAAATGTAAAAATAAACCACAATGGTAGGACAGGGAGGCACCTCACCTTATCTATAAGAAATATTTCTTTTTAGCCTCTACTCATTTTTAGTGGCAGCTTCCATCTTACTTCACAGCTATTGGCATACGCCAAACAGGAAATAAGATTTCTTTTCCCTTCAGGGTAAACTTGATCCTGTCATTTTAAACTGTAACTTATGGATATGCAGGTGTTAAAGAATCTGCTACTGAACTAATATAGCTGCTTAAGATTCAGACTTGAAAGCAGGGAAACTAAAAATAGCAGCACTGCTTTTCAAATTTGCTGTGTGAAGGTAGCTGTGTGGTGTGAACTGCAGCCTAACTTGTGAAAAGCACTCAGGCTTTTATCCTGGACTGTTATCTTCATACAGAATAGACAGGCCAGTACTCCATCGCCTCTCCACGGAGTGGACATGGCCTGAATGGTGAACAGCTTCTCCTGTTGTGAAGTGTCCAGTTGAAGTGCTGCTCATAACGTCGAACAAGTCCTCCAAAATGAATGGACCTTTAACTTACAGTCTTTGGCCCTAATGCTAAAGAGTTACGTGTGATCTGGGCATGTCCTCATGGGTTAGTGGATATGCCATGTTTAGTACGGTTAGGCCACTGATAAATAATCTCTCGCAGAAATGGATGCTTTCTTTATTGTGAGTGTATGCTATGCTAATAACCTTAGTCTCTCGTTCACCTTCTCAAGTTCAGGAAGGTGAATGGACACTAGGCTGTGAAACATCTACCTTAAATGGATGCGTTCTTTATGGTGAGCGGACACTATACTGCTAATCACCTTAGCCTCTCATGACACACAGCAGTCCAGGAAGGTAAATGGACACAAAGCCATATAAAGGCTACTTAACCTAACCTAACACAATCTTTTATGTCTAGTCTAGCTGTGAAGAAACTCTCATGGACAAGTTTTTTAAGGTCAGTGGACACCACATGCTAATTACTTTCATCTGTCATGGCACATATTTGTAGAGCAAGGCGAATCACCACTAGGCTGTATATCTAATATGTCTAGCTCTTCTGTGGGATCGAGCAAGATGTTCTAGCCTTCACTCAAACCTTAGGTACCCATGACCTTTCGCTGGTCCACCGGTTGTCTTTCCTCGGACCACTTTTAGTAGCTACTAACCTTTGCATACATCCTACCGTCATCTGGCCATCACAGTTTGGCCCTTGTCAAAGTTGTGCAGATCCTTACGCTTGTCCATTTTTCCAGCTCTCAACACATCACCTTCAAGAGTTGACTGTTTTCCTGCAGACTAATATATCCCACCCCTTGACAGGCGCCACTGTCACGTGATACTCCATGTTATTCACTTCACCTGTCAGTGGTGTTAATGTTGTGGCTGATCAGTGTGTATTTAATTAGTAAGGTTTATTACTGATAGCATGGGTATGTGTTGTATAGTGAATGTACAATACATGTGTGGTACATGCTAAGTTCACAGCTGAGGATTGTCTCATAGAAATTTTTCTGGTGCATGAGGGCAGTATATTCCCAGTACTCTTGGTTTTAAATGTCCCAGATGTGTTGTGTAAAAAAAGTGAGAGCTGTCTAGCCAAGATATGTAGTACACTACTGAAAAATGTTACAGACATAGAAGAGAGGTGTGTCAACACTGGACACCTGATGCATTTAAGTCCAGTGCTAAAGGTTGCCATTGAGTGGACGTGTTTTCTATGGCGAATGGATACTGTCCTGCTTATCTTATGCATAGTCTCTGTTGCAATTTGGTGTGGGTAGTGCAGTGATTCGACTCTGTAGACTATATACAACATGCTTAACAACAACGGCAACTTTTATCTATATACATTGAAACAAAGGCGCTATATAGTCGCCTGACCCGACAAAGACTCACACCAGAGCCACGTATAAAAACCAAAGAACTTTTATTTTTCTTCACCTGTGGAGCACGTCTTCCCCATGACATACAGACACAACACAGTCCGAAAGCACCACACAAAACACCACACTCTTCTCCTTTAACCACTACTCCTCCTCCTCCTCCAAGCTCCGCCCTCCTCCTCCTGACTCTGGCCATTGAGTGGTGGTTGCTGGTCCCTTTTATTGTCTACCTGGAAGTGCTCCAGGTGGTTGACTGCCAAGTTCCGGCTGCACTCCCAGGTGTGGCAAATACGCAGCTTATGCGGGCTCAGGAGTCCCAGCTGCAGCACCCCCTGGTGGCGCCTGCGGGACCCAACAGGGCTGCACCCAACTCCAATTCCCATGGAGCCCTGCGGGAAACTGAGGCACTGCTCCAACCCAGGGAGGCTGCCATCTAGCATCCTGGGGGAGGTATTGCACAGTCCATGGTTGCTCCCCCTGAACATATAGCAAAGCGGCGCCCTGCCCGTGCATGGACCCCGGCCGTCCACCACAACATACAGTAGAAATAATCCAGTAATGGAAAATATGTCATAGGATCTATGCACCAAAATGTCTGGAAAGCTGTACAGAAGGAGATAAGCCTGGCTAATGCAGTGGAAAACATTGTAGTTTCTGTAACGGTAACTTTGTTGATTTCAAGAAAGCATTTGATAGCGTCCATCGTAACACTCTTTGGAAGATACTCCAGTACTACGGAATCCCAAATAAGATAATTACAATCATAAAAATCTTCTATGAAAAATGTGAGTATAGTGTCCTTATGGGCAACACTATCACTGAATGGTTCCCTGTACCGTCCGGAGTGAGACAAGGGTGCATCATCTCTCCCATCCCCTTCCTACTTGCAATAGACTGGATCACAACCAACACAATAGCAGATAAACCCAGAGGCATCCAATGGACCCTGTCGTCTCAATTGGAAGATGATCTTGCTCTCCTTTCAACAAACCACTGCAACATGCAATCGAAAACTGGCATGCTTCACAAATATGCCAGACAGGCCGGACTGAACATCAACACCTCCAAAACCCAAGTGATGTGCATAAACTCCATCCCTACAGCACCCATACAAGTAAACGGAGCACCACTCGAGTTTGTGAAGGACGTCACCTACCTTGGCAGCCTTATCAGCAAGGACAGCGCTGTCCATAAAGACATTAAAGCAAGGCTGGGAAAGGCCCAGGGTGCCTTTTCCCAACTCCGTTCCATCTGGAGGTCTAAACAATATAGCCTAAAAACAAAGATGCTCCTGTACAACAGCAACGTAAAGTCTGTCCTCCTGTATGGTTCAGAGTGTTGGCGTGTGGTCAGTACAGACATGAGGAGACTCGAGGTCTTCCACAACAGATGTCTCAGACGAATCTGCCAGATCTTTTGGCCCAACAAAATATCAAACCAACAATTATACAAGAAAACAAGCAGTCAATGCATCACCAAAGACATTACAATAAGACGCTTAAGATGGCTTGGACATGTGTTAAGGATGGAGCAAAACCGCATCCCAAGAGTTGCCTAAAGATGGACACCACCTGGAAAAAGAAAAACTGGAAGACCCAAAAACACCTGGCATAGAACGGTAGTACAAGAGCTTCAAAAAATGAACCTGTCATGGGGAGAAGCACAACACTCTGCAAAGGGCCGCATGCAATGGAGGGAGCTCATTGAAGCCTTATGTCCCACAAGGGACAAAGAAGATTGATTGAATGCAGTGGAAAACATATGAAATATTTTTAAAAAATGCACTTCTTTTATTTGGTATTTGGGTTCATAATTCCTTTTTTTACTCCAGTTGTAATAGATTTGAATAGGTATTGCAAAATCGCATCCTGAAAAGATTGGCACTAGTCACTAAATGTTACTTTTGTCTTTTTTTTTTTAGGTTTTCTGTCATTTCTTCAAAGTACACTGCAGCCATCTTTGATGTTGGACAAAATGTGGATGTTACAACTAATGAGGAGACCCACCACATCTAATCTTCTAGGATGGTGCAACATAACAATTATAAATGACTTGATCACGTGTATGTTTCATAGAACACCCAGTGGGTGGTTTTTTGTCCTTAGATCCCTTAAAAGTTTCTTCTCTTCAGCATGGTTCAGCTGGTGTTTTTGTTTTCCCCTCTTTCCTGGCCATCTAACCATAGCATATACTTTGTCTTTTACCATTATAACCATTAGAGACTTAAGAGCAAGTTGATAGTAACACGGTAATTTCAGTTATGATTATGGCCTCTTCCATTTCTATTAACTATTAATTTGAATTATGTGTGTGTGTAAATGTATTTATTTATTTATTTATTATCTTTTTTTAATTGTAATTGTGAAACACTTCAAGCCCCACCTTCTGTATGTGCTGTTATTGTTATCTGACATGTTCTGCTTTGTGAGTGGGCGCTGTATGCCTAATACTCCTGATGTAGAATGGCAGGTCTCTCACAGCTTGTCTTATTTAGTAAATGGCCACTAAACCTCTAGTATGCTTAAACCAGTGCTGGGAGATCTCTCATGAAAATGGATGTGTCCCAGGTAGCGGGTGGTCACTATAAACCTGAGTATGGTTCTGGAAAGTCTTCCATTACATGGATATTGTAGGGAGAAGGAGTCACAAATAGGAAGAAAATGGTGTAACCATAACGCAGTCCAGGATCTTCACTGGTCAGCCTGGAGCAGACTCATTCTAGACCGGTCTGCCCCAGAAATCTACCTCCAGGTGTCAACCTGGATAGGTCCAAAGTGGGAAAAACTGGCTAAATAGTTAAAAATATAAAGACATGTCTCAAAATATATCAAAATACCCTACAGGAATGGGGATAACCACCAACCCCTGGCTTGTAAACAGAAAGGCAACAAACAATCGTATTAACTTATTTAACAAAGTAGGTAAAATAGAGCAAAATCTTCTAAAGGGTAAAAAAGTATTTACCTAAAAGGCAATCGGCAACAACCAAGTCCCAATACACAAATCCCGGAGGCAAATCCAAATATACAGATATGGAAATCCAGTAACCTGCAAACAACATCACCAAGAACAACAACATTAATTTCTGCAGCGCATTTTCATAGAAATGCTGCAGCTCAAAGCACTTTACTAGATGCCAAAGTAATTACATGCAAAGAAAAATAAATTAACATTAGATATGTTTAATCTATACTAATAAAAGGCAAAGCCCTCACTCACTCACTCACTCACTCACTCACTCACTCACTCACTCATCACTAATTCTCCAACTTCCCGTGTAGGTAGATGGCTGAAATTTGGCAGGGTCATTCCGTACAGCTTACTTACAAAAGTTAAGCAGGTTTCATTTCGAAATTCTACACGTAACGGTCATAACGGTCGATAATGATCAACAACATTCGCCATGTTGAACTTTCTTATTTATGGCCCTATCTTCACGGAATTTGGTAGGCGGCTTCCCTGAGCTAACCGAAACCAATGTACATACTTATTTCATTGGTATGACGCCACTGTTGGCCGCCATATTGAACTTTCCAACATCACTAATTCTCAAACTTCCCGTGTAGGTAGAAGGCTGAAATTTGGCAGGCTCATTCCTTACAGCTTATTTACAAAAGTTAAGCAGGTTTCATTTCGAAATTCTACGCGTAACGGTCATAACGGTCGACAACGTCCGCCATGTTGAACTTTCTTATTTATGGCCCCATCTTCACGAAATTTGGTAGACGGCTTCCCTGCGCTAACCGAAACCAATGTACGTACTTATTTCGGTGGTATGATGCCACTGTCGGCCGCCATATTGAACTTTTCAACAGTCTTTGTTACTTATGGGCCCATCTTCAAGAAATTTGGTACATGGATTCCCAACGCTAACTGAATCCTACTTACGTACATATATACGTCCATGGCCTGCAGCTCGGTCACCGTGTGAGGTGGCGTTGGGTCCCCCATCCCAATGCTTCCCACGTTGTTGGCTGCCTGCCTATATAAGACCGTCCGTCGCTCTGGTCTCTACATTCCCTTCCTTGCTTCGCCATGGGATTCACATCTCCCTGCTGATAACTACAGCCTTTTAATTTATTCCACGGCTTCTCCGCTGTTTTATTGTTCGTTTATTACGATTATAGTTATTGTGTAGGTATTTTAAACTTACTTTACATTGTTCAGGTACCCATTTCCGTTATCGTTCCAACCATACCCCTATTAACATGTCTATCGAGGTGATCACCATCGATCAAAGAACTGTCACTTACCGAGCGGTTTCCATGCCCGGAGATGGCACCTGCCTTTTTCATTCTCTTTGTTACATATTGCACGGCCATATCAGGCTCACTCTTGATATCCGGAGGAACATTGTGTCTTATGTATTGAATGACTGGGACAGGTTCAAGGTGTGGACTGATGACGGTACAGGAGATAATTATACTACACAGGAGCACTATAAGAGTGAAATGCTTAAGCCCCTTCACCTATGGATCTGCATGTGAGTTGATGGCTGCCGCTGAATTGTTCGGTTGTCGCTTTCAAGTGTACTGAAATGGTCAAATATATTACACCTTTCGACAACCGCCAATGCCACTTAAATATCTTAGATTCACAGGTGACGATTTGAGTAGTGGACACTTTGATGTTTATTAATGTTTAAACTCTCAAAAGCTGGATGTGAAGTTATCGATGAAACCGGTTGTAAGCTTACAACGCTTGACAGATGCTGAATGTCACTTCAACACAAGTCCTGCAAATACTGTCGTAATTGAGACAAACCATGAAACTCAAACCGATTATGACAGCAGCAATCCAAGCTGTGAGATTTGCTTAAGAGTAAGCTCAGCGCACAGCTTGGTCATATTACAACCAGAAGGCCGAACTGACAACATGGTATACAAAGAGATCCTTAACAAATAATTATTGGCATATTTTACCTCAGTTTAAAAAGGTTTAATTTTCTTCTTAATAAAAATTTTAATGCAGTACTTCACCGCTGCAAAGCGCGGGTATTTTGCTAGTAATGTATAAATAGTATATAAAAATAATAGACCCTTACATAAGAAAGATACATAATTAAGAGAAATAGAGTTGGTAAATATAGAATTGTTTTTTAAGTCTTTAAATGTCTGTTCAAAAATAAGAAAATATGTGGAGGTTTCAGGCCAAAAGACCACCCAGCCCCACTGGTCATTCTGCCTAACATAAATGTTCCTAAGTCTTTCTTTCTTTTTATTATTATTATTTTTTTAAGGTTTCATCTTAAATTATTTGATGCAATGGGTCTCGTGGCAGGTTGTCGTATCTGCTTTCATTCAGACCTTCAGACATTTCATGTGGTTGCAAAGGACTTTGATCAGGTGGTAGTGGCTCAGAATGCCACCACAGAAGAACTTTAAAAGAAGACAGAAAAACGTAAAGAGTAATACAGATTGTAGGTTCATTGAAGAGTACGATAATACTATGCGTATCTAGTCTATTAGGGGTAGAATGAAAAAGTAGTTACAAAATGGCCAAATCAAAATGATCTTCAGTGTTATCCTGACCTATCACTCTTGGCCAAACAAGATATAGTAATAGTACTTACAAAAAGATTCGAAAAACAAGCCAGATGGACCACTGGCCGGCTTTCCTGCTCTGGCCTCAGATAAAGACAGAGGGAGGATCTAACAGCTGGGCTGTCACTGTAGCCCCGCCTCCTGGGCTTCACCCACAAAAGACATGGAATGGAGGCACATTTAAAAAGACAGTATATATAATTACAAAATACATACAAATATGAAAATAAAAATAAAAATAACCAAAATATCAATGACATGTATGGGTGAGCAGATACTGTATTTCTCTGATTTGATATACTTTGTTAATCCCTAAGAGAATATTGTCTTTTCACATGACCTTTGGGGAGGGTCAGAGTGCAGTATCAGCCATTGTACAGTCCTCCCCAGAGTAATTTTAGGTTGAGAATCTTGCTCCAGAGTCTAACGGAGTAAGATCCCTTGTGGTAGTAAAAGGTCTTCAACTGGCAACCTTCCAGATACCAGTGCAGATGCACAGAGTCACCACTCCACTCATATAATATAATTTGATCAGTGTTAAGCAAATCGTATAAATGGATGTATTCTGAATGGAAATAAATATGGCAGAATATATCGAGTATGTTTAATCAAGTGCTGAAAAATGTGTCATAGAGTTGGACATGGTATGTTTTCAGCAGTGTACACCCAAAACACTCAGTCTAGTTCTTTAAGTCTCTTATAGCTCAGACTAGTCCTTGAAAGTAAATATAAGTTCTATATATAATATATAAGGTCAGTGCTGTACAGTCTATATAAGAATTGGACCTGTGACTTATGTCACACGAGCACCATACATGCTGGTACATCTAATCCAATCCTTAGAGACGTACTGTTAAATTTGGTTTCTTTAAATGTGTGATACTCCAGAGCCACATGCTGGAAAGTGACTCATGCTGTACAATTGGATTAGTTCTATAAATTAGGGAAACTCTTTATTGCCAATGTGCTTAGTCTAAGGCTGACACGCTATATGTGGTGAGTGGGAGCTATAGTCACAGTACATTTTGTCTAACATTGAAAAGTATTCAGAGCATCGACATCTCCTGTATGGTGAGTGGGCACTACGCTCCCAGTCCTCTTAGTTTGGAATGGCACAGACGTCTGCTTTAAAGAGAATAAACACTCTGTACTGTAGCTAGTATATCTAATCCAGTACTATACACACATAACTACAGCACTTATGAAGGAATTCACCCTCATGAAAGTTTTAATAACAATGATAATAATAGTAATAAATGCATAATGTATACAGAACCTTTCCCATTGCATAGCTGCTCTCGATTTCAATCCGGGTCTCCTACAAAGTGGTCTAAATTAATTACAAATTTAAAGGACAAAATAACTGCTCTCCAAAGTATGCACTCCCTTCAAGTCTGTGTTTAGTAGATGCACCATCGACAGCCATGGCAGTCTGTGTGCACAGGTCTGTCTCTCTCTGTCTCTCTCTGCTCTTTTTCTTCATTCTTCTTCTTTGCTAAACTACTCGACCTCTGCCAGGCTGTATGGAGATCGTGAGTGAACAGCTTTTTTAAATCCAGCCAAAAATTCTCAATTGGAGAAAATGCAAAAGTCAATGATGAAAACTTCTCTCATAGCGTCAATGTGTCCTGTATGGTGAAAGATGCTCTATTGCAGGGGTCACCAACTCCAGTCCTGGAGGACCACCGTGGCTGCAGGTTTTCATTCCAACCCTTTTCTTAACGAGTGACCTGTTTTTGCTGCTAATTAACTTCTTTTGAACTAACTTTAATTGACTTGCTCTTGAAGTCTCAGGCCCCTTAATTGTTTCTGTTTCCTTAATTAGCAACCAAACAATAATGAGATACAAAATGAGCCAAAACAACTGGTGTCCATCACACAATATCTGAAAATAAAGAAAGATGAAGGTCTCAGGAATGTCAGTCTGCTGAGGTCCCCAAAACATTTGACCAGTGCTCTTAGAAAAGAGAAAATCAATAATTTCAGAAATGTCTGCTAATGCACCACGGGAGCAGCAACAAGCCATTGAATTAAAGAACGGGTTTAATTAACGGCAAGAATCGGCACCTCATTAAGCAGCTGGTTGGAATGAAATTGGTTGGAGTTTGAGGCCTTCACTTAGTTGGTCTTCTGTTGGCTCACTCACTTCACATTTCATTTCTGTTTGAGTGCCATTTAAGGAAAGAAATGAAACAATTCAGAAGAACAACATAAAAATTCAGGGGAGCAAATCTTAAAAAAGAAGTCAATTAAAATGAATTCACAAGAAGTTAATTAGCAGCACAAATGGGACACTCATTAAAAAAAGGGTTAGAATGAAAACCTGCAGCCACGGTGGTCCTCCAGGACTGGAGTTGGTGACCCCTGCTCTATTGTTCTTCTTATTTTTCTTTTAAATAACTATTAGATGAGTTTGCCCAAGGTAGTTTACAAGATCAGGTTATGATTTTTTTAATGTATATTTTCACAACGGAAACCCAGCTGTAACTTACTGCTGAAGTCCAGCATCTTAGCCATTGGGCCACACTGCCTATCTGTACTTGGTAAATTCAATTCAAATCAGTTTATTTTTGTATAGCATTCGACAATGAGGCTCAGAACCGCTGAAACATGTTTACAGGTAAAATGCAATTACAAATGTTACTAATTAATAATACATTATGCATAAACATGAAGACACAGATATGTTTAAACACGCAGTAAATCAGAGCAGTTCTAAACTGATTAGTATAAATGGAAACTGGAAATGACTGTCCAATAACATTACCACTTAGCTATGACCAGTTAACAATGGAGGAAAGAAAAACAAAAACTCCAATCAGCAGCAAACCTCAGGGGATCCATAGTCAGTTAGAACAAAGTCAAATACTGTCCCAGTACCGGAGACCACTGGCAACTGGTCATCCACCCCCTCTTGTGCATTCTACCGCGTCAGTCTTTGCTGGTCAGTCTTAAGTGACGACAGACTCTAGAGTAAGAGAGCGCTCTTCTTCTTGGAGCATCCATCCATCCAACCATCACTTCATTTTATAACTAACGAGATCACAGACATCCAGGAATCAACGGTGGATGGAGCACTAGTCCATCACAGGGTCTTTTGGGAAAAAGTGCTTATAATATATCATAGAACTGGGCATGTTTTATTTGGTGAGTGGACATTACATTGCAAACCCAATATGTTCATTCCACTGCTCTCCTGCCATTGAAGCAGCCCTAAATTGTACAGGGAGATTCACTCGAAAGAGGCCCCAAATATCCTGTAATAACTCTCGCTAGGATGAAGCGATCTGAACGAAACAACATGCCATGTGCTCCTCAGTATATGGAGCTTCGAACAAGCTGGGATTCCCCTGTGTCGCAGCGATGAGGGTCCGTTTGCATCTTCTGGGTGCCTACTGCCCGAACCCCTTCATTCAGTTACTCAACTTCTCATCAGAATGGTGGTGTACGCTATTGAGCAGTGTGTCTTCATAGTGATAACCCATAGGGTCACCAATTCATCTAAGCGATGTCAGAATCAATTGGATGATCGTGAGTTAACGAGAGGTTACCTCCAGCAAGGTGGAGCAATGTGTCACACATCGGCAGATACTGAGTCCTTTTTCGGCAAAAGGGTAATTTCAAAGCGGCTTTGGCCACCACGGTCACCAGATCTGAAACCACCAGACTTCTTCCTTTGGGGTCTGCTCAAAGGAAAAGTCTATCGGAACAAGCCTCGCACTGTGGAAGATGTGGAGGAAAATATCCAATGTGAAATAGCTGCTATTTCCCCTTAGATGCTTGCCGATACGTTCAGGATCATGGAGCGCCATGTCGAACTGTGTCTGGCAGAAAACGGAAACCACTTCCAGCATCACATGTAATGCAATCGATTACACAAACGTCAAGGTATAGAGCGTATTTTTTTGGTTCAGATTGCTTCATCCAAATGGGAGTTACAGCTGGATATTCGGGGCCTCTTTCGAGTGAATCTCCCTGTATGAACATGTGTTTTCGAATTTATCAG
This sequence comes from Polypterus bichir lapradei, assembly GCA_026402145.1. Classification (NCBI taxonomy): domain Eukaryota; kingdom Metazoa; phylum Chordata; class Cladistia; order Polypteriformes; family Polypteridae; genus Polypterus; species Polypterus bichir. The sequence continues at coordinate 23,824,510 of JANRMT010062802.1, forward strand.
GTCACCTGTGACATACTCCTAAAGGACATGTGACATTACATAGCTTTTCCAGTGATTTTTTAGGCACAGACTTCATTTACATAATCTTAATGAGTTGGGGAAAGTCGCATTGCACTTCTGTGACTGTCAGCCACATAGTCTGACATATTTACTCAATGACTCAGACCAATCAGTCTGTGACTTGCAGCAACAAAATCAAGCAAGTCTGACTTTGTCTCAGGTTGTAGGGGTGAGTTATGTGTATGTGAGAGTTGACAAACAACGAGTGCCCACCTTGAAGTGAAATGCATAGAACGCAGGTGTTTTGGACCTTACAAACAAAAGAGAGGCTCATCTGTCTGATATTTCATGTGTTATCTGTCATGACAGAAAGAAGAAAAGAAGAAAAGGGGTGCAGGTTACGGCTGAACTCACCATATCAAGTGAACCCTTCGTACAGCACCGGCTCTGTCAGGTAGCATGTCAGAGGATGTGATAATTGGAAATGGGGAAATGTGCTGGAAAGTCGCCTCGCACTCATGCAATTTGCTGCACCCTGTGATCTCGAATCGTATAAGTTGTACTCAGATGATGAGGTCAACAACTGCATGCGACTAGAAGTCATGTGGCATCGGCTTAACACAAAAGATACCAAAAAGCTCTGTGGAGGTTCATGGTCATGCAGTCCCAAAATGTTTAATGGAAAGATTGGGACTGATCGCATTTGCACGTGAGTGCATGAATGGTTCCAGTTTCCTCATTTACTCTCCATGGGTTATAATTAGGACACCATGCCCATGGGGGCATAAAAGGGCATGAGGGAGGAAGATCAGAAAGGACACCAAAAGCAGAATCGGGAGTGCCTACCAGCATGATGGTAAGGAGGCAGGCAGGAGGTCTGTAGCGCTGCCAGGGAGCGAGAGGAACGTCACACCAGGGGGTGTAATCATCCCCCGTTGAGCACAATGGATGAGCAGGGAACGATTGTGAGGACTCCTAGGGTACCTGTAGATGCAGAGGAGGGCATGTGGAAGATGGAGGTCCAGCTCCAAGGGTCCCAACGGACACCAAAATATGGTGGTGGGGATGAGAGCCAGAAAGAGTGACCAAAATTGTTGGTGTCTCAGTCCAGCTCCAAGACTGCCAGGGTGAGCTGGGGAGATGGAGGGAGGAAAGAAAAGGGAAAGGAAAGAAAAGGATAACCTGACACTTGCATGGTTTTAGACTTGGATTTGAATGGAGTATTTGTTGGTTACATATTACTGTCAGTGGAGGGTTTAGGTATGGGCGACATGGGCAGCCGACCAGGGCAGCATCTTGCAGGATACAGAATGGAAAAAAGAAAATAAGAGAGTTAAAGGTCATGTGCTCCATAAAGTGCCTCGTATGTACATAGGAGAGCACTGCTTAAATAACTGAAGGGGCGCGCGCTCTGCACATAGAGGGGGCCGGTCATCAAAATCTGATATGACTGCCTGCATGCTGTTTATGAAATTGAAGGGGCTCACAATCTGTAAATTTCATGGTATGTGCACAAAGGGTTGCCATTTATGTAAGTGTAGGGGCACGCAATCTGGACACTGAGGGGGGACCGGTCGTTGAAGTCTGGTAATACTGTTTGCGCACAGTCACCCAAGGGGTGCCATTTAGAAAATCAAAGGGGCGCGTGCTCCGTACATTCTAGGGTATGTTACATAGAGAGGGGTGCTATTTATGTAACTGAAGGGGCATGCGATCCAGACAACAAGGCTGACCAGTCATCGAAGTCTAGTAATGCTGTTTGTGTGTAGTCACCAGAGGGGTGCCATTTATAAAAGCAAAGGGGTGTGCGCTCAGTAAATTCCATTGGTGTGTACACAAAAGGGCACCATTTATGTTGCTGAATGGGCACACACTCCTTAGATGCCCCCCCAATTGTCTAAGTCTAATAGTAGAGAGTGCCCACTATGGACACAGAGGGGTTCTGCACCACCCATTCAGGGCTCTGAACTGGCTTGAGACTTTTAACTTCCTTACAAAAGCACAATTATTTTTATGGATTATTTATTAAGAAAGAAGATTGCACTACACTTTATTTGTTTGGGCACTTTGTTTGAAATTAAAAGCACTGCACTGATTTGCACCTCCTCTTGTTGTTGTATGTCCTCATTGCCCAGTCTATCTGAGTTTCATGACTATCGATGACCCAGGCTGAAGGATGTTATGCCAGGGATCGTGGGCATCACACTGACATTGGCTCTTCTATTGTGCAATGAATGGAGACAACTGTGATAATAGTCAAAGTTGTTATTGGACATCAAATAATAAACATCTACAATCCAGTGCTGATGTATCCCATGTATGTGCACACAGACTGGGGTGGTGCAGAGACATCATGAGTTCAAAAATGTTCTTCTTGCCCCAACCAGCTGAGTGCCAGAGCACTCTTTTCAAATGTAAAATGTGCCAAGCTTCTTACTGTGTGGCAGCAGAACATTCGCCGAGCACACAACGACTCTCCTGAGTGACATTGTTAATTCATGTTTTGTTGTCTGCTTTGCTGAGCAGTGATCATTACACATCCCTTCTCTGCCGGCTAAAACACAGCGTCGAGCTGAAGAGAGAGAGAGAGAGAGACAGAGAGGGAGAATGATGCCGTCCCAGGCAGAAAGAGGTTTTCTATCCCAGCTGCGGCCTCCGTCCCACGCGCTTTCAACAACAGCCTGGGCTGACTCCCGCTGTTATCCTGACAGCAGCACTTAATGTTCAAAGCCACGGCATGCGTGGGTACCAGTCAGCAAACGAGAAGCGGCAAACTGTTCCAGCGTCAAGGAAAATCACACCTGCCAGGAGAGCTCTCAGATCTCAGCTCTGACAAACCTGGCAGAAGAGAAAGGGAATCAGCTGTGAGATCCACAACTCTCGAGTTTGCTGGTTCTCAGTCAAAAGCCTGCTGTCGGCTCTTGTCTCATGCTGACTCATGGCTAAGGAACGAGAGGAAAACACGCAAGCTCTGGCTGTTGTGCATGGTGCAGCTTCACAGAGTTCATTCAGAAACAACGGCTGCCTTCAATACTGCAATTATAGACTGGTGACTCTGAGATGACTGGCATGAATTACGCTACCGTTGAACAGAGTTTACTGTACGATCTCTGCCATTAACCACTGTGCTTATACAACGATGAGTACAATTAATAATAAATCAGTGTTCACTCCAAGATGATGGCCACAAAGTACTTTTAAGTATCTACACCTTAGGATACTGTAAGATGAATCAAATCAGGGATTCTGCCTACTACAGTCACTATGGTCAAACACAGTCTGTGATTCAGCTCTGTCTTTTCTGATCTCTAAAATCCTCCAACCAACCTAAGCTATTTTTACTTTACCAAGAATGCTTTGATATATTATTGGGCAGGAGTGCAATTCTGTATTGTCAAATTGTTTTATATATATGTATAAACATGTCCGTGCCCTGCCACTACTTGGATGGGAGATCATCTAATGAAAGTCTTGGGTTGGCGCTGGAAGAGGTGTTGGTGAGGCCAATAGGGAACACTTACCCTGTGGTCTGAATGTGGACCCCAATGCCCAAGTGCAGTGATGGGGACACTGTGCTGTAAAAATGGTGCCGTCCTTCGGATGAGATGTAAAACCGAGGCCCTGACTCTCTGTGGTCATCAAAGATCCCTGGGCATCCTTCATAAAGTGCAGGGTGTATCCCAATGTCAGTCAGTCATTTTCAAACCCGCTCAGTCCTGAACAGGGTTGAGGGGATCTGCCAGAGCCCATCCCAGCAAGCACAGGGCACGAGGCAGGAACAAACCCTGGACAGGGTAGCAGTCCATCAGAGGGCGAACACACATACACAGGCCAACCACACACTAGGGCCATTTTAGGCATGTCAGTCCACCTAACCTTCATGTCTTTAGACTGTAGGAAGAAACTGAATCACACGGACGAAACCCACACAGACACTTTACACTGGAAAGATGTGTACCCTCAACAATGCCACTGTGCCACTGTGCTGCCCTCTATCCCAATGTTCCTGGCAAGTCTTTCTAGCCCCCTAATAATCCCCTGTCTATAACTGGCTAACTATCTCTTACCTTTTCACTGCCTAATAGCTCATGCATGAAGAGTGGACTGGCACAAAAATGGCTGCTGTAGAATCATCACCACGTTAGTGGTGTTTGAACTGGCTCTCCTCTCACTATGTATAGCACTTTAAGCTGTATGCTATATAAATGTAAAGAATTACTATTATTATTATTATTATTATTATTATTATTATTATTATTATTATTATTATTATAATATTTGCATTGTGTGCAACATACAGAGCCTACTAAAAGTCTTCATCCCCTAGGAAGTTTCCACACTATATTGTTCTACAACACTGAGTCACAGCAGATTTAATTTGACTTTTTTGACACAGATTAACAGAAAAACGCTGTTTTATATCAAACTCTGCCAAAGAATTAATTACAAGCAAAAAACACAAAACAATCAATCTCGTAAGAATTTACCCCTTTAATATGACATTTCTAAATCATCATTGGTGCAGCAAACTTACATTGTCATGTGTGTGCATCTGAGGATCACCATCCAAGCTCTTCCCAGGTATGCGATACCATCCCCAGGCTGAGAGGGGGCGCTGCCATTAATTGTCTTATCATTTTCTTCCTCCACAGTCTCAAGAAACTGACTAGTGAAGGTAACTGGCCCCACCCCTTCTGGTCCTGGGGCTTCAAAAGGATGACCACCTAGAAAAAAGCATCACTTATCACAGAGACGACTTAATAGAAGGACTGACAAGCCATCAACAAAGCTGAGTTAATCCAAAGCCACCCCATTTTGTGGTGATTGTCTTTTTTTTTGCTTTGTTACAACTTAGAACTTTTTTTCTGTTGTCGTTGAAACTGCAAATAAATGGGAGGACTGAGTTGGCACCCTAAAATCTTCTACAGCTGTTGACCCTTCATCTCTCAAATGTACAGGTTTACACATATTACCCATAGTTTAAATACATCATTGAAAATCCACATTATGAGAAGGATTTAGGAGTCGTAGCAGACTCTAAGCTATTGACTTCCTGACAATGTTCAGAAGCCATTAAGAAGGCTAACAGAATGTCAGGTTATATAGCGCCTTGATGTGTGGAGTACAAGTCACAGGAGTTTCTGCTCAACCTTTATAACACACTGGTGAGGCCTCATCTGGAGTACTGGGTGCAGTTTTGGTCTCCAGGCTACAAAAGGACATAACAGCACAAGAAAATGTCCTGAGAAGAGCAACTGGGCTGATTGAGGGGCTACAGGGGATGAATTGGGGGGAAAGATTAAAAGAGTTGAGCCTTTGAAGTTTAAGAAAAAGGAGATTAAGAGGAGACGTGATTGAAGTTTTTCAAATTATGAAGGGAATTAGTCCAGTGGAACGAGGACACAGTTGGAAATTTGTTAAGGGTAAGTTTCAAATAAACATTAGGAAGTTTTTCTTCTCCCAGAGAACCACAGACATGTGGAAAAAGTGATCAAGTAGTATGAAAGACAGTAGGACTTTAAGGACCTTTAAAACTTGACTTGATGTTAACATCAAACTTGACTTATTGTTATTTTCGAAGAATTAGGTAGATAGGAATGGCAGGCTTTGTTGGGCTGAAGGGCCTGTTCTCGTCCAGATTGTTCTAATTAGTTCAATTAGTTTTAAAAGCTATGGAATTAGTTCAATGGAGGTTTCTTTTCTGGGGTCACACTTGACTATAGTCTAAATGCTCCTCTATGTGCAGGGACCAACATGTGGTAAGTCAGTATGGTCTAACCAAAACAATGAAGACAAAAGAACCCTCCAGGCAATTCAGGGAAAAGGGGACTGAAAAGCAAAAGTCGGAGGATGGAGACAACAAAATATCCAAGTCGATGTATTTCCCCTATAGTCCAGTTATATCAGTCATAAAGAAATGGAAAGAGTATAGCAGAGCTGGAAACCTGCCTAGAGCAGGCCTTCCACAAAAATTGAGTGGTTGTGATAGAAGAAGACAAGTGAGGGAGGCCACCAAGAGACCTCTGAGAACTCTAAGGGAGTTACAAGCCAAAGTGGATAAGTTTGGAGAGACTATGTACTGTAGATAACAATTGTTGCTCAGGTGCTTCACCAGTCAGAACTTTCTTGGAGAGTAGCAAAGAGAAACAATAACATGGCATCTCAGCTGCTTTGCCACTAGACACACACTAGACTCTGTCAGCAGGACGAAAGTTCTTTAGTCATGATTAAGCGATCAAGACTGAGCTTTTTGACCATCAGACTAATCATCACGCTGCAATGCACATGATCAAAAACACTCCATGAGGCGCTATGGTGCCAGCATCATGACGTGGGCATGCTTGTCTGCAGCAGGCCCTGCAAGGATTGTGAGGGTAAAATAACTTTAGCAAAATATGAGGAAATCCTGGAGGAAAATCTTCAAGAAACCCATCACTTGGGAGAAGATTGTTTTTTCCAGCGTAAAGCTAAAGCTACAAAAGAATGGCTTCAAAACAAGTGTTAATGCGCTGGAGTGGCTGAGCCAGAGCCCAGATTTTAAGTTGACTGGGAATTTGTGGATGAAATTGAAAAAGGCTGTTCACTTGGGATCACCATGACACCGGGAATCACTCGAAGCTGCCATCTACTAAATACTGACGTGAAGGCAGGGGGTAAATACGTTCTAATGATATAAAAAAGAGAAGATGAAGGTTTGGGGTGGGGTGGGGGATCACCCTGTTTATTGTCTGGAACGCTACGAAATAGAAAATTACTTGTTAGCAATAGAGTAATCTCTCGGGACAGAGTCAAAAACATGACTGCTGTAGCAGATGACTGGTGAGTTTATATAGTGGGGAGGAAGGAAGAGGTGGGATGTCAATATGAGGAGGGAAGTGACATCATCCAGGGGTGTGGTTTGATGCCGGAACAGGTTGAGACTGGCTTTACTTGTTCCTGCAAGGAAGGGGGGAAAAGGCATTAGTGCACGTGACTAGCCCTGTTTAACGGCTTTTCTACACTAACCAGACCCTGCTGCTGCCCCCCATGCACACGTGTGACAACATACAAACAGTATGTGCTTCATAATTGTAATTCATTTAGACCACTTTGCAGACGTCACTTCTTACTTTGACATTAAAGTGTCTTTTTCTGTTGCTCATTGTCCACAAGGCCAAATCAAACCCACTGTGATTCAACAATGTATAAGAAGAAAATGTGAAAACGTCCAAGGGGTGAAGACTTTTTATTGGCACTGTATGTCTTTGTGTGTGCAGTTCCGGACACGTTCATGTTATGTGAGACTAATTGAATCAGGCATGGAGCCCAAACCACATACTGAACATGTCTGTTTTTATGACAGGCTTTACAGCAGCAAATTTTATATTTCCTCCAACTGAGAATTTATGGCTGGACTTGAAAGGCTGTTCACTTACAATCCACATGTAGCCTGACAGAGCTCGAGCAGTTTAGCAAAGAATAAGAGGAAGAAGGAGGAGGAGAAAAAGTGCAGTGTGCCAATGGGCAAATTGGATAGACAGAAAGGGGCCTGTGCGCCCAGACTCAAAGCTGTCATGGCTGCCATCTCCTAAATTCTGACTTGAAGGGGGTGAATACTTATGTGATCAGTTATTTTGTGTTTTATTTTTGTAATTACTTTAGACCACACGCAGAGACCCGTTTTCATTTTGACGTTAAAGAATCTTTATCTGTGTCAAAAAAGCCAAATTCAAACTGCTGTGAGTCAAAGGTGTATGACAATAAAAGGTGAAAACTTCCAAGGCGGTGACCGCATTTTGTCAGCATTGTACTCGGAGCAGCATGGGGT
>JANRMT010062802.1:23839391-23856471 GCA_026402145.1 Polypterus bichir lapradei
AATTTTTTTCTTAAGCATGCCCAACTACTCCACACCTTGCTATTTATAATTTCTGTTATTTTTAGGTAAAAGAGATCTTAATTGGCTCCAAAAGTTCCTAGAAAGAATTGTTATGAACAGAGCCCAGCCGCTGATTGATTGCGTTTTTCCGATATTACACCTTTTTCTATGTTTCTTCCTCCGTGTCTCTGACTCATTCTCTTTGTTTTCAGTTGCCTGGGTGCCATTGGAGTGGCTCCTCTTAATTAACAAGCACTGACAGAGAAAAGAAAACAACTTCTGTAAATTTACTGCTGCTGCCGCTGCTGCCTTTCTTCCTCCTTCTCTTCTTGTTCAGCAATGCTCCATCCTGACTGAAACAGGAAGGTCAGCCCAGGATGTATGTAAGGGAGAACGGGACAGACGGCATATTGTAATGAGGTGTCGTGAAAAGATCGGCATTGCATTCAGCAGAGGAACGGGTCAAACTGAAATACCGCCAGGTGATAGTAGGGTTTATGTGCCCAAGTAGTGACAGCTCAAGGGGCATTGACATAAGACAGCGTTTCTCAACCTTTAAGTATTTGTGTACCCGAGTTTTCATAACAGTTTTAATCGCGCCCCCTAACATTTTTTTGAAATGCAAATGCATATTTTATTATACCTACCTAACTTTTATCAACATTTATCTAACTCTATATTTATTGTTCTAGTATCAGAATGTAGTTTAAGTTAATTTGTTTTGGTTTCAACTGATTTTTTTTCATATTTTTGATTCTTGTTTTCTTTTTTTCACATCTTCGCGCCCCCCTAGGGGGGCCCGCCCCACAGGTTGAGAACCACTGACATAAGATCAAGACTATGGGAGAGGATTGCTGCTTTAGCAGAAGTTCCCCACACATAATGGCTCCCTTCTATGTGCAGAACATTACATAAACCAGGGGTGTTTACTAAGTCCTCCCCGACATTCCATCTACATCCATGACAGTATGGCTATGAACAGGTCTAACATCATTGTGAATTTGCTGATGACACAATGGTGGTGGGTCTTATTTCCAATAATGATGACACTAAATACAGAATTTCCAATAATGATGACACTAAATACAGAGAGAATATCAGAGCCCTGACACACTGGTACCAGGAAAATCACCTCTCCCTTAGTGTGGCCAAAACCAAAGAGATTTCAGTGGTCTTCAGGATTCAAGAAGGTGTTGTGAGGGATGGCCAGGAACTTTACCCCACCAGGATGCACTCAGTGTGGAAGGACAGGAGGAGTTAGCCTGTGCAGGGTTTTGTCTCCGCAGAGGGCATCATGGGAACTGGAGTTCTTTGGCTCATTACTGTTGGGTGCCAGCAAGGGGTGCTGTGAGTACTGGCAAGCCCTACTCTTTTGGGCTCCAGCCTAATGTGGAAGTGCTCCTGGGTTATAATTATACAGCTGAAGTACTCCTAGGTCTTATATAAAAAAAGAAGCCTGTCTCAACCAAAGCCAGAGTCAGGAGGAAGAGGACAACACTTGCTTTGAAGAATGGAAAAGACAGAGAAAAGGCAAGGCATTGCTGTATGCTGAATTGTATTGTGGTTGTGGTGTGGGAAACTCTTACAAGGAAAGGTTTCCCACGTTAAATTCCACTTGTTTTTTGGCAACTTGTGTCTGAGCCTGTCTGAGTCGGGTGTTTGGGGAACTGCAAAGCCCACTGGTTGCCACAGTGTACTCCCCCCTATCACCATCAATGGGGATACTACAGAGAAGGTAAGCAGTTTTAAGTTCAGGACCTCACATGGACCCCAGAAAAGGGGTGAGAAAGGTACATCAACACCTTTTTGACTTCAGGAGGCTGAAGCTATTAGGTCCAACCCCAAACACCCTCAGATCATTTTATACCTGCACCACCGTTGGCATCCTAAGTGGATGCGTCATTGTCAGATAAGAGAAGTGCACTGCCCTCAGGTGCAAAGTCTTACAGGAAGTGATGCCTTCTGGCCAACAAATCATTGGAGGTGGTGCTCCAAAGACATAAATGTTAGGTGTTGTCTAAGGAAAGCCAGGAAAACCATCAATGAGCACAGTCTGCCAACTCATGAGCTCTTCACATTTTCTTCAAGCAGCTGATGCAATAGCACCAGGTCTGAACCAGCAGACTCTGAGACAGATTCTTCCATCAGGCTGTTAGGATGCTAAATTCTATATAGTGATGTGTATAGTGACATCACTTTGTGCCCACTTTATTGTGTTGTAGATTTCATTTTATTCATTTTCATATTAACACTCAATAATCCAAAATGACAAAATGAAAACAATTTCAGAAAGGTTTGCACATAAAAATTAAAAACCGAAATCTCTACTTCCTATAAATATTCAGGCACCTAATTCAGTAATTTGTAGAAGCCCCTTTGGCACTAATTACACCTTCAAGTCTTCTTGAGTAAGTCTCTACTAGTTCTGCTCATCCCATTCTTCCCGGCAGATCCTCTCGGGCTCCATTAGATTGGATGGGAAGCGTCTTTAAACTGCCATCTTCAGGTCTCTCCAAAGATGTTCTGTATGGTGGAGTGGTGGCTCTGAGGCTAGGGCTCTGCACTGGCAATCGGAAGGTTGCCAGTTCGAATCCTGCAAATGCCAATAAGGACTCTGCTCTGTTGGGCCCTTGAGCAAGGCCCTTAACCTGCAATTGCTGAGCACTTTGAGTAGTGAGAAAAGCGCTATATAAATGTAAAGAGTTGTTATTATATGTTTAAAGTCTGGCCTTTGGATTGGACACTCATACACTTGTCCCAAAGCCGTTCCAGCGTTGTCTTGGCTGTTCGTTTCATGTCAATGTCATGATGGCAGTCTCCCCAGCCTCTGGTTGTGTGCACTCTGAAGCAGGTCTTCTTTAAAGACCTCTCTGGATTTGGATTCATTCCCCCATACGCACCTCCGAGCAAGTACTAGTCCACCACTTTCTGACTCTAATCGTCCTTTTTAATCTCATCCCGGGAGTACTTTTGGTGCAAACAAACTTGGAAACTTGTGAAGGGTAAATTTTGCACAAACATTAAGAAGTTTTTCTTAACACAAACACTGTGGGAGACAGTAAGACTTTATGGATTTTCAAAACTCGACTTGATGTTTTTTGGAAGAAATAAGTGGATAGGACTGGCGAGCTTTGTTGGGCTCAATGGCCTGTTCTCTTCTAGAGTGTTCTAATGTTCTAAAAAGATTTAGACCTGGAAGCACTTCCAGGAACCCCTATGTGTCAGGGAAGTCTGCCCCCTGCAGCACACGAGGACCCCCAACAGGACTGTCCAACAAAACTACAACTTCCATGCATCCATGGTGATGTCTGAAAGGGGAGCATTCCATAGGGATGTGGCTACCCAGGTACTGTGGGAACACATGGACCCAGGAGGCAGACCATCCATTATAATGGCCTCCCAACCAGGAAATGTACTAATCAACTGCCCAGCAAAATTACAACTCCCATGCATCTGTGCAGATGTCCAAAAGAGGACCATTCCAGAGGGACATCCACCACCCAGATACTGATGTAACACATGGACCTGGGGGTAGCCTGTCCATTATAATGGCTTCCTGATCGAGAAAGTACAACTAAAGTACAACTGACCAACCCAGCCCGTCCACCCATGTCCTTCCATTAAAATATCCTTCTGACCAGGTAAGGAACCAACCATCTCAACCGTGATGCCAGCCAGCTCCTGTCGTCTATGACACTGTACACAGAGATGCAAGACATAAATTCTGTCTAAGCTTGCATTGAAGTTGAAGCCCAGTGGCAAACAAAATGGGGAAAAACGTAAGATAACATGCCACTGATGCAACAAAAACTTTTTGATGAACTTGATATGGGTCTCCAATTGAGTGCCCACCGAGCTCCCACTCTCTTTTTGGTATTGTGATGGTTTGAATGTACCTGCTTAGTTCATGTGGCATCATGGTGACATTGGCTCTAGGGTCTTGAGTTCCAATCCTGTGTCCTATCGTTGTGCTTGTTTCATGTTCTCCTTGTGTGTTTGTTGGTTTTCTCTGACTTTTCCAAAGACATGGTGGTAACGGCCCTATCACATCACGCAACTTTTCCAGTCTTAGGCTTCCTTTATATTACAGCAAGTCTGGGGCAGTGGCGGTGCACTCCTGTGAGCCCCAGTTGTGTAGTTAGACATCCACAGCAGCTCAGTCTCTGACAAAATCAAACAGGTGACAAGTGACTTTGCCTTAAGTCGTATGATGCATAGAGCATAAAGAGTGGAGAAAACAACTAGGGAGGGAGATTGCAGCTGAACTCGCCATCCTGTAAACATTTCACATTGCCCCGGCTCAGGAAAAGGGACGAGCTTGCGACACTGTGCTGGAAAGTCACCACACAGTTGTCTAATATTTAATGCCTTGCAATATCTAGTCATGTAATCTGATATCCTCAGGCAGAAAGATCAGTAACTGCAGTCGTCAGATTCAACATCCCCTCCGACTAGAAGTCGCATAACGTTAGATCGTCTTTAGGCTAATTGGTTGCTCTGAATTTTCTCTGTGGCTGTGCTCCTGAGTGTGCCCTGCTGTGGACTGGCACTGTGCCCAGGGTTGTTTCCTGAGCTGTGCGCAGTGCTGCCTGGATTGGATACACCCCACCCCTCCACCATGACCCTGATTTGGATTAAGGAGGATCGATGTTCTCCATGCTTCTGAAATTCCTTCCTCCTTTGTATGCGACATACTTTTCTTTAGAAAAATGAAAGTTCCAGTATAATTGTAGAAGCACACACACATCACCTTGGATTAGGAAAAGCAGTTAAGAATTACACACCTCCTTTATAGCTGGCGATGGATTGAAAAATCAGCCATTAAAGTATATCTGCGCGGGAGGCAAGGTAATTCTGATTTAGCAATTACATAGCTTAAGCTTAAGGCCACGATGGCGTCAGGCAGCATCAATTTAACAAATATAGTATTAGAGAGATACTTATACTACTTTGTAAAATTCCATCCATTCGTTCTCTCTAAACCAACTTGGACTAAGGTTGTGGTAATACATTACTAGAGCCTATCCAAGCAGCATTTGGTGCGAAGCAGGAACCAGTTGTTGTGAAGAAGCAACATAAAATGGTGATAAGGAGTGAAGAGGCCTCAGAATAAAAAAAAAAATCCTGACCAGGATGGGTCACACTTCCTTTTTTGGGAGCCTTTTTGAACCCAACACCCTCGGTAATGTAACCAGATGAGCTGGACAATGAGGACAACAAAACGAACCAAGGGGAAAGGTGCAAAGTGCTGAAGTGCTTTTATTTAAAACAGTTAAATGCAAAAGATGTTCAAAACAAGTGCAGTGCTTCTAAAAGTTAATAAATAAATAATCTACTAAAAACAGTGAAAATGTGGAGGTTAAATTCCAACAAATAAATCCTTTAAAACCGAGGTTAAAATTCTGGCTGGAAGCAGTCTCTTCTTTAAAAAACCTGCTCACTTCACTTGCCAACCCACGGGTTTGGTTAACTGGATATACAATTTTAAGAGATTGCTATCTTCATGGGAATTGCTACATATGCATTATTTTCACTTTTACTTTAAAACTTTAGTAAAAACAATATTTGGAATTAACTTTTCTTCAAGATCGCCCAAGACACAAATGCACCAACACAGTCAAGTTTTATTGTATAAAAGTACCTTTCATAGGTTCAAAGTAAAAAATAATCTTTAGCACAAGCTCTCCCTCCACTCACCTTCAGGAACACTCCAAGCAAATCTGTGAAAAGGTGATGACAAAGCACGCGTCTGGGAAAGAAGACAAGAAAATATCCAAGTCACTGAATATCCATTGGAATTCTGTAAAATCGACAATTAAGAAATGGAAAGAGCTGGAAATCTCAATACTGTACAGCACAAAAACCAAGTGATTGTGCAAGAAGAAACCTCAGCACCATGTTAAACAGATGAGGTGGTCTGCTTTGGATCTTGAGCAGTTCCTTTTGGTCTCGAAGTGTTGCTCTCACTCTGATGCCGGTTTGTCTTTGTCTTGTCTCTCCACAAGACCTTTACCCAGACTTCTTCAGACTCTTTGAAGTCCTCCTTTTACAAACTGTAATCTGGCTATCCAGTTTTGTGACTAACTAGTTGTCTGCATATTGCAGTCTTCTGTGGATTGTCATCTCTGTCACATCCACATCTGCATCCTGAAGGCTGTTGCTGATCTGTCGGAAGCCACTGGGGGCTTTTTTCTTTACCATAGTGAGGATTCTTCTGTCATTAGCAGTGGAAGTTTAACTTGGCCTAGCAGTCCCTTTGTGAATTCTGAGCTCACCAGTGGGTTCTTTCTTCTTAATGATATTCCAGACAGTTGATTGAGGTCATCTTAAGGTTTTAATGGTTTTATTCTTGTTTTTAAGCCTCATAACGTACTCATATTGAACAATGGCAACTGCAGACTCCAAATGGGTCACACTTGAGGAATCTGAGATATTAATTCATGAATTAAATTCTAGTAAGATTGACTACTGCAATGTGGTGTTCACTGGATGTTCAAACTGTTCTTTATACAGCTTTCAGTTCGTCCAAAATGTTGCTGCAAGAATTATTACAAGAACAAGAAAATGCGAACACATAACTCAGGTTCTTAAATCCTTAGCATGGCTCCCAGTTAAATTTAGGGCAGATTTCAAAATCCTCCTTTCAACATATAAAGCATTAAATGGCCAAGGTCCGGCTTACTTGTCTGAACTTATCATGATTTACAAACCAGAACACACATTAAGGCATCAAGATGCCAGTCTGCTTATGATTCCAAGGATTAAAATGACGCTGGGAGGTCGAGCTTCTAGTTACACGGCCCCTAACCTGTAGAATGGTCTGCCTGCTACTATAAGAGATGCCCCTTCGGTCTCAGCTTTAAAATCCCAGCTAAAGACTCTCTACTTCAGTTTAGCACACCCTGACTAGAGCGGCTAATTAAGTCTGCATATTGCATCTCTGTTATTAGTCATTAGTACTAAAACTTAAGTATTTGATATTTATAATCTGTTAATAACCTTCATCTAAACTTTTTTTTTTCTTTGTACTAACATGTGGCACTTGGTGCCACTGCCCACCTGCCAAGTTGTTTGCCTGCCTATGGAAAAGTCATCTCTAATACAGAAGAACCAGAATCATCAGGTAGAAGGGTCCTTTCATCAGATTGGACGGCCCAGCACTGATTCAGCTGTGGAATGGCCAACAGTGGGGAGGCAGCTTGCTGGCCGAGGTCTCCAGGACTCTGAACAAATCTGAATCCACATATGTGATATAATCACTTCTTGCATTTTGCTTTGTACCTTGTACAAGTGCTGGTCATAAAATTAGAATATCATGACAAAGTTGATTTATTTCAATAATTCCATTCAAAAAGTGAAACTTCTATATTAGATTCATTCATTACACACAGACTGATGTATTTCAGATGTTTTTTTCTTTTAATTTTGATGATTATAACTGACAACTAATGAAAGTCCCAAATTCAGTATCTCGGAAAATTAGAATATCAATTAAGACTAATGCAAAAAAAGGATTTTTAGAAATGTTGGCCAACTGAAAGGTATGAACATGAAAAGGATGAGCATGTACAGCACTCAATATTTAGTTGGGGCTCCTTTGGCCTGGATTACTGCAGCAATGCAGTGTGGCATGGAGTCGATCAGTCTGTGGCACTGCTCAGGTGTTATGAGGGCCCATGTTGCTTTGATAGTGGCCTTCAGCTCTTCTGAATTGTTGGGTCTGACGTATTGCATCTTCCTCTTCACAATACCCCATAGATTTTCTATGGGGTTAAGGTCAGGCAAGTTTGCTGGCCAATCAAGAACAGTGATACCATGGTCCTTAAACCAGGTACTGGTAGCTTTGGCACAGTGTGCAGGTGCCAGGTCCTGTTGGAAAATGAAATCTGCATCTCCATAAAGTTCGTCAGCAGCAGGAAGCATGAAGTGCTCTAAAACGTCCTGGTAGACGGCTGCGTTGACCTTGGACCTCAGAAAACACAATGGACCAACACCAGCAGATGACATGGCACCCCAAACCATCACTGACTGTGGAAACTTTACACTGGACCTCAAGCAACGTGGATTCTGTGCCTCTTCTCTATTCCTCCAGACTCTGGGACCTTGATTTCCAAAGGAAATGCAAAATTTACTTTCATCAGAGAACATAACTTTGGACCACTCAGCAGCAGTCCAGTCCTTTTTGTCTTTAGCCCAGGCGAGACGCTTCTGATGCTATGTCTTGTTCAAGAGTGGCTTGACACAAGGAATGCGACAGCTGAAGCCCATGTCTTGCATACGTCTGTGTGTGGTGGTTCTTGAAGCACTGACTCCAGCTGCAGTCCACTCTTTGTGAATCTCCCCCACAGTTTTGAATGGGTTTTGTTTCACAATCCTCTCCAGGGTGCGGTTATCCCTATTGCTTGTACACTTTTTTCTACCACATCTTGTCCTTCCCTTCGCCTCTCTATTGATGTGCTTGGACACAGAGCTCTGTGAACAGCCAGCCTCTTTAGCAATGACCTTTTGTGTCTCGCCCTCCTTGTGCAAGGTGCCAATGGTTGTCTTTTGGACAACTGTCAAGTCAGCAGTCATCCCGATGATTGTGTAGCCTACAGAACGAGACTGAGAGACCATTTAAAGGCTTTTGCAGGTGTTTTGAGTTAATTAGCTGATTAGAGTGTGGCACCAGGTGTCTTCAATATTGAACCTTTTCACAATATTCTAATTTTCCGAGATACTGAATTTGGGACTTTCATTAGTTGTCAGTTGTAATCATCAAAATTAAAAAGAAATAAACATTTGAAATACATCAGTCTGTGTGCAATGAATGAATTTAATATACAAGTTTCACTTTTTGAATGGAATTACTTAAATAAATCAACTTTGTCATGATATTCTAATTTTATGACCAGCACCTGTACTATTACTGTTGTACTAATGCATTTTATTCCTCAGGTGGCATTGAGAGGTTGGCCATCTAGATCTGTGAAGAGGAGTACTTGTGTTCTGTTTTGTGTCTTGTCTTGTTTTTACCCATTGCATGCCCAATCTACCTGGAAAGGGGTCTCTCTCTCTCTGAATTGCCTTTCCCATTTTTCCCTACAAGGATTTTTCTTTTTTTTTTTTTTTGCAGCTTTTCTGCAGGGCTGTCAAGAAACGGGGTCTGTTAAAACTCATTGTGGCAGTCCTTGTGTGATTTTGGGATATGCAACAAAAAAATTGTTGTTGTTGAATCACAAGCACCTGTGATGCCAATTGTCCCAAAAATTATGGTGACCTGAAATGAATGGGCTATGTTGAAAAAGTGTTGTCATTTCCTCATGGGTTGGATGAAATGTTTGTATATCCCCTTTAATGAAAGTCTCCAGTGTGCACCTTAATAATAATAATGATACATTTTATTTATTAGTAGCTACCTTTCTAAACACTCATGGACACCGAACAATAGATTAAACACACATTATAATCAAAACTAAAAAAATACAACAATTAAAATCAGGGAGAGCAATTATAATCAAAGAGAAAAAGCAGTCTTAAACAGATGAGTTTTAAGTTTAGATTTGAAAAGTGAGAACGAATCAATAATTTTAAGTTCACATGGTAATGAGTTCCAAAGCTGGGTAGCAGAGCAACTGATCACATTAATCACATATAAATTGTTTGATTTGTAATATTAAAGTGTGAATCAGAGGGGGAAATCAAGGAAAACTGTGTCTTTGTCCCATACATTATGGAGGGCAGTTTCCAGCTGTGGCAGGAGGCTGAGGGCCAGACCCAGCCAGGACGCCTAGAAGGCCTGGGAGGCAGTTTATACGTTCCCCGGGTCACAATGGGGCAACCGCCCTGCACAAGGAAGGGACCATGGGGATGGAGCAAGGAGGCTCAAACCCATTGGGGCCCGTGTCCACCGCCAGGGGGTGCCCCGAGCATAGTGGAGCCCGGGAGATCTGCACTTCCGCCACACCTGGGAAGGTGGAGGAAGGACCTTCCAGGGACGCATGTGTGTTTTAAGAACTGCCGGTGTCTGTCTTGTTGTGTCCGGGCTGATTTTCTCACAATGGCACCCAACGTGGGGCCCTCCGCCTGTTACTAGGTGGGGACCCCTTAAATAAATAATTTTGTGAGCAGCCTGGCACAGTGGACCACCAAACACACGCGTCGCGATATCGGTGATAGAGCAACTCACCCAGGGACCGTCGGCGGTTCACCAAAGCGCCATCTTCAACCCGATGGGGGAGAGGAACAGCAGGCGAGGCAGGAGAGCTGCAGACTCCCCAGTGTTTGCAGTCACCGTGAAGAACGCGGTACATCAAAGGAAGCGGCCGCTAGAAGGCAAGGAGCTGCGAGAGACGGGATCCAGGAGGTGAGTCCCAGGCCCTACGGCAATCGGCCCTAGGGGGTCGGTCGTGCCGGGCCCTATGTTTGTGTTGCAGGAAGGGACTGCCTGGATCCGCGTCGCTGGCCAAGGTGTACCGATCCTTATAGCGAAGCCGGGGTGGCGACGCTAAGAGAAAGGGAGGATTCGCTGTGTCTCGAGAAGCCTCGGCATAAGAGCTGCCACAAGACTCGCCACCCCATTGGGGGCAGGAAGCGGATGATGGCAAGGAACCAGAAGTTCCTCCCTGAGGCAGGCGAGGGATTGGATGGTGTGTGTCATGTTCCCCTCAATGATTGGTCAGATGTGGGACTGGTGAATGTCCATCCTGAGCCGGGGAGGACCCGACGGAACAGGAAAGAAGGCTCCACGGTGCACAACCGGCGTGTAGGACCAATGAACAGGTAAGTCCTCTACCGGCTGATGCTCCGGTTTTGCTTACGGCTTGGCGCTACCTGAAGGTTTCCCTTCGGTTCTCCGAGTCGTTTTGTCAGGTGTTGCACGGCCTTCGAGACTGCATAGTCGAGCATAGTGGATGGGGCTGGTGTCAGAGCAACGTCTCTGCCCCTGTTTCTGCTTTGTGTTTTGCAGGACTGGGCCCTGGGTGAGCGCAATTCAGACCTGCTTCGTGGGAGACCTGCCCTCGCGAGACGGGCCGGTGCGCCCGATGGGTCTCCGCTGGCAGAGGGGCATTGTGGCAGGAGGCTGGGGGCCAGACCCAGCCGGGATGCCTGGAAGAACCGGGAGGCAGTTTATACGTTCCACAGGCCACAAGGGGGCAACCGCCCTGGACATAGAAAGGACCACGGGGATGGAGCAAGGAGGCCTTAAACCCATTGGGGCCTGTGGCCACCGCCAGGGGGCGCCCCGAGCATAGTGGAGCCCGGGAGATCTGCACTTCCGCCACACTTTCTGCCAGAAGAACGTCAGTGAGCACCTGGAGCACGTCCGGGTGACTATAAAGGGGGCCGCCTTCCTACAGTCAGAGAGTGAGAGTTGGGAGCTGATGGAGGACGAAGCTCCAGCAAGATGAAGAAAGGCGGCCCACGGATGTTAAAAGGGCCATGTAAGGGTGCTTGGTACTGGAAGCACTGTGTGTGTGCGTGACTTGGTTCTTGGGGACTGTATAATGAATAAACGTGTGCGTTTTAAGAACTGCCGGTGTCATTCTGGGTGTGTCCGAGTTGATTATCTCACCCAGCCTAACATCCATTCACTTTCCTGGACAAAAATATGCCATGAGAGCAGTGCCAGTGCGAGGTTATTTTGCACCCTAGGCCAAGCTTATTAGTGCGCCAACTGACTGTTCGGTAGCTAATCCGTGTGGATGGGTACCCCCCTTATGATTTGCACTCTAGGCGAATGTCTAATTCACCTTAATGGCAACACCGGCCCTGCATGAGAGACACATTTGATGCTGATCACAGTACAAATCAAATCCGTTGTGACTCACTGTTACAGAATAATAAAATGTGAGGGTCTCCAAAGGGGTGAATACTTTTTATAGGCAGTGTGTGTAAAGCTGAACATTTTAACAGAACTAAGCAAACACTTACGGTATATAAACTGTACACTACCTTACTACGATTGGCTCCTACAGGAGTGACTAGAGAGAAGTCTTTGGAGTCAGAACTTGAACCTGGTGTCCTGGAGCTGTTAGGTGCTAAACCTCCACCAGACACGAATTTACTTAATTATACAGCCTGACAGAAGTCCACCCTAGACATTGTCTTCACCGTGTCTCCATATTGGGCTAATTCTAAAAGGCACTATACATGGCGCCAGGCTTGTGAAACAGCGGGACACTTACTAGCATAACATCCTGGCACTTCATCATTGCTTCATGGCTTTTTTTTTTTTTATTATTTTTTCAGTAGACCAGGCAGCAGGTCTGAAGGTGCCCACCTGTAATCTGCCTGGCTACTGCTCATTCGACCACTTGATTGAAAATGGCTGGTCCTCCCACCTCACTACCACGGCAGGCTTCTGTCCTCTGCACGCCCCCTTGTTCTATGTGCAGCATGCAGCTCATGTCGTGACATTTCTAAAGTCAGCGAGTGGTCCCTGATTATGGAAGGGGGAGTGTCAGCTCAGCTTCTGATTGAAGCCATCTAACTGTCACTTGTGCCCTTTTCCACAGTGTAAAAACTAATTTATTTCTTATATACTTTCTCTCCACTTCCAGCACTGCCTCCCAGTTGCAGTGTACTGGCCATCAAAGAAAGCCTTCTGTGTGCACATCGAATTTCCTCTCCATGTCTGTCTGCTTTTCCCTCTAGATAATCTGCTCTCCCTCTCACATGCCAAAGATGTGCATGTAAAGTTTGCTGATGACACTAAATTGATCCATTATTCTGTAATTGAGCGCTGGTATGGGCTGCGACTGATGGATTCCTGTCTTATGCTTGCTGTGGGTGAGATCCTGAATCAGATTCAACTGATTTAATAATAAATGGACGGACTTTCAGTGCTAAGGACAGCATTCTGGCAGTAAGCTGAAGGAGTCCTACGCCTCGTAGAGTGCAGTCCCCTGAACGGCATGTTGACATGTGGATCTAATTTAATTTTCCTTCTCTCAGTAAAGCATCAGGATGAGCAGGCCAGCTCTGCGTTGAGGCATTAATAGTCCCGTCATACCCCCTTGGATGCGCAGTAAATGGAATTTTCTTTTTTACAAGATTAACAGAGCATTAAATGCAACCCAGTTAGAGTGTCTTCTTGTAGCAAAGTGTCTTCTGGAGACCTCGCAGGGAAAAAAAAAAAAAGGCCATTGTTTAGCTTGAATTATTCTTAGCGTGCTGTCTCAGCCCACTCCATCTCAGCTGCCTTTTTACAGGATCTTCTTAAATACCAGAAAAGTCGACCCATCGGCTCGCATAAAAAAACTGTCAGCCATCTTATTGTGTGCCTTCAATAGAGACAGATTGTCAAGTAGCAGGGCAGGAGTTGGGATTCACAAACATCTTCTAGAAGTTTCCCACCTGCCATAGACATTTTCTTTAACTGTGGTGCTGACCAAATAATCATTTACACAGGGTTCTGATTGATTTATGTATAATCTGTAAATCAGAACATCTTTCACAGGGTCCAGCGCTTCACAAAAGCTGTGAGTATCGTCATGAGGGACCTGCCCAGTGAGGGGTGCTGGACCTCAGAGAGAAGACGAGAGGTCAGGAGTCATTGAAGGTGTGTTGGAAGTGGTCCTCTCAGTGCCCAATAAGACGTTACTAACTAGCATCTACCGCATCAGACACTACAAGGTGTAGCGCCACTGCGTGGGGCAAAGGAGGAAAGGAAGAAAGACAAAAAGAAAGATATCTGTTTAATTTATTAAAAAAAATTCAAGGTTAAGACACACGCAAAATGCATGTGAGACACAGCAGACTCCAAGATGGCATTAGCATCAAATTACAGATAGTGAAAGCAAAACATGAAGAGTACTGGAGCACTGAAGAGTAAAAAATCAAACCTGTAACAGAGTTTAGACGCTAGAGGCTGATGTGGTCAGGATACCATTAATAAAACAATTCAGATGCTAGAAAGCACTGAAGTGAGGAATACCACGAGTAACAAAGCTCAGACACTGGAGGACAATATGGTCTGAGATAGCATTAGTAACAGAGTTCAGAAATTAGAGGGCGACAAAGTCAGGGACGGTATTAACAACAGAGTTCAGGTATTAGAAGTGTAGTCAAGGATAACATCAGTGACAGAGTTCAGGCACTTCAGGGTGATGAAGAGAGGGATACCATGAGCAACAGAGTTCAGTTAGAGAGTTCATACACTAGAGGGCGATGTAGTCAGGGGTAACATTAACAACATAGTTCATAGTATTAAAGGTATAGTCAGGGATACCATTGGTGACAGAGTTCACATACCAAATGCTAATGATGTTAAGGATACCATGAGGAACCGAGTTCATTAGCTGAATTCATAGGCTAGTTGTTGAATGTGGCCACCTATACCATCATTAATGGAGTTCAGATGCTGAAGGGCAACATTATACATACAGTCAGGGATATTATTATTGACAAAGTTCTGACATTGGAATTGAGGTATAGAGATAGAGGTTCATGTATTAGTGGTGTGATGCAGTCAAGAATACCATGAGCAACAAAGTTTAGTACCAGAAATCTCAGACTAGTTGTTGAATGTAGTCAGAGATTTCATCATTGATAGAGTTCAGACCCTGAAGGGCGATGGAGGTGGTGAAGTTAGGCATACTATGAGCAACCAGATTCAGATACTAGAGGGTGATGAAGTTAGGGACATCTTGAGCCATAGAGTTCATTAGCCGAATTCATAGCCTAGTTGTTGAATTCAGTCACCAATAGCATCATTAATGGAGTTCAGACACTGAAGGGCAATGTAGTCAGGGATATCATCATTGACAGAGTTCAGACTTTGGAAGATGATGTAATCAAGAATACCATCACCAATCAATTACAGACAATAGAGAGTGATGAAGTCAGGGATACTGTCATTGACAAAGTTTAGACACTGGAGGGCAATGTAGTTGCGAATGGAATTAATAACAGTGTTCAGATATTAGAGGTGCAGTCAAGGATGCTATCAGTGACAGAGTTCATATTCTAGAGGGTGATGAAGGTAAGGAAACCATGAGGAACCGAGTTCAGATACTAGAGGGTGATGAATTTAGGGACATCATGAGCCACAGAGTTAAGTAGCAGAGTTCATAGACAAGTTGTCAAATGTAATCTGGTATACTATCATTGATAGAGTTCAGACACTCAAGGGCGATCGAGGGTGGTGAAGTTAGGCATACCATGAGCAACCAAGTTCAGATTCTAGAGGGGTTTGAAGTTAGAGATACCTAGAGCCACAGAGTTCATTTAGTTGTCGAATGTAATCAGGAATACCATCATTGAAAAAGTTCAGACATTGGAGTTCAGGTACAGAGATAGACTTCAGGTATTAGGTGTAGTCACAGATACCACTAGTGACAGAGTTTAGAAACAATAAGGTGATGAAATTATGGATACCATAAGCAATAGGGTTCAGTTAAAGAGTTCATACAGAAGTTGTCAATATTGTCAGGGATACCTTCATTGATAGATTCAGACACTGAGGGATAATGTAGTCATGGAAAGTATTAATAACAGAGTTCAGGTATTAGAGGTGTAGTCAGGGATGCCATAAGTGATAGAGTTTAGATACTAGAAGGTGATGCAATCAGGGATACTGTGAGCAACAGAGTTTAGCAGCAGAGTTCAGAAACTAGTTGTCAAAAGTAGTCAGGTATATCATCATTGATGGTGTTCAGACATTGAGGGGCGATGTAGTTGGGGATAATATCATTGACAAAGTTCAGATATTGGAATACAGGTATATAGATTGAGTCAATGTATTAGAGGTGTAGTCAGGCATATTATCAGTGACAGAGTTTAGAAACTATAGGGTGATGAAGTCAAAGATACCATGAGCAACAGAGTTCAGAATCAGAAACCACAGATTACTAGATGTATTCAGGAATACCATCATTGATGGAGTTCAGACACTGAAGGGGGATGTAGTCAGGGATACTGTCATTGGCAAAGCTTAGATATTGGAATTCAGGTATAGGAATAGAATTCAAGTATTAAAGATATAGTGAGAAATGCCATCATTGACAGAGTTTAGAAACTATAGGGTGATTAAGTCAAAGATACCATGAGCAACAGAGTTTGGTAGCAGAGTTCATACACTAGTTGTCAAATGTAGTCTGGGATACCATCGTTCATAAATTTCAGACACTGGAGGATCATGTCATCAAGGATACCATCATTGACTAATTTCACACAGTAGAGGGTGACAAAGTCAGGTATGCAGTCATTGACAATCTTTAGACACTGGAGGGGAATGTAGTTGGGATGGAAGTAATAACAGTTCAGATATTAGAGGTGTAGTCAGGGTTACTATCAGTGACAAATTTCAGATACTAGAGGGTGACAAAGTCATGGATACCATGAGCAACAGAGTACAGTTACAGAGTTCAAACACTAGTTTAAGATGTTTTCAGGGATACCATCATTGACAGAGTTCACTAACTAGATGACGATGTAGTCAGGGACTCCATCAGTAAGAGTCATGCTAAATCTTTGGGATGACACACCAGTCTCCTTACATACTAGGAAAATGTACACATTGTCTCACGTAGAGAAGTCACTCAGCTATCTTTTTGTACGACTTCAATAAAACCAGGTCATTGAGTGTCAAGAAGGAAGTTGGAATTTACAAAATGCCTGGATGTTGCAAAGGAAAAAGTTCAGACACTAGAGAGTAGTGAAATCATGGATGCCATCATTGATGAGATTCAGACGCTAGAAGGTAAAGCAATCAGGGAGAGTTTTGGTAACAGGCAGAGTTCAGACACCAGTACTTAATGTAGTCAGTAATATCATCAGTGACAGAGCTCAGACACTAGAGGGCGACATAATAGCATTGAGTAGTAGGCAGAAATTGTCTGAGTGTGGCAAAGAAAGAGCTCAGACACTAGATGGCGATGTAGCTGGGGATACACTAAGAGTGGTGCTGAATCTTTGACAGGATGGTCCGTGCTCAATAACTGCTCAAGGGCTGCTGGATGTGTCCTTCTTAGACATTGGAAAGGTCATCTGTTGTATCTTGGTTATATGAACCATCAGATGTGATGGAAAGAAAGAAAGAAAGAAAGAAAGAAAGAAAGAAAGAAAGAAAGAAAGAAAGAAAGAAAGAAAGAAAGAA
>JANRMT010062802.1:23876181-23890457 GCA_026402145.1 Polypterus bichir lapradei
ATATTCTTTCTACTCACCAGTACATCATTGTTACTCAAGGATCGATTACTTCTTTATAGACAATAACTTCTTGCCTAAGATTAAATCTTGCAAATACGATGCTATTGTTATTTCTGACCATGCACCTATGATCTTGGAGCTAAAATTACTAAGCCCCATGCACTCACCCCGCAGATGGCGCCTCAACCCGCTTCTATTAGCTGATGAGAATTGTACTGAATTTATATCCAAACAAATCAAATTCTTTCTAGAGACAAATACATCCCCCGAGATCTCTGCAGGGATACTCTGGGAAACTCTTAAGGCCTTCTTAAGAGGACAGATTATCTCATATCTTTCCCACAGAAATAAATCCGAGGCCAAGAAAGTAGCAGATATAAAAAGCGAAATTACTAAAATAGATGAAGAACATGCCAGACTACCAAGCGAGACTCTACATAGGAGAAGGCAGGCTCTACATTCGGAATTAAACCTCTTGACAACTAAAGAAACTGAACAACTAATTTACAAATCCAGACATCATTACTATGAACATGGGGAGAAAGCGAATAAGCTTTTAGCTCAACAAATTCACAAGCAAGAAGTGCGCAACGCAATCTCGGTAATCACTAGTACGAACGGAGATAAAATCGTCGAACACCAAAATATAATGCACACTTTCAGAGACTACTATAAATCCCTATATACTACTGAGTTTAAGGAAGACAATACACAATCTAATGCATTTCTGGATACATTACAGATACCACAAATAGACGCTTGTAGTGCGGAGGAACTTGATAAACCTCTGATGTTATCAGAATTACTAGATGCTATAAAATCACTCCAAGGCGGGAAAGCAGCAGGCCCTGATGGTTACCCTGCAGAATTTTACAAGAAATTCTCCGCTCAGCTAGCCCCCCTCTTATTAGCAACATTTACAGAAGCCAGAGATAACCAATCTCTTCCACAAACCTTTCGCCAAGCACTAATCATTGTCTTTCCAAAACAAAATAAGGACTTATTACAATGTGCATCATACAGACCAATTTCACTTCTGAATAACGACGTTAAAATACTCTCTAAAATCTTAGCCAGAAAGGTGGAGAAAGTGCTCCCCTCGGTAATATCACAAGACCAAACTGGATTTATTAGGGGCCGGCACTTATCTTCCAATCTTCGACGCCTGTTTAATGTAATATACTCACCAACTAAATCAAACACCCCAGAAATATTATTATCATTAGATGCAGAAAAAGCATTCGACATGATTGAATGGAAATACCTTTTTACTATATTGGAGAAGTTTGGGTTTGGCCCAAACATCTGTGCATGGATTAAATTACTGTATACTAACCCAGAAGCTTCAGTTTGCATCAACAACATTTGCTCAGACTACTTTAAACTAGAACGTGGCACTAGACAAGGATGCCCCTTGTCACCGCTGCTGTTTGCGATTGCCATTGAACCACTGGCAATACATTGTCGAAATACTGATCAGATAAAGGGGATTAGCAGAGAAGGACTGGAACAGAAAATCTCATTATATGCAGATGACATGGTACTGTATATATCAGACCCAGAAAATTCTGTACCTGCAGTCTTAGCAGCACTCACAGAATTTCAAAAGATCTCTGGTCTCAGAATTAATCTGAATAAAAGTGTACTCTTTCCAGTGAACTCTCAAGCATATAATATTAGATTAGATACCCTACCTTTTATCATTGCAGAACAGTTTAAATACCTAGGGGTAAACATCACAAGTAAACATAAAGCTCTATATCAACAAAATTTCGCCGTTTGCATGGAAAAAATTAAACAAGACTTGCATAGATGGTCAACCCTTCATCTCACACTAGCTGGAAGAATTAACACTGTTAAGATGAATATTCTTCCTAAGCTCCTTTTTTTATTTCAAAACATCCCAATATACATTAATAAATCATTTTTTAGGCAATTAGATTCGACAATAACCTCATTTATTTGGAATTCAAAACATCCACGCATCAAAAGAGCGACCCTACAAAGACAAAAGGCAGAAGGCGGCATGGCTCTACCTAACTTCCAGTTTTATTACTGGGCAGCAAATATACAGGCGATAAGAACCTGGACACAAATAGAAGAACATACACAGGCTTGGTCCGCAATAGAATTAAATTCCTGCAGTACTTCTTTGTATTCCTTGCTCTGTGCTCCAATAAACACACGTTATCGGCAATACACTAATAACCCAATTGTGCTCCACTCACTTAGAATCTGGAACCAATGTAGAAAGCATTTTAAGACGGAGAAGCTTCTATCTGTGGCACCCCTGCAAGAGAACCACCTCTTTCAACCCTCACAAACATATGCAGTTTTTAATATTTGGAAAAAATTTGGAATTAACTTGCTTAGAGATCTTTATATAGACAACGTCTTTGCATCCTATGAGCAATTACATTCCAAATTTAACATTCCAGCTACACATTTCTTTCACTATCTTCAAATCAGAAACTTTGTTAAACAAAACCTTCCAGATTTTCCTCATCTTGCACCCTCATCCATGCTGGAAAAAATATTGCTCAATCTCAAGGATTTAGACTCCATCTCTACAATATATAAAATCATTTTACAATCCCTCCCTTTTAAAGATCCAAGAGGACACTGGGAAAAAGATCTTTCAATTAATATATCAGAAAAGGAGTGGAAAGTAGCAATGCAGAGAATTCACTCGAGCTCCATATGCGCAAAGCATACAATTATACAACTCAAAATTATATATCGAGCACATCTGTCTCGACTAAAACTCTCCAAAATGTTTCCAGGGCATGATCCAACCTGCGAACGTTGTAACCAAGTCCCAGCCTCACTAGGTCACATGTTCTGGTCCTGCACCAAATTAACATTATTCTGGACAAACATTTTTAATTACCTTTCAGATAGCCTTGGACTTACAATCCCTCTAAACCCATTAACAGCTGTGTTTGGGGTTCTTCCAGATAGGTTTAAAGCGGAGGAAGACAAACAAATTGTGATTGCATTCACTACACTTTTGGCACGTAGACTTATTCTCATAAACTGGAAGAACCCAAACTCTCCTCTTTTAAGTCAGTGGGAAACCGATGTGTTATAATATTTGAAGTTGGAAAAAATCAAATACTCAGTTAGAGGATCCGTACAGACTTTTTTCAAAACATGGCAGGATCTAATCAGTAATATTTTAAAATAAGTTCAAAAGGCACAGAGAATTTATTAATTTAGGTATGTCTCCAAGCCTTAAATTTAACGCCGTTTGGCTTGCTCTCTCTCTCAGGGGTGGGGATCGATCTGTTCTTAATTTTTCTCTTTGTAAAAACTTGATTGCTTTGTATGGATTGTAATAAAATTAATAAAAAAAAAAAAAAAAAAAAGATAACAAGACAGAACTTAAAGCCAAAACCACACTGGAATGGCTTCAAAACAACAATATGAATGTCCTGGAATGATCGAGTCAGAGTCCAGGTCTCAGGCTAACTGAGAATTTGTGGTCAGACTTGGAAAAACACTGTTTACTCCCAATGACAGAGCTTGAACAGTTTTGCAGAGAAGAAGAAGAAGAAGAAATAGAAGAAGAAGAAGAAATAGAAGAAGAAATAGAAGAAGGAGAAGAAAAAGAAGAAGTTAGGTTGGAGAAAAAAACAAAAACTGCAGGGTGTGGATGTTAGGGTCGCTGACAGATACTCCGGAGACAAGGTTAAAAGCACTAAGCAGAATTTTTACTTCTTCTCTTTGCAATTGTGCCTCCAAAGCACCACATCTACCAACTCACAATAAATCCATACAATAAACACGATAATTCTCCTCCTCTTCTCCCAGCTGCTCTGTCACACTCCCTCCCAACTCCGGCTTGCTTGCTGCGTCTTCTATAGTCCTTTATATAGTCCTTGACCCGGAAGTGCTTCTCCTCTTCTGTTCACATGACTTGTCAGCACTTCCGGGTCAGATGGGGAATTACATTTTTCTTCAGCCCGGAAGTACTTCTGTCCTTCCGTCCCCATGACTTGGGAGCACTAGGGTTATATGGAAAATAGAAATCCGCGTGTCTCCCTGCAGCGGCACCTGGCAGCACCCACAGTACCCAGCAAGGCTGTGATGCTGAACTCCACCTCCCATAGTGCCCTGCAGGAATCCGGGGCCCGCTAAGCTGCAGGGACAGTGCCATCAAGCATCCTGGGTGTGTCGGCTGGATTGAGCTGCCGGCCGTCCATCATAAGGGGTTCCAAGGCCAAAAAGACTGCCCAGCCTCCATTGAGCATTCTACATAATATAAATGTTGTTAAATCAGTTCTCATGGTTTTCAGGCTTCATATGATAATATTTCATGATGTTGGTCACGTGCACAACTGGGACACCTGCCTTCATTTCAGCATCTCTGGGGGCAGCATGGCGCCTTGATCAGGTGGTGGTAGTGCAGTTTGCCACCACAGAAGAACCAGAGAAGACAGCAGAGAAAAACAGAGATTAGTGTAGATTGCAGATCCATGAAGAATTTGATAATTCTATGCACATATAGTCATTCAGGAAATACAACTAAAATGTAGCTACCGAAAAGCCAAATTAAAATAATGGGTGTTTAGCATTTTTTAAACTGGTTCACAGTACTAGCCTGGTGAGTTTCTATCGGTAAAGCATTCCTGACTTTGGGTGCATAACAGTGTGTCACCACTTCTTTTAAGTTTGTCTGTTGGAAATATAAGCAGACCTCCATTTGAAGGTCTAAGGTTACGACTTGGAGTGGAGGGGGATAGGCATTCCAACATATAGGATGGAGCAAGTATTCTTCAAAAGAAGAAGAAAAAAATGGCCAAAAATGGCAGTGTGCAAATGTGTAGACCTGAGAGAGACACCTGTGCACACAGACATAAAGCTGCCATGGCTGCTAAAGGTGCAAATACTAAACACTGACTTGAATACTGGGTGAATTCTTAGGTGATCTGTTATTTTGTGTTTTATATTTGTAAGTAATGTTGAGCACTTTGCAGAGATCTGTTTTCACTCTTTTTCTGTTGCTGCATGTCAAAAAAGTCAAATTAATTCCATAGCGATTCAATGCTGTATAACAATAAAATGCGAAAACTTCTAAGGGGGTGAAGACTTCATATATGCTCTGTATAGCAGAGGACCAGTTCGTAATATTGGAACTGAAGACACATTGATTCTTATAGTTGAAAGTTCATGAAGAAATTCCACTGATTCAGGGACGAAAAGGCAGCCAGTCTCTAATAAGAAGCAAGAAGCAATTTGGCAGGTGTGGTGCCCTCTATAATTTTTGGGACAAAGACACATTTTCCCTTGATTTATTCCACTGCCCCACAGTTTAAAATTACAAATCAAACAATTCAGCTATGATTAAAGCAGACCCTGCAGGGGGATTATGGAGATTTGCATACATTTAGAAATGACAACACTTTTTCTACACGGTCCCCCCATTTCAGGGCACCATAATCTTTGGACACAGCAATGACAGGTCTATTAAAGCAGTCACACTTAGGACTTTGTTGCATGCCCCTTGCGTATAATGACTGCTTGATTCATAGATTTATAGACATCACCCGGGGCTGAGGATCTTCTCTGGTGATTCTCTGCCCAAACTCTAATGCAGCCATCTTCAGCTCCTGCTTGATTTCATGGGGGTATGACCCCTTATGATTTCTCAATTGCATACTCAGTTGGATTTAAGTGACCAAAGAGAACATTTTTGCTGGAGAAAGATGAGAGAAGGAAGAAAGGTCCAGTAAAAAATGAATATAAGGAGACAGATGAGTGTTTATGGCCAGAATTGAGCAAAGACAAGAGAAACACAGTACTGATAAATGGAACATGTGGAGAAACATAGCAGGGACTTCAGAGGTGCTGAACTTCCAGAGGTGACCAGGAGAAAGGCCCATAGCAAAGCATTTGTGGCAACACACAACTTGGAATTGTCAGGATCTGACCTCGGTTTTTCATTTTTCTGTGTGTAGTCAAAATAATGTGTACATTGTATTAAGGGTTTTATAGAGGAAAAATTCCAAATGTCTTGTTTATTTTCTGTTTTTTTATTGCAGCATGTTTTACTGATTTCAAAAATGAATTATCATCTCCTATGGCTACATTTTGTTTTTGCTTGGGCACTGCCATTTGAGGGATGGATCATTTCTATTGCATTGCTAGGAGTGGTCAACCAGAAGTGTGCTATACGTGACGTCATCAGGACAGTGGTATAAAGGTCAGTGTTAAACTTATTCTGATTGTCCAAGTATGTGCATACATCCTAAAAGGCATGCCTTTTATTTTTTTTAATTGAAAATTGATTTCTGGTTACAAATTTGTTTCCGTCCCTTTTGACAGCTGCTATGAGGATGGTTGAAAAATGCCATAAGAATAAGTACTTATTAAAAAAAAAACTTTAGAAACTAACTGTTGTGCTTACAACCAGTCATAACTAGTATAGGACAAATCTTAGGAAAGACCATGTAAAAAGAGGGAATTGACTGTCCAGCTAGCCTGGGGGGATACAGGTGGGCTGAGATTAAAGGCCATTAACAAGCCGTCAACAAGATTAGCCTGGAGTGGAGGAGGGATAGAATGAGCTTATGAGGCTGTTGGAAGGAGGGGTAGGTGTTTAGAAATATAAGCCTGGACTGGAAGGTGGGCTGAATCTACCGGAGCTTAGTTATGCATGAACAGAACTCGAAACAAAACAGGAGAGTCAGCCTGAACTATAATATCCCAAAGGTCTGGGAAGTATATCAGGGAAGCACGACCAACATAAAGACTGGGGTAACAGGGGTCTCTCTCTGCCATTTTCTAACCTGAGGAGACCATATTCAAACAGGCCATACCAGACCATATTGGAATAAAAACCAAACTGGAGCAGGAACTAATAAGACAGACAGCCACCAGGTAGCCTATTATCAGGGTGCATTATTTTAAGTAACACATCTGTACACTGCTGATATTCAGGCCATCTTGTCTTTAATATGTGATGAATAAATATGTAATTTTCTCTCCTGTCTGGACTGGTGCTCTATCTTGTTGCCTGAGGTCATGAAGGTAGTGTAACATAATGATGGCCATAGGAGGGATTTGGTTCATAATAAAGAGTATGAAGGGGAGAACAGAGTTCCCCTAGGACCCCTTCATGATGAAACACCACGATTTAGGTTCTGATTTGGTTTAAGTGTAAATTTCTGTTTTTTCACTCATTTTGAACCTAGACTAGGATTATTGTTTCACATTCTGGGCTTAGTGTACTTGATTCTTACTCTGCATTTTTTGATTTTGGCTATTTTTCCATTTCTCTTTGCAAATTGCTGCCACCCCAAGCAGCCATTACAGAAAATGGGGATGTTGGTAAATTGGATTTCTAGATGTGAATGTTGTATTGTTAAAAATTGGTTAAATTAGGATGACGGTCTGATTGTCATATTGAATTTAAAGAAATGTGTATGTCAGTGGATGTTGGCTTTTTGGAAGACAAAAGACAAAGAGTACCAAAATGAGAGGATAAAGGGGGAGAAGTAAAGACAAAGCACTCCACAAGTCCTGCGATCAGACCTAAGCTGAACAACGTGACGTACAAATGGACAAATCACTGACGATGGCCTGAACCTCAGTGAGGCTGGCTCCTGCCAAGCACCTGACACTACATAAATGGGCTCTGCCATCCTCCAACCCTGTAAGACAATAAGCGAGTCTGGAAAACGAATGAAAGAACTGACAGACATGTCTACATTGTGAAAGGTCATCACAGTTTCTCTGTTAAAAGGATGTTATGCAAACGTTTTAAGCTTTTAGCCTGATTCTGATGTGGCATACATTATATTAGCAGAAAGATCTTTCTAGAGTTTGATGGCTTTGTCTCCCGCAGTAATTTTATTTATCCTTGAAATTTAGAGATTGTACTTATATTTAGAATGTAGATTAAGGATCAATGTGCTTTATTATTAGTTTTAGTGCTATTAGCCATTAAAAGCTTATGCTTGAGGCAGCTTAAAAGGTCACCATTTCTTTTAGCATAAGGTCCGATGGGCTCCGTCTTCTGCAGCCTGCCAGAATTTTCTCTTGCTTTATTTTGAACTTTCTGTGAGCCAAGGACGTTGTGCTCTCTGAGGGAACTGAGCAAGGAAACTTTGTTTTAGGAACACAGGTGCTGAGACGTTCGACTGACAGAAGGCTAAACAAGCTCCCACAAGCATTCATGGCCTTTAATCTTAAGAAAACTAAGCAAGTTCTCACACTAGCGCATAAACATATAAATATTTTAAATGGCATTTAAATTTATATATTAAGGCTCATCAATACCTTAAAGCTAAAATGCATTGTGTTAGCTAGTTTGAGCTATAGAGCAGTTTAAGAATTGATTATTAAAGGTAGGATCTTTCTCTCTTTTAAGTGGACGCTGATGAACTCAGGGCCGCCTGCTTCCATCCCCAGCAGCTCAGCCCCCGTGCTGGCAAGTCAGACAGTGTGCGGCCTAATAACGCAGCTGCTTGTGTTCTTAAGTTTTCACGTGAGCACACATACATATATTTTAGATAGCATTTAAGTTTACATGTCAATGCTACTTCATGAATCATTATAATAATACTGTACATCATGTTTCAGTAGAATGTATTAAACTAGTTAGCTATGTAACAATTAATTGTTAAAGGCTTGTATTTTTTCTTTATTTCGAGCAGTCAGGAATCACTACAGTACTGTATGCTTGTCTGATCAGGGCCTCCACAGCTTAGCCCTTATCAGTGTAGCTGTGCGCTGCCGCTTATCGGCACAGCTGCCTATGAGTTTAGCCTTAAGAGATGTTGGTGCAGCAGGCAATCATTAATTGAGCAGTCCAGATTTCACATGTAGATCCTCCTGATTCCAACTTAAAGGCCATCAATCTTTAACAGTCCAGGATTAGGAACATAAGAATACAGGGAGGGGTAATTAGGTGATGCAAATACATCCTTTGAGCCAACGTGCTTGTTATGAGAAAGTCTATGGGGCAAGTTAACTGCTGTGAGAAACTCCACAGGATCAGGGGCATCATGCATAATGCCGTGCGTAGAATTAACACTAAAACATGGCGTATGGACAAAAGCAGAAATGTTCGTACGCACAAAAAAATCCACATGCATAAATCTGTGTGTTCGCCAACTTCCACGTTCATCCGCTACATAAATCCCGGTCAGCGTGAATAGTAACACACGTGCATGCGCCTGCCATCACTCCCAAACTCTTCCCAGAATTACGCCTCTTTGAATATGCAAATCAATATAAATAGCTCTTAAGCTCAGCGTTCTGTGAAAAGACAATAGCAAAAGCATGGGGAAATAGAAGAATTTCAGCGAATACCAAGTGGAGGCAAAGAAAAACATACTATTTGTTGGTTTAAACAGTGGTATAAACAACAAAAGGAAGCTGATCGAGTGACATAGAGTGTCGGAGGAACTCGAAAGCTCAAGTTCACAAAGTCGCACAATTCACATTATTCACATTAAACAAGCAAGAGATCAAAAACAAAGGGTCCCATTATTCTGAACTTCACAGAAACATAGGACCTCCATTGGGAGTTCTTGGAGGATAGCCCCAGTATTGCCAGAGGGCATTCTTGACACCAGTAGGGAAAGGTTAACCTCGAGGGGATCATAAATCATAAACCAAGAAATTGTAATCCAAATAATAAAGCAAAAATTCAGGACCCAAGAAGCCAATTAAGGTAATAATGAAAATATGCATGCAAAGGTTGTCAAAATCCATCAAGCTCAGATTATTACGGTTATGTTGAGCGTCGCACTGAACACATACTTTGTGTGACTTCCAGGACAGATTCCTGTGATCTACGACAACACAAAATGGTGGTGACAAACAGCAAAGAAAAATAACAATGAATCTTTTCAAAATCAACAATAAACATATGTAAATGAATAAAAAATAACCACAAGGAAAAAACAGCAGACACAACAGTTGTAAATAGAGTGATCTGAAAAGGCCATGAGTAAAGAACTGTAGCTATGGCCGTGGTCTGACATCAAAGGCCAAGTCTTCCATGTTTAATGTCCCTTCCGCTTCACCTCTACATTATGTGCTCTTAACCCAGCAGCTAAATCCTTCCTTCCATACCTCTAAAGACTGACACTTTTATTAAGGCTTATGGATTATATTACTTACCTAGACGGTCAAGGTCAATAAATTTCTATTACTGTTGGCTGTAGGGCAGCCCCCGAAAATAAGACCCAAAGGAGACGGAAATGCAAAATAAAAAAAAGGTTTTATTATAGACATAAATCACACAAAGGAGGATTAAACACAAGAAGGAAGCAAAACACAGAATTTTTAAAAGGGAGCAAAAATATTGGGATTCGGCCCTGACAGGGTGTGTCGTGACTGGCACATACTTGCCTGAGAAGACGCCTCCTGACCGCCTCTCATAAATTTCCCACCACCTCTGGACTTTCTTCCTCCTACCAACCCAAGCTGTTTTCAGCACCCATCCTCTCAAATCCAAGCTTGCCAGGTGGTCAATCCCCCCATTCATCCCCTCCAGGTTAACCTTCTCTTCTAGTGTCAGGAATGCCCTCTAGCACTTCTGGGGCTATCTTGCTAGAACTCCCCACGGAGGTCCTAAGTTTCTGTGAAGTTCTGAACCCCAATTAGAACCCCAATTACTTAAAGGACCAGATTCATAATTCTGTTTACTGTAATAGTGGTGGAAGGACATAATCTCCTCACTTGAGACTAAACAGGTCTAATTCTCTGAATCTGTCAGAGTAGGACATGTCCTTATGCCTGGGCACACCTGGTTGCTCTCATTTGCAACTTTTCTCAATCCTCATGAGAACAGGCCATTCAATCTTATGTGCTCAATTCTTCCAATATAACATCAAGTCAAGTTTTTAAAGTCCCTAACACCCTGCTGTCTACCACACTACTTGGTCACTTATTCCATATGTCTGTGGTTCTCTCGGTGAAGATAAACTTCCTAATGCTTCGGTGAAATTTTCCCTTAACAAGTTCCCAACTGTGTCCCTGTGTCCTTGATGAACTCATTTTAAAGTCACCATGTAGACAGACAGTAGGACTTTAGGGACTTTCAAAACTTGACTTGATGTTGTTTTAGAAGAATGAAGTGGGCAGGACTGGTGAGCTTTGTGGGGCTGAATGGCCTCTTCTTGTCCAGATCGTTCTAATGTTCTAATAAATGTGAGTTTGTTGCAGCTAGATGTTCGCATCCCTGATCAATCTGCTGGTGCTGGTGTGCCAATATAGCCTCACAGAATGGGCAATGCCCACTTTGTCCTACATAATCCTTATAGAGAGTTCAGAGTTATGTGAACCCAGGCCAGCAGGTGATCCCCCATGTCTCCCAGTCCTTGGATTGCCATTTTTTCTTTTGAATAGATGCTGTTTTTGCTCAAAGCATAATTGAGTTGTAAGTGATGTTATTTTTCCCTTCTGCTGTGGCTCATGTCTTGCGGGTGCCCAGGACTCCAAGAATTAAAAGATAATCCTATTTAATAGTCATATTCACGGAAATCTACAAACAATATTCTTCCTGAAATGCTTCACAAGCAGTTCACTATTTTGTTTATCCATTTCTAAATGGGAGCTGCTGGCAGTCAGCTTGGGCTTATCAGGAGAAAATTTGCTTTTCTCAGTGACCCCTTTAACAATTTACATTTATCAAATATGAACTGGTCATCATTATCAAACAATACAAATGTCAGTGACGAGAGAAAGCAATAAATTGCAATAACCAACAAAATGAAAGCTCAAATCAGATGTCCTTTTTTACAAAATGTTAGATAATGAAAGCATCAGAACCTAATTAAGAATTATTAAAATCTTTACAGCAGGCCTATTGAGACAGAAACAAATGAAGCTGAATCCCTTCTGACAATTACGAAACACAGTGAACAGAAACAGGATATTTCATATAAACCCTAGAATATCAATCAAGAGATGCTAGGCGGAAGCACTTCACTGTGCTTTTGAGACCCCATTTGCAGGTCTACATGAAAGTCTGGTAAATGTTCTGCCCCGATGAAAAATAGCAGACTCAAAAGATTTTGTATAAGGACCAGAAGAAAAGAGAGAACCACTGGTTGAAATGAGCAAAATACCAAAGCCCACCATGCAAAACAAAAATCAGAACCGACAAACACTTTCAGAGTCTTAACTTTCTTAATATGGTTTCAAATAGATGGGCACTCTGCAAAGACTGACAGCCAGCACAAATTGTCACTTTGTCATTCTGTTGTAATGGATGGCACACTTGGGTTGGCATGCCAGCCAGGATTGAGCAGGGATCCTTACACACACTGTAGTTGAAGGTCTGGGGGAGATGTTGTCTGGTGAATTATTTTCTCTCCCAATACTCTAGATAGCAGCATCCCTGAGCTTCTGTATCCATTTGAATATCCACAAAGCATGCTGGGAAATGGAGTCCTAGAGTACATCCTTGTTGGGTTTAATTGCAGGGGGTACTTGACAATCCCATATTCATGGGACTTCTGCCAGACCCGGAAGTGCTTACAATGGACTAGTTAGTTCCTAGCACCAGAAGTATCCACTGGTCAGAGATAAAAGGGTGCTGTATTGCCTCACCTCAGTGAGCCAGAGGCGGGAGGCAGTGGGCGACTTTCAACTGGAAGAAGGAAGGAGGATGAGAATCTGCTTGTTTTGGGGTGTTTTGGCTAGTGATTGTCTTGAAAAGTGTTGGTAGAAAATAAAAAGTTTTATTTGAACCTGGAATTCTGTAAAGTGACATTGTGTCTGAGGTTCGGGACTCACACTGGGTATTGTGTTTTGCTTGATGAGGGAAAAAAATAAATTTAAATTGTTTTAGCACACACTTGCAGCATAACAAAATGCTAATAAAGTGAAGGGTCCAAATACTTTCTCAAGTCACTGTATGTCATGTGACCAACCGTCTCGCCCCCCCCATGTCATGTGACCAGCAACACAGAATTGTGTTTGGTGACATTGTGTCTGAGGTTTGGGGCTGAAACTGGGTATTGTGTTTTGCTTGATGAGTGAAAAAATTAATTTAAACGGTTTTACCACATACCTACAACAATAACAACATAACATACCTACCTCTCCCTCTGTGATGCTGAAAAGCTGGTTCATGCCTTTGTCTCATCCAGGCTGGATTATTGTAATGCACTCCTCATCAGAATCCCCAGCAAGAGCCTTTAAAAGCTCCAACAAATTCAAAATAGTGCTGCAAGAATCTTGGTGAGGGTGTGGAAATACGAACACATTTCACCAATCCTTCGGTCACTTCATTGGCTCCCTATTCACCTCTGTATCGAATACAAACTCTGTTTGTTTACTCACCAGTGTATCCATGGAAATGCTCCACAATATCTTAAGGCAGTGGTTCTCAACCTGTGGGGCGGGCCCCCCTAGGGGGGCGCGAAGTAACAAAAAGGGGGGTGCGAAGATGTGAAAAAAAGAAAACAAGAACCAAAATATGAAAAAAAATCTGTTGAAACCAAAACAAATTAACTTAAACTACATTCTGATATTAGAACAATAAATATAGAGTTAGATAAATGTTGATAAAAGTTAAGTAGGTATAATAAAATATGCATCTACATTTCAAACAAATGTTGGGAAGGTGATTTAAACTGTTATGAAAACTCGGGTCGCAAATACTTAAAGGTTGAGAAATGCTGTCTTAAGGAACTCCTCATCCTACAATCCAGTGCAAGAAACCTCAGGTTTTAAAAAACAGCTAAAGACTTTTCTATTTAAGAAAGCTTATTAACAAGAATGCCATAATTATTGTTGTTTTATCTCTGTTTTTATCTTGCTTTGCCTTTGTTTAAACTTTTTATGTAGCACTTTGAGATTTACTGCTAATGTTAAGTGCCCTACATTATTACAATAAAGTGAACTAGTCACTGTATGTCATGTGACACCCCACCGTTTCACCCCATGTCATGTGACCAGCAACAGGTATAACAACCATAAAATATATGGCAATAGCCATGAAATAAAACACAAACAATATACGTGTATATATATATTTTTGATCACTTTGTAACTAAGTTAAAATTACAGGTGAAGGGGTGTGCTTATGCAAATTCCGAGAGACTGTGTTTGTGGGGGATTGACAGTTAAGGCGGGTGGAGGAGTCACGTCATCATATCCCCTCCCATTTACCTCATTTCGCTCTGAGCTGAGCTCCGCGGCTAACGCCGTCTTCCGAAGCAACTTCGTCACACTGCCACCTAAAGTCAAAACTTAAATATATAAAGTCAGCGTCGGAATATATAAACTCAGCGCTGGAATATATAAAGTCA
>JANRMT010062802.1:23932422-23953822 GCA_026402145.1 Polypterus bichir lapradei
AAGCCATTCCAGTGTGGTTTTGGCTTTAAGTTCTGTCTTGTTATCTTACTAGAAATCATATCTTTTCCCCAGGTGCAGGTTTATTGCATCAGGTTTTTGTCCAGGATTTCTCTGTATTTTGCTCCGTCGATTTTCCCCTCACAAGATGTCAAAGGCCTGCTGCAGAGGAGCATCCTCACATCATCACCTTTCCACCATCATGCTTCACGATTGGAATGGTGTGGTTTTGATAATGTGGAAATAATTTGATGGCCAAAATGTTTCATTTTGGTCTCGTCAGACCATGGAACCTTCTTTCAGCTATGTTCCCATGCTTCTTCTGGCAAACTCTAGCCAAGGTGTTCTATGAATTATTTCTGTTTGTCACACTCGCATTAAACTACAACAACAGCTGTTGTCTGCACAGCCACTCCAATTTGACTCATTGCAGCTTTTTAATCCTCAAAGACTTCTTGGTGGCCTCGCTCACTAGTCTTCTTCTTTCCCGGTCATTCATTTTTTGTGGATTTACAGCTGCGCCATACTTCTATTTCTTATTGATTAATTTAACTGCATATACCATGACTTGGATATTTCCTTGTCCTTGTCCCTTGATTTGTGCTTTTCAATCACCTATTCATGGAGTTGCTTGAAGTGTTCTTTGGTCTTCATTGCACATGTTGGAAACCACACCAACTTACCACAACCTTCCACATTCAGGAGCATTTAGACGTCACTCTAGTGACACAGCCGAAATTCTTCTGTGACTTCTAAAACCAACTGGCTGCACTGGTGATGATTTAGATGTGTGATATTAAAGGAGGTGAATACCGTTATTGTGTTGTTTGCATTTGTTATTAATTTAACGCACTTTGCAGAGATCCATTTTCACTTTCGAATTAAAGAGTCTTTTTCAGCTGGTACCAATCCTGTCCGTGTCTCCAAAATTCTAAAAACATTGATAAAGTTGATCCACCAGAGTTATTTCAGTTATATAGCGACACACTATAGGACACTCTTAGAGACTGAGGGCACCAAATCAATACTTAACACAAAGTATTATGGGAAACTGCAATAAACTGCTTATTCATGGAGTAGAAGCAGAAGCTTCAGGATGAGTCATTAGGACAACTTAGCTGTTAGCCAAAGACACATGGACCGAAGGGTCTCTTCTCGTTCGTTAAACTGCTTGGCTTGTGTTCTTGCATGTAGCAATGACTCAGTTGTATTTGTATTTGTATTTTTTCCCCTCCTTCTAATATAAGTGGGCAACAAAAGGATTTCCATGGACCCCTGAAGAGCAGGCACAGGCATTTTCTGAAGTTGCTCAGTCTGCCAAGTAATGGCAGCTTGTCAGAGTGTAAACACTGCTGAACGGACAGGGTGGGGTGAACCTCACTCAGGGGGTCAGATTCCTTTAAGAATTAGTAAGTGGTGTGTGGCTGCCTAATGGGCTTTAACGCGAACATATGCTGAAAAACGGTGGCGATTTAGCTCTGGCGTCTGGCTTAATTATAGGTATGGCTGCAGCATTCCTTTTTAAAAGCCGTGTTTCTCACTTTTGATTTGTACAGGCAGAACACTACATGGGATTCTCTGTCATCACTCAGGAACAACTTAGCCCTGATGGTTGGAAATAATAAACTGCATGTAACTTGGAAGAAGAGTCATCAGTTTTTGAAAAGTCACAGAGCACATGTGGAGAAATCCATGATTAAGTTGTCCCTGTACAGCATTAGCATAAGCAAGCTCATTAATGACCAGAAACTAGCTGCCAAGGTTAATGCTCTGGAAAGACATGGGTTCATAGAGAAGACCAAATGGAATTATCTAAAACCAATGATGTAATCTTGTTTTTGTTCTCAGTTTTAATAAAACTATTTAGCACTGCCACACACGTGTGCATTGAGGACAGCTTAAAGGCACTGGTGGAGATAATTCCACGCCAATGCCCAGGGTGGCGCTGTATACTAATGCTTCTTCTCTTCCTCCCTCTGCAAACCAGATGACTGACAACCTTACCACCTCTGATGTCACTTCCGGTGTCCTTCCACCTGGACCCGCCTCTTCCTGTCTGGCCTGTATTTAACCAGAAGTGTCACCATCTTGGGCAGTCTACTTGTATCTACAGAGACGTTTGTTTGCTAAAAAGCACTTTTATTATTTTTGTATTTACAAATATACAGTATACGTACAGTGCAGACTTTTATCTGTCTTTGTCCTCTTTTCTCTGTTATTATAGACTGCTTAGAAGTTTGGATTAATAAAATTGATAGATAGATAGATAGATAGATAGATAGATAGATAGATAGATAGATAGATAGATAGATAGATATGAAAGGCACTATATAATAGATAGATAGATAGATAGATAGATAGATAGATAGATAGATAGATAGATAGATAGATAGATAAAACTTTACATAAATAAACACACACTTTTGTCTGAACAAAAAAGAAAATTAAATAGAAATAAAACCTTCTGCTTAGTGAGGTGCTATACAGGCGTATTGCCCTTTGGTTTTGTTACACACGCATTGGACGCAGTCTTAGGGCTTAACTGAAGGTAAGCTACAAAGTCAGGGGTTGATCAATTGCACTAATGCTTTTTCTCCCTTTTCCGCAGGCTTCCAGAAGGGAAGACCAATGAAAGTTCCACCTACTTCGGGCACAACACCACACCCTTCTGCCGACCTCACTTCCTCCCATATCCCACCTCTTCCTGCCAACTATGTATAGAGCCCCAGACCTTCACTCACCCAGTTAGTCTTATCACGGACTCAGTCTTTATTGATCGCTCTCATTTTGAAACTACATTGTGTGTCAACATATAGGATGGATTCCCCCATACTTTCTGTTTTGTTCTCTTGTCTTTACAGTTTTAAACGAGCCCCAGTAGCATTTCTTGACACACTTCTGTTGAATGATTTGTTTGGTAAAAGTCCTTCGAGCTATTTTGTCAGACAAAGGATGTCATAATAACATAACATAACACAACATTATCAAAATGCGGTGAGACCAGAGTCTATCTTGGGTGCATGGCCAGAGCCAGCTCTTGATAGGATTACAATTCTTATTTTGTTCTGTTCACACACTTACACACAGATACACACACACACATAGCCAATTTAGGGTTTTCCTAAGTTTTTCTAAAAAACATGTATTTGGGATGTGGTTGGGCACCCAGAGAAAACCCACCTCTAACCTGAAGAGAATGGTTAAAGTTGGTGACAAATTCTCTAACAGGCCAACTTCCCAGACTCACGTATAAAAGCTGAGATCAGGTGGCCCCACTCCCTGGAGTTCCATTTACAAAATACAAGGGTGGATAAAAACACCTAAAGACAGAGTACATAAATAGCAAATAATAAATAAGCCTAACAAATTACACAAAAACATGAAAACAACAAAAAGGAAATTATGAAATATGCCAGGGGATAAACCCTAGCTGTGACATACTAACCACAAATTTATAAAGTTTATCAGAAATGCCGTATTAATGCAAATTCATCCGAGTTACACAGTAGGGGTCTTTTATTGTAACTTGTAAAATAAAAAATGAAAGATTGTGGGTAGGTGTTGTGAGATGGAGTCTCAGATATGGTGAAAAGGTGGTGACATATGCAAAAAAACACACAAAGCAGGTGGTCTTCAAAAGTCACACAAAGCAGGCCAGGATCATCAGTGGCCTGCCCAGTATCATGTTTTGATCTCACAAGTGGCCAAAAGTGGTGTAAGGCCTTCAGAAAAACCCAGAGAAGTAGGTTTGATTCCACCCAGTTTGCCCAGAAAAGGTACACTCAGAAGGCATCTTCGCTTCGAATTCCAAGAACAAAACTTAAAAGTGGTGAGGCGGCGTCCTACTGTTATGCACCTAAAATCTGGAATAGCCTGCCAATGGGAATTCGCTGGGCTGATACGGAGGAGCACTTTAAAAAACTGCTGAAAACACATTACTTTAACATGGCCTTCTCATAACTTCACTGTAATCAAAATCCTGATACTCTGTATATCCAACTCATTATAATAACTATTCATGGTGGCTCTGTACTAACCCCTACTCTCTCTTCTGTTTCCTTTTCCGGTATCCATTTGGTGGTGGCCACCATCTACTCAAAGCACCGTGATGTTCTAACAATGATGGATGGATTAAAAGCCAGAAGTCTGTATGACCATCAACGTCAAGTGACTCCATGAGAACCCTAACTACAAAGAGAACTATTTCATTTATGTTAGGTAGAATGCCCAGAGGGGACTGGGCGGTCCCGTGGCCTGGAACCCCTTCCGGTTTTTTTTTCTCCAGCCGTCTGGAGTTTTTTTTTTCTGTTTTTTCTGTCCACCCTGGCCATCGGACCTTACTCCTTTTCTATGTTAACTAATGTTGTCTCATTTTAATTTCTTATTTTGTCTTTTATTTTTCTTTTCTTCATTATGTAAAGCACTCTGAGCTACTTTTTGTATGAAAATGTGCTATATAAATAAATGTTGTTGTTGTTTTTGCTTCCACTTGGACCTATATGTGTCCAAAATGCACTTCAATCTCAGTGTTCAAAAACACATTCTGTAAAGTCCTGAAACAAAATGTGCCACAAGGGAGAGAATCACTACCAACCCCATGAAAAATCTTTATAAACGCAGAATTTATTGACAGAAAAAGGAATATAAAACGAAAAGAACACAGGAGCAAAAATGATCAAAAAGCTTGCCTAAAAAGGCAATTCAAGACAAATAATATCTAAACTGAAATCTTCCACAATAAAGTAATAGCAAAAAGTCAAAAAAATCAAAGAAAATCACATCTAATTCCACCAGAGCACATTTGGAATGAACTGCACCGAACTTGCCTTTATAGGGCTGGGGGCAGACCCTTAGTGATGATGAATGGGGGATCCTGTCTCTTAGGGATCCACCTATAAAATACAAGGAACGTGAGAAGGCACACATAGATAGTAAATGATAACCAAATAGAACAAAATTAACAGATAATACATAATGAAACAAATAATAAATTAACTGAATAATATTATTAAAAGCAATGAATGATAATGAAAAAAGAATGAGGAAGGTTTAAAGAGAAACTTTAAACATGAACAGGAACTCTGGCTTGACCATAACATCCAGAAGGGCTTCACTCTAACTCAGTCTGCCCCAACTTCAGCCAGCAGGCTGCAATCTACACAGGCCTAAAGGTGGCTTTAAAAGTTAAAAATATAAAGAAAGTCCCAAAACACCTCACTAAGGGAGACGAACCCATCAAACTCTAGCTTGTGGAGACAAGGACCCCCAGTGAATCTTTATTATGAATCTATTGACAAAATAGGGAACCGTAAATCAAAATGTTCAACAGAAGAAACAAAAATGTTTCCTAAAAGGCAAACCAAAGCTTAAGAAATCCCAATACACTTACCACAAGGCAAAATCCTTGAAACAAAGCAATAAAACCCCAAAGCAATCAATACTTATACGAAAAGACTCCTACACCATCAAATGGTCCACTACTGGATCCTTTTCTCTGGCGAGGGAGGACCCAGCAGCAGTGACGTCGGGGTCCCCTACCTCCTGGGGTTCCACCTACAGAAGACAAAGAATGGACAGGACTTTAAATGAGCAGTACATGATAAATAAATAATAAAC
Source organism: Polypterus bichir lapradei (assembly GCA_026402145.1). NCBI lineage: Eukaryota > Metazoa > Chordata > Cladistia > Polypteriformes > Polypteridae > Polypterus > Polypterus bichir. Next base: position 23,938,036 of record JANRMT010062802.1, read on the forward strand.
AAAACTGGCAGGAATTCCATAAAACATGAATAATGACCATTGAAAAAGAACAGACAATAAAAACAAGGAAGCCAGGAAAGCAACCCCAGTAATATGAAAGGTAAATCATTTAAGAAATTTTGGGATGCAGATTGTCCGTGATATCAGATTGCTGCTCATCGCACATCCACCCCTTCACCCCCCAGTATGCTGGTCACCCCAAGTTTTACAGTCATGTGATTTCTGTCATTACGGTCAGTTTCAAAAATGAACGTATTTCTAACTTTTTTCAGCTGTGATATGCAAAACCACCCTGACGGTTTTAGTGACTCGTCCTTAAGGATTGGATTTATTTGGTGACTTCACCTTCAGGCGAGTTCTCCAACACAAACTTCATGCTTTTAAAGATCACCGTCAGTCGCTCTGGCTCTTTCATTTGCACCAAGGTCACCCGACTGCGGTGCCGCCATGCTGGCGAGGTCTGACCTCTGCTGTCCTCTGTTCCTTTATTCCCTCAGGCTGGTCAAGCGGAATAGAAGCGACTTTGCAGGTTTGGTAGCCTTTTCACTTTTCAGATTCCCAGGAAAGCAATGGAAAAGAAAGCATTTTGTTTTTGCTGACCGGAGGCCAGATGGACTCAGAAATACCCGAGCCCTTGAGAGAATGAGGCACAGTCAGTGCGACAGGGCTGGCTGGCATGGTTGACGTTAAAACCCTCAGGAATTGTACATTGAGAAACGTGTCTTTGCATAATCATCAGTAAATACCTGTCTGTAAGCACATTGGATTCCCAAAATACGTGGATCTATTTATAGATTCAGATAGCTAAGCATTTCAAAGCTATTAGAAAATGACATCAATCAATGCACTCACTTCATTGGTAAAAGCGGCATTAAAGCCGGGAGGCTAATTTTTCAAGAGGCTGTCCTTCTTTTTTAATGCTAAAGGAGGCCACCTTAGAAGAATATGGTTACAATCCCATTTGGACACATATACTTTTCTACCTTGGGACTTCTAGAGTACCTAACTAGGTCATCAGACAGACCAGGGTTGGACTAAAACCTTGTAGGTTTGTACAATCTGGAGCCTGACTATTATAAGTGCCATGGAAGATGGACTGGCTATTGACTGGGAAAGACAGCACATATGGAGGTTTAACCCAACCAGAATGGTTCACTATTCCTGTCTCAGTTGGGATGCAAGAATAATGAATGGACTGAAGGAGGATGGATATCGTGAGTAGTTCATCCCCCAGTACGAGAGGAAGCAGTGCTCATTTAGCTTGGTCCTACTTTGCACTCCCTCAGGGTTCTTGTAATTTGGTAGGGTACTGACAGGGGGCACTGTTAGGAATGGACCTTCCTGTTTTGGGAAGCTTCTGTATGACCCGGAAGTGCTTCCGTCATGTAATGCCATTTTACCAGAGGATATCCCGCGTCAACTGTAAAAGGAAGCTCTCTCACCTCGGAGCAGAGTGAAAGTTGGGAGGAAGGCCCAACACTCGCTGAAGAGGAGTGGAAGGAGATGGACAGTGCAGATCTTCTTAATTATAATGTGCTGGAATAAGTAGAGCCTATTGAGGTATTGTTATTAAAAATAAAATGACTTTATTCAAACCTGGGACTGTGTCTAGTCAAGTTCTGTCTGGTGTTCAGGGCTATGGAGTGCCCCCTAGCAGTTTCCCTATTATTTGCACCACTCTTCTAAACATGTCCACATTGATTATGTACTATCACCTCTTGCCTGTTGGTGCCTGATGGCTGCCATAATTTCGTTGCTTAATCAGGTTAGTTTGTTTCCAGTCTTTGTCTGTGGTGGAAGATCAAAGGTGCTCTTGAACCATCCTCTCCCTCAGGATGAGCACTAATCAGACCAATGTAACACAAAAAGGGGTCTTCACTTTGGGCAAAAAATAGGTATTGGAATGAGGGAATGAAACAGTGACACTGGTACACTAATAAAGAAAAGGAAACCTAAACTCTGAGACCACCCGAGGGTTCGGGATTGCCTTAGCACCAATCAAAGCAAGCACACACTTTGTTCTCACTTGCCATTCCTCCCTTTTTAATCATCTGGGCCCTTTTCCTCCAAATGTTGTGTCTCAGCTAGTGTCAGGCTGATGTTCAAATTCCTGTTTTATGTCTTTTTTTGTTTGATTTGATTCTTTTGTTTACGGTAACATTCTTACTTTTATTCCCAAAAATTCTGTGGTTTGATTTGGTTTTTTATGAAATTGTCATTTCTATGTATCTATGCCTGCATTACCATTTTCTTTGAGATCTATGGATGGTCCCCCATGAGGCAGGGCAACCTGTCCATCTCCATCAAGGGAGCGTCTTCAGTCTTGTAAAGGCTGAGGGACAAGACAGTCCTATGCGGTTCATTGAATGTGCTTGGTGGTGTTGGTGAGTTTTTATGATTATTGCTTTGCTTTTGTAGGCTGATTGGACTTTTTCAACTCTGGGCTCTGTTTATGGTGTCACCTTCAGGATTTCTTTGCCTTGGATTGTTTTTATTGTGTTAAGACAACAATTTCTGGCCCTCTTTTACTCTTATGCCGATGAGCTTTTATTTTATAAAGATTCTTCGCCAGCTTTTTATGTTCTACAAGTGGAAAGTTGATGGATCCTTCCTTTTGTGGGACTCTTTGCTGCAGTTTTTGGGACTTTGTGCTAAGGAACTCTCCAGGTCATGACACCAACCAGTAAAATCCTCACTCTGATTCACTTCTGAAATGGACCCGGGATCACTTCAGGAGTTAACTTCTGCATTTCTGGTGTAAGGCACACTCTGTGGGAATCCTGCTGCTAACCTGCATTACAACGCCCCACCACTGTTTTGAAGGGGCTTCAACCTGATGAAGCTTTATGGGAGAGTAGGCTTACAAAACAAAGGAAATCTCAATAGTTTGTCGTCACCTTAAATTGATGCTCCTAATAGTTATCTTGTGTTGTCCGCCATGGTCATAAGCATGGACAACATTTTCATCCGAGAAACAGTTTTCTTAGAGCTGTTCAGGCCCCAAATTGAGGTTCCCTTTAAATGGGAGGTCTAGCTTCTTCCCTCCCATGTCTGTTTTAAATGAACCGATGCAATCTGACAGATCAGAGCTTCGCTGAATAGCAGCTGATTTTGTTTGACTCGTCCATAGCATACATCTTTTTTTTTTATAATTCATTTTTACAGCAAAAATAAAATACATGGCCGAGTCGACTATTTAGTGCTGTCTTTTGACTTATGCTCTCTGCTCCCTTGGCACGCAGCCTTTTCTTGGTAGCTGCTGGTATCTGCCAGAAGGCTGTGAGAGAAAAAGATGGATGACTGAGAGCTTTCGCTCACAGGCCATTGCATTTTTATGTACAATTTGAACTCAATTTTTATTTATGTGACATGCGCCTGGGATGCAGAAGCTTGATTTGTGCTTGGAGGCGGCACATTGCAGAGGACGCCTGGTCAGGAATGAGGCTGCAGGGCAGTGGGACTGGCACAGGATTGTACAAAGTCCTGAAGATGTGATTGGAAAAGGCAGGATTTGAGCTACCACTGGTAGGGAGTGGTGTCCACCTTTATAGGATGGCTGGGGGACAACAGGCAATTAACTGGTCGTCGACCAGTTTGTTAGATGGTGTGCTATATGTGACTCACTGTACATAGGGAAGGAGAAGCCATTTGCCTGCCCTTTAAAATGATGGCCGAGGTTTAGGATTGTGAGAGTTTGGGTGTAACCAGAGCCCCATCGCTGACTCAGATACGTTTTCTTTTTAGTTCTCTTTATTTGAATATGAATATTTTTTGATTATTTATTTAATATTTTTTTTTTAAATTAATCATATGTTTGGCAGTTTTTTATGCTTCTTGTGTGCTTTATGTTGAGCCTAAGGGGACGGGGCCACCTGATGATGAAGCTGGGGAACCACTTCAGTGGTGTTTAAGAACCAGCAGTACAAAAAATGGATGCTTCAGCATTTGGCTGGACTTCTCTACTTTGGCTTTTTCAGATTTGATTTTTGTGTTAGAGATGGCTGGATGTGATGTTGTTATGGTGGAGCCAGAAGTGATGTAATTGATGGATTGGATTTTGGGATCATAGCCTTTTTGAAGTATGGTCAGTGAATTATTGTTTTTCTTCTTTGTTTCTGTAGATGGAGAGAGGGAGGCATTAGTACCTATAACCAACCCCTTATCTCGCAAAATATCACTCACCGTAGGACTTGTTGGCTGCTTCCTAAGCGCGCATGTGTGACAATACTTATAGTTAATTTGGACCACTTTGGAGAGCTCTGTTTTCACTTTGACACTAAAGAGCCTTTTTCTGTTGGTCAGTGTCAAAAACACCAAATTAAAACCACTGTGATTCAATTGTTGTAAAACATGAAAACTCCCAAGGTGGTGAAGACTTTTTATAGATTCTATATTTAATAACAGACTGCTACATCCAAATATAATGACTTATATACATAATGCATATTGCAGAATGCAGTTTTGAAGTTTCAAAGGCCTGTGTTGATTGTATAAAGACAGCATTTCGCCACAAGGCTGTTCTCCCACATGCTGTCCTGCTATGGCATGTTGGAGCAACAAGAGCTCACTTTACTTCAGCTTTGATTCTGCTCTCACACATATTCTTTGCTTCAAGCCCACCAACAACTACATCTGGTTAAAGCTGCAGTGACAAAGAAGAGCAAAGTAATGAGGGGCAGAGAGACAATGAAGAAAAGCGCACATACTTGGAATTTGTGTGTGATTTTAACTATGTGTCCATCTTGGGGGGATATAGGGGACATAGTGGGTCTTGGGGGTTGTACAAGGTTAGGTTAACATTAACAAGTTTTAATTTCAAAAGCCTTGCTCTACTACTGGTCACCCCGTCCTAAAATGGGGTTCAGATATGCGAGAGCGTCCACATTCAAGCAGATGATTGAACCCTCCATTGACGATGAAGGGCCAGCTCAGTGATGCTCCTTCACATCTTCTGATTCTTGCTTTTAAATCCTGACTCGGATATTGTCATGTCCATCTGGGTTCCATATTGTAAAAGACATGCATGTTAGATTATTTGGTTGCCCTACCTTCTCTCCATTTGTGTGTGAGAGTATCCTGTAGATGACTGGTTCTCATCCTGGGCTGGATCCTATTTTGAACTCAAAGCAGCCAAAACATGCTGTGCCTTCAAATGGGGCAAAGCAACTTTGACAGTGGGTTAATGATGGACTGGTGAGAGTGAAGGTCAGGTTGCTGGTTGATTTCACCAGGTCTTCTTAATTTATAGACACTCAGTATGCTCAGGTGTAGGTACATGTGATAGCATGGACAAGTATTCCCTGGGTGTTGATGAGGGAAATGGCAGGCATGGCCTTTTCGGCCAGTTTCCTCATTAGCTCTCTGGGTTGCGTGATTAGGCACCTAAGCCCACCTGAGAAATACAAGAGGGAGATAAAATGACAACAACAAGAGAAATGAAAAAGAAAAGGGTTAAAGGATAAAGGTAAGAAAGGAAAGAGAGCCAGGATCATGCTGGCCTGCTATGACAGTATGGAGGCAAGTGGTCCGAAGAGGAGCAACCAGCCTCTCTGAGTGGGCCGACGGACGGTGGGGGGAGAAAGGAGCAGGATTTGCAATATTTCCTACAGAAGGCCAGTAAATGGTGGTGGAAATATGAACCAGATTTGAGGGATGATTGCACTACACAGTGGACATCTCTCCTCTTGATGAAGAGACCTTGTAAGGGTGTGCAGAGGAAACGTCAATTTGAGAAAGAAGCACTGAAGATCATATCAGTTTTAATGGACAGATCTAACAATATTTGAGCATTTATCGGATAATTTATTTGTATTCTAACCCCCATGAAGAGACACTGTTTTTATTAGGGATTCTTTATTTATTTGTTTATGGAAGAAATTGCATGGCACTTTATTTTGAACACTGTTGTTGTGAATAAAACACAAAGCACCTACTGCTGCTATTATGTATCCTTATTGCCCAATCCATCCTCAGTTTTTATTTATCGATGTCCTGTGTTCAAGGGGGGGGGGGGTGTGTGCTAGTTATGGACAACTCAGGCATTACACACCCAGACATTTGCATTTGCGCCCTCACTTTGAACACTCCAACCTGACAGAGGACACCATTGTAGGGAAAATAACATACGTAAGACACCAGAGCCAGAGCTCCTGTTTGACAGGACGATGTGGCACTTTGTGCTTTATGGATGCTTTCATATGCCGCCGTGAATCAAAGGCGCGGAGCGGGCACTCAAAGCAGCTCGTGGGCTCGACTCTCTTTGATCATTTTAAATGCGGCGTCTCAGGCTCTGCGCACTTCACAATGTCTTACTCACACTTACATGAGCACGCGGTAACAACTGCTGGCAGGAACAAGTGTTCTGCAGCTCGGTGCGTAACTGTAGCAGCCTCCTCCCCCTCCTCAAAAGCCCCCCCCCCCCCCCCCAAGTTCTGCCATCCCCCCTGCAGCCCTCGCTGCCACAGTCAAGGCGCCTGCTATTTGGCACGCTGCTTTATTGCTTTCCTTGCTTCCAAATGAATCAGTGACTTCATGCAGGCCGGCTGGCTGGTATTCCATGTTCTGTAAAAGCAAGCCCGCTAATTAGATTGTATTCAGGAGAAATCTGTACAGGTAGAAAAGTGCTGAGTGGGTGAATTTGACGAGACGAAGGGCTTTGGCGGGGGCTATTAAGCCAAGAGCTCTTGTTTAAAGCCACAGTGATTTATTAGCAGCTTTTTGTTGATTGCTTGAGTGAGCAAGGTCAGGGGTGTTTGCCCAAAGAGAGGCTTTCTCCTGGCATGTTCAAGTTCATGCTGAGCATCATCTGGGTGGGTGTTGTGGCCTAGCTGTTAAGGGACGGGACCAGAAACCTAAAGGCAGCCTGCTCAACGCCTGCCCTTTATGTGGAGCAGGTTGATTGGTGATTACAAATTAACCCTACATGTGACCATGTGTGGTGGTGTTAGCTTCTACCTTGCACCCAGTACTGCTCTGGGATAGGCTTCATTTCCCTGAATTAGATAAGCAGGATCAGACTGCACGGCCACTGTCTTCCGTTCAGATTCATCTCAGTGGGTCATGGATGGACATGCTACTGCCTCGATCATAAAATAAGTGTCAAAAGGGGAAGCCTTTTAACCAAGTGGGCCCAGTGTTGGTGTGTACCCTGCAGTGCACTGGCAACCATTCCACAGTTGGTTCTTCATCAGCAGGTCCTTCCATGATAACCCTGAATACAATGAGGACTGATCATTTATGTTAGGTAGAATGCCTACAGGGGGCTGGGCGGTCTCATGGCCTGGAACCCCTGCAGATTTTGTTTTTTCTCCAGCCGTCTGGAGTTTTTTTTGTTTGCTTTTTCTGTCCTCCCTGGCCACCTTACTTTTATTCTATGTCAATTAGTGTTCTCTGATTTTACTTCTTACTTTATCTTTTTTCTCTTTCTTCATCATGTAAAGCACTTTGAGCTACATTATTTGTATGAAAATGTGCAATATAAATAAATGTTGTTGTTGTTGTAACTTGCATTCAGTCCTGCTGGGAGAAGTCCCGGCTCCCAGAACTGGGTTTGCAGATTCAGAAAATGGATGGATGGACGGTGGGGTTTTGCTTTCACCCACACATCTATGGCCTCCTGTCAGACCTACAGGTGACCACGCTGTGGCCTTCCCTGCCCTCCACAATGTAACAAGCACTGAAAGAAGGAGGATTCTGATTAGACAGACCCAGTATGGTCTGTGCCCTAGACTGGTACTCTACAGAAAGAGGTGGTCTCTCGCCTTACTTGTGATGTGTAGTAGAAATCAAACATATTAATTAACTCTTTGAGGGCTGAATACTTTTTCCAAAAAATAGAGTTCCTAAAAAGCAATGCCTTCATACAGAAATCAACATAAAACGTCTGTTGTTGCATGCTGCGGCTGCCAGTTTGCCAAGGGTGCCAGGTTGTCTTCGCGTGGCTGGGGCAGCAGCGGTCATAGTCACAGTGCATTGCAATCTGGTTTCTACCTCTTATCATTGTTAAGTGGCAGTCCTCCCAGTGAACATTACTGCAGGCGTGTCAGCTACATGAACCTGTTCAGCACCACGATTAGCTGGGGACCAGTCAGCTGAAGCCAGAACCTCACATTCATTTTCGATCATTCGTATCAAAATCGGAGTCTGACAAGTCATAGTCCAGTTCAGAGATAACAGGCAAAACTTCGTCCACGGAATATTTTGCTTTACCCATTCGCTTTGATCTCTCACCATTATGTCAATGCCAATTTTGCCGTTTGTTTGCGCCTTACTACTGACACGAGCTCAGTCAATCTTGGTCAAACCAATGAAGCCAACATAATGGTTGGTTTTGTCAAAGTTTACTGTTGATTACCATCGTCAACTCCTCCTTTTGACAAAAGTCGACATCAGCCCTGAAAGAGTTAATGAAAGAAACATAACCTCTAACAAGACAAGTCTGATAAAACCTTTTGGTCAGTAATCAGGTAGGAGAAACTGCGTTCACTGCGTCATTTATTACTCTTCAGCTGCTGCTTGAACAGGGAGCCTTCTTCTATGGCATAATCAGATATGGTCACAGGAACAAAGGACAGAGGCTCATTTTATAAACTATTGAATTTGCATAAAATGTCAATCAATGCATACATTGCATGCTCTGATTGGTTGAAAGACATGAGGTGTTTAGCACAGAGCACAACCAGCCTAAATAAAAGCCTCTCTCCATTATATCCTTGTTCTTCAATATCATTTAGTTTAGATATTACCTTTGAAATCTCTGTGAATGTGACAACTGTCCAGTTTTATCGTTTATAGGATATCTGCTGATCTCTTAACCACACATTTGGTGTATTACATCAACCTGCTCCTGGTACATTCTTGTCTTTGCTTTTCACTTGACCTTTATCTTGTTTTCTGATATGCCTGAACAGGATTCTGATATTTATTAACACTTTTATACTTCTTAGATGGATGCTATATTTTAATATGGAAAGTATATCAAAACACTTTATCCTAAATGACTATGTGACCCCCTAAGCATAATTTTTCTTCCACAGACGTTTCTAGGACAGGCTTCTGTTGCCCATAACCTGGCACTGGAATGAGTGAGAATAAATGAATGAATGACTATGACCGCAATGATGGCAAGTCATTCACCCGAGTGCAACGGGAGGGGTCTGTCCATCCATCCAGTTTCTAAACTCGCCTGTCCATACAAGCCAGAGGGTCAATCATAAACACCCACTCTACCAGTCATTTATGTTATATAGTGCCAATCACAAGGAGCACCAGACCAAAGTGTTTCTTAAGTACAGCAAAAATCCAAATGGGACAGTTGTTTAGTAATGTTTAGCCAACCAATATGCTTTTTGTTACAAAAATGGTAATAACTTCACTAACGGTAAAGAGGTTAAAGAGGCCTCAATTAGCCAGTTTAGCTGCAGGAATATTTCTTTGACAAACAAACAGCTCATATCTTTCACATATTGTGTTTAATTTTTCACACATGGGTATGACGTTAATCTGCATCCAGTCCAGCCCTGCAAGCAGGTCCTCCAACTTACAGGGAAAACCTCGGTGTTGGTGACTGGATTGGCACTCCAGCCACTGTATAAAACCTCACACTGTTTCAGTGTAGGGCTGAGGTGTCATCTGCTCAACTTGGGTCCTAATCCAGGTGGTTTGTCGTGTGGTGGGTGCAGCAATACGCTATGAGCGTATGCTCCCAACCTTCATTAATTTTGGTCTGCAGCCCAGCTTAGCCCATGCAGATGTGTGGTCGTAAATGCCTCTTGCTGCTATCGTGAGGTTCACAGATTCTCTACTAATGACACGCAGGGTACCTTAACTGGTGCTGTGTCTGAGCGGGCTCATAGCACGATGCCAAGCAAGGATCTATCATGTAGTACTCACCACTTTAAGGTGCAAGAAGATTCTTTTATTACAGACAAGCCGTCCCACAGCGGATCCACCCACATACTGTACAGTAGTAGTGAAACTTTAAAAATCAACAAACAAAAAGGTATTGCTAGCTAAGCGGAGGTACACTCCAAAACACAGAGGTACAGCGACTCGAACGGAGGCTGGTGCCTGAGTGAGGAGGGCCCTGCCTGGACTCCCCCTCCTGACGTCACGTTTCCCCCTCCACTCGGCCCGCAGCCTCTGTCTCGGATTAACGTGAATATATCGCTCCTGCAAGCGAACTATGATTATTAGCTTGATGAGAGAAGTCACTAAATCAACCAGAATGTCCAAGCAAATTCTAGAAAAAAGTCCAAACTATATCCATTAAGTAGTTCTCTTGTTCTCTGGATGTAAGGTACTTCCCGAGGCTGGTGTGTGAGTGAGGACGACCCCAGGCCCCTTCCCTCTGCCTGCTGCGTCTCTCTCGGATTTGCGCAAATAAATCGCTCCTGCAAATGAACTATGATGCTTAGCGTGATGAAAGAGGTTGCAAAATCAACGGGAATGTTCAAGCAAATTCTAGAAAAAAGCTTGATCTAAATCCATTAAGTAGTTCTCTTGTTTGTTAGCTAAGCGGAGGTTGCATTACGCCCTGAGGCTGGCACGTGAGTGAGGAGGTCCCCGCCTTCCTCCCCTAGGCCCACTGCGTTTCTCTCAGATCCGGGCAATTAAATCAGTACCGCAAGCAAACAATAATACTTAGAGCGATGAGAGAGATCTCAAAATCAACCTGAATGTTGAAGCAAATTATAGAAAAACACCCGATGTAAATCCTTTAAGTAGTTCTCTCGTGAAAAGTGGACAGACATACAGACAGACAGACGTTGGATTTTTTATATATAGAGAGATTTCCACATCAGCCAGGTGCTGCTTGGTAAGCATATTCTGAAAGTCTTTGACGTGAATAGGCGGTTACAGCCCAGGAATCCAAATTATTTTTTAGATAATTTCACAAATAATGTGAAAAGCAGCTGCTGTGACAGCCATGTCTGTCTGTCAATTTGTCTCCTAGTGGCCTGATTTTCTCGAATAAAGCACACTTCTTCTCCAAGGAAATTTGTCAGGATTGTTCAATTTTTGTTGAGACATCTTGATTACAGCACACTGTATGCACTTTTGAAATTTCAGAATCTCCCTCTGAAAAGCTCGATGAATTTGTCGATCTTAAAACAGAGAAGCATTCAGTGTGACTTCAATGACGCGTTAGCTTTCCGGTTTCCGTTTTATTTTTGAGAGTGGTTACTTCAACTTGGATCGTTTAACATTTTTTTTTACTTGGTTGACAGCCTCGCCAGACTGTAAAACAAGGAAACCCCTGCAGTCGTCTGCAGCAAAGCATAGTGGGTTACAGGGCGGGGTCAGATGTGGGAGGGGCTGGATAATTGAGTGTTGACCATATAAGAAAGGTACAATGTGCATGTGATATTATTCTTCATTTGTTCAATACATCATGATAATGAAATTGCTTATTTATTTATCCCTGGACTGCCTCTAACTGTACCAATAGCATTTCTAGTTTGATGCCACCACTCTGTCTTCTACCTCTGCCCCATCCTGCGCTCATCTCTGCGGCTGCGTGGCATTCTGCATGATCCTCAGGAATAAGGAATAAGTTAAAAATAAAAGCACATAAAAATGTATGAAAGATGACTCTGTGACCCTTCATGCTACAGTGATCAGGATTTCCATTGCACTAAAAATAACCTCATGGCTGCATTATCTGAAGATTATAATGATTCTGTATTTCTCTGGCAATATATGTGATCTGCTATTTTTAATGTTTAGATACAGCCAAATAATTTTAGCTTGAGACTTTAGCACAGATTTAAAATCTCCACCTTGTACTAATTTGAAATGTTTTATTTTTAATAAACTAGGGGGCTTCGCTCCCTGCTCACTTTGCTTGCCAACCCCCCGGCCTGCGCCACACACCAGCCGCTTCATGTCTCTGCTGCTCGTGTATGTGGATTTCACTTTCACCAAACAACAAATCTTTTAATTCTCTTGGATAGGCCTTTTCTTTGGGAAGAAACAGTACTTTATTCCTGATGGCAGCACGAATTAAACGATTTATAAGTCTCCGATTTAATGTTTAAAGCCAAACAATATCTACATACTTCTGTCATATTAGCTATGTCCATATATTTAATCTCTTTTCACTGTTCCGTTATTTCACCGAGTAATAATTTCCATTTGTTTGCGCTAATGCGATCTTTACTATCAGTTTTTTGAGACTTTCAAATTTTAGTACTTTCATAATCTCTAACCTGCTCTGCATGTGTTTATCGCGCCAACGTTCTTGAATTCTTTATGATGTTCTACTTTGTGTTCTACTCTTTGTCTTTTATTTCCGGCACCACTTGGAGCTGAGAGCGCAGGAAATGTGTCTGATAATAGCATTCACACGAATGAGTAGTGATTGGACCGTGGGCACGCCAGTCACTTCGTGTCTCTGTCACTCGCGTATGTGGATTTCACTTTCACCAAATAACAAATCTTTTAATTCTCGCAGATACGCCTCTTCATTGGGAAGAAACACTACTTTTCCCTGATGGCAACATGAATTAGACGATCTACAAGTCTCTGACTTAAAGTTTAAAGCCGAACAATATCTACATACTTCTGTCATATCACCTACGTCCATATATTTGATCTCTTTTCACTTGTCCGTTATTTCACCGATTAATAATTTCTGTTTGTTAGCACTAATGCGATCTTTACTGTCAGTTTTTTGAGACTTTCAAATTTTAGTACTTTCATAATCTCTAACCTGCTCTGCATCCACCGCTCCAACGTTTTTGGACCTCTTTACGACGTTCTACTTTGTCTTCTACTCTTTGTCTTTTATTTCCTCAATTGGAGCTGAGAGCACAGGAACTGTGTCTGACAATAGCATTCACATGAACGAGAAGTGAGTGGGCGTGGTTATACATGTTTGAGAGAAGGGCAGAACTTGTCAAAATCCCTTGGCAAAAAGACTCATCTCGCGGGACCTGAAAAATGAAAAAATACTCAAACGTTCAAAACTCAAACTATAATCAGCTCCAATAATGCTTTAGTAACCTTTAAAAATGTAATTATAAAAACAGTTCCAGTGTTGAATTACTCTGCAGGCAATTTGCTTCATAAAAAGTAGACTTGCACTTTTCAGAAGAAATCCCCCATTATGGTGCTGACTGTGAAAGGCGCTATATGAAGTTAAAGACTTTTTTTGCTCATCATCAATGACCACCTATTCAGTTTGTATTTCTGAAACAATAAGGCCAAGTCCTGTGCCTTGACCCACTTTTATGGTGTCAATAAAGGGCACTTGTGAATGCCATGGAGGACAGATGGGCATCCCAGCTGGATAACAGCATAACCTCTAACCAAGATGGAAGGTGCCAGGGGATGGATGAGCAGAAGCCGGATGCCTGGATCATTTCCATTCCCAGTACATTAGGTGGCAGTGGTCTGTTTGAGGGGTCCCACCTTGGACACCTGCTGGGGGTTAATGGGAAGAGGAGTCTGGCAATGCAGCCCTGTCATAGTCCCTGGGCGCTGTCAGAGGAGGACCACCCTGGTTCCCCAACAACTCAGAAATTGTCCCCACATATCATGCCCAGTCACGGGAAGCCATTCTGGGTCCAGCGTGAAAGGAGCCCACTGCCTTACCTCAAGAAGTCAGGAGACCACTCAACTGGAGACAGAAGGAGAGGGAAGAGTTTTCATTGTTTTTTTGTGTGATTATTGGCTGTGCTCATTGTGCAAGGTGCTCGATGGATTATGAAGTCCATTATTTGAATCCGTGATTGTGTTGGGCATCTTTAGGCTTGGGGTTTTTATGCCTCATAGTGCCCCCTACTGGTTACACCCCATATAAATCAGAAATCATTTGCTTGCGTGTCAATGCATTTTTCTAAATTTCTTTCACTCCTGCAACCAAATCACTGGCAGGTGGTCCAATCCAAGCCCACTGAGCCAGAGCTTCGTCAGCACCTTCAAAGCTTTCACTTTGCCTCAGCATTCGAAAAACACAAGGTGCCCGCATGGCTTTCCGTTTTTTGAATTCTTGGTACATTTTCACAAATCAATAGCTATTACTTGGCTCTTTCTTTGAGCTGACAGGCTTACAATGGGGGAGTCTCCTTTCACGTCTGTATTTCATTCATAAATCTTTAAGGGGATACATTTTTCAGGCAGATAAATTACACTTCTTTCTAGACATCATGTGCCGTACTGCTGCCAGTAACAAATTTTTTAATGGCCTAGTGCTGCTTGCAGAGGCAGCTGCTCGTGTTTCATTTGCACCGACTGACTTCTGTTAATTGTCTTGTGGTCACAGGGATCCAAACACACTGAGGTGTGATTAGTCACTGCACGCCTGGCAGCAACTTCAGAGGGGGCAGAAAGGGAAGGAGGGGATCAAACCCGAGTATATATAGCGCCTTGCAGGTTCCCCTGATAAGACCCCCTTATGTAGGCCAGATGATGGCCTTGTGCTGCTTGGATCCGCAGCCACTACTTATTGTGGCACCAGCATGCAGCACGACAAGGGACAAAAAAAGATCAATTCAATGCAAAGGGCACTGCCAATCAGCCTCCATTTTATAGAGCGCCATTAGTCGTGATGCATTACATAGCCAACCTGCACACAGTGCAATCAATGCAATACACATCAAAATCTTCATTTTATATAGCACCATAACAGCCATGCTTTATTCAATATGCAAGCCAGTATCAGATATATAAAATATTCAATACAATATTAACAACACTGTCAATCAAACGTTATTTTACAGTAAATAGTGACCTTATATGCAATGTGGCGAGGCACTTTACGAAAAGAAAGAGATTAAAATAACCTCCAGAATGATCAGTATAATATAATCAGTACTGCCAACCACACTGTGTTTTACACAATGCCATGCACCACAGCAAAGTGCTTTTCAAAAGAAAGGATTAGAAAAGACAATAAAATACAGAAAACAACAAATACACTGTAGTCAGCTTTGACAATTGACTCTCATTTTATAGGCACCCTCATAAGACTGTATGAAAAGTGATCAGTAAGGCATAATCAACACTTCAGGCAATCTTCATTGATATAGCACCATGCACCACCACAAAGTACTTTACAAGGAAGAGAGTAACATATTCAAAATGGCCAGTATAATATAATCAGTAAGGACAATCAAACTTTCAATGAAAAAACTTTATTAAGGGCCATACACTATCACAAAAAAGATTTAAAAAGAGTGAAAAAGATAGATAGGGGGCGCTCTCGCTCCCTTGAACCCCTGTCCACGACTCCAAACACCAGGTAAAAGTACAAATACTGACTTTATTCAATCTCCACAGTGCACAAAGCACACTCTTCACCACAATACTCATATAAATCACAAATACTACATAATAAATCAATCCTCCACTCCCAGACGTGTTGCCACCCTTCCACCCAGCTCAGCTCGCTGTCTGGGAGCTCCCATAGTCCTTTTATATTCCCTGACCCGGAAGTATTCCCATCCCCAGTCCATGTGACTCTCAATCCCTTCCAGGTCAGGTACAAATTCTTTTCTTCACCCCGGAAGCACGTCATTCCTCTTGTCCACGTGTGCTTCCGGGGCGTAGGGAAAATAGCCATTATTCCTCCCTGCAGCATCCCCTAGTGGCCCCCACGGCATCCAGCAGGACTGTTCATAAAAACTCCATTGTCCATGATGCCCTGCTGGTCTTCTGGGGACCTCCATGCTGCAAGGAGGGCTCCACCTGGCGGCTTGGGGGTATTGGCCGGAATAAACGGCCGGCCATCCTCCACAATAGATAGATAGATAGATAGATAGATAGATAGATAGATAGATAGATA
>JANRMT010062802.1:23961089-23972474 GCA_026402145.1 Polypterus bichir lapradei
AATAATAATAATAATAATAATAATAATAATAATAATAATAATAATAATAATATCTTGCTCACTCCAACCAATTGCAACTGTTACATTATGCGGCCATCTGACACCATCAGTGCCAAACCATCTCACCATGAGCCTCACAAGCAGTAGCACACCAATCTCTGACGACTACCTAAACCACCATGTGAAAACCTTAGATCCCCATCACCAAGCCAATGAAAGAGCACAAGGGCCAAATCAATCCACTCTAATCCACCCTGAGTCACCCCGAAACTCTCCAACTATCCTGCTCTACCAAAAACCAACAGTTGTGACCCATTAAAATTCATTTTTATCCCAGCAGTGTCCCACAAGAATTCCAGTAGGTCTGAGCTCACTATAATACAGCCTCTCACTATCTGTCATAATCTCACTTTTGGACCACTTTAACATCCTTTAGTTTCCACAGCCCACCGGCACTCCAATCCATCAAGACCTACTGCATACCTGTAATGACTCATTCCATCATGACCAACCTCAGCTAGTGTTGCCATTAAGTAATGGCCTCCAATGCTTTACTCGACCCTTCCATACATTCCAGCCCACAAAAATCCATCACCACCAACCTGCACCCTCGCAATTCCCCCCAACTCCCTACAAAGTCTGAATCTCTAATTATTAATTTCATTGCTCTTCTGCACAAAGCCTCACTCACAGCTGTCAAGACCCCCGTCCTCACTGCTTCAAAATGCCAGTTACTCCACACCAAGGCGAAACAGATATTTATTAGGGAATGCTGGGAATTCTTTCACCTCTTGACAGGCCTTCAGCACACATCTGAGTCCTATTAATCACGTCTTTAAAGGATCAATTTAATTAAATCCAAGGCCGCACTCAGGGGGAAAGGAGGGTCTATGAATATTCACATGCATCATTAGATGGAAGGGTAATTAATTTTTTGTTCTTTTTATTCCCACAAAGGAAAAAATTCTGCCATTGTTCTACTGGATTATTTAGAGTGGAAGACTGATATCATCGGGCATGCTTGTTACTGATCCTTCTTGCTCACGTGCAGTAAATAACAATGGCATCTGGAAATACGGCTGACATACAACGTAGTGACCTGCTAGTAATCGAAGAAACTCACAAGATGTCTTCCCAGCAAACAGGACTGCTCTCCTCACTCAACTGTTCTTTGGAGTCAAATAAAATCAATTGTCATTTTATGTAGCTGCCATCGCACTGGATAACACCCTGTGAAGCACTGCGTCCAAGCAGTTGTCATGTGTTTGTGCACAGAGGACAGCTGAAGAGCCGTAGTGACTGTAATTCTACCACCGCTCCAGGGGTTGGCGCCGTGTCCTAATGCTTCTCTCTCTTCTTCACTCTGGTTAAAAATACGGCCAGAACACCTGTGACGTCACTTCCGGTGTCCAACTAATTGTATCTGCCTCTTCCTGTCAGAAGGGCCCAAAACTGGAAGCTCTGCCATGTTGGGACAGTTCTGTTTTGAACTCACATCTGTAGAGATGACAATAATTTCATGTTTTTTTAATCTTGCTGCATCCAATTACATCGGGTGTCCATCTTGGTACCCTTCCTCTCTTTCTTTTACACAGTCCAGCATCAGATTCATCTGTTTTTATATTATATAGCTCCTTTCATGGTGAAAAATTAATAAATATGCACCAGTTACATAACTCATATCAGGTGTGCTGCCTGATTTAAGGTAAATGTAAGAAAAGTCAGTTTAATGAATTTGTATAGTGCATTTCATGATCAACTGCATTCCACTATAGCATAAATACAGCTTTATAGCTACAGACATTTACATTTTACAGCTTGAGCTCTTATGAGTCAATAAAGCTAAATTATTTTATAGTGCCTTTATGGGTCAGCAGCACTCTGCAGTCATTTGGCAGCACATTTCACCGAGATTTATATTCTTGGAGTACTTGAATGAAAATGTAGTGAATTGATGGATTTATTAAAGCCCCTTCCAAAGGCCAGCTAGAAGACACACGAATTCCAAACTTGACTGACCACAAACATAATTCAGGACTTTCCACATGCAACACGGTGCCAAATTGCAACCTTCTGTTTTCCTCCCAAAGGTGTGCATTGGTCCAGTAAATTGGTAGCTTGCGTGAGAGTGTGATGGTCTGGCACCCTGTCCTTGTTAGGCCCGTGCTTTCCAATCAATGCACACGAACCACATGGACCACTCCATCCTTCTGTGACCCTGAACTGAATCCTGCAGGTTAGATAATGGATGGATGGGGGAACTGATGGATCAATACAGTTTAGAGGACTCTGTGTTATAAATTATCCAGTGACACACATGTGCGTCCTGGAGACAACCTCAGGACTCGTGTAATAACTGTTACACGCCAAGCCAGAGGGTGGCGCTCTGCAGAAAGGATGATTGACAGCTCCTTCGTCTCTTACTTCACTTGTGGTTTTCTGCCCTCCTGAACCCGTCCCTTTCCGACTGGTAGACGTCATAACTGGCTCTAAAGCCATCCTGGGGCAGTCTGGAGAAGGCACACGTCTGAACCAGACAATTTTTGATTATTGCAAATGTTTTTCTGTTTTTTTGACCATACAATATATGGGGGGTCACTACAGGGCCCCAACTGTTTTGTTACACTTTCTGTGTCTTCTTATACTAGATAAACTCATTTTATGCAGCATCCTCCTTATGGAGCACTACTGTGAAGCACTTGGAATTAAGTTATTGAGATTTTTCACTCACCTGAAATTAAAGTACAACAACAATATTTATTTCTATAGCACATTTTCATGCAAATGATGCAGCTCAAAGTGCTTTACAGGATGAAGAAAGATAAAAAAGACAAAATATAAAAAATAAAACTAGGCAATACTAATTAACATAGAATAAAAGTAAGGCCTGATGGCCTGGGAGGACAGAAAAAAACAAAAAAAAACTCCAAAAAATAAAATCTGCAGGGGTTACTGAGGCCACGAGACCACCCAGCCCCCTCTAGGCATTCTACCTAACATAAATGAAAGTAAAATGTATTGTTTAGCTGCTTAAGCTAATGTCACATTACACGGCTTCCAGCTGTTGAGTAGGTCAGACTCGATGATTGACAATGCTGATCTCGTCCCCAGTCGGGTCATGTCAGTTTACACAACTGAAAATCACTGGGCATGTCACATTTACCGACTATGGGCCGACTTCCCTGCATAGCCGTGCTCGCCTCCTTTTTGTGACAGCTAATAATATGCTGCCTGTCGGACCCTGAGCTGCATGAAGGGTTAACAGGTATGCCGAGTTTATCCACTGCCTCTTCACTTACTTTTTTAATTCTTTTTTTTTTTATTATTAACTTTATTGTAATCATTCCATACAAATTAATCAATTTTTACAAAAAGTAGGACTGAGAACAAGTTCACCCCCACCCCTGAAAGAGAGAGAGCAAGGCCAATGGGGTAAAACTTAAGGCTTGTAAACATAGCTAAATTGATGAGTTTGATAAGCCAATAGAGATGAATGGAGAAGAAAAAGAAATGCGGAAATAATTGCTTCATCTGTGCTTTGAGAGCTTATTCTAAAATATTACTGATTAGATCCTGCCATGTTTTGAAAAAAATCTGTACAGATCCTCTGAGTATTTGATTTTTTCCAATTTCAAATAGTATAACACATCAGTTTCCCACTGACTTAAAAGAGGAGAGTTACGATTCTTCCAGTTTAGCAAAATAAGTCTGCGTGCCAAAAGTGTAGTGAATGCAATCACAGTTTGTTTGTCCTTCTCCACTTTAAACCCATCTGGAAGAACACCAAACACGGCTGTTAATGGGTTAGGAGGGATTGAGACACCAATGCTGTCTGAAAGGTAATTAAAAAGTTTGATCCAAAATGATGTTAGTTTGGTGCAGGACCAAAACATGTGACCCAGTGAGGCTGGGACTTGATTGCAGCGTTCGCAGGTTGGATTTTGCCCTGGAAACATTTTGGAGAGTTTTAGGTGAGACAGATGTGCTCGATATATAATTTTCAGTTGAATAATTGTATGCTTTGCGCATATGGAGCTTGAGTGAAGTCTCTGCATTGCTATTTTCCACTCCTTTTCTGATATATTGATTAAGAGATCTTTTTCCCAGTGTCCTCTTGGATCTTTGAAAGGGAGGGACTTACTTTTTTAATTCTGTTGTGGTAAGTAACACTGTAATGGCTGACCCACTCGTCCGGAACAGCAGCTACACCAACAAGCTACTCCAACCCATGGCCTGGAAACCTGAGGGTTAAATAATCAAAAAGCAAAAAGCATTCCAACAGAACATCTTTGTGATGTGGTACAACTGGAGATATGCAGGTGACAAATCTGTGTGATGCAATCACGTCAACATGGACCAGAATTTCAAAGGAATGTTTCCAACATCTTGTGGAATCCATGCTATGAAGTACGGAGGCTGTTTCAGATCTAAAGATGTCCTACCCAGTATTAGCCTAGCGGTCTCAAGAAATTTTGTTCAGTGAGTGTGACTTCTTCTTATTTTGGCTGCTCCCATTAGGGGTTGCCACAGCAGATAATTTTTTTTCATATCGTCTTGTCCTCTCCATCTTGCTCTGTTACACCCATCACCCGCATGTCCACTCTCACCACATCCATAAACCTTCGCTTAGGCCTTCCTCTTTTCCTCTTACCTGCCAGCTCCATCCTCATCATCCTTCTCCCAATATACCCAGCATCTCTTTTCTGCACATGTCCAAACCAACGCAATCTTGCCTCACTGACTTTGTCTCCCAACCGTCCCACCTGAGCTGACCCTCTAATATCCTCATTTCTAATCCTGTCCATCCTCATCACACCCAATGCCAATCTTAGCATCTTTAACTCCGCCACCTCCAGCTCTGTCTCCTGCTTTCTGGTCGGTGCCACCATCTCCAACCCATATAACATAGCTGTCTCACTACCGTCCTGTAGACCTTCCCTTTCACTCTGCTGATACCCGTCTGTCACATATCGCTCCTGACACTCTTCTCCACTCATTCCACCCTGCCTGCACTCTCTTCTTCACCTCTCTTCCACAATCTCCATTACTCTGTACCATTGATCCCAAGTATTTAACCTCATCCACTTTCGCCAACTCTACTCCCTGCATCCTCACCATTCCACTGACCTCCCTCTCATTCACACACATGTATTCTGTCTTCTTCCTACTGACCTTCATTCCTCTCCTCTCTAGAGCATATCTCCACCTCTCCAGGGTCTCCTCAACCTGCTCCCTACTATCGCTACAGATCACAATGTCATCAGCAAACATCATAGTCCAATAATAATAATAATAATAATAATAACACGAGGTACCACCAGAAGAACATCTTAAAACAACCAGTAGATAGTAAATATAGACTATGGAAAAAGACAGAAGAACATATTAGTCATATTGTTGCTGGCTTCATAACACTTGCACCTACTGAATATATGCAGAGACATAATAAAGTAGCCAGTTATGTACATTGGACTATGTTCAATAATCTAGGGGTACAAGTGCCAGACAAGTATTACGAGTGCCAGCCAGAAAAAGTTGTGAACATCAACGATATCACCATCACGTGGGATGTTCCAATAACAACAGATAGAACAATCCTAGCAAATCGTTCGGATATTGTGCTGCATAATAAGAAAGAGATAAACTGCCTGTTGATTGATATAGCCCTCCCAGACGACTTGAACATCATGTTAAAAGAAACTGAGAAGATCAGTAAAAACAAGGATTTGGAAATCGAGATTAGCAGGATGTGGAACTGTAAAACTAGAACTGTGCCAGTTATAGTTGGAGCATTAGGTACATTAAAGAAAGATCATGATGAAAACTTGAAGATGCTCCCAGGCCATCCATCAGCTAGTGAAGTGCAAAAGATCGCCCTTATGGGCACTGCACACATCCTTAGAGGGTAAATCACTTTGGCTTCTTGTTGTAGCCCGGATTTACCAGCTAAAACTGCAAAGACATCATGCGAGAGGAAACAAACACTAAGTAATAATGATAATAACAATAATAGTTCAGTGAGTGTAAAATACAGGATATTCAACCCAGCCTAGTGAGGCCTGCTTTGATTTCACATCTGCTTGATCACTGGTTCTCCATCACAGGATGGTGGTCAGTGAGAATGAATGAGACATTACACAGTTTTATTTTGAACCTGGCTTTGTTTTGTTTTATTTTTGCCTCACAATTTTGGAGCAAAGTGGGCATTGTCTTCCAGATAAAATTTGAGTGATGAGAGGTGTGAGCTTCCGATGTGTTGCCCTGCTTTTGAAGACCCCTGAAGGAGGCGATTTGAACAAGTGAAAGCTGCTCACACAAAATGCTTGTTAACACACGGCTCCCCTCAGACCTTTCTCTGCCATCTGACTTCTGGGCACCACTTGTTTCACCTGGCAGCCTCTCAAACTGATGATTCTGATATGCTAAGTGTTGATGCTGAAAACCTGAAGGCAGACTAGTTGGTCCCTTTTCTACATCTCTCCTCCTGTCAGCCCGGCTGCTTACGCCACTAGCGCACATCAAAGTGCCATCTTCTTCTGACGTCTCACTCCCAATTCCCTTTTTTAAATGTACTTCTGCACAAGGTGAGAAAGAAACGGAATCGTGGAATCTGACGTAAATGCCTTGGCATGCTCTGCCTTTTTTCTTCCCGTAGCCCAGCAGCACTTAGTCATCAGCTCCAAACCCCTCAGTCACTGTAGGGGAGGCCTGATTTGCTCATTTTGTGGAGAAACGCAGCAGAACGCAGACGCCTTCTCTGGTGCTCAGAGTCCGGAGGAGGCAGATAAGGGACTGTGACGTTCCTCGCATTGGGAAGTGTCACTGCTGTTACCTCTGAGAGGCCCGTCGTTGACAGAAATTAGGCCTGATGCTGCAGTGCAGCCCCTTGGAGCCTGACAGAGATTGGTTATTGCAGTTCTGCCACTTTGACAAATGTACGAACATTTCAGCTTTGACAGCTGCAAAGTGGCAACTCGACATCACCCAAGGCCAGGAATTAATGTGGCCAACCCAGACTTGCTGGTGTGTCTGCTGAACTGGTCATGGAGCCCACCAGTTCCCTTTACTTTATATAGCACCTGGATCTCTACCATGAAATTCTTCATCATTCTGCTTTTATTGCTTTAACAATTTTTGTAATGTGTCAAGAAATCGAGATATAAGATTATTCTAAAAGTTCATTTTATTGTGAATCCTATAATAAACAGACATTTAACAAGCAATATTTATTTATAAAGCATTTGTGTAAACTTCTTTATCATCTTCATGCAATACATGATTCAGACTTTAAAAGTTTGGGGTGCCAACCGGGTCGTGCTGTTAAATAAACAGACAGTTGAAAACAAAAGAGAACATCCTGAGGCATTATAACCCTAAAACAACAAAGTAAAGATTCGGCTCTAGCCATGGAGCTCCATCCAGAGGGTCACTCTTGCCAAAATGACACCTCCTTCTGGGCAGTCAGGATTCTTATGATCTGGGTACCAGAAGGAGTGGAGTGACATGCCCTCACATTGGCGGTTTCTTGGTGCAATAGTGATGGGTAAACTCTAGAGACTGTTGTGCAGGAGATCAGCAGCTTCAGTAAAACTCAAACTGGCCCATCTGGCACCAACAATCATGCCATGGTCAATATCATTGAGATCACATTTTTCCCCATTGTGGTTTTTGATGTGAACATTAACTGAAGCTCCTGACCTGTCTTTATTGCATCTCCCTGCTGACACATGATTGGCTGATTAGATAACTGCATGGTGTGGGCTGCAGGTGGCACACCAGCTTCCCAAACCTGATACAGACAGACACAAGGCACATGTCCAGCAACATACACAGGCTTTATTTCAGTGGGAAACTCTTTTTCAATCATTTCTCACAACACAGTACAGTACAGCCAAGCACAAACAAGCAAACGAGCCAAAGGTGTGCCAAGAAAACATTCCCCAAACCATTATACCACCACCCTCAGCCTGGCAGGTTGAGTGCATGGATTCATGCTATCTCAAAAGTAACTGAGATTCATCAGAGCAGGCTACTTTTTTCCAGTCTTCAGCTGTCCTGTTTTGGTGAGCCTCTGTCCACTGTAGCCTTGGATTTCTGTTCTTGGCTAACAGGAGTGGAACCCAATCTGGTCTTCTGCTGTTGAAGCCCATCAGCACACAAGGTTTGGCATGCTGTGTAATCGGAGATGCTTTTCACCTCACAACAGTTGTTCAGAGTGGTTTTCTGAGTTACCGCAGCCTCTCTGTCATCTTGAAACAGTCTGGCTGTTCTCCTCTGGTGTCTTTCATCAACAAGGTGTTTCTGTCTGCAGAACTACCCTCATTGGATGTTTTTTGTTTTTCTCATCATTCTGGTTAAACTCTATGAGACTGTTGTGCAGTCAGTTACAGTAAAACTCCATCCAGACCGTCTGGAACCAACAATAATGCCACAGTCAAAATCACTGAGATCACATTTTTCTGTTTTTGTGAACATTAACTGAAGCTCCTGACCTGTCTTTATAACATCTCCCTGCTGCCACATGATTAGCTGATTAGATAACTGCATGGTGTGGCCTGTAGGGGGCACACCAGCTCCCCAAACGTGTCCAGCAATACACACAGGCTTTATTTCAGTGGGAAACATCATTTCTCACAGCACAGTATAGTACAGCCAAGCCCAAAGAAGCACAATAATAAGAGCAGCACACAGCAATACCATTTTTTTCTCAACGGGTTATTACATACATCAACAGAGTCTGTAAGGAGATCTTCCAGCATGCATGTGTGACAATCGTAATTAGTGTGGATTGGCGAAATTCAGAACGAATATGACTTAGGTTATATGCTTAGGTGAATACTTTTTCCCCATTGTCCCATAATGCTTTGCAAGGCCAGCATGGCATCACAGAGCTGTAACAGCCCGGTGCTGAACTTTCATGCATGTGTACTGTAAGATCATCACAGAGCCTCTATGGGCGTGCATGATGTCACAACCCAATCAGTTACTCTGGCCTTCCATGTAAAGCCAGGCATGGCTGATTTGCATGTGTAATTAGCCATGTACACAGCTACATCTGCAAAACAAGCCTTTCCGCCCCCTGAGAAAGGAAACTTATCGGTCGATGTGAGATAAAAATAATGATCGAAGGTTTATTACTGTTTATAAGGTGAATTTTTGTCTTCTTCATGGAAGAAAAAAGTGCAAAGCATCTGAATAGAAATAAAAAAGACATTCGACCAACACCCGGTGCTGGGACTTCAAATAATCAAACAAGCCTTTGCTTCATCTCATGGCTAATGTGTGCCTCAAGTTTAGACCTCTGTGAGTGCAGTTATATATATATATATATATATATATATATATAGTGGACGCTAGAGGCGCTGTTGCCCCACTAAACCCACCAAACAGACGTCCAAGACACACTTGTGAAAAGCACCAAGAAGACTTTTAATTATTCTCTCCAAATATAGTGCACAAAGCACCGCACACTCCACAATTCTCAAATCAATAATAATAATAATAATAAACAATAATCACTAATCACAATCCTCCTCTAAACCCAGCAGCTCCGTCACTCTACCACCCAACTCCAGTTCTCTATGCTGGGTTTCTCAAAGTCCTTTAATAGTCCATGACCCAGAAGTGTTCCTTCTCCGGGTCAAACGCCACATCATCCTTCCTCAAGTAGCCCGGAAGTACGGGCTTCCATCCTCGTGACTCCAAAGTACTTCCGGGTTGTCGTAACAGTAGTAGTCCCCAGGTTCTTGGTGAACTGGCACTGGCAACAGTCATGGCACCCAACAGGGCTGAGGAAATGGACTCCACATCCCAGGATGCTTTGAGGGAATCATACATACATATATATATACTGTACATATATATATATATATACACACATATATATATACAGTATATGCTATTTTTTGGGACAGTTAAGTTTATGTTTGAAACTTGACCTCCTTTGTGGAGAGTGCAGAGTCTGAGGCAGGCCTGTGGAGCTAGAATTAATGCCTATTGCAGTGCAAACATTTCAAGGCAGACAAAGGAGGTCTGGTCAGGCCGGTGAAACCTTTTGGAGGTTCACCATGTGGAAGACTCCATATCATAAAAACAACATTACAATAAAGAATTCTTTTAAAAGATGCAGAATTGTAAGAGTTCACTTCTGCACAGTGTCTGCTGTGATGAATTATTTCACTAAGTGCTTAAGAAAATTTCCATGGAGACAATGCCTCTTCGATAAGGGGCCTTTATCAATACTTATTTTTTCTACAGCGCTCTTCACTGAGTGCAAGCACAGCAAGCTGTGAACAATTTTCAGTTAGAATACAAGTACAGATGAAATTAATTACTAAATATATAACTGGTGCACATATACATGCAGATTTGTCAAAACACACAGAGAACGAGGTAGAAACAGAAAGCAACGATATCTATCCATGAATTAATTTATGAACTATGGCAAGTTGGCAATGGAGGAGATTAAAATTGTAAAACAGAACAAAGCCCCAGTCCTAAAGACCTTGGTGAACGGGCTGCCTACTTACTCCTGGGATTTCTATAGTGGAGTCTGTGCTAGCCATCCAATCTGATGAGAGAGAATCTTTCCATCCAATGATTCCAATGCTCCTTTATCCGAGAAGACTTTTCCATATGCAGGAGAACAGCCTGGCATTAGAGCACTGGTACCAAGTGTCACATGCAGATACTAAGAAGTAATGGGTTATAAATGTTGTATTATTTTTGTACAAACAAATAACAAGTAGAAATGCTGTATGCACAGCTAATCAATCAGCAGCTCTAGTCAGGGTATGCTTGACTAAGGTTGGGAGTCTTCAGCCTAAATTCAGCCTATCAGTAAGCACAAGACAAAAAAAGTTTGTTCTATCTATCCATCTATCTATCCCACTAAAATTCATTCATAATGTTATGAAAATTATGTGAAAGATTGCCAGGCTAAAAAATAGCAAACCGATCAAGGGCATCAACAAAATGGCAATGTACAGAGAGAAGACCAGATGGTGACTCACAAGGGCAAAAGGTCTGCACTATTTATACTGAGCATTACTACCTAGAGTTTTCGTAAACAGTTAAAAAATATAAGAACAGTGTAATTAACAGTATTATAGTAGAACCCACCTTTATTTTATGTAACACTTTTTCATTTTACATCTTTCCTAACGTGCTTAGTCAATCAATCAGTCATTAAGAGATAATTGTATGTAGGCTGCATGACTAAGGCCACAAGGCCGCAATGACACTACTTCAGTCTCCTACTCCCTTAGTGATCTTATGGTGCTCACTACGTAGAAATATAAAATAAAAAGTAATTCACTCTACCTGAAAGGTCCTTTTGGATAGATAGATAGATAGATAGATAGATAGATAGATAGATAGATAGAT
>JANRMT010062802.1:23972484-23990050 GCA_026402145.1 Polypterus bichir lapradei
AGATAGATAGATAGATAGATAGATAGATAGATAGATAGATAGATAGAACCTGCTTACTGTACCTCTCTTTCCCAAACATATTTTTCTACCTACTGTATGATAGTTGGCATGTTGTACATTTGTTGTAGCAAGTCCTAAAATTAAAATAAGAGAATCACGTGCTGATTATAAATACTACAAATGTGACTAGAACTTGAAGGGTTCTGCGGAGGACCAGCAGGATGTGTCTCGGATGTCCAGTGGGAGTGGAAAATAAATGAATGCATGAATTTGCGCTTCACTAGCGTGCCACCCATTCCCACGCAGACGACTTCTCGAGCCCCAGAATGGAAAGGGCGGGGGCTCATAATGACTACGTAATTTAATCGGACTTGCAAACATAATGGAAAAGAAGGAACGTGGGATTAAACAATAAAACGCATGCAAAGAAACAATAATTAAAACTTATCATGCCACATTTACAATTTCGGATGACTGTTACAATTTCTCGGGTGATTGTTCATAAAAATGAATCATAGCACAGCTGTGAATTGGCAAATAAATGGTGCCAGAAGAGCGGAGCGAAGTGCTCAGCAAGCAGAGCGCAACCTCGTGAGCAGAATTTGTAAGAAAGCCGGCGGTGAAAGGGGACAAAAAAATAGAAAAGAATGCGACACGGTGCTTTCTCCTCCCCTAAAGATGACCGTCTCTTTCTCGCACTTCACATTCTAATTCAACGTAGCGCCTCACTGACATCTGTCCACAGTAATCGGTGGGATTGCTCGTTTGGGGTTGGGGTTCTGCCGCAGCTTGTTAAAATGCCGCGTGCATGAGCTCCGCTATTTGTCACAGTCCTTGATTCGGTTTAATGATCGCAGTCATCTCAACGCAGTTTTACACTTTTTTTTAATAGAGACAGTGCCTTGCAGATAAATCTCCACGCACCAGGACTCTCACAACGTGCTGGAGATTAATGAAGATTTGACACGTTTGACTTCTTCCTTGGGACACTCGCAGGCTTCCAGGGAATCGGACCTTATTAAACTGCAGTAAAATGCGATTCAATATCGCAGTTTTTTAAAGAAAGTTTAATGTTACACTTGCGCAACAAAAGATTTGTGAAGCTTTTTAAGATGGATTGAGTGAAGACGAACCTGCCGATTACGTGCTCACACACTTTTGACCCCCGTTCAAAAAGTCAAATTTAACAGGATGTGATTGGATGGACGTGCCGAGTAAAATGACTCGATAACCAAATGATTGGTGAGTGTGCGCGTGATCCCTCGGGAGGGCTCGGTGGTGCGATGTTTAGCTCTGCTGTCTCATACCGTGGTTTCGAGCCTCCTTGTCTTTGTGGCTTATGCACATTCTTTACGTTTTCTCGTGAGTCGAGTTTATCGGTTGGGGAAGGTTTAAGGAGACCCCTGCCCTCACCCCAAAGTATGCACCAAAATAAATCTACATCAAAGGGTACTTTTTCCTCAAAAGTTGTTTTTTTATGCCACTGCTACATAATGTAAAAAAGTCCAAATTAGTTCAAGATGCCCTGTTCATAAAAAAAAGTAATGATTTACTTCATGGGGTAGAAGTACATAATATACAATAATAGTTGCATCAGATATTTAAAATATTGAAATGATTAATTAACATGTAAATTGATAATTATAATTATTAATATTTGTATATCATCATCAAATTTAAAAATTATCATTATATAATAATGATCTTTTTATAATTAATTGAATTTTTCTTCATGGTAATAGAATTAGTCATTTTACAACCCCGACAGTGAGGCGGATGTAACATCAGGCATTCTGGGTCTGCGCTCAAGGGCCCGTGACAGCAAGGGGCCTTCTTATCAGTACCAAGGCCCCCATCACTTGATGAAGCGATTGAGTATCTGCATGCTGAAATCATTAAAGGGAACCAATGGGATGATGAAGTGATCAAGTCTCTTGGCGAAATTAAGAGTAAGAAATACTGCACTGCCTTAAACAAACTTGTGTTGGGTACTCGCATGTACGACTCGCTATATGAAAGTGCTAACTCATGTGACTGGTTGCCATCATTCACCCTCATCAGGAACATAGGACTACCTGGAGAAAGCCCATGCCAATGGGAGGAGATGCAGACAGTGAAGGGTACCAGCTAGGACTCAGATCAGCAGCTATGATGCAAGAGCAATAAGCACTGCACCACATAGACTCACACTGATGAATTCATTGACTAGTGGCACAATGTCTTTGTTTAGAGGACAATAACATCACTAAACAACATTTTTAATGGTTATTTGGCAAGAGGTGAACAATCTGTACATTATTACAGATCATTACAGTATAATGGAATATGAACATTCATATCCTGAGGAATTGTCTATTCTTTAACAAAGCATTTTAAGCAATGCTTACCCTAAATATGACCAGAATGTCCATCTCCATACAAGGGGTGGTAATACTCTGGATTACTACTACAATTTGATGAAAGAAGCTTATTAAAAGCTACTACATCCTGTTCTCAGATGATCAGTTTTCTTGCTAACTGTTATGACCTGAGGTTGGGAGCATGTTCTGATAACACGTTGTCACACCCACCACACGATGAATCATCTGGATTGGGAACAGAATGCAGCGGGGTGACACCTCAGCACTATACTGGAACAGTGTGAGGTTCTTTTATGGTGGCTGGAGTGCTAATCCTGCCACCAACCCCCAAGTTTTCCCATCAAGATGGAGGACTTGCTTGCAGGGCTGGATGCAGATTAAGGTCATACCCAGGATGAAGCAATTGCAGGTTAACACTAGAATCCCTGAAGCCTATGAAAAATCTCATAATCCCAGCCCACCTTAAATTCCTTTGCACCTCTCCATTAGCGTCTTTTGTTTTGTAAATGTGTCGATAAGCACAAGCAGCAAGCAGCCTGCTATCACATCTCGCCACTGCCGCAGAAAGGGCAAAAACCGCTCTTTGCTCAAGTCTGTTTATCTGGGAGTGAGGTGCCTGGAGCCGTATAGGGAAAATAATATATCGTTATTTGGAACACATGCATTTCATGTGTGTTCTGTGTCTACAAAGATCTATATAAGTGTAGGATGACAGGAAGTGCAAGAAATTTTGAATACATACCTAAAAGACAAACTTTTTTCATGTTTTAATACTAAGAACATTTTGACATGAAGTATATGATGTGTGAAGACTGAAGTCCAAATATCAAATAAACACTTTTGTAAAAGGTACAAGTTTTAATAAGTGCCATATATAAGCTTAATATGTCACTGTGCTCTTTACAAAAAATATTTTATAAATCCACTCACATGTACAGTTAACACAAGGCCAGATTTAGCACACAGGGGCTCATCATTTAGAACTGCTAGGCAAGCATTAGAAGATAAGTCAGGGACAACTGTGAAATGGGCATTGTACTATTTCTGTGTGTCAGAACCAGCATGACATTGGGTCTTCTTTTCCTTGTTTGGAATGGCATGATTCACCTAAATGGGGGCCTGCACCTGGAGAAAGAGTATAAAGCCTTGGAACATTGCCCCGCACACCTTTGAAGCCGACAGATGGATGGGAGATACCGTCATCCGATCTTGAAAATCCCTCCAGCGCAGCGACGAAAATGGCAGACTCTATACACACTACCCAAAAGGTCTTGTCATGGCTTCCTCGTCTGTTATGCCACGTAAACCGTCATTAAAGAAAGCTATTTCTCCTGCATGATTTCTTACCACTGTATCAGTAAGAGAAGGGTATCACCTTTTAATATCATACCTACTGCATATAGTTTCAGGTTATGTAACATGCCGCAATTACAAAAGAGCTTATTCCAACCAGAGAGCTAGTGCCCCCTGCTAGATAGACAAGTATAACAAAACAAGGGCGCTTTAATTCATGAATACAACCGAAGAAAAAGAAATCGGGTTAGTGTACTTCATTAGAACGACTGCTTTGGTAGTACAGCGGTAAGATCTGCTGGCTTATAATCAACAGGTCATGGTTTCAATCCTGTCTGCTTCCCAGGATTAATGCTTTGAGTAGTGAGCTACTCATATTGTTACTATTATACAATAAAAACATACATTTGATTTGAGTCTCTAACAGCTGGTTTAAATGTATGGTACTTGGAAAGGTTATTGTTTTAATTCAGTTTTATTCTCTCAGTCACGTTCACGTTCCCCCTGATGTGACACTGCAGTTTTCAAATAATGATGTGCTATAACAGAGGTGAACTCAGATGAGGATGAGGGTGCTGCATCGGAGAAAGAGAACAGAAGCCCTTCCCACAAGAAACATCCACTCGCACATAAGAACAACGCAGCGGCACCAGGCGTAAAGGTGAAAGATGACACTGTTTGGATGCAGCAACAGGTCGGGCGTCATCCTGCCAGTCAGTCTGCCCCACACCTGTCCTTCAACAAAACAGCACCGCTTACAGAACTCGCCAAGGTATCTTGCAAAGTCCTGTTTGTGATTATGTTTTGTGATGATCTTTATAGGAAAACATTTACTGTTTATACTCGCAGATAAGTTCTCCTGCAGATAAGTCAGGGCTTGATTTTACCGTATAATTTCTGGTATTTTATAACATCAGTCGTATAAGTCGAATGCGGAAAACTCACGCTATTGATCCAAGAGATTATGATATGCTAACTCCCACCTGAGAGAGTAACCACGGAACACGTGGCCTTTTTTTTCTATGTATTGTGCCTACACGACCACAGGGTAATACCCAAGATATTCTTGTGACATTTGCACTGTTTTAAGTATTTTTGTGTCTCACACCCTCATACACCTTTATCGTAAGAGCATCCCTTATCTATGATGGAGCGTTCGATCAGAAGAAGATTTGACGCTTGTTTTAAATTAAAAGTCATTGACATGATGAAAGAAAATGGTAACTGCGCTGCTGCAACAAAATCCAATGTGTCTGAGAAACTGGTGCGAGATTGGAGGAAGCAAGAAGATATAAAATAAAAAAATAAAGTGTCACATTTTTGAACGGGCGTATAAGTCGGGGTCTGATTTTACGACCGAGTTTTCGGCTTTTAAGACTGACTTATACGTGAGTATATACGGTATAGGTTACATATATAAAAGCCATATAAAGTCACAAGTAGACTGCAGAGCTTCCTCTGTTTGATTGACATGGGCATGCTAACAAAGTACATGAGTAATGAAGTGACTTTAGCCGCAGGTGGAAGCTCCACACAACTGTTGTTACGGTTCTGCCTTTGTCCAGAAATGGTTTCATAAGCTTTATGACCTTACTCTCGGAAAGTCTTTCTCCCTTGGGGTGACTGGGATCTTTTCCTGAAGAAGATCAAACATAGTTGCGTAGGGTGCAACAGGAGCTTCCACCTGCAGCTAAAGTCACTTCAGTACACATGTACTTTCTGAGCATGCCCGTGTCGATCAAATAGAGGAAGGGCTTCTGTTCTGTTTTGATTCTGAGAAGCGGCCAAGATCGGACCCCCTACCTGTTGATTATAAGTCAGCAGTTCTTACCACTGTAATACCAAAGAAGTCATTCCAACGATGTACACTAACTTGAATGCTTTTTCTTCGGTAATATTCGTGAATAAAAGCGCACTTGTTTTGTTATACTTGTACCTTTTGCAAAAGTGTTTATTTGATATTTGGACTTCAGTCTTCCACACATTATACACTTGATGTCAAAATTGTGTTGTTAGTACTAAAACATGAAAAAAGTTTGTCTTTTAGGTATGTGTTCAACATCTCTTGCATTTCCTGTCATCCTACACTTATATAGATCTTTGTAGACACAGAACACACTTGAAATGCATATGTTCCAAATAACAATATATTATTTACCCTATACAGCTCCAGGTACCTCACTCCCTGATAAACAAGGCTTGAGCTGAGAAAGCTTTTTGCCCTTTCTGCGGTGGTGGGGGGATGGGATAGCAAGCTGCTTGCTGCTTGTGCTAATCGGCACATTTACAAAACAAAAGACGCCAATGGAGAAGGTGCGAAGGGATTTGAGGTGGGCCAGGATTTTCCATAGGCTGCAGGGATTCTATTGTTAAAGACCTTGCTCAAGGGCCCAATGGAGTAGAGTCATTTCTGGCGTTTACAAGATTCAAAACGCCAACCTTCCGATTGCCGATAAAGATCCCGAACCTCAAAGCCACCACTGGGCCCCAGATGTCATGACATGGAGCATCCATAAATACAAAAAAGGTTTGCGGTCTCAACAACACTTTTAGGCTTCACTGGCCAGGCCAGGCCTTAACTGTCAGCCTGCAATAGACCTCTTCACTCAAATGGCCAGCCACAAGGGATGTTAACTCCAAATTATCTTTAAATAACTCGAAAAGCCCAACAAGAGGAGGGTGACTGTAAATCCCAGCTTGTGCACAGATGGACAACCAAAGGAATCTTTGTAAAATAAAGTTTTATTTGAAAAACACCCAAGAAGGTAACAAAAGCTCTACAGAGCAAACAGAGACATTAAATGAATTACCAAACAGGCAAGTTATAGCAAACATGTCCCAAAAATACATTTCAGAATCAGAATCCAAAGGCAGAGCAAATATAATTAAAAAAATCCACTCAAGAGAGAGGCAGAGAAAGAGGTTGGGAGTATGCGCTGATAGCACGTTGCCTCGCCCACCACACGATGAACCACCTGCATTGAGAACCGAGTTTAGCAGGTGACACCTCAGCACCACACTATATAGCCTTCAAGACTTCCCAGCCTAGTTTCAGGTGGCTGTCATAGGAACATATATATATTGAGGAACAGGAGAAAGAACAGATCCAAGGGTGTTTCACTGTCTTTTTTTTTTACTGTCTCTTTCACTGTCACACGTTTGGTCTCTAGCATCACTCACTCACGTACTTACTCACTCTCCTTTCTTTCTTCCTCTCACTCACTGTCAGACTTTCTGTGTTCATTCTCACTCACTCCCTCTTTTTCACTGTCTCTTTATCTCTATTGCTCTGACACCCTCTCTCACTCTCTCTCTCTTTCACTGTCACACTCTCTGTCTCCACCCTCACTCACTCACTTACTCGCTCACTCTTCCTTTCTCTCTCTCTCTTTCTCCCTCTCCTCTTCAGCCACTGTCAGACTTTCTGCCTTTACTCACACTCACTCACTCTCACTTCTCTCTCTCTCTTTCTCACCTTTTGTGTTCATCCTCAGGTTGTTAAGCTGTTAAAAGTAACACACTCGTAAATTGTTTTGAGAGAGTTCATTAAAATTTCACACCACACACACACAAAATATGTCAAACATGTTCTGATGCATTTATATGAAGAACTATTTTTATACGCAGAACATTTTGCTTTCTATAGCCCATAAACCTTGTTTTGTTCTTTTTTTGTTCACTCTTTGTGCTCTATGTAGAAGCTGACTTTGGGCTAGTACTGTAGAACTTGTGGGTCACTGAGCGCAGCCTAACAAGCTGGATCCTGTCTGGCACTCAAGCTAGTAGGGTTCGAAGGGTCTGTGATTGCCACCTGAAACCATGCTGAGAAGACCTGAAGGCTCCTGAATACAAAAATCTCGGTAAAATGAAATGGATGTCAATTTGCACGATACCCAAACCTAGTGGGACCTTATAATCTAGATATGGCACTCCCCTGATTCCCCCGATAATGATGATCTTAAAAATCTAAAACAAGTTGGACACAAAGGTCTCCGAGATGAAAATAATTTGTATGGGATGTTGACATCTGTTCGACATAATGATCTCTTTGCAGGGCACCTGAAGGATTCTGGTCTGCTTGGGACCTGATGAGCTCTCCTTGGTCTCAGAGTCCCACTGAACCCAAATCTAAAGTGCTCAGAGATGAGTCGTAATTTGAACTTAATACTCAATTCTGGCTGAATCTTCTAAAATCTTTACAGGGCTCCTCTGAACCTGGGGATCAAAATTTGGAACCAAGCTGTGCCTGAAAATCTCAGCATTGGACAAAACAGTCCAAAACAGAGCGCAAAGTATGGTATCAAAGATGCCAGTATATTATTAGCCAGTATAGGAAATGGCGTCATCGGAGGCGCCGGAACAGGAACCGTCCCCTCAAACCCCTCCACGTACCCCCTCAGAGGCAGAAATGACATCATCAGAGCCACCTTCAGCAGTAGTGGCATCATAAGAGGCTCCGGAACTTGGTGGGATTTCCCAAGAATGGCCTGCAAGGAATGGAGAAAGACAGTCAGTGCACCCCGCCACCCCCTGGTCAGGCATAGAATTACTGTTACTCTGTCCCTTTAGCTGTCTCCTACTCGCACGTGTGTGACAATAGTTATATTTCTTTTATTATTGTTTAATACAGCCTTCAGTTTCTGTTTTATTACCGGTTGATTTTTTGTCTCTGTGAGGGAGTGTGTGGGAGCGTACTTGGGATCCCCACCTAAAAAATAAATAAATTACCATCATATTGACAGTGTGAATCTTGGCTAGATTTTAGTCCGACATAGTGGGATGACCTAGAGGATCTTAAAAAATCCACAGTGGCTAGACTTGAAGGTCACTGATATGGATCCTAATTTGGGCATGATATTCAAATCTGGTCGTGCCTCCTGCTCTTTATTTAGAACTCCCTTGAACCTGAAGGTCCTGATGTATCCCAAATGTTAGGTCTTGAAAGTCACTTTGAAGAACACGCTGTATCGCAGAATGTACATGGCGTTTAAATCTGTTTGAATGTGATGATCTTTATGTAGGGGCTGCTGGGAGGGACCTACATGAGATACTGATAAGGTTTATGAAATGGATAAAAGGACTCGATTGTGGACAGGACTCGGCCAAGTGCCCCACAACTGGTAACAATGGTGGTGAACTTGGTGCTTCCTGAATAGCAGGACTGGTTTCAATTTGTGGTGTTCAGTCTGATTAGACATGCTACGCCCTAAATAATGAATTCTCCATCTTTTGTATTTGGGTGGCAATGTTGTGGGTCCACTTACAAACTTGATTGACTGAACTTAAAGCTTTCCTCCTTTAGTCTAAAGACAAGTGGTTACATTAAATGAGAAAGTCAAATGAAATATATGTTGTAGTCCCTACCAGGGTTGGTTCCTTACTTGCACCCTTTGTGCCCTGGATGGTCTTCAGCTCCTTGTGATTTTAATATAAAAAAGACAAATTTGAAAAATTAATGTATGAATGGGTCTATGCGCAGGAATTGGTTGCACACTCTGTATTTGGTGTCTGTGACAGACATGTCAAGATGGAAGTTTGGTGTAACGCATCATCTAGTTGGACCTTGATAAAAATCAAATGAATCCTTCATCTTTAACATTTGGGCAGGTAAGACATGAAATGTACTCAGATAATGCAAGATTAAAAATGGGTGGGTGGATGGATGGATGGAAAATTTGAGGGCCCCTAAGATACCTACCCTGTTTTACTTCTACGTCTCAAATAAGTTTTTTTCTGTTTGATCTGGAAGCTTCCACTCCATTCATTGACTTCAGCACTTGAGCTTTTTTGTTAGCTACCTCCTACATCAGCACATTCAATTCCTTTCAAAGCCATGATGTGGTTTCGTCATTGTGGAGCTTTCATGTTCTCCAAAGACACAGCTGGGACATAAGCAAGAGAAAATTGAAACATGAGTGTGCAGCATGCAAAGAATTGGCAACCCATTTAGGACGGGTTCCTGCCTTGCATCAGCAACTTGTGGTGTTTGACTTTGGCTTTACCTGTAATCCTGAGCAGAATGGGTAGGTCTGCTGTCTCCCAAAATTTGGGATCTATGATAGAAAGACTGGCAGATTCCTGAACACCAAGCTGGCTTAGTTTGAATTGTTCATGATGTTCAGCCTGGTTGAACTTGCTGTTCTCTAAGCAGGACCCCATTTTAATTGAACTGAAGTCCCGCCTCTCCCCCTCATTCATTGGTCCAGAGTCTTATCTTCAATTCATAAAGGTAATCCCATGTCACTTAAGTTTCCGGTTTATGATGTGTGCTGATCTTTCCTGAAATATCTCTTTAACAATATTCTCGTAAAAAATGCATGCATTTTGCACATTTTGAGCATACAACAAGACAAATGGCATGGGGATAATGAGACAGGAGTAACGTTAGATTATCTTTTCCCTTTTCCATGGACGTTCTTCACATCGTTTACTGTTATACAGCATTGGACACCATTGGCTTCTATTACACAATAAAAAATTTTATATCCTACACTACTGCATGGGTAGTGTAGGATGTACTTTAAAAGAGAAAAAAAACATATTGGATTAAGTATTCCTTTGAGATGTTACTGTTTCAATTTAAGCAGTTCATAGCCAAGAGATATTTCTGATCACTGGGTGATTGTGAGACTGTCTTGTTCAATTAAGGAATACTCCAACCAAAAATGGTACTTTTTTAATATGTTACGTACCCCATGTAGTTTGCAGTGATGGCCGAGAGAAAATTTTTAGTGTCATGTTTTCACAGAGAACGGAGATAAACTTTTTGATAGAATTGGCATCAATGAAAACTAGTGCTAGATCACAATAAACATTATAAAAAGTCCATGAAAAAATCTCTTGTTATTCATGTCATATAATCTGCACATCAGGTCTTCCAGCTGTATGCTCACAATGGGCAAAACGCATGCATTTTTTTGCTTACAATTTGTTAAAGAAATACTTTAGGAGCGCATATTTAGTTCTTTTACATCCTTTCTTTGTTTAGGTCCTTTATTTCTTTCTTTATATCCCTTGTATTCTTCTTTATATCACTCATTATATCATTTATGTCCCCCTCCTGAGTGCAGTGATCTTTACCTTCAGCTCAGGCCATGCGTTTAAGTCTTCTCCACGCTCCGTAGGTGGAGTTGTGAGTAAAGCTGGGATTGAAGCTGTTGACTCACAGGGGGTATTAGCTGCATTTGACAGTGGGGATATAAAGGCCATGCTTGGTTCCAATAATCCTCCTGGAATCGACAAATTCTCCTTGTCCGCCTCATTCACAGTTTCGCTCCCACTTACATTCTCAGCTGGAGCCGATGCTGCAGCGTCAGGTCCTGGCAGATCAATTGCTTCATCTGTCTGTTCCAGGTCAGTCTCTGGCAGACCATACTGTGAACTTGAGACCAATTTGGACTTTGATGGAACTTTAGCTGCCTTACCCTCTTCCTTTTCTTTCTGAGCCCTTTGTTTGCTGCTCATACTTATTTATACTTGCGTGTAATGTAATGAAATCCTCTTGGGATGAGTAAATACAGGATAGCTTGGGATGACAGTAAACAAAAAAGGTAAAATAAATAAATATCTATATGTCCATCTCCTACAACGAACGACACCAATTTTCAAAAAATCAGAAGAGTGCATGCAAAGAAAAACGCATTTACATTGAAATGAGTTTTAAATCTGAAGACAGTACTCATCACCAATGATTGAGGGGGAAAAGGCATATCTGCTGCTGAATTATGTGAATTTCCCCTTGGGATTAATAAAGTATCTATCTATCTATCTATCTATCTATCTATCTATCTATCTATCTATCTATCTATCTATCTATCTATCTATCTTTCAGTTCCTTGAATATTTAAATCTGGGTGGCCGTATATTGTCAGATGGTGTCAGAGGTTACCACAAAGATCTGATACCAGTCGAAACAGGACAGACATCAATATCCCATTGTTTAAGTATGCTTCACCAGCCATTATCTAAAGTGGGACTAATATTGTATGTTAGGTAAATTGATGTTCACCTTAGTGCTGTGTCTCGTAAACTATGGGTTGTGATTCATACTGGGCTACGGACATGTATGTAATGGTTCTCTACATGATTGTGTGGTAAAATTAGCTGAGTTAGTTCACACACAAATTCAGTGTAATAATGTTTGCAGTAGTAGGTGGTCCAAAATGAACCCCATAAAGTACGCTGTTGACGCATCACCAATAGCTTTTGATTCTATTGTTTGACAATATAATGAATATTCTCTACTACACCACCACCACAACCCTCCTCATAACCTGTGAAACATTCAAGCTAACATGACTGAAGAACAAAGACACACATAAGATAGGGTGAGAGTGACAAGCTTGTAATGTAAAGGGACCACGGCACTACTCGGAGATGTCGACATTGAAATAACAGGTGCTAAATAAGGACATGATGATGTTCGAGGTGTTGTGGGGATCAGCCAATAGGGTGGTGGGATGTATAGCCCTGTGGTAGTGGTTATGTACACCTGCTTCATGGTGTGCTCTCCATTATGGCGTACATTGAATCTAAATCTGCAACAGGCATGCAAGGAGGATTTTTATATTAAGTTTAACATGCTTCATTGAGGTTAAATTCCTTCCATTATTGCTATTTTAAAGTGGTTCGATAGCTTTCAGTTTGTTAGTCGTGTGATGGATGTGTTTGTTGGGCCACTGAAAACTG
The DNA here is from genome assembly GCA_026402145.1 of Polypterus bichir lapradei. NCBI lineage: Eukaryota > Metazoa > Chordata > Cladistia > Polypteriformes > Polypteridae > Polypterus > Polypterus bichir. Next base: position 23,984,826 of record JANRMT010062802.1, read on the forward strand.
TAAGAAAATCAGAAAATCTCAAAAGGGTTAGACAGGCTATAGTGTGGAGTCTCCGACATTCAGCACAATGTCAGTTGGTAGCATTAAACATTTCAAACTAACTGGACTATTCCCCAAATTATCTGAAGAAGGGGCCTGAGTTGACTCGAAAGCTTGCATTTTGTAATCTTTTTAGTTAGCCAATAAAAGATGTCATTTCTGCTTGACTTTTCACTACATCCATAATGGCTAACACGGTACAACACCCAAATAAACTACAAATGACAATTTAGGAAAGGGTTATAGAGAGAAGGCTTAGAGAAAGGACCACCATAAGAGAGGAACAGTTTGGTTTTATGCCAGGGAGAGAAACAGCTGATGCAGTCTTGCACTGAGACAGCTCATAGAGAATCATCAAGAAATGAGAAAGGTTTGTATTTTGGTGTTTATTGATTTGGAGAAGGCTTATGATAGAGCACCATGTTAAGAAGACTGGAGGTGCAGGAGAGAGAAAGAAAGGAGGCCCCCTCAGAGAAGTGTATGAGGATTGTCCATAATATGTATGAAGGAGTAAGAACTCGGGTTAGAAGCAGTGTTGTGGCAACATACTGTACATGATCCCAATTAGGGTAGGTCTACACCAGGGGTCTTCTTTAAGTCCTGACCTCTTTGATCTGGTCATGGTTGTGTTGTTGTGTCATGGGATAAGAGATGAATCCCCCTGGTGCAGGCTTTTTGCTGATGACATTGTTTTCTGTAGCACCAGAAGACAGGAAGTGGAGAGGAAGATGGAAGAATGGAGAAGGACGTTGGATAACTGAGGGTTGATGATAAATAGGAAGAAGACAGAATAAGTGAGGTTTAGTGATGATCATGATTCATGAAAAGTGTGGATAAATGTAAATATCTGGGATCAGTGGTGTATCCCAAATGGAAAATTACATGGCATACAGAGTGCACTGTGGATGAAACAATTGCAAGAAGGTATCAGGAGTATTGGCAGATCAAAGAATTAAGAGAAGGTTAAAGGTGAGTTTTTTAAGACAGTGGTAAGACCAGGAGTGATGTATGGAACTGAGCCATGGGCAGCAAACAGAGCACAGGATAAGAAATTAAATGAGGCAGAAATGAGAATGTTGAGATGAATGTGTGGAGTTATAGAAAAGGACAGAATAAGAAATGAGACAATCAAACAGCAAAAGTGGGAGAGATGTCTAAGAAATTACAGGAAAGTAGGCTGGTATGGTATTGACATGTGATGAGGAGAGACAGGGAAGTTGTGGGCAAAAGAGTGATGGGAAAGGAAATACAGGGGAAGAGAAAGCGAGGGAGGTCAAAGTGGAGGTGGATGGATAAAGTAAAAGAAGACCTGAAGGAAAAGGGGCTTGTCTGGTGAGGAGGTGCAGGACAGAGATGTTTGGAGAGGAATGATCATGCGCTTTGACCCCACATAGAAATGAGAAAAGATGATGTGAACCCCTATAACTAGCCCACAGATTTGGTAGGAATACTTTAAATTTACTTATTTGACTGACTCCTTCATCCAAGTTGTCTTGCAACATTTAGGATACAGCTGGTCACATTTTTCTTGGATTTCCAAGTGGAGCCCAGGCAACTCAAATGATTTGCTCACAATCACTGAGTGTCAGTAGCAGGATTTGAGCCTACCACCTCAGGGTTTGAGGTCCAGAGCCTTAACCACGACTTTTTGGCTACATGACTCAACTTTATTACTCAGTGTATTGAATTGCTAAATGAAAACTGGGATATGCTGAACAATTTGTGAACTCCTTTAGAAGAATATATTGTTAATAGTGGAGCTCATTTGAAAAATGTAATTTTTAAACGATAATGTCATTTAAGACAAAGTACAGAAATTGCATCTATTAATTATTTCAAGTATTGTATTCCTTATCCAAGTGACTAAGATAAGTGACTATTCATACTGTCCTTTCAGAAATGATCTTCCTTGCACTGCATTTGTTAGAAATAAGTGTTTAATTCTCTCGACTTTACTTCACTTACATTAAACATTTACACTAGCCATGATATACATCAGAAATCAATTACTTGTTTTAATGATATTGTTTAAATAACAATATGTTTGCTGGACACTTTTCTCTTAAGTAATATTTATGTATGAAATATTCTTGAATAGAATCAAAAAAGCTTACTCTTTGTTCTTATAACAAAAACATTTATTTCTAGAGCACATTCTCACACACAGGATGGGGCTCAAAGTGTTTTAGGGGATGAAGAGAAAGTTATAAGAAAAGCAAAAACAAATTTGATTAGCTGAGAATGGTAATGAATAACTAACAAAAATCAATCAATAAATAAACTTACAAGCTTATATAACTTAGATATACAATAAGTAGAATGGTAGAGCCCTTATATAAACTACTCAAAAAGATTAAAGAAACACTTTGAAAATACATCATAACTCAATGGGGAAAAAAATCCTGTTGGCTCTCTCTACTGATATGGACTGATATGGTAATGTGTTAGGATGGCACATTGTTTGATGGAAATGAAAATGATCAGAGGGCTGAATTCAAAGACACCCCAAAAATCAAAGGGAAAAAATGATGCAGCAGGTGAGTCCATTTGGCCGGAATGTCATTGCAGCATCTCCAAATCGTACTCAATAGTGTATATGCCCCCAACCCCCCACATACAGACACATGCTTATATACATGCTTGACAATGTCGGTGTGTGATGCTCCTAATGAGATGATGAATGGTGTCCTGAGGGATCTCCTTCCAGATCTAGACCAGGGCATCACTGAGCTCCTGGACAGTCTGAGGTGTTGGATGGACTGAAACATAATGTCCCACCCAGAGGTGTTCTATTGGATTGAGGTCAGGCGAGTGAGCGTGGGGGGCCAGTCAAAGGTATCAATTCCTTCATCCTCCAGGAACTGCCTGCATACTCTTGCCACGTGAGGCCAAGCATTCCCATGCACTAAGAGGAACCCAGGACCCACTGCACCAGCATACAGTCTGACAATGGGTCCAAGGATTTCATCCCGATACCTAATGGCAGTCAAGGTGCCATTGTCTAGCCTGAAGAAGGTCTGTGCATTCATCCATGGATATGCTTCCCCAGACCATCACTGACCCACCACCAAACCGGTCATGCTGAACGATGTTACAGGCAGCATAACGTTCTCCACGGCTTCTACAGACTCTTTCACGTCTGTCACATGTGCTCAGGGTGAACCTGCTCTCATCTGTGAAAACCACAGGGCGCCAATGGTGGACCTGCCAATTCTGGTATTCTATGGCAAATGCCAATCGAGCGCCACGGTGCCGGGCAGTGAAGTCTGTTTCTGATGGTTTGGTCAGAGACATTCACATCAGTAGCCTGCTGGAGGTCATTTTGTAGGCTCTGGCAGTGCTCATCCTGTTCCTCCTTGCCCAAAGGAGCAGATACTGGTGAGTCCTGCTGATGGGTTAAGGACCTTCCACGGCCCGGCCCACCTCTCCAAGAGTAACTGCCTGCTTCCTGGAATCTCTTCCATGCCCTTGAGACTGTGCTGGGAGACTCAGAAAACCTTCTGGCAATGCCACATATTGATGTGTCATTCTGGAGAAGCTGGAATACCTGTGTCAGCTCTGTAGGGTCCAGGTATGGCCTTAAACTACCAGTAGTGACACTAACCATAGCCAAATGCAAAACGAGTGACAAAACAGACGAGGAATGAAAAATGTCAGTGGCATCCACCTGTTAAACCATTCCTGTTTTGGGGGTCCTCTCATTGTTGCCCCTCTAGTTAATTTCATTAACACCAAAGCAGCTGAAACTGATTAACAACCCCCTCTGCTACTTAACTGACCAGATCAATAGCCAGACGTTTCCAGTTCTATCCTCATAATCCTTCTCCCAGTACACCCAGCATCTCTCCTCTGCACATGTCTAAACCAATACAATCTTGCCTCTCTGACTTTGTCTCCCAACTTGAGCTGACCCTCTAATGTCCTTGTTTCTAATTCTGTCCATCCTCGTCACACCCAGTGCAAATCTTAGCATCTTTAACTCTGCCACCTCCAGCTCTGTCTCCTGCTTTCTGGTCACTGCCACCATCTCCAACCCATATAACATAGCTGGTCTCACTACCATCCTGTAGACCTTCCCTTTCACTCTTGCTGATACCCGTCTGTCTCAAATTACTCCTGACACTCTTCTCCACCCATTCCACCCTGCCTGGACTCTCTTTTTCACCTCTCTTCCACAATCCCCATTAGTCTGTACTGCTGATCCTAAGCATTTAAACTCATCTACCTTCACCAACTCTACTCCCTGCATCCCCACCATTCCACTGACCTCCCTCTCATTCACACACATGTATTCTGTCTTGGTGGTCCTACTGACCTTCATTCCTCTCCTCTCTACAGCATATCTCCACCTCTCCAGGGTCTCCTCAACATGCTTCCTACTATCACTGCAGATCACAATGCCGTCAGCAAATATCATAGTCCCAGTATGGTAACAATTTCCTTGTTTGGGTCCTCAGACTAAAAAAAAATAAGAAATCTGCACTCCTAATGGAAACTTTTGGCATGACCCCACCCCAAAATTCATGCCAAAAATGCCACTGCTATGAACACATCTAAACTTGAAAACAGAGGAAGAAGAATAAAGCAAAGGCACAAATTGTAAATTTGATGATGACCAGCGAGTCGGCGGGCAGGACTTGCAGCAGCACCTCCTGAGAGGTACCCAGGGTGGACATCGCCGACAAAGCGGACGTTCGCTGATGGCCGTACTCCCTTCTCTGTGGCTTCATGAAGCCGTCACGTTAGTCAGGATGGAACAATTTAATTCTGAATTACGCCTCGGGTCGCAAGCCTTAAAAGCAAATGTGCCCTCCTGGCGTCACTGCTTGCTTTCGGTAATCTTCTCGCGTGTGTAACTGAATGTTTCAAAACAAATTAACGTTAAGCCAAAATGTGCAATCAGCGGTCTGACCTTTACGAGCGAAGCCCCGCTACCTCCGCGATTCCCGGCGCCGCGTAACTTAGCTGATGTTATTTGCATATTTTTAATAAGCCGGTTTGGTTTGGGGATTGTCGCTGTAGGGTGTGTGCGTTTGTGGCAGCCGTGTGTCTGCCAAGGGGCAGAGGAGAGCACGTAATGATCCCGGAACGGGGCCAAGTGCTTTCTGTTTTGTGGTTCATATCAATCCTTCTTGGACGAATAATAATAATAATAATAATAATAATAATAATAATAATAATAATAA
>JANRMT010062802.1:23997729-24043386 GCA_026402145.1 Polypterus bichir lapradei
ATATAGTAATATTCAATTGAAGATTCGGGGGGGTTGGTCACTCATCAAAATACAAGCACACAAATACATTGGTACACCACAAAGAGGTGCCAGTACTCTAGCTGTGTTCTCCTTGAAAATTCAAGCGCTGTGATAAACTGGTATGTTATGAAGAAGTGCCAGTACTTCAGGTGGGTCCAACATGAAATTTTAAGCAAGTTAATACAATAAAATTCAATTGAAGAGCAGGGGGGTTGCTCCCCCATGAAAATGCAGGCACAGCAATACACTGATATGTTATGAAGAGGTGCTGGCATTCTAACTGGGTTTCTCATGAAAATGTGAGTGCCATGATAGAAGACCACAATACACTGATATGCTAAGAAGAGGTGTCCTGTACTCTAAGTGGGTCCCCCATGAAATTTTGAGCATGGCAATACAATAAAAAATTGAATGAAGAGCTGGGGTTAGATCTCCCATGAAACTCCAGGTGCTGTGATACACTGCTGCACTAAGAAGAAGTGTCAGCACTTCAAGTAGGTCCCCTGAGAAACTCTGAATGTGGCAATACAATAATATTTGAATCGAGGCAGGTCCCCCATGAAAATTCAAGAGATACATTGGCACGCTATGAAGAAGTGCTGGTACTCTATACAATCATATTAGATTAAATTGAGGGGTGGGGTGGTTTCCCCTGTGAAGCGTTAAGCAGCATGGGTATAGTTCACAGGTACTCAACGGCATGCTAAGAAAAGGTGCTGGCACTCGAGGGAGAAATTGGGCTGGTACTACATGCCGGTGAGTACTGACCAACTTAAATAACTTAATAAATAACTGGTAGTTATTTATTTATTTATTGTCACATTTCACAATGCCTTTACTGCATTTATTTATTTGATTTTTCCCGAAATATTTCTCCATGCAATCTTTCCATCTAATTGTTCATTACAACATACAGGTACAGGCCGCAACACTGAATCGAATGTAATTCTTGACATCCATTTTGAAATATTCCAGTTCATGTTACCTTAACAAATTCAATCCATATTGCAAGCCATCAAGACATGGCTTCGCTTGTGTTTTCAGCCAAAAGTTAACAGTTCAGAAACTCGAGAAAACTGAGGACAACTTTTTGGAAAGAACCCCTGTAAGGTGTGGCATTTTCAAGAGCGGATTTTGATGCTATCCCCTCCCAGTGGTCCCCAGGCATGTGACCAGTGATGTCTTTCCACATGAGACTACTCCCTGAATGTCTGTGATGTTTGAATTTAGGAGACAGAATTCGGAATGTTCATCCCTTTAAGTGGTGGGATACGAGACAAGAATATCTGTAAATTCACAGTGCCTTGCACAGGTTTTCAGACCCTTGACCAATTCTCTTATTTTACTGAATACCAAATCCTACACTGAAATTGCATTATCTGATGTTTTTATCTATGAGCACTAAAATTAATTTGTTAATGAGACATTGTTTAATTTTTGGAAACAAATATCTTATGAATATGCGGTATCCACAGCACAGCAGTAAATCCAATCATATTTTATGGCCCCTGTTCGTATTGCAGCCGAAGAGTGCAGTGTATTTTTTTAATATGTGACAAGCTGCATATTTTCTACACACGCGCATGTGAAAGAGGCCTATTGTAATTAATGCAAATGTGAGACAGCGCACATACCACCAGCTTTAGCCTGCTTTTCCAGCAGAATGCCTCACAGCCCGTTCCCTCACCATTGCCTAACAAGAGCCCGTTGCTTTGTGCCGTTTTCAGGCTGAGTACATACAGTACTCACCCCGGGCACCATGGATGGAAGTAGAAAAATAAAAGTTGGAAACTAACTAATGCCTCAGCACTATACTTAAGCCCTGTATTAAGGCATAAAGAAATCCTTCACCTGCAGTGTTATGGGGCCCTGCCCCCTTGGCTTCAACATACGACAAGAATGGAAATAAAATATGAAATGATTAATAATTAAAGAATAATACAATGCAAAAAGAAATAATACAAATTACAAAAAAAATTACAAATAATATAACAAAATAAATGAATAAAAAGAAAAAACTAGTGCCTAGGAGGACGCTCTGGCCAAGCCATAACAATAAACTTGGTGACCCTCAAGCCTCACGAATGAAGCCAAGGAAGCTTTCCTAGTGCAGCTCGAGTATTTGGTTTGAATTCCCCTTTTGGCAATGCTTCTAATTCACCACCCAGACGACTGCAAGGGAGTCTAACTGACGTGTCAGCTCAGATCACCATTGATTTATGAGACTATCGGCAAAATGCTAATAAGGCCAGTGAATGGCGGCTCTCTGTCAATAAAGGCAATTTGGAGGTTGTGCTTCAGCGAAAATGGATTGAAACCAGCAGTATGCAGCCCCGCATTTTGATCTTCTCCTGGACCTGTCAGATTTCAGCTGAGCTTGCATCCAGAAGGGTGAGAAAGCTGAACAATGTGCTGCTGCCTCTACACTTTTTCCATCTCTGGGATGGCAACACTGTGTTAGAGAGGAGTATTTGAGTAACACATCTTTCATGGACATCTTTATCATTTTTGTTGTCCAAGCAGGGTGTTGTATGTAAGACTGTGCCAGGGACTGACTATGAGGACACGGTAGCCAGTTTTTGCTACTGCTACCTACCATCTTCGTCACTCTCACATGAAGGTCTCATCATTCACAATAAACAGATGATCTCAAACACTCTGGTGGCAGACCTGCCACTGACTAGAGCTTTGCCCACCCTGTCACTTTACCAGCGTATTGCACTTGGCCCTGCCTTTCGGTGTCTGTGGCTCTGCAATAGTAATCAAGTGGTAGTCACCTGATGGAACTGGGCAGAGACACTTGACTCAGCATTATCTCTGGTGCATTCTGACCAGATGAGCCCAAACAACCAGGATCATGCAAAGTGCAATTCTTTAGCACCAACGTTCATGCAGGAAAAGCCAAGTGAATGAACTGTTGTGCAGAAGATGGGCCATTCTGTAAAGAGTGGGCCCTGGATGGAAGATCTGGATAAACCTACAGGGAGCCAAGTACACTGGCTCCCTGTAGGAACATGTTATAAGTTCAAATATGTCATCACCTACATATATGGAGACACTTATGGGGTCCTGTGCCCCTTCTTGCAAACTTAGGTCTGTTAAACTATAGCATCTCTTCATGGTGTGAAATCTCAATCCAGATGCTTTTCATGTGTAGGTCCTAAATGGTGAAACAAGCCATCCTGCATTTGAACTTCTGATTTCTTCAGTGTGTTTAAGAAGCGTCTGAGGACTCGTTCAGCCATGTTCTGTCCAACTGATATTAGCTGTTAGGTTTTTGTAACTAAGGAATTGTAACTTGCTCATAACTTGTTCTGATCTGATCTGATCTGTTCTGATGAACAATGTTATAACTTTGTCAGGTCGTATTTGTTCATATACTAATGTTTGCTCGATTATGTTGACCTCATTTGCATGTTCCTTTGGATAAAAGTGACTGCTATGCAAATAAATGCAAATGTACTGTAAACGTAAAGAGGCAAAACAATGTTTTATTACTCCAAATCTTTGATAAAGAGAACGGTCTAAAAACATGTGGCAGGCAAAGGGCACAAAACAGCAAAGTAACAGCACAGGCTGATGTGGTATGACTTTGCTGGGCTCATAAAATTCAAAAGAAGGCTTCACCTTCAAGATTAGTCCACACTTTCGATAAACAGGCTTTGACTCCCAAGAATTTAAGAAGGATGGAAACTTTTCAGCCTGCACACCAAAAACAAAACAAAAAAAAAACAAACTTATAATTCTTTAAAAATGGAAGAGGAAAACAATAAAAACCCATAGCCCAAAATAACAAAACAGAAAAGGAACCAGAGTTTCATAATACTCAGTTTGTGAGCATAATTCGTTCCGGAAACGTGCTCGCAATCCAAAGCACTCGTATATCAAAGTGAATTTCCCCATAAGAAATAATGGAAACTCAGATGATTTGTTCCACAACCCAAAACTATTCATATAAAAATGATTAATACAAAATATAAAGTAAAAATACATAAAACAAATTAACCTGCACATTACCTTTGAAAAGAATCACGGCTGGTGTGAGTGAGTTTCTAAACTTTTGTGGGATTCCACCCAATGGGACAACACGCGGAAGAGCATCTCGAAGCAACCGCAGGCACCCAGCACTGTAGCAGTTTGCTGTAAAAGCGAATCCAAAAAGATCACGGACATGCTATAAGCGCCTGCAATTGATGGGTGATACAAGGAACAAGGAACATTCTAAATGTGCAGGGCTCAGTATTACTTGCTCACCTGGTCACGATCCTGCCTTGCTGCTATGCCTGTGTATAGGTGAGCGGCAGATCCCACTACAATCAATAACCGTGCTGTTCCTGTTTCAAGCTGAATAAAGCAGGTGTCGCTAAAGTACTGAGACTCAACCTCGTGTATTGAGGTGCAAGACAGGGACTCACGTTACAGCACACGCACGTGGTTTACAGTGCTGTAGTAAACAGTATACGCTCGTACGGATGTTGACTATATGAGTGAGGCACGCCGACTGAGACCGAGCATGAGAGACAATTACCCACAATCCCGCAGCGAGAGAGAGAGAAGAACCATCAGCTCAGTTGTCATCATGTAATGCTCGGCAGACAAAGCGTATACAGACTACTTGTATTGCAAGATCTCGCTCGTTTATCAAGTCAAAATGTATTAAAAATTTTAGCTCATCTTGCAAAGCACTCGCAAACCAAGGTTCCACTGTAATTATAACATTTGTTAGTAAGATGATTATTCTAAGTCCAAGCAAAAATATATACAAAATGTGGCTTCACTGAGCCAACGCAAAAATGAACAAAAGCCAGAGCAAAATTTGAAACCAAATTGAAGCTCTGACATTCCAAAGCCTTATATTACAAGCTGAAAACTTACACGTAAAAAAGAAAAAATAAGGATATAAATGTCTCAGCAGGGCGGCACGGTGGCGCAGTGGTAGCGCTGCTGCCTCGCAGTTAAGGGACCCGGGTCCCTTCGTTCTCCCTATGTCTGCGTGGGTTTGCTCTGGTTTCCTCCCACAGTTAGGTGGATTGGCGATTCTAAATTGGCCCTAGTGTGTGCTTGGTGTTTGTGTGTGTCCTGTGTTGGGTTGGCTCCCTGCCTAGGATTGGTTCCTGCCTTGTGATGGCTGGGATTGGCTCCAGCAGACCCCTGTGACCCTTTGTTTGGATTCAGCAGGTTGGATAATGAATGGATGGATGTCTCAGCAACACAGTTATGACAACTCAGGTTTTACTGAGAGGCTGATATATATAGGGTGGCCAAAAGGCAGAGAATGGCAGACCACAAGAACAGAGAAGGATCAGGAGATTGTCAAGATCCTCATCATTTGTTAGTTTATAATGGGTGGTCCCTTTTTGATTTTCTTTTATACTCAGAGGTTTTCTACCCCAAGGATTCTGGGGTTCCACTGGGGTTTACATCGGTTTTTCACTTGTTGGTTTAGTATTGGTTAGATTTCTTTATTTGTTCCATTTTTTTTTTTTGCCACCAAGGAATTAATTTTGGTGATGAGGAAGTACATGAATCATAATTTTGCCTAAGATCAATTGTCACAAAATACATTGGTTCATTAGAATCACGACTATGGACAATGGCAGTAGTGGACATGAACGAGTATCCGACTCCTTCTTTACACTTAACATTTGGCCGACACAATTTTGAACTTCACAAGTCATTTAAAAACATTCCACCATTGCATATCACTGTCTCAACACTTGCAGAACACCTGCTATGGATTTTGGCCCCCTGGTATGCCGTGAGCCCATAAAAAACTGAATCACTGCTAACAGCTTTTCTGTGATGCCAACGGAGACTGAAACAGTAGTGCCAGTCAACTCATTAGGTGACATAAGTGGCTGTCTAGGGTGCCATCTTCTGTAGGGGAGGGGTGCCAATTTAGCCAGCCAATTCTGCTTTGTCTCATACGGTGCATGGGCACGATCAACATGCTCCTCGCGCCCTTAAGAATGTGCGACTTTTGAGGTGCTGGCACAGAATAGCTACACAATATGGGCAAATGGGAAAGGTGTCAAAGCTGCTGTTAGGTTATTTTAGTGTGACCCATGCCTGCCACCACTCCAAGAAAAATACATACAAGTGAAGAGGCGACAAGTGGACTAGGACTCATCAAGGAGTGTTCCACATTGGAAAAGCAAGCACCATCATGTGCTAAATACTGCAAAAAATAACAACATTTATGTCTAGAGCACATTTTCAAACACTGGATACAGCTCAAAGTGTTTTACAAGATGTCAAAGAAATACTTACAAACAAAGGAAAACAAATTAAAATTGGATAAGAATAATAATGAATAAATAATATACAAGAATTAAATAATACACACATGACATAGATATGTAATTAACAGAGAAATAGAGTTCTTTTATAAAGAATTGGTTTTTAAGTCTCTAAAAATAAGTTATATAATAAGGTCAGAAAAAAAAATATTCCAGATAATATAAAAATAAACTCTGGTGGAAAAAAGACCAGCTAGCCCCCAACTAGGCATTCTTTCTAAGATAAATGTACTAAAGTATTGTAAGTAACTTAAGCATTTTTATTTATTTATTTTTTAGGCTTGGTCTCAAGGGATTCAGCATAGTGGGTCTCATGGAAAGCTGTGTGTTTTGTCTGGGTAGAGAAATATATTGCTCTGCTTTCTCCTTTTGTATTATTAATATGTAGTCTTTGTCAGAATGCCTCAAATCTCACAGACTTACTACTATTTATAAGGTATTGTACCATATACAGTAACTTCTGCGGTGGGCTGGTGCCCTGCCCAGGGTTTGTTTCCTACCTTGCGCCCTTTGTTGACTGGGATTGGCTCCAGCAGACCCCCGTGACCTTGTAGTTAGGATATAGCAGGTTGGATAATGACTGACTGACCATATAACTTCTCCCCACCTTCCCTTCTACATGTATAACCTCAGACAATTAGGTGTAGCAAAGACATAATATTCATGAATAATAACAATAAGCAAAGTACATTTGAATATTGGCAACCATGCAACCTGATAAATGCAGATGTGTAGTTTCAGGTGGCACAGAGACTTGTAGTTACTTAAAATGTCTCTAGTTAAGGCATCATTTGTGGTCAGCTTTCTTCAGAACAGGCCACATGCCTGTCTCAATATGGCTTCCGAGCTGTGCTCTTCATTGTGTTGTCCTTTTCAGTTCATGGTGTGTGAGATGGTCTTTCATCAGTTTGGTAACAGAGAAAGAGAGTGAGGCAAAGCAAGCAAATTTATAGGTTTTCTGTTCAACCCCTAGAGCCAATAGGGCATTGTGGTACTTAAAGTCTTATGATACAAGCCAGTTCCAAACAACCATACTTCAGATCGATGGGGCAGAGAACATCTTCACATTTGCCATCCCTGGAAACCATTTGTTGTGCTAAAGTTTGGCAGTTAGGCAGTCTGGATTTCCTGTGGGGGGGTTGACTGAGAAACACTTACCAAACTTGTTTGAAGCACTTGTCGTAAAATTACCCTTAAAAGAGGGAAGGGATTATTAAACCATCAGACTATTGCTGTTATCAATAATGTAACACTAATATGTCATTGCATTGTCTAAGTTACAAATAACGACATACAAAATATTTATCAACTTGTATGCAAAATTTCACATCACAACACTGTGGTATCTTCTTTCATTCAAACGTCACAGGCAGTTAACAGGACTTTGATCGGGTGGTAGTGGTGGTGCAAGTTTGATAAGTGGTCCGTGGAATAGAGCAGACTTTAAATAAATAATTGTGTCCAAGAATGTGCAGGCTGGGAATCTGGTACAGTTGACAACGTTGCCCTTGAGTTAACTGCAGAGCTTAGCTGATTACGCACTCATTTGCAAAACTGGGTGGATCAGTGAGGTGTCGTGTTCATGCCTCAGAGCAGCTGGAAAGTCACATCAGCACCTAATCAGGCCAGTATAAGAGGAGCCTGCACAGGTCAATAGGGAAAAAGGAAAGAAAATGAAAAACACAGATAGAGAAGGAGAAATAAAGAGACGGAGGTTGAAAGAAGCCACAACAGGGATATGTAAGCCAAAGTGAAAGGGAATGGAGGCGGGCAGTGGAGAGGAAGAGCCTCAAGAAGAGTGTGGGGCGTATGTTCAAGGGGTTTGAAGAGGGTCTTCTCAGCTGAGTACTTCTGGCAGCTGGAGTACATCTGATCTTTGCTACAGGCTACCACTTAAGTCCAGGGAGAAGCAGCGGGAGACAGAAGGAGTGAGGCAAGGCTCAGAGTAGTAGCCCTGCTGGGATCTTGGGGACCACACGGCCCTGAATCTGGATTAGAGGGGTGGCTGTGTCTGTCAGTGGGTCTTCTCCTCATGCTGATGTTTCCGCAGGGGTAAACCGGGGGAGACGTCTGTTTGAAGAAGGAGGCACCAGGACTTGCGCATTTTTAAAGAGTTTTTACCTGCCGTGGATCTTAACTTCATTTTAACTGAACATAGAAATTGTTGATATTTTAACCTCTTTGGATTTGTTTTGGTTTTATGGATTATTAATTAATTTATAGATTTGCTGCACTGCACTTTTTGAAGACTCTTTTTGATGGTTTTTAATAAAAGCACTTCAACACTTTTGCACTTACCCCTTGCTGCATGTGTGTCCTCATTTGCTTGGCTCATCTCGGTCTATGACTATTGATGGTTTCAGTTCGAAGAGACTCCTGAATGCAACAGGGAGCATAGAGCCGACCCAGACCATTACAGCAAGGTGCCACCGCAGAAGAACCTGTAAAGAAAACAAGGAACAGTTAGTTAATGGATTATTAGGATTTGTTTGTTAGCCTGGCATATCTCTATTGGTAAAGTATTTCAGATTTTTGGTACATAACAGCAAAGGGCTGCTTCACCATTTCTTTTATGCTTGGCTCTTGGAATAATAAGTAGAGCACCATTAGAAGACCTGAGATTATGAGCTGGAATGTAGGGTGGCAGACAGTCCAAAATTTTTGAAGGAGCAAGATTACCATATATATTTACATATAAGCTGGGTCTTGAAACCTGAAAAATCAATCATAAAATCAGGCCCCGACTTATATGCCCGTTCAAAAATGTGACACTTAATGTTTTTTTATATCTTCTTGCTTCCTCCAATCTCACATCAGTTTCTCAGACACATCGAATTTTGTTGCAGCAGTGCAGTTACCAATTTCTTTCGCCACTTCAACGACTTTTAATTTAAAACCAGCTTCATATTTTCTTCTGATTGAACGCTCCATCGTAGATAAGGGATGCTCTTACGATAAAGGTGTATGAGGGTGTGAGATACACAAAACAGTGCAAACGTCACTTCGGACTAGTTCGGGTATTACCGTGTGGTCACGTAGGCACAATAAATAGAAAAAAAAGGCTGTGTGTTCCTTGGTTTCTCTCTCAGGTGGACGTTAGCATATCATAATCTCTTGGACCAATAACTTGAGTTTTCCGCATTCGACCTATACGAACGACATTATAAAATACCGGAAATTATACGATAAAATCAAGCCCCGACTTGTCCACGGGAGAACTTAAGTGCAAGTATATACGGTATTTAGGGCTTTATATACCATTTATAGCAATTTAAAGTCAATTCTAAATGACACGGATAACCAATGTAATGACGCTAAGACTGGAGTGATGTGCTCAGATTTTCCTTTTCTTGTTCTTGCTGCTGAATTCTGAGCTCACTGCAACTGACTGATATCTTTCTTGGGTAGGCTGGTTAAAAGTGCACTATGGTAATCCAGATGACTAAAAACAAAAGAATGCTAATGTTCCTTAGATGGAAAAATTAAGTCCTGTTAATCTGGTTAATGTGAGATTTAAAGTATAGCTCAGAGTTTATAATTATACCTAATTTTTGTACTTCTGCCTTGACTTTTATTGCTAAGGGATCAAGTTTATTTCTAATATTCTCTTTATTTCCATTATTACCAAGGACTAAAATGTCATTTCTTTTTCTTATTTAGCTTGAGGAAGTTACTACTCATACATATAAGACACTATATCAGAGAGCCCAGAGCATCAACGTCATCAGGTGCAAAAGATAGGTAAATCTGCATATCTGTGGTAGTTCACCTTGTGTTGAGTTATAATCTGGTCAATGGGGAGCATGTAAATTGAAAAAAGTAGTGGGTCAAGAATATGGAACATCACATACAGTAATACAGTATCATGGACCTCCATACAACAATCACCACAACTGATAAATAAGACAAAAAAAATGTAGCACCGCCCTTTGAGGTAATTTATAAGAATACTGTGGTCTATGGTGTCAAAAGCTGCACTGAGGTCTAGCATAACAGGAACAGATATGTGGCCTCCAGCTGTATCAGCACACAAGTCATTTACTACTATAAGCAGTGCAGTTTCTCTACTGTACTGAGCAGAAGTAATGCTTGATGGCACAAAAACAAACAAAAAACACTAGACTGCAATGCCTCCCTTGAGAGCTCAGGTCTGCGGTAGAACTCCATCCTGCATTGTGTCTATGACCAAATAAGATGACACCTTCCGAGAGCGCCTCAAATTTATAGTCTTCCAACCAGAAGGGGTGCCACACTGTGCATCTTCTAGGAGCCTTGGTAATAGGAAGAAGATATTACTGCTGGCAACAATGCCCCGTCTCATCCTATGGTGGTATTGCTTGAGACTGGAAGGAGACCCTCTGATGTGCGATGGGAGTTTGGTTAGAAAAAGGTCTAAAGTTGTAGAGGACAGAGAATTCGAGATTATTTTTCTTGAGCAGAGGTTTAACTACCGCAGTCCTCAGACAAACTGGGAAGACCCCCGTATCTAATGAGAAGTTCACTATGTCAAGTAGACGATCAATAAGTGCATCAGAGACTGCTTTGAAAAAGTCAGCTGGGATTGGGTTAAGGAAACAAGTGGGAGGTTTTGGCAGAGAAATTATTCTGCAGAGTTCAGGTAAACTTATTTGAGTGAAGGAATTTCATTTGCTAACAAGAACCTGCTGAGGTTCAACAGGATTCATTTTGGAAGGATGGATTTAAAAAGGAAAAGAGAAAACTAAACATGGAGACATGAACATCCTGTCAATGTGTAGATTGTGTTTCATCACCGCAGTGTGACGGCGTCACTAATACTATTAGTACAAATAGCAGCCAAATAAGATAATGAATGCAGGCTGTTAATTTCCTGCTTGTACATAGCTACCCATGTTTTCTTTTTATTCATATGTACTGTATAACAGTAACTATCTTGACATTATAGACATCACCAAGTTTTGTAATTGATTGCACATTCATCCTGAAGTTACTGTAAAGTCTTAATAATGATCTAATCTAATCTGCTACCTAAGCCTGCCTCCATGGCCATATTAAGTGAGCAGGGAATATGGCCCAGGGCTTGACTGTGTTTCTGTCCCTGATCATAAGGTTAGCTACAGTCAGTGATGGGTCAGTAATATTACAGGGGCATCTCCTTAGTTATTGGCTCCAGCAGACCCCCGTGACCCTGTAGTTAGGATATAGTGGGTTGGATAATGGATGGATGGATGGAACTCCTTAGTTGTATTTTATAAAACTGTCATTTATGTCTCATTTCATATGTCACAATATAGTGAGGACGTCAAGCAAAATGACACCTTTTATTGGCTAACTAAAAAGATTACAATATGCAAGCTTTCGAGGCAACTCAGGCCCTTTCTTCAGGCAAAATGTAATACAGAAACTGGAGTTCCCTGTGTTTATATCCACACTAGGACAAGTAACAACACTGGAAAACTTTTAAGTGAGACATCGTAAATGTAATAAATTAACCCTTATACCGCTGGAACTGGCTATAGTCGGTTCCCAACGCAATTTGCCATCACGCTGGAGCATATATATGAAGTATATTCAGCAACGTACATTCATTGAACACCGCAACCAGCTAAAGTTGGTTCCCAGTGCAATTTGGCAGCACGCCAGAGCCGAGTATATTCGCCGACATACATTCAGCAACGTACATCCATTGAACACCACAACTCGCTAAAGTTGCTTCCCAATGCAATTTGTCAGCACGCTGGAGCTAATCAGACCATACCATATACTTGTGGAGCAGCCAGCTCATGACCACTGGCGCCCCCTGCAGCACCGCAGCATCACTGTCCTGGGATTCAGCCGCTGCACTAAGCTAGCCTGCAGTCATCCGCGTTGGCCTCTCTGTGTTTGCGCTCAGCCAGTTCAAGTGCAGTTGGCTCGGTGATTTACTGAATTTCATCAATGGCGTCAGCTGCACCTTGTACATATTGTTTCAGAAGTTTTTTTTTTTTATAGTTTTTACAGTTCTTTGGCAGTGTGTAAAATGATCAGTGTTGCAGTAATTGTGATGCTCTTTGCATGAAAAAAAATACGTGTTCCTTTGAAATTTCACTTTTTCTTTGTGAATTGTGACATTTACTTAAAAAGTGTAGCAAAAAAGTATTTGGCGTCCAGGGGTGCATTAACCCCCAAGTATGTGGCAGTTTAAGGGTTAATAGACATCTTCAGGCTAAGATTCATTAAGCAGGAGAGGAGAACAATGTCTAGTCAAGATCTTTGGACAAGATGACTGTCCAACAACAAGTCTTTTGAAGTTTCTGATGAGTTTTTCAGTACAATGTAGGTCTGTAGACAGGTTGAATGTGTCAGTCCGCGAGATACAAACCATCCTCATATCTGGCCATAAAACACTTGTCTCTATTTAAACCATGTTGTAATGTGTTAAATTTTGGCATGAGTTTTACTTCCCATTCTTTTCTCTCTTGCTGTGTTCTGAAGTTGCCCATAAGCACTGTGACTTTAAAGTCCCTCTCTCAGTGTCCATGGCTGTTGAAATGAGGTGCTACAGGAACATCCATCCATCCATTATCCAACCCGCTGAATCCGAACACAGGGTCACGGGGGTCCGCTGGAGCCAATCCCAGCCAACACAGGGCACAAGGCAGGAACCAATCCCGGGCAGGGTGCCAACCCACCGCAGGACAAACACACCCACACACCAAGCACACACTAGGGCCAATTTAGAATTGCCAATCCAGCTAACCTGCATGTCTTTGGACTGTGGGAGGAAACCGGAGCGCCCGGAGGAAACCCACGCAGACACGGGGAGAACATGCTACAGGAACATCTTCTTGAAAAATTGTTGTATATGACAAAGCTTTTGCAAAGCTGCATTTCACAAGTTACCAGCATTTTCATTTCAATAGGAGATACTGCATGGCTTCTCCACATAACATATTGTTCCATCTCTGGCAAAGTTAAATGCTTGTCTATCATTTTCAAAGCATTTTGCCTGTTCCGGGATGTGCTTGCTGATCTTTGCCTGAATGCTACCTTCTGGCAGCTCCTACTGAGTTTGGACAGCAGTCCTGGTGAAGTTAGGAATGGTTTCCTAAATTAGGAAAATTGATAAAATGCTGTTACTCTGACTCCTGAGAGTAGACCCAAATCTACGTCACTCTGAGATTTTGGATCCAGTTAGGATAATTTTCCTACTTTGAGGAGGAGGAGGTTAGGAGCACACGCTGATACAGCACATTGCCGCACCCACCACACAACATACCAACTCAGGATCCAGATTAGGACCCGAGTGCAGCCATGCAACCTGAGACGCTTGATAAATATGGTCACAGATTTGTACCCACTGAACACGCCGCCACTCCATTTTGAACGACCCTATTTTATGCATACCATTAAAGAGGACACATAGGAATTTCTTGCCAGGTGGATATTAAAGGTTCAATGATTGTGTAACTCTCCGAAAGAAGTTTGCAGAAGAGTTTTGAATGAAACATGCCACTTCTTTAAATGGAACTTGCTGGCTGATCGGGAGGCCCACTGAGACCAACCATGTGAGCTTAGATCAGACAGCAAGCCTCTAAGCCGCTGGGATGTGTCCTAATAATTAGGACTGCTTGTGAATCAACCACTTCATTAAAAATGAATGGCAGACGCAGGCCTAGCACGGCTCTCACGAATCCCTGTGGGATGCGGGTTCAAGACTCTGACTCCATACCGTGTAGGATTAGGCTCATTTTCAAAAATGTAAAGAAGTTCCAGTAGTCAAAGGGTTAAATCATCTTGAGAAAGTGGAGAGCGCGTGCGAGAGAAAGAGAGAGAGAGAGAGAGAGAGACAAAGCACCGCATACGTTCAGTGGAGCTCTTGCTAATTGCTCTCATAATCGTCTTGATATTTTTAGAAGAGTGCTAAAGTAGCATCTGCTGAAGTTCACATTTGCTGGAACCCTCAGCCAGCTTCTCGGCAGCATATCGCACAAGCCCATATGTCTCTCTGAAATCTGTGCCCCTCTCCCCGTGTGCATTTGTGCCACCTGTTTGGTGAAGATTATTTCTGCTAGCGGAGTCTGACAGTTGGAAACGCAACCAGCAGAGTCTTGTGAGTGAGTAGGAGGGGGAGAATCTGACCGTGGTTGTCACCGTCTATCCAACCACCCACATGCTAGAATATATAGTGCCTTTCAGAGTAAGATTTTGCACAATTTGTTTTTCCACACTGTTAAAGAATGTAGGAGTATGCTACTGACAGCAAGCCAAATACTACATGATGTCAGGAAAAAAATATGTCTCCCTTCCATGGATAAAGAAAAAGAAGAAATAATTGATTGATTTTGAGATATGACAGTCGCTAACGAGAACAGACCATGCGGCTCGTTCCACTATTCGCCATGGAGAAGTTGTGTGTGTGTGGGAGGTAAAGGACTTGAAGTTAAAACCGTGAAGGTGTTTTCAAATCCCACCGCTGCCCCCATTCTTGCCACAGCTTCTGTTCAGGCTATGTGCAAGGGCGTCTCCCAGGATAAGTAGAGCAGAGCACAATGTCCACTTTATCAAATGAAGTGACCACACTGGAATGAAGTTAGGCACTTATGAATTTTTGTGCCTCCTATCCCAGTTCCACTGCCATCTGGAGAATGTAAATGAGAATCAGCAGTGTGACATGGGAAGAAAATGTGCATCACTTTTATATATAAAGGGGCAAATTAGCTGCAGTGGAAATCTGCTGGCAGATCCTTTTCTACTGCTTCCTCTTCCACTGCCTTTTCAGAGGTCTCTCCTTATATCCATTACTGACATGGCCAAGCAGTGGAGGTATTTTGAACGGTAAGAGGCAAACTTGATAGTGGACCTTCTAAGGAACCCTGTCATTCATCAAAGCGTATAAACAAAAAGAAGAACGGGGAGGTCTCAGGACCCACCACAAAGACAGACAGAACTGGAGAGTGTATTGTTGAGTGAATGGGTGGAGTTTAACCTTTGAAGGTGAACAGAGATAGCAGTTTGTTCCATTTGTGCACCCATTAAGGTGGAGCGTGGGGTGAGTTCTCCCCCCTCTTCTGGCTCGACCACTGAGTCACAGCATAGGCCTGCAAGGAGAAGTGTCCCAATGATCAGCTCTCCTCCTGCATTTGTCTCAGACACTGACCATGTGTGACTGTGGTGAGCTGTGCAGTTCTCAGATCCTGGACACAACAGCTTATCTCTTCCTAGAGAACTCTGTCCGGAGCTATCCAAACCCATTGACTCCTCACAGAGATGTCATAAAAAATGAATGAAAAGGGAAAATATGTAATAACAGGTAGTATGGTGGCATCTTAAAGCTATAGAATCCTAGGCTCCTTTCTTGTGCCCACTTTTGTTCAGGAATTCAATTTTCCTTTCACATCTTAAAGAGGTGCAGGTGAGGCTGGGGTGTGAATTGAGACTGACTAGCATCACATCCTGGAATTGAACAGCAATGGCTCCTTGTGACCACATATTGGAATAGGCAGGGTTTGAATGAATGTTAAGTAGTGTGCTCAAAAAAAAATGAGTCCATGCATGCACTTCAGGTTAGTGGACATGCTGACTGCTCTATAAAATCCATTAACGACTTGCTGATCTAGAGGATATTTGGGATAACTTCCAGGTTAAAACCTCTTGTGTGAACAGTGGAAATTTAACTCCACCTGTTTGTCCAAATAAGTGTGGCAGATGATTTCATGGGTATTAATGTGGCACATGGTATATGTTTGAGTGGGAGATTATTGCTGCTGGGTTGTGCTCTTTCAGACCTGACAAACCTCCCACATGCCACTCACCGGGTGTGCCACCTACACACCTACTGCCATCTGCATAGAGGGTACACTTATGAACCAATTTATTCATTTTTGGACCTGCTTATCTATTTCAGGATCATAAGGAGCCAGTTTCCACCACAACATCACTGGGTGCAAGGTGGGAATCAGCCCTGGACAGGAAGGGTGGGCACATTCATGAAAAACTAATTAGAAATATTAACATGGCTGACAGATTATTCAGAAAGTATAGTGGTCTAAGTGTGCAGAAATATTACCTCACATTATATTACCTGAGTTCCAGGTCTCCAGGTCTCCAGGTATGGACTGTATGTGTGTGCATGCATGTGTGTTTGTGTGTGTGTGTGTGGAGTCTGCATGCTCTCCCTGTGCCCACAACTGTTTTCTTACAGGTGTCCTGGCTTTCTTCTCACACCCCATGGTTGATAGGTGGACCTTTGAATTTGCTCCACTATGGACTGGTACCTCTGCCCAGAAATGGGTTCCTGCCTATAGCAGAATAAGCAACTAGAAGGATGGATGGATGGATGGATGATAACAACCATGAATGTAATTATTCTATTTGGGCATACAAGCATTTGTATAACTAATAAGACACACTAAGGCCATCTGCCCATCCATTTTCCATTTCCATTTCTTCTATTATAGAAATGTGGGTTGTCCCGGGCTCAAAGCAGAACCAGCCCTTGAGGTGATCCTACTCCATTACGAGGCACACTTAAGTACATGCTTGCTCAAACTGGGCCAACACTTATGCCATTTGAGGAGAATGTGATGACATCTTACATCAGGATGTTAAATCAGTGCCCAGAGAGTAGTGCACATGCCCACATGTCTAATCACACATGAATACACTGTTAATATTAATAATATTGTATGCACACCATTTGTATAATGGGTTCATGCAAGAAAGCAAATATTAAATTGTTTTTTAAATGTTGACCCTTTTGTCATTACCGGCTGAAATTCAGGTGTCCCATCCATCATCTGCTCTCCCTTTCTATTAATGGCTCTGTTCTTATGAGTCGAGAATTTGCTCTTTTTGTGTCTGATTGATTTCCATAATTGTGGTGACTCCTTGTTGGGTTGGAACCCTGATGGCTTCTTCTTTTTATTTCCCGGTATCATGAACAGATGCTTTATCTCACACTAATAACCTGGATGGCTCATTGAATAAATGAATCCAGGGATGGCAGAAAGGATCTACAGTGGAGGGGGCAGGAGGGATTGGGGTTCAGAGACATCTCTGTAGACCTCTGTATTATTATAGGAAACATTGATTTAAAATGACCACAAATCATGACACCATACTGGCATCAAACTGAAAATAACAAGTGCCCCATCATAAAATGGACATAAATAAATAAATGTCTACCATGGGTGGCACGGTGGCGCAGTGGGTAGCGCTGCTGCCTTGCAGTTAGGAGACCCGGGTTCACTTCCCAGGTCCTCCCTGCGTGGAGTTTGCATGTTCTCCCCGTGTCTGCGTGGGTTTCCTCCGGGCGCTCTGGTTTCCTCCCAAAGACATGCAGATTAGGTGGATTGGCGATTCTAAATTGGCCCTAGTGTGTGCTTGGTGTTTGTGTGTGTCCTGCGGTGGGTTGGCACCCTGCCTGGGATTGGTTCCTGTGTTGGCTGGAATTGGCTCCAGCAAACCCCTGTGACCCTGTGTTCGGATTCAGTGAGTTGGAAAATGGATGGATGTCTACCATCAAGAAAAAGTAAAAGTTACTAGCAATGTCCTCCACCATTTTCTTTCTGTCACATTCTGAGCAGTGACTTGGCATACCCTATAAAGTTTAATTATGGCTTACCTCTATCTCACTTAGTAATGAATGGTGTACAAGAACATTGGCTATTTCAAAATGCAAGGTCTTCTTTTGACAAAATTCTCTTCATATCAGGATTACTGTCACTTGTGCGCAGTGCAATGCAATTCCTATCTGCATCTGCATAGCTGACCTCCGCTGCCACTGTCCTTATCCAGCAGCCCACATCTTGCTCTATAGGTTATGCCTTTCCCCTTAGGAATTAATATAGTATATCATCAGCATCATATCTATCCATCCATTTACTAAACCGGCTTATAAAATAACATCCCAAAATAATGAGTGGTGAACAAATAAGCCGAATATACAACTTTGCAAAACTGACTAAATGGACCCATTCATGGACATCTAGAGCGTTGTATCCACTCCAATGTTGTCCTAGCTGTATGCTTCCGGTCATCATCGTGCTAAAAGGTGAACTGTCTCCCCATCCTGAGGATGCATGAACTCAGGAGGAGGTTTTTGTTTAAGGACCTCTCTGTGTCTGGCTGCATTCATCTTTGCCTCAACTCTGACCAATCTCCCTGAACCTGCACCCCCAGAGTACCATGCGGCCACCACTTTGCTGAACCGTAAAGATGGTATTAGGCAGGTGATGAGCAATGCCTGATCTTCTCCAGATATAGGCCTTGGACTTCTGCCCAAAGAGTTCAAGTTTTATCTAATCAGACCAGGAAATATTTTCCTTCATGCCCTGAGAGTCTTTTCACCTCACAAAAAACATATAAAACGCCTTGCATTTCTTGGCTTGAAAAATGACATTTTTCTACTGTAAAACGTGCAAAACACTAAAAGTGCAAAGTCAGAAGTGTATAAAGCAAAATAATAATGCAAATAATGATGAATAATAATATTAAATGAATAATAATAATGATGATGATGCTAATACCGTATATACAGTTAACATGTGTAGTATATCTCTGAACGGAAAAACTGCTTAGGCGTACGTTCATTTACCTGACACTGTTCGGCATAACGGTTCGTCTAAAGAACATTCTTTCAATCTCATCATCATGAAGAAATAACTTCAAATAAGTACGTGGATCTTGGCTGTCAACTCCCACTCTTATTCATGACTGCCCCATAAAATGAAAACGAGGTGGTGCTAGTTTATTTGAAGCAAGGTCAACAGAAACCCAAATGGTAAGCACCACTTTCGGATTTATCAAAATCACTTCCAGTTTCACTGTCTGTTTCAATTACACTGCCTGAAGACAGATTCATTTCGCCATCACTGCTGATGAGAGGCTCCTCAACATCACTGCTCATATCATTGTCAAGAGTGTGCAGCACCTGGGCTTCTGAAAACATTTCTTACAACACGCCATTATAAGGCTAAAAGAATATGCGTCTTTGACCTGCCACTTACGTAAAGCATGCCTGTACCATTGCCCAAGTAATGCTTGGGACTAGCACTTTTAGCACTTGAGCATCCTGAGTAATCCTTGGGCCTAATACTTACGCGAGACGTGTCTATAGAGTTGCCCAAGTGACACCAGGACTAACGTTTTTAACACTTTTCACAGCCCTAGTGACGCTCGGGTCTAATGCTAAGGAGGTTAAACTGTCATATGCCTCTTACTCAAGAGTGTCTTCTGTCTGTCAAATGAACCATAAACACCTGACTGATGGTGTGCTGCTGAGATGGCTATCCTTCCAGCAGGTTCTCCCATTTCAGCAGAGGACTTCTGAAGCTCTCTTGAAGTGACTATTGGGGCCCTTCTTGCCGGATCACAAAGTTTGGCCAACTCTAGGAAGAGTCCCGGTGGTTCCAAACTTTATCCATTTCAGAATTATTTAGGACACTGGAAGCATTCAAAGCTTTAGAAATGATTTTAGGCCCTTGCTCTGATTTATGCTTCACCACAATTTGGTCATGGAGGTCTAAAGAGAGTTCCTCGCACTTCATGGTTTGGTTTTTGCACCAACATGCAGTGTGAATTGTAGACCTTATATACAGCGAGGTCTGTGCCTTTCCAAATGATGTCCAGTCAATTCAGTTTGCTTCAGGTGGTCTCCAAACAAGTTCCAGACACTTCTGAAGGAGAATAAAAGCAAACAGGATCCACTTGATCACCATTTGGAGTACCAGCGCATAAGAGATTTCAGGTTTTGATTTTTAATAAATTTGAAGACCTTTCTGAAGACATATTTTCACTTTGTCATTATGGGGTATTGATTGTAGATTAACAGGTAAAAATGGAAAATGGATCCTTTTGAAATGAAATCTACAGCTAGGAATGCTCAGATCAGGTTTTTAGGGCCGATCACGATTTCAAGTTACTGAGTTGACCAATTCCAATCCGATTACAATTTTGTTTTATCTGTTTAAAAAACCTTTCACTCTGAACTCCCATTTGACAAGTAGCCTAGAAGTCTGAATGATCATTATTAAAGTGTTAACTTTAGTATTTTTATACTGACCTGGTCATTTTTTATTTACAAAATGAAATTTTGTAGGCTTATTGTTCAGTGGCCATAAAAATCTACTTTTTTAACTGATAAAATAGGAATAATATAGAAAATATTTATCCATGATAGATATAGTATAAAAGCAAATTAAATGCTTTCCATAATTACAAGCTGTTATTTTGTTTCATTTATTCTGTAATGTACTTAGCTGAAACAAAGCTTAATTTAAAAAGCTGAAACAAAGCTTAATTAAGTTTTTACCATTTTTCTAACTCTCTCTCTCTGTCTCTGTCTCTCTCTCTCTCTCTCTCTATATATATATATAGTCATTAAACGCAAGAACAACATCAAAGGTTTGAGAATCCACCCTGTATACTGTACAGTAGTTAGATAGCGAATTGAGGTCTTTACAGACTTGAGACCAAAATAGAACTGGGAACAACAAATCATGACAATGGCATTCTGGAACCGGAAGCTGTCGTCCCATTGAACTCTAAGACTAGATGCCACACAACAGGTAAAAGTCCAATAATAATTTTTATTCGGACAAATACAGTGCACAAGCCCCCTCCTCTCCACAATACTCATACAATACAATCACTAATTAATAAACAATAATCCTCCACTCTCCCAGATGTGTTGCCACCCTGCCACCCAGCTTAGCTCATTGTCTAGGATCTCCCACAGTCTTTTATATTCCCTTACCCGGAAGTGTTTCCGATCCCTTAGTCCACGTGACTTCCTAACACTACCAGGTCAGATCAAAAAGTCCTCTTCTTCATCCCGGAAGTACGTCATTTCCCTTGTCGCTGTGACTAAGACGTACTTCTGGGTTATAGGGCACGTAACAGTCCTTGGGCCTCCCTGCACTGTCCTCTAGGGGCCCCTGTGGTATCCAGCAGGTCTGTTGATGAAAACTCCAATGTCCATAATTCCCTGCTGGCATTCGGGGCACCTCCATGCTGCAGGGAGGGCTCCACCTGGCGGCCTGGGGGTAATGGCCAGGATGACTGGTCGGCTATATTCCACAATATATGCACGGTGGCGCGGTGGGTAGCGCTGCTGCCTCGCAGTTACGAGACCCGGGTTTGCTTTCCAGGTCCTCCCTGTGTGGAGTTTGCATGTTCTCCCCGTGTCTACGTGGGTTTCCTCCGGGTGCTCCGGTTTCCTCCCACAGTCCAAAGACATGCAGGTTAGGTGCATTGCTGATTCTAACTTGTCCCTAGTGTGTGTGTGTGTGTGCCCTGTGGTGGGCTGGCACCCTGCCCAGGGTTTGTTTCCTGCATTGTGCCCTGTGTTGGCTGGGATTGGTTCCAGCAGACCCCCATGACCCTGTAGTTAGGATATAGTGGGTTGGATAATGGATGGATGGGATGGATATACTAGGGGGCTGTGCCCCCTACTAGCTTCGCTCGCCCACCCCACAAACCCCTCGCGTTGTTAAGTGGGGTGCTGAATACATGCTAAGGGGATGCGGACAGATCAGCTGCTGGCTGTCTGCTAGCTGCTACCGAGCTACGTGATCTGCATGTCACACTACGCGTTGATCATTTAAAAACCTGTACAGCAGCCGTCCTTTTGTCTCACTTTCTTGTCCTGTGGGACGTTAAAGTGTCTCTGAGAAATTGTTTGTAAGTAGGGCGTGACGTGCAGGCATTTTACAGATAGTATATAAATATGTTTTCTCAATCATTGATTCATTTAACTGATATTGTCACCTAAACACTGCTTAATTGCAAATATACATGCATTTAGAGTTTTGAATCATTTTTAATCCTTAACTGCTCTACAGCTTTTTTCAAAGTTCAGCCTTGGACATTCAATATGTTAGAATCACCTTATGTCAGTCATTATAATTGAGTTTCTCTGGATCCGGTGTAGGTCACCGTTATGCATACGTTAACTAGCACAAACCAATCTCCACATCTTTGTGGCCACACGGCGGGTCCATGTAAGGGACTGTATCTCAATCACTGTATCGTGACCTAGGAATCTGCTAATGGGTTGCGGGTTGCTGTCATTGGTCCACGGGTAGGTTTTTAAAGCAATGTTTCTAAATGAACTCATTTCACCAAGGGGCACCCCCAATCATGCTCAATGCACAAAGGGAGCAGTTTTCAATTGCTGTTAATGTGTCTCAAATAAACTTCAAAAGCCAAAACGGGGTCACGAGACCATAAAAGTTGAGAAGGACTGGTGTAAGGGAAGGCCGTGCAGGCTGAATGCATTATCCACGTGGAGGGTCGACGACCAAAGCATAAGTTAAAGGGCCCTCCAAGGATCAGAAAATAAATGAGACCCTGCAAAGTAATAATGATAATAACAATAGATTTATTACTGGGGGTGATTTATGTGGCCCTCAGCTGTTAAGTACAGTCAGCCATAAATCGGCGCATGATTGTACTTGTACAAAATTTTTACTGTATGACACACAAAATCAAATATTAACACAGTACAAGCCCTTTAGAAAAGCTGCAACTCTGTCACATGTGCATAAGATGTTTATCAAGAAGATACAAGGCTAACACGCTGAACAAGTTTAGAAGTTAAACAGAAAAATGTTACATTTAAGCTTGCAGGCTTATTGTTTACTAATCAGCAATTTCAAATTCTTCCTTTTCTTTCCTTTTTCTTACTGAAAATGTGAGCTGCTGTACTTAACACAGGCTCACTCACCATCCAAACTCAGAGAAGTAACATCCATTTTAATTAAAGGGCAAAATAAAAGGTCTAAATTCATGAAAGCAGCTTTGCTCGCCATTTGTGGAATTGTATGGGATGACCCCTCAGATTCTCTTTTCCAATTTTTACTCTACTTTCTTTACTGGAATAGCTAACATTTTGGTCTTCTCTCTGTTTGGTAAAGTCTGTTCTCTTGCAGCTCTCTGTTTACAGGAGGTTTTCAAAAAGAAAAAGAAAAAAACAACACATGCACTTGCTCAACTACTATAATATCTTGTAAAGGAGCACTTCAACTAAATGTGTGCAGAAAGTGAACGGACATTTTTGACTGATTGGCGAACAAACAGACACACAAACAGCTTTATATGATTAAGTAGATAAGAAGAGAGAGAGAGAAAAACAAGATTTATTTTTATAACAGATTTTCATACAAATGATGTAACTCAAAGTACTTTACAGGATGAAGAAAAAAGACAAAATATAAAAAATAAAATAACATAGAATAAAAGTAAGGTTCTATGGCCAGAGAGACCAGAAAAACCAAAAAGAAAAAAAAACAAAATCTGCAGGGGTTCCAAGGCCATGAGACCACCCAGCCCCCTCTAGGCATTCAACCTAACATCAATGACCTCAATCAGTCCTCATGGTTTTCAGGCTTCACATGGAAGAACTTGATGATGATGGTCATGTGCACTTCTGGTTTTTAATACATCAATGTAGGGACATCACGGTGCTTTGATCCGGTGGTGGTGGTGGCACAGATTGCCCCCACACAAAACCAGAAAGAGAACAGCAGAGAAAGAAGGGGTTAGTACGGATTTCTGAGAGAGCCTGACAGACAGAGCGATTGAGATACACTTGCAGCAGGTATGTTTCTGCACATCAGTATGGGAGAGCAGGCACCACTAGATGGCACCATACTCTCTATATGTGCTGTGAACCCTGGAAGTTCATTGTTCAGGGGCACCAGCATGAATTTGAGAAGGAGAGATGGGTCGAACTGTAGCCTGCAATACCTATGATGTACAGTAGGTCAGGTAATGCCCACAATGTCATTCACAAAACCCCCTTTGAGTCAGATAACCCTCCAACAACTCTAATCTTAACCAGAGAGTAATGGGGCTCTAATCTTAACTACAGTGTAATGTGATGGCCTTTCCGTGACTGATGTTAAGGGCGATTCGTGATGTTAGGACGTTACATGACTGACCTCATGGGTACTGTGGTCTGCAATTACACTCTGTTGGAGAGAGAGAGTGAGAAAGAGAGAGAGAGAGAGAGAGATTCAGTCCAAGACAAAACTTGCAGAACTCCAACAGAACAATAGAGGGCAGCAGACCCAGCAGCAAGTAGACAGGCACGGCCCATTAAAGTATAACAACAGGTAGGCCAGAGGTGGAATGGCAGAGGAGTCGCCAACACCTTTGGCTCACTAGAGAGCCTATGGTTCTAGAGTGGCATATATACCACCGTGCAGTGCCTCAGATAGCAGACAGTAGGGGTGCTGCATTGAGGACTGGTTAGGTGCACAGATATCAGGGGTCACTAGGCAGAGGTAAAGTCTGGTGTTCCTGTAGCAAATGGAAGGTCATTTCTGACCCCAGAACTGACCCATGGAATCATGCAAGACTTTGCTTTGTCATGAGCCTTTGCCTATCATTACAGACTTTGAAACCTTTGTTCCTAGTGGGTTGGCCTGCCCACGTTCCACTACCATAACTGGCAGTCCTTTCACCCCTCTTGACCCCTGGTGTATATACTTACTGGCAGTGTGGGTTTCTCTCTACTCCCTAGTTTGCTCTCCAGTCCTGCCCTTGCCTTGTAGTGTGTACCACCACAGGACCGCTCAAAGCCCATTCACTTTTGTAGCCCCAAATGCTTGATTTAGATGTACGTGCTTGGTCCAGTCACCACCTTATAAAAGATGCTTCATGATCATGAGTGATCACCATCATTAGGATGGCAATATCCCCCACCCACAAAACATGTGTACTCAGTCTCCGAGTGGTGTGCGACAAATGTCACAAAAAGTTCTCCATGTTACCAGAGTAGACACTAGTGCAGTTTTCCACTTCCATCCAAAAGACATGAGCTGGTTGACTTCTTTGTGACACTAGCAGAAGAATATGGCAGGTTCCACTTGTGACACATTAGTCTTAAACTCCAAGAGATACCAGGTCTGGTCCATCTCTTTATACAGTGTGGTCGAGTGATCCAAAATAAATGTTGAGGTTCCAGCCAGGTCACCCTATTTAATAATGGTGGCAACAACAACAGATGCAGCCCAAAACAAAACAAAAACCACTAGGCTGCAGTGCCTCTCTTGAGCAGTCAGGTCTGGGGTATGAGCTCTGTCCTGCCCTGAGACTATGACCAAATGAAACGCAACCTTCTGGGGTCACCTCAAATTTACAGTCCTCTGACTGGAAGAGGCAGAGTCAATTGCCATCATTGGAGCTGTGGGAAAAGAAAGACAATATCATTAGGGACAGTGCCCCCTCTCATCCCAGGGTGGTATTCCTTACCTCGGATGAGGCCAGTAGGCGATCCTCTAATATGCATGTGTGACAAAAGTAACAACATAGTGACATGATGTAAACAGACAAAAGGCAATCTTCCCATTCTAGAGCATTCCAATTGAAAACTGAGTGTATGCCAGGCCACCTCACTCCCAATATGCACACCTTGTGATTCCAGATTTGACAGTTCAAGTCTCCCCATCTCATTTCTCAGTTTTTTAGCTGCAAAAAGCCAGTTCTCTGTGTCCCGGTCCTTATGCATCTGCCTGTACCACATATGCCAACCTAGCATTCCTCTGGGCAGGAGGTAGCCTAGCATCTAAATACAGGTGCTGGTCATAAAATTAGAATATCATGACAAAGTTGATTTATTTCAGTAATTCCGTTGAAAAAGTGAAACTTGTATATTAGATTCATTCATTACACACAGACTGATGTATTTCAAATGTTTATTTTTTTTAATTTTGATGATTATAACTGACAACTAATGAAAGTCCCAAATTCAGTATCTCGGAAAATTAGAATATTGTGAAAAGGTTCAATATTGAAGACACCTGGTGCCACACTCTAATCAGCTAATTAACTCAAAACACCTGCAAAAGCCTTTAAATGGTCTCTCAGTCTAGTTCTGTAGGCTACACAATCATGGGGAAGACTGCTGACTTGACAGTTGTCCAAAAGACGACCATTGACTCCTTGCACAAGGAGGGCGAGACACAAAAGGTCATTGCTAAATAGGCTGGCTGTTCACAGAGCTCTGTGTCCAAGCACATCAATAGAGAGGCAAAGGGAAGGACAAGATGTGGTAGAAAAAAGTGTACAAGCAATAGGGATAACCGCACCCTGGAGAGGATTGTGAAACAAAACCCATTCAAAACTGTGAGGGAGATTCACAAAGAGTGGACTGCAGCTAGAGTCAGTGCTTCAAGAACCACCAAGCACAGACGTATGCAAGACATGGGCTTCAGCTGTCGCATTCCTTGTGTCAAGCCACTCTTGAACAAGAGACAGCATCAGAAGCGTCTCGCCTGGGCTAAAGACCAAAAGGACTGGACTGCTGCTGAGTGGTCCAAAGTTATGTTCTCTGATGAAAGTAAATTTTGCATTTCCTTTGGAAATCAAGGTCCCAGAGTCTGGAGGAAGAGAGGAGAGGCACAGAATCCACGTTGCTTGAGGTCCAGTGTAAAGTTTCCACAGTCAGTGATGGTTTGGGGTGCCATGTCATCTGCTGGTGTTGGTCCATTGTGTTTTCTGAGGTCCAAGGTCAACGCAGCCGTCTACCAGGAAGTTTTAGAGCACTTCATGCTTCCTGCTGCTAATGAACTTTATGGAGATCCAGATTTCATTTTCCAACAGGACCTGGCACCTGCACAAAGTGCCAAAGCTACCAGTACCTGGTTTAAGGACCATGGTATTCCTGTTCTTGATTGGCCAGCAAACTTGCCTGACCTTAACCCTATAGAAAATCTATGGGGTATTGTGAAGAGGAAGATGCAATACGCCAGACCCAACAATTTAGAAGAGCTGAAGGCCACTATCAGAGCAACATGGGCTCTCATAACACCTGAGCAGTGCCACAGACTGATCGACTCCATGCCACGCCGCATTGCTGCAGTAATCCAGGCCAAAGGAGCCCCAACTAAATATTGAGTGCTGTACATGCTCATACTTTTCATGTTCATACCTTTCAGTTGGCCAACATTTCTAAAAATCCTTTTTTTGCATTAGTCTTAATTGATATTCTAATTTTCCAAGATACTGAATTTGGGACTTGATATTCTAATTTTATGACCAGCACCAGTACAAGGTACAAAGCCTCTTTAGCAATGACCTTTTGTGTCTCGCCCTCCTTATACAAGGTGACAATGGTCGCCTTTTGGACAACTGTCAAGTCAGCAGTCTTCCCCATGATTGTGTAGCCTACAAAACGAGACTGAGAGACCATTTAAAGGCTTTTGCAGGTGTTTTGAGTTAATTAGCTGATTAGAGTGTCGCACCAGGGGTCTTCAATATTGAACCTTTTCACAATATTCTAATTTTCCGAGATACTGAATTTGGGACTTTCATTAGTTGTCAGTTATAATCATCAAAATTAAAAGAAATAAACATTTGAAATACATTAGTCTGTGTGTAATGAATGAATCTAATATACAAGTTTCACTTTTTGGATGGAATTACTGAAATAAATCAACTTTGTCATGATATTCTAATTTTATGACCAGCACCTGTATGTGTCTTGGTAGTGATTTTTTCCACCTGTAGATATGTGAGTTTTTATGGTAATTTTATAAGTGAATGTGTGGGAGGCACTGAGTGGGCATTCATATTCTACATTTTTATATACAATACTTTATTTTGTGGGCTGTTGATAGAGGAATTAAGTCATTCCTTCTATTTTTAAGTAAAGAATTCCATCCATCCATTTTCTTATCCACTTCATCCTGGTCATGATCACAATGGAACCTATTTAGTTTGAGAATTGCATTTTACATTTTACACTAAAAACTAATAGTATCTGTTCCTCTAGAACAGATGAACAATAAAGTGGCCCCGAGTAGGAAGAAAAACTAAGAAGGGTGGGGTTGACTGCCCTTTGCAGTACAT
Organism: Polypterus bichir lapradei; assembly: GCA_026402145.1. NCBI lineage: Eukaryota > Metazoa > Chordata > Cladistia > Polypteriformes > Polypteridae > Polypterus > Polypterus bichir. Next base: position 24,025,866 of record JANRMT010062802.1, read on the forward strand.
GCAAGAAAATGGGGGACCACAATTTGATGAGAATGGCCACACTTATAAATGTGCATTTCCCAACTTCTGGAGAGCCCAGCAATTATTAAGTGACCCAGTGTCCAGGGTGGAGTTTGTGTCACTTCTTTGCTTTCTTTTTCTGACAGACTTGGAGGATTGGTGTTGGGGTTTTGTGCTCTCCTGTACAGCAGGGCATCCATTATCAGAGGACACATTTCTGCATGGTCACCATTAGGGTGAAAGAGCCTGGCTAAAGGCCCTATCACATTGCACGACTTTATCATTGTATTTCAGTTGCGAACTTCATTTACAAAATCTTAGAAAATCAGAGACAGTCATGGTGGGCTTCTGTGATCATCAGCCGTATACTTTGACATGCCCAGCAACTCATTTAGACTGATTTTTGACCCACCTCAGAAAAAGTCAATCCAGTTTGATTTTGTCATAAATCATAGAGGTGTGTGTACAAGAGTCAAGAATCAATAAGCACTTAGCTGGACAAACAATATGTGTGATGCAACCATGAGAAATTGTCATGAACTAGGTGTCAAAAATTCTGTCAAAAACCTAAACAAGACACAAAGGGGCGTCATAGAACCTTTATTAAATAGATTTATTCTTTATAAAAAACTAGGGGGCCCTGCCACCTGCTCGCTTTGTTTGCCCACCCCCAGATTTGGTTTACCGGATATACAATTTAAAGAGATTGTTATTTTCATGGGAATTGTTACATATGCATCATTTTCACTTTTACTTTAAAACTTTAGTAAAAACAATATTTGGAATTAACTTTTCTTCAAGATCGCATTGAATTTTGATTCCGTGTTTGGACTTACATCGTGACAATGCAATGTATAACTGCCTGTGAGTGAATATCGTTTCCTTCTCTCTAATAAATAAAACAACTTTTTCGAATGTTTGTCCATGCTCTTTCTACTTCACTTTGTCGTTGACGTGTCACCTAGAACGTATAAAATTATTGTCCTGTTAAAATTTATAAGAGCTGAGAGCGTAGGAAGTGTGCCTGCCAAAAGCATTCACACGACTGAGGTTAGATGACTGTGGTCTTGTTTGAAAATGGTTGAGAGGAGGGCGTGACTTGAAAGAATCTCATGTTAAAAGTCTCCGTCTCACGGGAGTTCATACCACACCAACATTTTTGGAATCTTTTAATTCTTGCTGGCAGCACGAACTAGACAATCTACAAGTCTCTGACTTAAAGTTTAAATCCGAAAAATGTATTCGATCTCTTTTTGCTGTTCCGTTATTTTACTGAGTAATAATTTCTGTTTGTTCGCACTAATGCGATCTTTCCTATCCTTTTTTTGAGACTTTCAGATTTTCGTACTTCAATTATCTCTAACCTGCTCTGCATGTGTACCGCGCCAACATTTTTGAATTCTTTACGACGTACTACTTTGTCATCTACTCTTTGTCCTTTATTTTCAGCCCCGAGCGTGGTTAAATCTCTTTCTCGAGGGACGTATAAGTGTCTCTCTCGTCTCTTTCCAAGATTTTTTTTTTTATAATAGAGAGATGTTTTCTAATCACAATGGAGTTCTATGGAGCACAAAGGCAAAATGGAATTGTATGTAACAAGAAGGCATTCCAAATGCAATAAGCCCCAATACAGATTCCAATTGGTCGACCATCAACATTGCGCACACAAGCCCAGATCAACATGGCAAACACCTTCATCGTAGAAGACTGACAGATTACACTGCCCACTGTTGCTGCACATTTGGATATCAGCTATTTATCTACACTTGTCAAAGTGCATGATGATGTGGGATACCATAAAGTTAGTGCAAGATGGTTACTCAAACAGATTACTGATCTCCACAAAGCAACATCCTTTGGTAGATGGTAGAATCTGGCATCCATGACCTTATGGAAAAGGTGGGTGATCAGAACATTCATGGATGAGTGTTCTGACTGAGTGTGAACACTATGACAGGTGCTATATGTTAAGCTGGTTGATTATTATGCTGTCCATAACATGAAAGGCACTATAATTTGATCACCAGAAAGTTGTAATGAGAGCAGACCATTCAGCCCAACAAGCTTGTCCACCCTGTTCACCAAAACTTTCCAAAATAAGATAAAGTTGAAATTTGAATGTCACTAAAGTCCTGCTCTCCACCACCCCAAATGGTCATTTATTCCAGGTGTCTATGGTTCTTTGCATAAAGGAAAACATTCCAACATTTGTACAAAATCTGCCCTGAACAAGTTTTCAACTGTGCCCCTGTATTCTTGTTACAGAATTTACTTTAAAACAAGAGGGATCTACTCTACTAATTCTTTTCCTAATTTTAAACACTTCAATCATGTCATTTCTTACTCTCTCTTTCCTTAAACTGAAAGTTTTCAGCTTCTTCAGTCTTTCCTTGTAGCTCACACCTCTCAGTCCTGAATCAGCCTAGTCGCTCTCCTCCCGACGTTCTCTAGCGCTGCTGTTTCGTTTTTGTAATATGGAGACCCAAACTACATGTGGTACTCCAGGTGAGGCCTCTCTAGTGTGCTATAAAACTTAAACATAACCTCCTTTGATTTGTTCTCCACACATCGTAATATACAATCCCAAAATCTTATTAGCTTTCTTGATTGTTTCTGTCCCCTGTCTGGCTGCAGACAGTACTCAGTCCACTGCGATTCCTAAATTCTTCTCATAAGCAGTACTTTGAAGTTTCAGACATCCCTTTGTGTATTCAAATCCAACCTATAAGGAAAGTATTATAATCGCCCAAAAATTCGACCTTGTGATTTTGAGGAATCTCGACAATTTAGACCTCCCTGAGTCCGATTTACTTTCTCATAGGGAAAGTATTGTAATCATCCAAAAATTTGATTTAGCAATTTTGATGAATCTCGACATTTTAGACCTTCCTGAGTCCGAAAATACCATTTTTGGTATTATGTCTGTGTGTCTGTCTGTGTGTATGTGTGTATGTAAACCCGATAACTTGATTACGCTTTCAGTTCGGTCAACCAAATTTTGCATACAAGTATCAGGTACAAAACGTAGGTTTCTATCAACTTTTGACTATTTCCACTAACCGGAAGTGGTACTTTTTTAATCATGCTGCTGCAGAGTCTGATTTATTCAACATTACTTTCATAATAATTATTCAATATATTATTAATTTGATTTGATTTGCTGTTGATGGTTCTTTAATGTACATAATATAAAAATATAATCATTGTCTTGTAGTTTACTCCTTAAATATCCATCCCCATATCTGAGTATACAAGAAAGCCTAGGGGAGACTACTCCCAATATTTATATCTTAAATTTTATTCTTCTAAAATTTCTTCCATTAAAGTCATCGCCCAGACGTCTGCCTGAGCCTCTATACTGTCCAAGTCCCTCTGTGACAATTTAGCTGATTCTTCATTGTCTGTCCTACCACCTAGTTTTGTATCATCTTCAAAATTAACCAGCTTACTGATTAGACTCATATCCATATCAGTTATGCATATTAAAAAGAGCAGCAGCTCCAGCACATACCCTGAAGGACACCACTGGTTATCATCACCTGATTCTGGAAAGTTTCCTTCATCATAACTTTTCGCTTCCTGTGTTTAGAGCCAATTTTGTACCCACCTACACACCCTGAGCTGAAATCCCACTTCTTTTACTTTGATTGCTAGCCTTTTATGTGGCACCTTATTAAAAGTCTTTTAAAAATCAAAAAAAAAAAAAATAATATCATACGTATCTCTCTAACCTCAAGCTTTTGTTGCTTCCTCAAAGCATATTAGTGAAACACGACCTCCCTCATCCGAACCCATGCTGTTCACTAACACTCCTGTTCTTCCCATGCATTGCTTAATCTTTTCCTTAATAGTTCCTTCCATTAATTTATCTGTGATGCATGTTAAGCCACTTCCCGTGTAGGTAGAAGGCTGAAATTTGGTAGGCCCATTCCTTACAGCTTACTTACAAAAGTTAAGCAGGTTTCATTTCGAAATTCTACGCCTAACGGTCATAACGATCAACAACGTCCGCCATATTGAACTTTCTTATTCATGGCCCCATCTTCACGAAATTTGGTAGGCAGCTTCCCTGCGCTAACCGAAACCAATGTGCATACTTATTTCGGTGGTATGACGCCACTGTCAGCCGCCATATTAAACTTTCCAACGTCACTAATTCTCAAACTTCCCGTGTAGGTAGAAGGCTGAAATTTGGCAGGCCCATTCCTTACAGCTTACTTACAAAAGTTAAGCAGGTTTCATTTCGAAATTCTACGCATAACGGTCATAACGGTCAACAACGTCCGCCATGTTGAACTTTCTTATTTACGTCCCCATCTTCACGAAATTTGGTAGGTGACTTCCCTGAGCTAACCAAAACCAATGTACGTACTTATTTCGGTGGTATGACGCCACTGTCAGCTGCCATATTGAATTTTCCAACATCACTAATTCTCCAACTTCCCGTATAGGTAGAAGGCTGAAATTTGGCAGGCTCATTCCTTACAGCTTACTTAGAAAAGTTAAGCAGGTTTCATTTCGAAATTCTACGCGTAACGGTCAACAACGTCTGCCATGTTGAACTTTCTGATTTATGGCCTCATCTTCTTGAAATTTGGTAGGCGGCTTCCCTGCACTAACCGAAACCAATGTACATACTTATTTCGGTGGTATGATGCCACTGTCGGCCACCATACTGAACTTTTCAACAGTCTTTGTTACTTATGGGCCCATCTTCAAGAAATTTGGTACACGGGTTCCCAACGCTAACTGAATCCTATTTACGTACATATATACGTCCATAGCCTGCAGCTTGGTCACCATGTGAGGCGGCGTTGGGTCTCCCATCCCATCACCTCCCACGTTGTTGGCTGCCTGCCTATATAAGGCCGTCCGTCGCTCCAGTCTCTACATTCCCTTCCTTGCTTCGCCACGGGATTCACGTCTCCCTGCTGATAACTACAGCCTTTTTGTTTAATCCACGGCTTCTCCGCTGTTTTATTGTTTGTTTATTACAATTATAGTTATTGTATAGGTATTTTACACTTACTTTACATTACTCAGGTACCCATTTCCTTCATTATTCCAACCCCCATTACCATGTCTATCGAGGTAATCACCATCGATCAAAGAACTGTCACTTACCGAGTGGTTTCCATGCCCAGAGATGGCACGTACCTTTTCCATTCTCTGTGTTACATATTGCACGGCCATATCAGGCTCACTCTTGATATCCGGAAGAACATTGTGTCTTATGTATTGAATGACTGGGACAGGTTCAAGGTGTGGACTGATGACGGTACAGGAGATAATTATACTACACAGGAGTACTAGAAGAATGAAATGCTTAAGCCCTTCACCTATGGTTCTGCATGTGAGTTGATGGCTGCCGCTGAATTGTTCGGTTGGTGCTTTTAAGTGTACCGAAATGGCCAAATATTTTACACCTTTCGACAACCGCCAATGCCTCTTAAACATCTTACATTTATAGGTGACAATTTCAGTAGTGGACACTTTGATGTTTATGAATGTTTAAACTCTCAAAAGCTGGATGTGAAGTTATCGATGAAACCGGTTGTAAGCTTACAACGCTTGACAGATGCCGAATGTCACTTCAACACAAGTCCTGCAAATACTGTCGTAATTGAAACAAACCATGAAACTGAAATCGATTATGACAGCAGCAATCCATGCTGTGAGATTTGAAACAAGATTACTGTTCACATGGCCAACTGTAAGTTGCATGCTCAAGAGTAAGCTCAGCGCACAGCTTGGTCATTTTACAACCGGAGGGCCGAACTGACAACATGGTATACAAAGAGATCCTTAACAAATAATTATTGCCATATTTTCCCTCAGTTTAAAAATGTTAAATTTTCTTCTTAATAAAAATTTTAATGCAGTACTTCGCCGCTGCGAAGCGCGGGTATTTTGCTAGTTACAGATAAAGCTAAGAAAGGTCTACAGCATATTAACTTACAGAGCATGAAAGGTTATACCATAATCTATAGCAGTGAAAGAAAATCACATTCCATCCAAATTAAGCAAACACTAATATGAGTTTAACTTAAAGCATTAACTTCTTAGATTGGCTCTTACAACTATGATCATAAAACTGTATTCCTTGCTTCTGTATAATACTATTAGTTGCTCTAATTTATATTACTGTACTCCAATTAGATCAAACTCATTCTAGAAGCAAAAATGGCAAAGTGGTGAAGACTTTGGACTTCTTAACCCTGTCGGGTGCTTTCAGATCCCACTACTGACACCATGTTACCGTGAGCAAGTCATTTCTGTCATAACTGATTAGATCTCAGATGTTGTGATACACCATTAATTAAGGCATCAGTCCTTTAATAAATAAAAAACATGAAGAAAGATTCAAACAAAATTAGAAAGAGATCTCACAAAATATGCCATGTTTTTCAAACCAAATTATTAATGTTGACTCATTTTCCATCAGTTGTAACTCATTTTGTCTAAAGCTGCTTCTCCTAAGGAATCTTAGGAGAAATATCCGTGACAAAGTTGATTCTTTAAATGAAACATACAGTAAAGTCTCATGAGCCATCAAACTCCAGTCTGTGAGCAATTAAATTTTCTGATGGGATTGTCATATCACCATTCCATTTAATAACTCTTACTAAGTGTTAGAGTATCGAAGACATAAGTTGGTTAGGCTAAGCAAAAGATATTTTCCCCCATTCATTCATCATGCAGGTCGTCAGCTGCACAATTGTACAGGGCAGAATTTTCATGGTGTGCCACACATTTTGTTGCTGACTGCAGGAAGTCCAGTCTCGTTTCTGCACTCATTGCTTACACAGCCATATGATTTTGCTTTGTCATTGTGGAAAATATGGGGACATCCCTGGAAAAGGCAGCAGCTGGATGTTAGCCTGTGTTGCTACTTGTACACATCTTTTTTGCTTCCTGTTGTGCTATGTGGTTGCGAGATATGGACGCTATCCAGTGACCTCAAATGAAGACTGGACTCCTTCGGTACTGTGTCTCTTTGGTGAAACCTTGGGCACCACTGGTTTGACTTTGTGTCAAAAGAGCAGTTGTTCACAGAGTTCTGAGTGAGGCACGTTAACCTCAGTTAAGTGTCAGTTAAGGGACTACGGCCATGTGGCATGATTCACCAAGGGTCTGTTAAATTTCATTGTTGAAGACCCAAGTGCCAAGGGGATGCCTACGTAACAGCTGGCTGCGGCAGATAGATGGCCATTTCCAGAGAGTGGGACTGGACCACATGTCTGCCTGGGGGGAGTTGCCAACCAGGATCCCAAGCTGTTTTGTTGTGTGATGGGTGCGCTAACACACTGTACCAGTGCATGCTCCCCAACCTGTACTGTCACAAATACGTACTTAACCACTATATTGGCACCGACACACCTCACATGCTGGCTTTTGGACCTGACGCTGATAACAGCTTGGATGGCCCTGAGAACACGACGGCTATGTTGACTCATTGTATCACAAAACTACCACAAATCAGACCAATCCCAGAGAAGTCGGCGATGCTTCTTGACCACGGGTGGGCAATGTCGGTCCTGGAGAGCAGCAGTGGCTACAGGTTTTTGTTCCAACCCAGATTCTTAATGAGAAAACAATTATTGCTAATGAAATGTTTATTGCTTAGGTGACATTTTGATGCTTTAATTTTAGTGGTCTCGCTTGTTAAGGTTCCCCACCCTCGATTGCTTATTTCAATCTTAAACAGCTGCATTCATTGTTTTAATGGCTCCTTGTTAGCAATAAAATGCAAATGACAAAGCAGCCAGCAGTTCTCCATCCAGTTTGTTTTCATTTACATCTGTGTGCGTTCATCATGCACTGTTTGATTTAATAAAACATGTAATAGAAAATGTGACAGACTGAAAATGATCCGTTTTAGGCTTCAAATTATTTGGATGATATCCTTGGAGAGGAAAAAAATCTATAATATAAGAACCTTACATTGCAGACTAACAAGCCATAAAATTAAATAAGGTCTGAGATTGGCAAGGATTGGTTTCTAATTAAGCAGTTGGGTTGGAATGAAAACCTGTAGCCACTGCGGCACTCCAGGGACCGACATTGCCCACCCCTGTCCTAGACGGTGGTCATGTATGGCTTCTGGTTTGCATAGTAAAGTCCTAAGTTATATCTGTGGATGCAATTGTGAAGGGTGTCTATTGATAAAGGTTTCACAATCAATGTATATCTTCAAAAGAAAATTGCAGTTGATCTGGTAAAACTTGAAACACCATGTCTTCACTGAATGCAAGTGAAAATAAAATTCAAGAATTACTCCATTTTGCTTTCATCAGCATTTTCCATTCTGTCCCAGCATTTTTGGTATCGTGTTGTATACGTACTCACTAACCTCTTCAAGCACTTGAGGATGAATGTTATCTGGTCCTGGTGATTTGTTAGACAGCAAGTAAGAGTTGTGAGATCAGAACCCCCTGCCAGCAATGGAGAAGTTAAGGGAGTTTTTTTGGAAAAGTTTGGCTGCCGACTTGAGTACCGGCACATCTTTCCAGGAACTTAACGTCCTACTTGCTGTACTCACTGCTGATTCATGGCCTCCCAATGAATGCGCCAGGCATGTAGTCATCAGAACCTGTTATTAAGGTGATAATTAATGCAGCAGCCCTAAAATAACATTTGTGCTCATCTGTGTCTCTTATCCACCTCATAGAGACGACGCAGCTCTGAATGCACGCAGACTTCTGATCACTCCCCCACCTCCACAACAGCTGATTGGATTTCAAAGAGGCATTTGATTCTTTCATGCGAAAACGGGGTCAATGAGCACATTAACGCAGTTCAGCCCGTACTTCAGATGTTCATGTGAGGCACTTATATGGGACGAGGGGGACGCCTTTGGAGAAATCGAGGGGCTTAACAAAGCTGAAGCCTCCTCCAGCCCACAGCATGGGCCTTAAAATGAGCAGAGACAACACCCCTCTTAATACGGTCATTAGTAAAGAACCAAGTCGAGCTCAATGAGCACATGGGGGCTTAACAGTGGAAGATCTGTGGCTAGAAAAAAAAAACAAAAGGTGAAAATGAATGTATTAAATTGGAAAAACAACCATCCATTAATTGAAACAGTTTTAATCCAACTTAGTGCTGGGAGGAATGGACTCTATCATGACAGCATCTGGTGCAAGGTATAAACCGGATATGGATGGGATGCCAACTTATAAATCTTGTAGACGAGGGAGGAAAAGTCTACATGGCCCCAAAGAGAACACGCACACCAGACAGACATTGATCAAAATTGAAATCTGAACCCAGTCACCGGAAGCCGTGAGAGAGCAATGCTGACTCTCATATCATGTCATGAGCTGCCCAACCAGTAAAGAGCTGGCACAGTGGAAAAGGGCACTTGTTTGGCCTGGTGTAAGGAGAGCCTGTTACAGACTGACATCACATGAATACTGGCTAATGGAGGGCACCTCCAACAAGCCATTTTGTTTGGCAGTAAGGTGGGGACCAAAGAATGGATGAATTGGCATTGCTCAATCGATTTTGAGCATCGACTTTGGAAATGCCATTAATTAATGCAACCTTTTAAGGCTCTATTTTCCTAAACTAACATCAAGGTAGCTGAAGCTGAAGAAAGAATAACACTTATCAGTTAACACAAAAATAAGATAACTTCTCTGATATATGTTATGGTGCCCTACAAATAGACAAGCCTTCATGGGCTGGTCAGAGCAAAATATACGAGTGGCAGCAGCCAGTCCAGCACACCTGACAAGGCTTGAGAGAGTTCAACAAAGAAGGAGAGTGCCAAGATGAGGAGTTAATGCTGGCCTTCATCTCAGTGAGGAAACAGTGTGACTGTGGTGAGCAGAACATGACGGCAACTGTCGATACCAAAGGGGTTTCTGCTGCAGGCGAGTACTGAGAGGCTGGCGGTGTCTTATTCCCAGTTTGTACTTGCTGGTTTGGAGATGTTTGTCTTGACCTGTAACAACAACAAATTGAAGTCATCAACCTCATTGGGAGCCTTCTTAAAGCCACTGGCACCTTCCTCCTCATGTTCTGGGCAAGTCCTCCGGCTGCAGCTCTCTCATGCTTAGTGGCTGAATTCGTCTCCACAATTCTTTCTCTATCCATTCCTTTGTTTCCTCCAGAGATTCTCCTCTCAGACCTTTCTTCTCTTTCCTCACTTTACCTTCCTCTCCCAGCAGAGATTTTTAATGATTAGCTACCATTGAAGTTAAAAATTTCCTACCTTTGTCTCTCCTACAATCTGGAAGTCTTCATTATAGAGTCTAACATTTCTTGAACTGCTGCCGTGCACTCCTGTGTGGGGTGTATATGTGTGTCAGCTTACTCATCGTATTTTCTTTTCTCATTGTGTTTCTGTTAAGTTAGCCATTTCAGGTGAGGTGGTATGGTGTGTGGTGGGTGGATGTTGGTTGGGGACTTTTATTCTTACATAGCTTAAAATGAGTTATTGTTGGTTTCACTACTGTGTTTCTTTTCATTTTATCAAAAAAAGTGTGATCAATAAAAATCTCAACATGCTCTTAGAGCATTCAAAGAACATTTATTGAGTTAAATCATTATTCAGGCCTCCCACCTTGGTGCTTGCTAATATGTACTGCATATACTGTATATACATATACCATGTTTCCCCGAAAATAAGACCTACTCCGAAAATAAGCCCGAGCATGATTTTCAGGCTGATCTGTTATATAAGTCCTACCCCAAAAATAAGCCCTAGTCAAGATCGTCAGCTGAAAAGTAAGGCACCTAAGGCCAGGTTTATACTTCACATGATGCGACGTGCATGCCCGAAACATCCATTAAATTCCGAGGACACCTTGCCACAATATCTCTGAAAAGGATGTTTAATGATTACATCCATCAACTCAGGGATGTGCCCATTCCAGCACGAGGCAGAAACAAAATCTCTGGACGGGACATCAGCTCATCACAAGGTGAACACAAGCACACACATATACTAGCGTCATTGTAGCTTCACCAAATCCCTAGACCTTCATGTCTTTGGATGGAAAACTGAGCACACTGTGGAAACCCACCAGGAAAACATGAAAACGGCAGGCAGGGAACACAAAGGACGTGACGCCCTGCGAGACAGCAGCGCTACCGCTCTGCCACCGTGCCACCCCATATGTGGAACTATTAACAGTATTCATTATTTAAACAAAGTTAACGATTTATCTGTAAAATGTAACATACATACTTTAAAGCATTTCATCATGAAAGTGATATCAAGTATAAATCTAAGAATTCTAAATGTGCAGAGAGCTGGAATATTATAATTGTTCTGTGTGGCGATGCCGCTTGCCGCTGCTGTCAGGTCAGGAGAAAGCCCCAGAAGCGTGTAGCGATTTAACAATCGCGGTTAAATGGGTCGGTTTTAAGATGACGTTTACGACGGTCTACTTCAATGATAAAGTAAACTACGAGGTTAAAGTGAACATTTCGAGTTTAAAGCCGAAATTTCCACTTTAATCACAAAATAGACATTTTCATTATGTCGTTATTTTTTTTCTCTGTGGCTCAAATACACTGGCGTACATTCTGATGCTGTTGTGAAGGTGCAAAAAAGAAAACAAAGACGGCACAGAAGATGGTATGTGAGACTTTTAAAATGTATCGTGTCATTACTTTGGGGAATATGCAACGCTTGAATATCAAAGCACCACAAATGCGTCTGTATGTCAGAATTTTGCTTCATCACATCGAACCATTCATCAAACACTGAAGCACGCACATCGATCCTGGAGGATCCTAAAAGTGACTGGAGTAGCAAGAAATTCAGGCTGGAATTCAGGGTTTGAGTGTGGAGAGTTATCACGATATTCCAGAAGAAGATGACATGACTGTATTTGGATAAATGTATATTGTTTGCATGAATAAATATAGGATATCCCCAGAAAATAAGCCCTAGTGCATCTTTTGGAGCAAAAATTAATATAAGACCCAGTCTTATTTTCAGGAAAACACGGCAGTAACAAGCACCAAATGAATTTACTGTCTATATTGTCATGCGTGCACATCGAAGGGTCACCTTCTGGTCTCATCAGAGGCATGTAATTTAATGTAATGTGGTATGTAACACCACTCCGGGGTGAGAGGAGGCAATGACGCTGACATTATCACCTGCTTCTACCTTCACAGCTCTGAGAAGATACTCAGTATCTCAGTAAGGGCGACTGACTCCACTTCCAGCTATTCTAGGTGTAGAGTTTGGGAATGGCCATCCCATATAATGAAAAATGCAACACAAAACCCCAAAACACGTGGTTACAAATGAGTTTAAAGCAGAACTGAATGCAGATGGGAAAACAGAGACATTTATATGGAGGAAACAGGAAGGGGATGGTCCAGGGTGGAAGTGATGTCTTCGGTAGGTGGGTTCTGACAGAGAAGATGTCATCAGGTATGGATAGAAGTGATGTCATGAGAGGGAGGGTTGGTGATGATGTCACTGTGTGGCTGGTTCTTCTGCTGGTCTGCAGAGGGTCAAAATGACAGTGCCAACCCCTGGTATGGCTGAGAAACAGCATTATTTGAGCATAACCAATCTTCTTCCAAGCACACTTGTATATATATATATATATATATATATATATATATACATTTTGAAGAGGGGCTGAACGCACCCCTAGAAGACGCAGTCGCTCCTCTGAAACGCCCTCTTAATCGGTGATACAATGGGAACAAACAGGTTTTTTTACCTCCTCTTTGCTCCATTAGCTGCTGGATTGCTGCTGCTGCTGTGGCGCATGATCTGCATCTCACACAGCGCTTTGAACATTTAAAAGCCTGTCCCTCTTCTCCCCCAGTCATCCTCTGCTTTATTATGCTGTATACGAATAAAGTTTATATTTCTTGAAAACCCTGAATGAATCTGTGCAACTGTGTGACCCAAGCCTGACAAGGCAAACAGACAAAAGGACAGCTGCTAATGGAGCAAAGACAAGGTAAAAAAAACTATTTGTTCACATTGTACCGACCGCGTCTTCTATGTACATACTGTATATACAGTATATGTACAGTATGTGTATATATACACACACAGTAGCATAGTAGCAAGCACCAAGATGAAGGGATTTTGTATATATTGTCACACATTCATTATTAGGGATAATTGTCAAGGCATGGTGTATCGATCGTAACACCACCCTCTGTTGAGAAGGGTCTGTTATATCTCAGCCAGGCTTTCTGCTATGGTTGGGTTTCAAATCGTCCTTTTTTCCATTTTTGTTCTTTTATATGTATTCATTTTATTTGTATTTATTTGCTATTGATTGCATTTATGTTTCAATACCTTACTGATGTTGCATTTTGTGGGTTGTCCCCCCCTAAGAGGCGGGGCCACCTGTCAATCACATCCAGGAACTGACACTCATTGGAAATTTCAGGCTGCCCGAGCTTTACGCCAAAGCCAGCAGCTTTGCGTGACTTTCATCATAATTTCTATTTTTGCAAATCATGGCACAGTGAAGGTGTCACATTTCCACAGCAGTTCGGAGGCCTTAAAAAGGGCATTCGCAAAATCTGCTATGTAGTTTGACCCTCATGCCTTCCTACTTTTATCGTTGCCATGGTTGGCCTGGTTGGAATCTGTGTCATGTTCTTCTTCTATCTTCATGGGATTTCTCCAGATATTTCAGTTTCCTCTTACATCCCAAAGATGTTTGTGTTTGGTCAGTTGTTTACCTTTGTGAGGAGTACCCCCTTTGATGGGTGCCCTCTTGTGCATAGTTTCTGCTTTGTATCCAGTTGTGCCATGGTAGATGTAACCTTGCCAAGATCCAAAAACCTGATTACAAAGTTTCCAAAAAATGGATGGATGGATGGATGTTTGAATTGATTGATTGATTGATTGATTGATTGATTGATTGTACATACAGCCTGTCTAGCTGATGGGTTCAGCAGTTCCCCCTGGCATGATAGCCAAGAACTGAGATCAATAAGAATGAACTACTCTGTGACTTTTTGTGGAATTCCCCTTCCCTCTTATTCAGGACATCCTTGTATCTCATATTCCTGGATTGCCCAGGTTTCAAACCCAGCAGTACCATGCTGTTGGGTATGCTTGAGAATCACATGAGAAATGATACACTTATGCTAACATCCAATTTTTTATAATCAGTCATTGCCTGCAGTGTTTTCATTGAAACAGGCGGCCTGCGCATAAGTGTGCATGCATTTCTCCCAGCAGGGGGTCTCCTTGCTGTGCCACTCTGTCATGTGCTGCCCCGCCAGTCGCTCGCCTGGTAATTTCCGCAAATGGAGAGAAATTCCTGTAGGCAAGTTAATTATACTATACAGTAAATGTTTAATTGGGAGGGCCGCAGGTCAGCCGGGCTTTCAAACCAGCTATTAGCGCCATTGAAATACTGCAGGTGCTATGAACCTTTAGTGAATTGTTATTAAAATGTTCATTGAGGGAGTCCATTAGCAGTGCCCAGTCTCATATCATGATTAAACTCAGGCTGGCACTAGTGGGGAGAAGGGGCTTCATTCAAGTCCAGTTCCTGATGGAGTTACTTCTTTACTATATTCTTCTTTATATTATGGTGTGGACACTTCTCCTTTTGTGTATTTTCACAACAAAACCTAAACTCGTTAATCTAAAAGTTACATACCTGCACCACTTCAGACCTTTCTGGAATTGCAGGTCTTCCATCTGTCTCCTGGGTGGCAGCCTGGCACCTCAGCCACATCTACTAATCTAGAAAAAAAATGAATCAATTAATCAAGTCAAAGAACACACAATTGACGAATGAAAACATCATCTCAGTTCAACACCTCAGCTGGTGGGAGTCACAGATGTTCAGAAGGCCGAGAAGAAAAGAAAGAGGGAACCAGGAAAAACTTCAAAGAGTAGACACTAAACTGGATGAAGTTTGATTGTGTCATATTACAGAAGGGGGGCAAGACACAGCCTTGATGGAATCCATTATTAGTGATGAGTGACTAAAAATATGAGACAGTTGTGCAAAACTACTTTTGGTGGCGATTTAGCAACACAAAACTAATTGAAGAGATTTTGGTGGTGTTTTACAGTTTTTTCGTTTTAAAAAACAAGAAATACTGCTCACTAAATACTTGCTCACACTTCAGTGTGTCATTGGCATAGCTTGGGGTGGGCAGAGGGGGTGGTCCGCCCTGGGTGGCACATTTTTGGGGGCGGCATTATTGGCCAGAAGGCTCAAAACAATTTGTGTGTAAGCCGCAGAGTTAGGAAAAATATCACTCATGAATAAAATAAGTAAAATTCTCTGATTTGTATCCATAAATGTTTCAAAAATAATTTTCAGACCTGTCCTTCTGTGAGGGCATCAGACACAGCAGTTGAAATTTATGAGGCAACAGCAAAAATAAACATAAACATTACACTGATGTGCATCTGAACCACAGGCTTGAGTGGAGTACAAACACAGAGTCTGTATACAAGCAGGGCCGGAGTTGCCTCCATTTTCTGAGGAGGTTTGAGGTCATTTGGTGTATGCAGGCCACTCTTATGTGTTTTCATCCAGTATGCAGTAACCTGAGAAATGGCATTAGTGCTGGTGATGGCAACAAACTGAATAAACTGACTAACAAGACTGTCTCCATCTTGGGAGTCAGGCCGGACTCATTGGGAGAACTGATAGAACAAGAGGTCTGGTTTATTATAGTGCCTTTCATATTTAAATCCAGTAATATATAGCACCTCTACTGTCTATCTATCTATCTCTCTCTCTCTCTCTGTCTCTTTACCTTTTTCTTGCTTTTTAGTCATTTTACTGTGTTCAGACCATACTGTATATTCTTATTCTTACCATAGTGTGTGTGTATTTTCATTTATTTATTTTTTATTTATCTACCTATTTATTTATTTATTTATTTAAAGATCCTCTGTAAAAAGCCAAATTTCCCCTTGTGGACAAATAAAGATGTATCTATCTATCTATCTATCTATCTATCTATCTATCTATCTATTATATAGTGTATTTCATTTCTATCTATCTATCTATCTATCTATCTATCCTTCCTCCTCGAACCGCCACCTTATCGTGGTGGAGGGGTTTGCGTGTCCCTATTATCTTAGGAGCTCTGTTGTCCAGGGCTTTATGCCCCTGGTAGGGCCACCCAAGGCAAACTGGTCCTAGGTGAGAGATGAGACAAAGAGCGGTTCAATAGACCTTCTGTGACAAATAAAAAATTTGGACGGTGTATCCCCTCGCCTGGATGCGGGTTACCGGGGCCCCCCTCTGGAGCCAGGCCTGGAGGTGGGGCTCGATGGCGAGCGCCTGGTGGCTGGGTCTGCACCCATGGGGCTTGGCCAGGAACAGCCCGAAGAGGCAACGTGGGTCCCCCTTCTCATGGGCTCACCACCTATGGGAGGGGCCAAGGAGGTTGGGTGCAGTGTGAGTTGGGTGGTGGCCGAAGGCAGGGACCTTGGCGGTCCGATCCTCGGCTACAGAAGCTGGCTCTTGGGATGTGGAATGTCCCCTGTCAGAAGTAGCTTCAACTGCCACCTCCAGCATAACTTCGACCACATCCCAAGGGAGATGGGGGACATTGAGTCCGAATGGGCCATGTTCTGTGCCTCTATTGTTGAGGCAGCTGACTGGAGCTGTGGCCGTAAGGTGGTTGGTGCCTGTCGTGGCGGCAATCCCTGAACCCGTTGGTGGACACCCGCAGTGAGTGATGCCGTCAAGCTGAAGGAGTCCTACCAGACCCTTTTGTCCTGTGGGACCGCAGCGAGTGTGAAGCGGCTGGGATAGATGTGCCTTTCACATCTGTCTATCTATCTATCTATTTATCTATCTATTTATCTTCTATTATATCGTGCGTGCCTTTCACATCTATCTATCTATCTTCTATTATATCGTGCCTTTCACATCTGTCTATCTATCTATCTATTGTGGAAGTTGACCCGGACACAGACAGGCAGACACGTTCATGTCACCCACAAACACGTTTATTTACAATATTTACAAATTAAAGTCACGTGCACAAACCCCAAAGTCACAGTCCTGGCCACAATGCCTTTCTTCGGGCGCCTCCACAGCTCTCCTGAGCTTTGTCCTTCCGCCTCCCGACTCCAGCCTCGAATGAAGGGAGACGGCCCCTTTTATATATGACCCGGATGAGCCCCAGGTGTTCCTGGCATTCCTCCTCTAGCCACGCCCCAGCGTGGCGGAAGTGCCGGCTGTCCTCCCGGCAGCTCTCCGGGCGCCATCCTAATTCTTCCACCCAGCACTTCCTGGTGTGGCAGAAGTGCTGGGGTAACAGGTCCCCAAGGCATTGGGGCGCCTCCTGGCAGTGACCACGGGCCCCTACAGGGTGGAGCTTCCATGCCCTGTACCCGTGGCCCCCAAAGCAACCAGGAAGGCGACCCCCACGTGATCCAGGGTGGGCGCAGACCCACATCCGGTCCCTCATGGCGTCCCGGCCGGGTCATGGCCCCTGGCATCCCTGACACTATCTATCTTCTATTATATAGTGCCTTTCACATCTATCTATCTATCTATCTATCTATCTATCTATCTATCTATCTATC
>JANRMT010062802.1:24043396-24056760 GCA_026402145.1 Polypterus bichir lapradei
ATCTATCTATCTGTTATATAGTGCCTTTCACATCTATCTATCTATCTATCTATCTATCTAGTTTCAAAGTGTAAGGAAGCTGGATAATCCAGCTGTTGATTCCCCTAGAGTTTTATTGATAAGAAGAGCACCATCTGGGATAGTTTATGACTTAATTACCTTTCTTTGTCAGTCAGAGCGGTTGCACTAAAGCTAGGGATCTGTGCAGGCAATCGGAACGTTGCTGGTCTGAATCCTCTAAATGCCCGAAGTAACTCTACTCCGTTGGGCCTTTGAAGAATTGCAATTGCTTTGTCCTAAGTGTGATGTTAAACAGCATCCTGCCCTGAAAGCAGGTCATCCAACTTGCAGGGGAATCTCAGGGGTCGGTGTCAGGACTGGCACTCCACACTCCAGTGTCGTGCTGAGGTGTCACCTGCTGCACTCGGGTGCTAATCCAGGTGGGTTTGTTGTGTGGTGGGTGGGTGTGGCAACGCGCTATCAGCACAGGCTGCCAACCCCATCTCTCTCTCTGTCATTTGTTTCAATCTACATTTGTGCGTTTCTTTGAAATTGGAGAGACTGTTGGAGTTGAAGTTGTGCCTGAGCTGTTTTACTGATAATTCATGGACTACAGAGCAACAATAAGAAGAGGTTTTCAAAGGCAAGCTCTCTCTCTTTCTCTCTCTGCCATTTTACTTGCTGAGAAGACCATCTTTTGGTGGCCATGCTGCTTGGCTCGGTGCAGATTACGAGCTGGGTAAGAAGAGAATCAAGTGTAACTAGAAGTTTCTGTGCCACCTAGTACTATCAGGTTGTATGTTTTGCAAAGTCACATTCAGTTTGCTTGATGTTTATTAAAACTTAAGTGTGTAATTTTCTCATGCCTGTCCTGGTCATCTGTCTGAGTGCCTGGGGTTACAGAGTTAATAGAAGGGGGAGTGCTGAACTACAGTAACCATCAAGGTGGTAGGAGTATGGAATTTGGGGCATTGTGTTAAGGACTACGTAATAAAGTGTATAGTACTAGGGTGTTGTACCGTGTTAGCCATTATGAATGTAGTGAGACGTCAAGCAAAATGATACCATTTTGCATATTGTAATCTTTTCAGTTAGCCAATAAAAGGTGTCATTTTGCTTGACTTCTCACTATAATAGCGTATAAAGGGAATGGGCTCACCCTAGGACCCTGCTTTGACAAAACAGCTTAATTACAGACGAGCACAGTGCATCTTTTTTAAATATGTCATGCTGCAGTTTTCCACACAAGGACACACCTCAACTCACCACCTTTCACATTAATGGATTTTCTCCACTTGAAAATCTCGCTAAACAGCAAAAACACTGTTACCTAACCACCACCCTTCCCTATTTCTTGTTTACTGCAGAAAAGGCTGACGGCATGCCCTCTCCAGCACTTCAAGCTTCTTTTTCTGTGTCAGATGTGTCTTTAGCATTGTGATTGCAAAGACTGTCATTGTAATTGAAGAACCAAAACACATCTGCAGGCTCGACAAAATGTCTACACATGAAAGGAAAAGAGTCTGATGATTTTTTTCTTTTTTCTGTATTTAAATACAAAATGACAGGCAGACACATACAGAATTAATGCGTGAAATCGCTTTTAAATAAGACTAACTTCAATGGCTTGAATGTCATCGGAAAAAGAAACACAATTTGTTTTGTTGCAAATTCAGTTTTTGTGAATTTCAAGTTTTCACAGCTAGTATCTACTCCACTGATTTCTGACACCTAGCCCAGGAGTGTCACGTCTAACACGAAAAAACACAAAATGGTTCAAACACCCACCATGCAAACACCCGCTGCCCGTCTTCCTTTCCAAACTGTTTTTTAACTAGCATGCTGTTTTATGAAGCTAACCAGGATGAAGTGCAGTGTGTTCTTTTTACAAGCCGAAAAAGACTGTACTCTTGAAACTGTACTCAATTGAGGACGCGTATGCATCACTAGTCGGGAAACGTGCTGGGAAAATAAGCAAAGACTACGCTCACACGGGAGGGCAACATCTTTTTCATATATCACCAACGAGGAAACGTTACCAGTTATTAAAGGTAAGAACTTCTAGACATAAAGACAGTTGTAGCTGCATTTACCAAAAATTAGATGATAGATAGATAGATAGATAGATAGATAGATAGATAGATAGATAGATGTGAAAGGCACTAAATAATAGATAGATAGATAGATAGATAGATAGATAGATAGATAGATAGATAGAAAAATAGATACTTTATTAATCCCAAGGGGAAATTCACATACTCCAGCAGCAGCATACTGATAAAAAACAATATTAAATTAAAGAGTGATAAAAATGCAGGTATAACGGACAATAACTTTGTATAATGTTAACGTTTATTCCCCCGGGTGGAACTGAAGAGTCACATAGTGTGGGGTCTCCTCAGTCTGTCAGTGGAGCAGGATTGTGACAGCAGTCTGTCGCTGAAGCTGCTCCTCTGTCTGGAGATGATCCTGTTCAGTGGATGCAGTGGATTCTCCATGATTGACAGGAGCCTGCTCAGTGCCCATCGCTCTGCCACGGATGTCAAACTGTCCAGCTCCATGCCTACAATAGAGCCTGCCTTCCTCACCAGTTTGTCCAGGCGTAAGACGTCCTTCTTCTTTATGCTGCCTCCCCAGCTCACCACCGCGTAGAAGAGGGCGCTCGCCACAACCGTCTGATAGAACATCTGCAGCATCTTATTGCAGATGTTGAAGGACGCCAGCCTTCTAAGGAAGTATAGTCGGCTCTGTCCTTTCTTGCACAGAGCATCAGTATTGGCAGTCCAGTCCAATTTATCATCCAGCTGCACTCCCAGGTATTTATAAGTCTGCACTCTCTGCACACAGTCACCTCTGATGATCATGGGGTCCATGAGGGGCCTGGGCCTCCTAAAATCCACCACCAGCTCTTTGGTTTTGCTGGTGTTCAGGTGTAGGTGGTTTGAGTCGCACCATTTAACAAAGTCCTTGATTAGGTTCCGATACTCCTCCTCCTGCCCACTCCTGATGCAGCCCATGATAGCAGTGCACGTGGCAGGACTCCGAGTTGTATTGGAAGTCTGATGTATGTTGGCTGAACAGGACCGGAGAAAGTACAGTCCTCTGCGGTGCTCCTGTTCTGCTGACCACAATGTCAGACCTGCAGTTCCCGAGACACACATACTGAAGTCTGTCTGTAAGATTAATTACCAAAGTTCTGCAGCTTTAGTTTGCTTCATGTGTTTCTGGCAAAAGCTTGACACGTTGAAATGATTCCAAAGACAAAATATCTTCATTTTAAAAACTTTATTAAAAATTCAAGGTTTTAAATTCATTTTTTTCAATTTTGGACATGTGCAGAGGAGAGATGCTGAGTATATTGGGAGAAGGATATTAAGGATAGATATAAGATTCCTTATATAAGGGGTCAGCAGACACCACTCAGGAAGCTAGAGTCGGGAGGAGGAGGACGAGGATGAAGCTTGCTGAGGAGGAGTGTAGGAGAAAGAGGGAAAGAAGAACTGGGAGAAAAGAAAGAGTGAGAGACAAAGAAAGAAGAAAGGTTTGGGCAGTTGGGGACACTGAACTGTAAATAAATCACATGTGCTTTTTGTACTTGTGCCTGCAGCGTCTGTCTGTGTCGGGGTTAGCTCTGGTTTAACACAGTCTCTGATTCATCTCTGTCTTTTACTCATTTCTGAGCTCCTTCGTCCAATCTAAATTATGTTTATTTTGTGTTTATTTTATAAGATTTTACTTGACATATTACTGGGCAGGCGGGAGTGCAATTCTGCTTTACCTGATTGTTTCCCATATTTGTGCAAAGTAATACTACTACTGTATATAATGTTGTAATGGTGCCATGTACCGCATATTGTGCCGTTTAATTGTATTTACTTTTTTAAGTGTATGGATGGCACGCCAAGACAAATTCCCAGCAGCTATGTTGTCTGGCAATAATAACAATAAAAAAAAAACGTGTTCAAGGAGATGAACATTTACTCCAAAGACAAAAATAAAAAGATTTTTTTTTCGTAAAGACTCAGAAATGAACTCCAAAACAAAATACAACTATTCAGAGCACAAAAATGATTTTTTTTTCAAACCAGAGGGATTAACCTTGATCGTGGTCAGAATAGAATTGCAGTAGTTGTTCGACAAAAAAACTTTTTTTAATAACTGGAAATAAAACACTGTAATGCAAACGGAGCTGAGATAAAAGAGTGAGAGTCAAAACCAGGGTCTCTAATACTAAACTTTCTATGAGTTTCAGTTCACTGGGTCAGTCCATATCTTGGACAAAGCCGCTCATGCCACTGCATCGTAATTTATCAACTAGCATCAAGAGGGCAGCCCCTAGCAACCAGGCAAGGTTCCACAGCAACTCATTGTCTGTTTGCGGCAGCTTTTAACATGAACGTTTGACACAGTCAGTAAAAAGCAAAAAAAAAAAAAAAATCTCTCTATTATAAAAAAAAATCTCGGAAGGAGATGAGACGTGACTTTCTCAGAGAGACACTTTCACATCCCGTTAAACGATGTGCCAAGAGATGTAACCACGCCCGGGGCCAGAGACAAGAGCTTATGCAAAGAGATTTGGAAAGTCCTGCGTGGTTATGTCAGACACATTTCTTGTAGAGAGAAATAAATGATTTTCACTCATGGGCAGTTACACGTTGCATTGTCACGATGTAATTACAACCACGGAATCAAAATTCAATGCGATATTGATGAAAAGGTAAAAGCGAAAAGAGATTGAATATATGGACATAGGTGATATGACAGAAGTGCGCCGTGCGAGATGCAAATCACGTGGCATGGCAGCAGCAGCAGCAAGCCAGCAGCTGATCGAACAAAGAGGAGGTAAAAAAAAAATTGCTATTTGTTTCCCATTTTATCACCGTTTAAGAGGGGGTTTCAGAGGAGCGCCCGCCTCTCTTTGGGGTGCATTCAGCTCCCCTCTTCACAACGCAAGCGGTAGAGACACGAAGTTTGGTGAGCGAAGTTAGCAGGGGGTGCAGCCCCCTAGTTATAATAATAATTATAACTAAAAACTCAAATACATAAATAACATTTAAAGCAATCCCCAAGTTTGAAAATAAAACTTTTAAAATTGTCAGAAAAACGGTCAAGTTTCCCAATTGTTAACAATGAGCCTTGCAGGCGATGAGGTCACATGGATGGGTGATGTACAGACTGCAGGCGGGCAGCACGAAGGACCTCAGTAGTCACCTCCCAGTCATAAGCTCTCCTGCAATAAGTCACCTTCAGCTTTGATTTCCAAACAGTCACATCCCTCACATTGGCAGTTAGGCCTTCTCTAAACTGAGGAGGCCTCAAGCTAACAGCTCTTCCACCTTCAGTTACTTTGTTTATGCTGAGAATTGGTGGGATGAGGAGCCACTCGGGAGGACTATCCTGAGCCCTTAATAACTGCACAAACGTTATATTTTTATTACTCCGTTAACAATTCATGTTTTGAACCTTCTGAATGTGGACCATTATATAGAGATGGACGGACTCTTAGTAAAAGTGGCATCTGTAAATAATTAAAAATTAAGTCAGGCTGCCTTATTCAACAGTGCAATAGCATGTAATATTTACAGCTCTCCCAGAAGACCCTCCATTAATATTTATCACACTTTTTGATGGGAGTGAGGCTGCAATAGCTTAGAAGCCCTCTGACATCCCTAAATGAGCTATCCATTAATGCTGACTTGAGCTCATAATAAAACACCCTGGACCTGATGGGATTTTACCAATTGTACTGAAAGAAATGGAAGACGTCATTTATAAATCCTTATTAGGCATATTTGAGCAGTCGCTTGAGAAAGGAGAAGTACTGGAGGACTGGAAAGTTGCAAATGTAACTTCAGTCTTCATGAAAGGAGACAAAATGGATCCTTGTGATTACAGACCAATAACTCCTACTTATGTGCATTGCAAAATTATGGAGACAATATTAAAAAATAAATCTGAAAAATTCCTATGAAAATAACATAATAAATAATGAGCAGAATTGGTTTATGAGAGGAAGACCTTGCCAAATGAATCTTTTAGATTTTTTTCAACAGGCAGCTGGAGTAGTTGACAAAAAGAAAGCATACAACAGAATTTACTTAGACTTTCAAAAAGACTTTGACTCGATTCAACACCGAAGATTAATTCTGAAAGTAGAAGCTGTAAGCATCAGAGCTAACTAACAAAACTGGATCTCTAGCTGATTAAGCGGCAAGAGACAGAGTACAGATAAGAGGAGAATGCTCCATGTGGAGTCCATCACAGGCCTGTCCGTGGACTGTTACTTTTTCTGATTTTATATTAATGACATTGATTCTGGTATACTGTAGTTAGTAAATTTGTGAAATTTGCAGGTGACATGAACATTGAAGGAAAGGCAGACACTGAGGAGACAACAAAAAAAATTCTAAAAGACTTGGACATTTAACGTTAAAATGGAGTTCAACTTAGAAAAGAGCAAATTGCTACATGCGGGCAAAAAGGTTGGTAATTATGAATACAAGATGGGAGACACTGACCTACAGGAAGCAACCTCTGAAAAGGCTTTAAGTGTTTAAGTTGAGGGCGGCACGGTGGCGCAGTGGTAGCGCTGCTGCCTCTCAGTTAGGGGACCCGGGTTTGCTTCT
The DNA here is from genome assembly GCA_026402145.1 of Polypterus bichir lapradei. Classification (NCBI taxonomy): domain Eukaryota; kingdom Metazoa; phylum Chordata; class Cladistia; order Polypteriformes; family Polypteridae; genus Polypterus; species Polypterus bichir. The sequence goes on from JANRMT010062802.1 coordinate 24,050,023, forward strand.
TGGGTCCTCCCTGCGTGGAGTTTGCATGTTCTCCCCGTGTCTGCGTGGGTTTCCTCCGGTTTCCTCCCAAAGACATGCAGGTTAGGTGGATTGGCGATTCTAAATTGGCCCTAATGTGTGTTTGTGTGTGTCCTGCGGTGGGTTGGCACCCTGCCTGGGTTTGGTTCCTGCCTTGTGCCCTGGGATTGGCTCCAGCAGACCCCGTGACCCTGTGTTCGGATTCAGCGGGTTGGATAATGGATGGATGGATGTTTAAGTTGACATATTTTCATCATCTAAGCAATGCACAGAAGCAAATACAAAGACAAATAAAATTTTGGTTATATAATAAAAACAGTTCAATATAAATCAAGACCACATAAAGCACTAGTGAGACCACATCTGGAGTCCTGTGTGCAGTTCTGGTCACCACACTACAAAAAGACATAGCAGCTCTTGAAGCTGTGCAGAGGAGAGCAGCCAGGAGCATCTTGGTACTTAATGACATGTCCTACTGTGACAGACTCAGAGGATTAAACCTGTTTAGTCTCGAGCAAAAATGTCTGCATGTGGACCTAATCCAGGACTTTGAAATCCTCAAACATATTCATAAAGTTTGTCCGGCAGAATTCTTTCAGCTTAAGGATGAATCGCGTATTCGAGAGCACGTTAGGAAATTAAGGGGAAGTGTATTTAGGATGGGCGGCATGGTGGGGCAGTGGGTAGTGCTGCTGCCTCGCAGTTAGGAGACCCGAGGTCCTCCCTGTGTGGAGTTTGCATGTTCTCCCTGTATCTGTAAGAGTTTCCTCCAGGTGCTCCAGTTTCATCCCACAGTCCAAAGACATGCAGGTTAGGTGCATTGGCAATTCTAAATTGTCACTTTTGTGTGCTTGGTGTGTGTGTGCACGATCTGCGGTGGGCTGGCACCCTGCCTGGGGTTTGTTTCCTGCCTTGTGCCCTGTGTTTGCTGGGATTGGCTCCAGCAGACCCCCATGACCCTGTAGTTAGGATATAGCAGGTTGGATAATGGATGGATGGATGTATTTAGGACTGAAGCCAGGAAGCACTTCTTTATGGAAAGAGTTGTGGGAATCTGCAATAGACTGCCATGTCATGGAGTTGAAGCAGATATCTCAACAGCCTTTCAGATGCATCTGGATGAGATGTTGGGACAGCTTAGATATTAGCTAAACAAATGAGCTTGACTCTGTCTACCCAGTGTAGAGTTTGCATTACCAGGTTTCTCCTCCTTCTCCTGCTATATTTGTAATTAATCTACAGCACTTGGCATAGATCTGTTTTTACTATGACATTTAAAAATCTTTTTCCTATTCCTCAGTTTCAAAACATCAAATTAACTTTGTAAGGGCCAATTGTTTTTCTTTTTTTATCCCAGGGCTGAATATTTTTCCAAAAAGCACACAAAGCAGCAAAGGTTTCACACATAAATCAACATAAAATACTTATTTATGACAATTGTCACTCTATTTTATGTTCCGTGAACATGTAAATTCACACACTTATTACATACCTGTTTGTCTTATCACTCATGAGCTGAAAGGCACTAATTGGAAAAAAACATCTTAAAGTAGTCAAATGGCTGCTAAATCCATAGTGTCCACTAGCACTCTGTGTTGTTTCATGAAGTCCAGTTGCCAGTTTGCCTCCCACAGATCTACATCTGTGTAGTCCTCCCAGGGCGAACATTGCTGTAGGCACACCAGTTACATGAGCTTGTTCAGCACTTCGATCAACTGGGGACTGATCAGCTGATGCAAGTACCAGACCTTCAATTTCAATTTCCAGATCATTTCCATCAAAATTGGAGTTCGATAAGTGTCTGTGTAGTCAGGTGAATGTTGCCATAAGCGCGTCAGCTGGTCACCGATCAGCTGATGTAGGTACCTGACTTTGGTTTTCGATCTACAGATAAGTTGCTTCAAAATCGGAGTTCGATAAGTTAGAGTCCAATTCAGCAAGAATACTAAATAAATATATAAATAAATAAAACACCTGGAACATTTTGCTTTGTGTATTCGTTTTGCTCTCTCACCTGACGTCAATGCCATTCTAGACGTTGTTCACTCTGCGCTACTTACACACTCAGGGATTCTACGTCAAGAGAGTCTACCCATAACATAATGGTGAGTTTTATTGACATTTACAGCTTTAATTGCTCTCTGCCTTTGGATGCCGACTTTAGCCGATATCTACCGTCAACCCCTTGGGATGACAAAAGTCGACATCCACCCCCAAAGAGTTAAATCCATTGTGATTCAATGTTGTACAATAACAATAAAATGTGAAATGTCAAAGCGGGGGTGAATACGTTTTATAGGTGATGTACTCTACTCTGAGCATTATGGGGGCTCAGAGAATAGTGATGAAGTGTCACAACTCTGCTTTCAATTCCTACCCTGTGTAGACTTTATATTTTCTTACCATGTCCATTTCAGTTTGGCTGACATCTTTATCCAAGGTGACTTACAACATCTGAGATCCAATTGGTTCCATTGATTTTGATTTTCAAATTGGAAAATAGGCAGGTGAAGTGACCTACTCATGGTCACACAGTGTCAATAGTAAGATTTGAACCCACAACCTCTGAGTTTAAAAGACCAAAGCCTTTAAAGCAAGAGTTTTCGGCCGCCGACCCCTTTACCAAAAACTTTTAAAACCGTCGACCCCCTAGTCATTTACTTTACTTACTCAAATTAATACATTTGTACAGTACTCAATATTAAATATTTCACTAGATATCAGATTTTAATCACTTGTAATTATGATTTAAAAAGATAAAATGGCTACAGAATATGGCATTATCTTGTGCAACATTTAATAGTGAAACCTGCACTAATGAAAATTTAAGCAAAAAAATACGAGCAGAGTTTTTTTTTTTTTTTTTACATTTTTGACATTTATGAAATAAATATGTAAATTCAAAATAAGTACAAATAGTCCAAGCTGTACTGTCTGCATTTCGTTTTTGGTTCAGTCATATTATTATCTGAAGAAATACAAACTTTTATTAACAAACAATTTCGACAGCCCCTGTGATTAAAAAAAAATAAATAAAAAAAATAAAGTATGTACTTACTTGAAACAGAAGATTTTTGTTCTTACTCGAATAAATAAACTGTGTTCTCCAATTTTCTTTTTCGTAGTACTGCTCCTCAATAAATAATTATATTCAAAGTTCAAATCACAAATAAGTACATGTCACATCAAATGAACCAATTTATAGTGTTTTATGAAAGCATGACCGTACAAGACTGATCGTCTCGTCCCACCGCAAGCAAGAGCGGACATGCAACGGTTTTTCATGTCCGCACTTGCTTTGATACGTTCGATAAGACAATGCACAGATACTGTATGTTTGTGTTACATGTATTTTCATGCATTCTTACGTGTGACTCTTTTAATGACACATTTTACCTTTTTGTTCGCAAGTTTGGTATGTAATGTGTTTTTATCAAAAAAAGTGTTTTTTTGAATTATTTTACTTCTTAATTAGGTACCTATTGGAATCATAGATATTTTGAAATAACAAACAAATAGCAGTAGTAAGGGGGTCTATTTTTGCTGTCATTGACCCCCCAATTTTTTTATTGAAACTATCGACCCCTAGAAAGTTCAAATCGACCCCAGGGGGTCGATATCGACCACTTTGGGAACCCTTGCTTTAAAGACTACACCACACTTCCTCATCCATGTTTGAGTTTGGGTCTGACTGTGCCCAGCAATAGAATGGAATCCCAATCCGTGCTTTGCTCTTACCCTCTCTCCTTCAGCTCCATACTGCTGGGACTTATCCCAGATTTCTGCAATCTTCTGTTGAGCTCTGTGGGGTCAGAAAATAGATGTATGAATGTGTTCACGCTTGAGGGTGTCATTGGCACAGCTATATGTGATGTTACCTCATGGCCACAGTGACTTGGTTTCAATTTCTAGCTGTTTGGAGTGGACCAAATTTTCACTCCAACCATTTTGTAGTTTCTCCATATTACTTTGCTCCAACATCCCAGTGGCTGCCTGTTTTGACCTGGCAGGAGTAAGCGTGGACCAAGTTGGTCTGGCATCCTGTCCAGAGCTGGTTGTATCTTTGTAGCTGAGCTTGTAACTGAAAAAGCAAATTAGAAAAGCAGAAGATTAGGTGGAGGTAGTTCTGTAAGTGTAATGTGCTTTGGGTTTGTGATCAATAAAGGAAGGTGCTATAAAATAAATGTGCTTTGGTTATGAAGTATTCTTATTTCATTGTATTTTGCCTCTACTGAATAACATATGGTCCTCTTTGATGGTTCAAAATTACAGAAGCCCTCTTAGAATAGACAGGATAAAAACTGGAGCTACGCACCTTGAGATATGAGTAGCAACCCCTGTTGGAGAAGAAAGGCACTGAACTGGCATTGGTGGGCAAACAAACTGAGTGTGGTGACAGGATGACAACTAGAGAGTAACTTGAGGGGGTTGGTGGTAAGCGGCATAATGAGGTGCTGCAAGCAAGTCATGTTTGTCTTATGGATGCACCACTTCACAACACCGGAGAGCTGGCAGATGATAAGGTGTTTAAGAATCTATTGAAGTGACAGGAGAAACCATGCAGAAGGCGTCTTCTGACAAAAGTAATGGCCATCAGAAGTGAAGACTACTGTGCTAAACTGTAGCAGCCGCCTCTCACTACAACATATATTGGATCTTTAATTATTAGCCAGGCATGGCCAGCATTAAAGCCCCCTTTGCACTTCACCAACAGGAGCACAAGTAAGAAAACAACTCTGGCCATGATGAAGGTTGACCACAGGGCATCCTCCCTTATAATGTGGCCAATCTAGAACCTCAGATTCATCGAAGGATGGAAGCGGACAACTGGAATAGCAGTAATTCAACAGTTAATTAATGGAAGGACATAGCTTGGCTTCTTTACATACAACACGTTTGAATTACTTTGTTATCCTTTTGTTTTAAACAAATCAAAATCCTTAAGTTATTCATTTACATAATTAGTCATTTGTATCTGTATCTACCAGTGATCATGTCACAGTGGTCTGCGCCTGCACTCCACAAAGAGCTTCAGAGCATAAGAAATCTGACAAACGAGAGGAGACCATTCAGTCCATCAGGCTTGTTTGTTTGGCTAATAGCTAAGCTGACCCAATCACGCATCCAGATCCTTCTTAAAGGTTTTCAAGGTTTCTTCTTAAACTCCATGTCTTGGCAGTTTGTTCCAAATTCCCACCACTCACAAGTTAAGAAGTATTTCATGGCTTCAGACCTAAATACACTTCCCCTTAATTCCCGTTGACGTCCTTGAGTACGTGATTCACCATTAAGTTGAAAGAGTTCTGCTGGATCTACTTAATCAATGCCTTTAAGAATTTTGAAGACCAGGGTGAGGTCCCCACACATTCTTCTCTGCTTAAGACTAAGCAGGTTTAATTCTCTGAACCTGTCGTTGTAGGACATGTCCTTAAGTTCCTGAGATGCTCCTGGTTGGTCTCCTCTGCAAAGCTTCAAGTGCTTTTACGTCTTTCTTGCACTGTGGTGCCCAGAACTGCACACAGGACTACAGATGTGGTCTCACTAGTTAATTAAAGCAAAATGTACCTTGATTCTATACAACAGTTTTAATGGTAGTATCTAACATTTTATTAGCCTTTTTAATCTCTTCTACGCATTGCTCAGATGATGAAAACGTTGTGCCAACATAAACTCCTAAATCCTTTCAGGGGTTGCATCCTATAGGACAGTATCTCTCTTCTTGTATTTATAGTTAACATTCGTTTTGCACACATATAACAGTTTCCACTTTTCAATGTTAATCTGTATTAAATACAAATAAAACTGAATTGAATAATTAGAAAAAGCTAAGAGGAGAATGTACAAACTCCTCTCACACAGACAGCAACTAAGTGGGACTGCCTTCACCATGTCTTCTGTGCTTTGAGGCTCAGAGTGATAACACTTAAGCATGATTGTCTGAGTTTTGGCCTGGTGGCTACATTGTGACCTTTCATGTGTTCCCTGTGTTCATGTTCTGTTGGCTTGATTACTAGCTATAAATTGTGACTTTGTGCCTAAGGGTGCCCTGCAATGAATTCTCCAAATTCCATATCTGTAACAAATAAAAATGGCTAAAGAAGGTATGCTGCATTCCATTTACTTATGATGTCAGGTATCGGAGTTGGGAATAATGTGACACTTGAGTTTACTGTGTTCCAGTAAAACAATCGGAAAGCCAATACGAATGTGTCCAGGAAAACCCTTAAGTCCAGGAATAAATAGCAGCTGACAGCAACGCATTGTGCAGTATTTTGCATATCCAAACAGTGCAGCAGCACTTACACAGATAAACAGTGCAGTGTGTTCAACTGATTTAATGAGACACAAATAGAAGTGCTAATAAACTATATAATACTGCAGCTTTCACTAAAATTCACAATGTACTTCACCATTTTGGATTGACGTGATGGTCTGAAGTTGGACAAACTTGGGTGTAATGGACCAGCCCTGAGTTTCTGTATTCTGAACAAAACTTAAAAGAAGTGGTGAGGCGGCCTTCTGCTGCTGTGCACCTAAAATCTGGAATAGCCTGCCAATAGGAATTCGCCAGGCTAATACAGTGGAGCACTTTAAAACACTGCTGAAAACATATTACTTTAACATGGCCTTTCTATAACTTCAATTTAACTTAATTTAACTTAATCCTGATACTCTATATGTTCAATTTCCTCATAATAACTATTCAGGGTAGCTCTACAA
>JANRMT010062802.1:24061376-24096258 GCA_026402145.1 Polypterus bichir lapradei
CTATCTATCTATCTATCTATCTATCTATCTATCTATCTATCTATCTAGGCATGCTCTTTCTTTCCATTGGGAATTGTCCCAAGGATGGCTGGTGTGGAGAACTTCCACTGAGATCACCAGAAGTCTCAAGAAGAGGGACTGCCCAGTGCGATTAATAGCCTCAACAATTTCTGGAGACATAATCAGGAAGCTTAGGATAAAATTAGAGGTCTGAAGTCAATAGTTCAGTTCACTTCTGGACAAGACACAAAGGGGAACCCCCTTTTGGGCCAAAGAACACCAAGACCACTGAGGTTTAGGAAAGTTGCATTGAATCATGTAAAGGAAAGACAATCCTCCAAGAAGAGACTGTTGATTACGAGAGTGTAGGAAGGTCTCTGTATAGCCTTGGAATGGCTTTTCCAAGACTTTAGAGCCTGACAACTTTCTGGACCATCTTTTTAATTGATATGAGATGCCGAAAAGCTAAGAATGAGGAAATAGGCTTGTGTTGTTCTGTTTAGGTTAGAGCTCTTCATTTGTGATGGTCCATTGTGTAACCCGCTCCTTTTTTGTGTGACAATTGGTCACTTTTTTTTTTTTGTTCACAGATGCTAATGTTTCATTTAGGGACCCATAAGAGTTAATACGCACAGTCAAAATGGCTGGGATTTGCATTCACAGTCACAATGTATTTTGATGTCTCCACTTAAATCTTCCAAGTAGGTCAAGGTCAGGCAGCTGGCTTTATTTGGAGTCTACACCACACAGTCACCTATCTAAACCAACTGATAATAACAGAGGTGAAGTTCAAATTGTGAGTGTTCTTGCATATGGAGATGTGGAAATGACCAGGGAATAAAGAGACCCTTAAGTCTGGAGACAAAGTGGACAACTTTTTAATGTTTATGTGAGGTCTTCAGTGTCCTCTGACCTTCAGAGTGAACCTTCTGGAGCAGCTGTGGAAAATGGCCTTCACCAAAATAGTTTTGGATTCATTGAGGTGTTGGTCTGACATTGAATCTGCTCACAGGTGGAGAGTTAAAAACAGACAGACGGCACAAAAGATTCTAAATCACAAAGCTGCAGGTTGTGATTGAGACACTTGACTTCAGAATTCCAACATCTGGGGAAGCAGATGTGACAAGGCAGCTGTTTAAAAAGTCCTTAAATGATGAGGCTGCTGGCCAGCTTTTGAATGGAAACATCTGGCCATCCAGATGTAAACGTCAGTCTGTCTCAATAATCTGGCAACATCAGTCCGACTTGGAGCCTCCTTGCATGTGCATTAAAATGTCTAGAGGTGCAGAAACAAGCACGTTACTGAGGAGACAACGCAGGTAAAATGTGAGACACTCAACTTCAGTATAAAACACATCTTTAGGTGCAGAAAGGGAAAGCAGGCCCCTGGATGCTTCCATGCACTATAAAAATGTCAGTAAATTTAACTGTAAAAATACCGTGAATGGTGAAAGTAAAATACCTTTTCTGAAGAAAGGAAAGTTACTTTATGCTCTACTGAAAATTACCTGTATATCTTAAACAGTACATTATATTATTTTTCTGTAAAATCGATATATGTCTACCTTCAAAATATGCTAGATATTGTTTACTGATACATTACGGTTCAGTAAAAAAAATCGTTTTAATTTTACAGTGTAAAACTGTTAAATAGCGAATGTAACCAACTGTAAAATGTAAAACGGTGAAGCGCTGTTTCAGTAAAACCGAAGTTGCGATAGCTGCATAAGGACACGCCCCCTTTTACCGTATTGTTCCTGGTGATCCGCACATCTCTGAACAGTAGGGAAAAAAATAAACAAAGTTAGCAGACTTATTTTTTCCTGCGTGCTGAAGATTTTTTTTTAAGTTATGGAAGCTGATTTATGGTGGGTTGTATTCGATAAGCTGGCACACCTGTAGGACACCATACACCACAAAAGCAAACTTTACTTCACCAGACAATATGCCATAACTTCCTTAAACAATTCATTATTTTCAACGTAATTAAATGATACAACACGTTTGCTGTTGGTTGTTGTTACTTTACTGATGCAGGGTGTGTACTGGTATTTGATCCAGTCAGCATTTTCTAATGGTTTAATGATTGGCATATTTATTGTAGTGCGTGGATTTCAGGTTATGGTTAAACGTTCACTTTTGTCGTAATGTGTTGTAAAGAAAAAAAAAAACAGTTATTCAATATAAAGTATTGTAAATATTGTCACCTTCTTTTTTACGGTTGAATTCTGGCAACCACTGTTGCCAGTTTTTTTACCGTAAAATATAACATTTTATTTTTTACAGTGTAGGACTGGAGAATGTTTAGGATTAAAACACCAGGAGCATTCAGAGGAATGTTCTGGGTGTTGTAATGACCAGGAACTGCGGAGGCTGTCACCATGATGCTATTTATTTCCTCAAAGAAGTGAAGCTGAGGATGCAAAAAAAAAACCACCATGCCCATCGCCAGCGGTTTTTAAACTCCCCTCCCCTCAGACCCTCTAGTGCCCCAGCATTCTGGCTTCTGAAAAGCAAAGAGCGTGCAAATACAACAAACCGGGAGAAGCTGCCGCCTCGCCACTCCTCCACACAGCAAGCAGCTGAGAGAGCTTCAGATCCCGCCTTGTCCGTGAGTCACTGCTTCCTGAATTGCGCTGTCTGAATCACACGGATCGCGTATAGACGTGGCGTGTGAAGTCTCCGGGCTCCTGGCGGCTGGGGTTGGATTAATCACGCACAGGAGCAGCAGGACTTTGACGTGCGAACGAAAGAAGGTGAGGCAACAAGAACAGAAGGAAGAAAAATGACGTCTTACCGAATGAGCCTGCAGAGTGGGCGGGGGGGCTGGGCGGGGAGAGGAGGAGAAGGAATGACCGGGTCTGTCTGTCTGTCTGTCTGTCGGTCCCCACTCCTTGGGGTCAGCCTGAAAGTACATCTTCAAGATGTTGTTCTCTTAGCACAGCAGGCCTTTTCACAAGCAGCTCGGTTTCAAATGTTTAATCAGAATCAGCAAGGGGTCAATTGTGCTGTCCTCACTCATCAGAGATCAGACTTACGACTTCAGGCAAGAGGAGCTGTAAGCCGGTGTGGAATCTGACGCTCATGAAGAGCCTTGCTAAGTGTGTGTGCGTAAACAGTGCTGATAAGAAGTATCTTTTTAAACATTTTCCATACACGCTGTGACAAATAAAGAATAATAGCAGCACCCATTGTAGTTGGGCAATGCGAAAGGAAAGCAGGTGGGTGGCATGAGGTAAGCATATCTCTCACTGTCATTATGGCTGACAAACAGGGAGCCCTCATTGAAAGTATCCTCAAAAAAGGTAATAACAATCCTGAAACTGATTAACAAACCAGAAACTTCATAAGAAGTTCTGGATGTTCTCTCAGGCATAGTGTTCTGGCCAATTGTAAGCATAACTTTATGTCACTGTGCTCTGTGCAAATATACCTTATAAAACCTGATTGTTACTCGCATAGCCAGAATAAGTACAAAAGCTGACATACAGAACTGCCAGGCAAGCAATATGACAAAAAGATAGACTAAGACAAATGGACACCATGTGCAGTCACGCTGTGGGAAGCTGTAAGCATGTACTATTTTGATTTGTTAAGTCAGCACAACGTTAGAGAGGATGGTTGCCTTGTTTGGAGTTTCATGCTCATCTGAAGGGGGTCCTGGACATGGCAGAAAAGTATAAAGCTTTGGAACACCTTTGAAGGCAACAAACGGATGGAAGACATCACACCTGTTCCTGAGAATGCTTTCAGAATCTGCAATGACGACACAGACAAACTCCACTCCTTGGGCCCCGACTCCCAACCGGGTCTCGTCACTGGCATCATTCGTCTTTGTACTGTCTGCAGTGTAAGCCAACATTAAATAAAGTTAAGATATTTCTCCTATGTGATTTTTTATCTCGTATCACTAGGGAGGGGTATTGTCTTTTATGTTATACAGTGGTGCTTGAAAGTTTGTGAACCCTTTAGAATTTTCTATATTTCTGCATAAATATGACCTAAAACATCATCAAATTTTCACTCAAGTCCTAAAAGTAGATACAGAGAAACCAGTTAAACAAATGAGACAAAAATATTATACTTGGTCATTTATTTATTAAGGAAAATGATCGAATATTACATATTTGTGAGTGGCAAAAGTATGTGAACCTTTGCTTTCAGTATCTGGTGTGGCCGCCCTTTGCAGCCATAACTGTAACTAAACGTTTCCGGTAACTTCTGTTCATTCCTGCACACTGGATTGGAGGAATTTTAGCCTATTCCTCCGTACAGAACAGCTTCAACTCTGGGGTGTTGGTGGGTTTCCTCACATTAACTGCTCTCTTCAGGTCCTTCCACAACATTTCGATTGGATTAAGGTCAGGACTTTGACTTGGCCATTCCAAAGCATTAACTTTATTCTTCTTTAACCATTCTTTGGTAAAATGACTTGTGTGCTTAGGGTCGTTGTCTTGTTGCATGACCCACCTTCTCTTGAGATTCAGTTCATGGACAGATGTCCTGACATTTTCCTTTAGAATTCTCTGATATAATTCAGAATTCATTGTTCCATCAATGAAGGCAAGTCGTCCTGGCTCAGATGCAACAAAACAGGCCCAAACCGTGATACTACCACCACCATGTTTCACAGATGGGATAAGGTTCTTATGCTGGAATGCAGCGTTTTCCTTTCTCCAAACATTACGCTCTTCATTTAAACCAAAAAGTTCTATTTTGGTCTCATCCGTCCACAAAACATTCTTCCAATAGCCTTCTGGTTTGTCCACATGATCTTTAACAAACTGCAGATGAGCAGCAATGTTTTTTTTGGACAGCAGTGGCTTTCTCCTTGCAACCCTGCCATGCACACCATTATTGTTCAGTGTTCTCCTGATGGTGGACTCATGAACATGAACATTAGCCAATGTGAGAGAGGCCTTCAGTTACTTAGAAGTTACCCTGGGGTCCTTTGTGACCTCGCCGACTATTACACGCTTTGCTCTTGGAGTGATCTTTGTTGGTCGACCACTCCTGGGGAGGGTAACAATGGTCTTGAATTTCCTCCATTTGTACACAATCTGTCTGACTGTGGATTGGTGGAGTCCAAACTCTTTAGAGATGGTTTTGTAACCTTTTCCAGCCTGATGAGCATCAACAACTCTTTTTCTGAAGTCCTCAGAAATCTGTTTTGTTTGTGCCATGATACACTTCCACAAACATGTGTTGTGAAGAGCAGACTTTGATAGATCCCTGCTCCCTGCTCCCTGCCCACTCACCTGACCTGATTGTCATCCTGTTGATGGAAAACACTGGACTCGAATTTCACCTTCAAACTAACTGATCATCCTAGAGGTTCATATACTTTTGCCACTCACAAATATGTAATATTCGATCATTTTCCTCAATAAATAAGTGACCAAGTATAACATTTTTGTCTCATTTGTTCAACTGGTTTCTCTTTATCTACTTTTAGGACTTGAGTGAAAATCTGATGATGTTTTAGGTCATATTTATGCAGAAATCTATAAAATTATAAAGGGTTCACAAACTTTCAAGCACCACTGTTTCTATATAGATTTGGTTTAAGTAACACGACACAATCACAAAAGAACGTATTCCCCAGCGAGTGAGCACCCCCTGCTGGACACACCAAGGTAGGAGAAGACAGCTAAACTGATAAACAGACAAAAAACTCCAAATCAACAGTAGCAAAACCCTAAATGCAAAGTCCAAAGAACATTGGCAAAAGTCAAAAACATGATTAACAGGCAGAGATTCTTATTAGTACATCCAGAGCCAACTGAAGCTTTCTTGTTGCGTTAACTATAAGTGAAAATGTTGTGTCCAAACCACAGAGTCTTGACAGCAATTGCTGTTCCTGTCAAAGAATGGTAGGGGAACAGGGAGGTTTTCTGTTTCACATGAGTTGTATGTGAATGTTTGATCGAAGAGCAGGTGGATCCTCCTTCATGGAGATCCACCCGGATTTCAGGTCAAATAGCTGGGAAAGTCCCCCTTAGAGATTCACACAATGTCAGATCAGAGAGCAGGGGGGCCAAAGATCATCCAAAACCACCTCCTCCTGATGCTAACGTCTATTTCAATTAGAATTAACAAAATGCAGCCCCCACAAAAAAAAACTTTGCAGCCCTAGGTGACCCCCTAACTTGCCTATATGGTAGAGGTGGCCCTGAGTACATATCCACAGACTTTGACAATGCACTGGAGGAGCTGCCAGCTCATACAATGTCTCACACGTGACCTCATGGCATGGGACCTCTGGGTGTTGTTCTGCAGGTGGAGTTTTAGAAGAGTGATGGAGTAAGACAGGGGTCGCCAACTCCGGTCCTGGAGGACCACCGTGGCTGCAGGTTTTCATTGTAACCCTTTCTTAATGAGTGACGTATTTTTGCTGCTAATTAATTTCTTTTGAACTATTTTTAATTGACTTGCTCTTAGAGACTCAGACCCTTTAATTGTTTCTTTTTCCTAAATTAGCAGCCAAGAAATAATGAGATACAAAATGAGCCAAAACATGACCAGCAAGCTGTGTCCATCATACAATACCTGAAAATAAAGAAAGATGAAACTCTCAGGAATGTACATCTGCTCTGGTCCCCCATAACATTTCACCATCACTCTTAGAAAGAGAAAATCAGCAATTTCAGAAATGTCTGCTAATGCACCACGAGAGCAGCATCAAGCCACGAAATTAAAGAACGGGTTTAATTAACGACAAGAATTGGCACCTCATTAAGCAACTGGTTGGAGTGAAATTGGTCAGAGTTTGAGGCCCTGACTTAGTTGGTCTTCTGTTGGCTCACTCACTTCACATTTTATTTCTGTTAGGGTGCCATTAAAGGAAAGAAATGAAGCAATTCTGAGGAACGATGAAGAAATTCAGGGGAACAAATCTTTAAAAAGTAAGTCAATTAAAATGAATTCGCAAGAAGTTAATGAGCGGCACAAACAGGGCACTCAGTTAAAAAAGGGTTAGAATAAAAACCTGCAGCCACGGTGGCCCTCCGGGACTGGAGTTGGTGACCCCTGGAGTAGGAGATTAGACATATTTGAAAGCAAAGCAAAGTTGTGACCAGGAAGATAAATGTACTTCCATTGTAACCAAACTGTGAACCAAAAATTGTAGTCAAACTGTCAGAGTTAAAAGATAAGTAGCCAGGGACGCTTTTAAACAGAGAGTCACTAACGAAAGGCAGTTTTTGTCTGCAAAGGAAATGGATGACAGAGCTAACCTTTGGACTGGTCACATAATCAACATCAGATGTCACCCTGTTCCTCGCTACTGGGAGGAACATCCTATCAATGAGACTCACAAAATCACCATCACATAAAAAGAACAAAAAGGTGTCAATAATGTCATATTCAAAACTTTAAATACTTATTGAAGCAAAATTTGAACTCTTTGTGCTGAAAACCTCCCTATGGGTACAAAACATTCATACAAAAAAAACGGGACAAAACCTGAGTTAAAAATTAATAAAAAAGATCCACTTCATGGCACTCCGAACCAACCATTGCATCCTAAAAACAGGACAGCCTCAAGATGGAGGCAATCCCAGAAATAACAAGATGAAAACAAATTAAAATTAGCATTGTTCTGAACTAATTTTGCAAATAATATAATGTAGTGTCGGCACCAAGCATCACAATAGATGGATTCTCTGCTGTTTGAAAGGGCTCGCTATCCTTTAAAGATCTGCTTGCCTTTTGCCACACTAGTTGGAAAAGTGTGCAGCTTTGCAGGCTTGCCATTTATATAGACACGCTTGGCACTTGTGACGTATTGCCAGCTCATATTTTGGGTCATCTCTGGCTGATTGATGTAACTTGTCAGCATTGTTACATAGCTCAGCTGTCCCCAGCTCCTCAAACTCATCGAGACAGCAGAGTGACCTTCGCTTCAGTCGTGCAGCTGGGGATGAGGGCACATCAGCAGGTACCATGAGTGCTGTGTCGTCAAATGGCACATCTGGGGTATTGAGTGCAGTGTTGTCATGTGGTGTAGCAGTGATGTTCGAGGCTGGTGAACCTCCTTGTGTGGTGATGCAGATGTTCCAGCCTCTTGCCTGTTTCCCTTTACTGAAGGGGTGCTGCAAATCACATACCAGGTCTGGAGCTTAGCTTTGCTTCACAACACCTCTACAATCTGCCTTGTCCTTTTCCTGTGTAGCTTTACCACCGGCCCTGCTTCTCACAGCTTACTCGATTTGCCCCACCTTTCCACAAGCTCTGCCGGCATCTGTGCTCCCAGGTGAAAGGACCTTAGCAGATAGAGAAACAGTGGTGGAGCTGCAGAGGTGACAGTCTCTCTGCTGCTGTGGCAAACGGCACCTTAGATCACAGATCTGAGTCTGAAGATGACTCTCTGGCAACTCCTCCAAAGAGCCAAGCAGGTCTGTTTTAGGTATCTGAGGCACTTGGCACTTTGCTAAGTTAAACTGTAGGTCTTCTCTTCTCCGCTTCAGACACCAATGTGGCATTGGCAGTGAGTGCAACAATTAATGGATTCTCTGCTCTTTGAGGTGGCCCACTGTCTTTAAAATGACTGTTCACCTTTTACTGCACCAATTGGAAAAGTATGCAGCTTTGCATGTTTACCGTTTATATAGGCATAAAAACACATCAACATAAGGCACATAGCATGGCATTGATACAAACAAAAGAATCAAAAACAAACAAAGACATGAACCCCAGTCAGCTGGCAAACCTTAGCTGAAACATAACAGAACCCTGCACAAGTCTGAGGAAGAGAAACTGTGGTGTGTGAGATTTGAATGCTTCTGAGGAAGAGGGCAGCTATAAAGAAGAGAAAGGCACTATGCACTCAGCATCTGAAACCCTGCATGGACTAAACCTCGTAGTTCATGGCTTTGTCAGCTTAATCTAGGGCGCCTTCTCTATGCCAGCAAACCATTTACAGTCCCTCCTTCATAATGGCAGACAGCCACTGAGATGAAGGTCCCTTTTAACCCGAAGACAGGCCTGTGCTTGTTAACCTCCATCCTCATGCCACTATGTCACGTGAGTCAACATCGTTCCTGTTCCTAGAGGTAAGTGTACCCTAAACTTCTTACCAAGGGTTCCTAGGGTTATAGACAGTTAAACACAACGGTGAAAGCCGTTATCTTTGTGACGTGCATCATTTTGTGTAAGCAGAGCCCTACAATGTATAGGCCACAGAGAAAATGTGAATGACCAGTGGATGTGGATATCAATGCCAATTAAAAATTTTTTAGTGTGTTAATAACATTAAGGAATAAGAACCACTGCAAATGACACCAAAGAGCACAAGTGGACAGAGAGAAGCATTAACTATATGCAGTTAGTGAGCTGGGACCAGGGTCCGGCAACAGGACACATCTTTGAAGGCCTTGTCAGGGACATACCAGTGCCACACCTAGAAAAGAGGACTGAAGGCTTTCCCAAGAGGACAGACATAAAACATTGTCACACACGTCCGCATAGGAGGCAGCTAAAGGGCTCGAAGGAAGGTAATTCCACACCAGACCAGGGGGTGGCAAGGTGCACTAATCCTTTCTCTTTTTCCACTGCAGACACATTACGGGAAATTCCACCTGGCCTCCATGATGTCCCTTCAGGTCATGAGCCAGACGACGTCACTTCCGGTACAGGCGATGCCCCTTCCGATCACAAACCCGATGATGTCACTTCCAGTTCCGGTTATAATTACCTCACTTCCTATGCCGCACTTTAAAACCCCACCATCTCAACCTCACCAGTCAGTTCTGTTTTGGATTCCGATCTCTACACACTTATACACCTAATCAATCAATTTTGCAGCCAAGATCAATTATACGGATTGGTTGCTCCAAACCTATTTTGGCTCTCTTGTCTCATCTTTTGACAACATCCAACAACTAACATAGGAGGACTAACATAAAATGTGAGATGAGTATCACGTGGTGTGTAAGAACATACTTGAACATCCAAATATCTCAGCTGGCCAATGAGGCTGTAGGCAGAAAGAGAGGTGAGAGCCAGCTTAGATGTCAAGTGTCCAACCTGATGACATTTCTGATGGTGGTGGGTGAAGTAGGGTGAGGTGAGGATATAGGGTACATCACAGCTCCCTGTGCCCGATGTGAGAGCATCTCTCTGAGAACGTCTGGAGGCGGCGAGTACTGCCTGCCCACTGGTCACGACTGTGCAGACATTCATGGCAGCAGCTCAGCTCACGGCGGCTTCTGCTTTTGGAATAGGTGGCTTTGCCAACAGAGCTTAGTGAGGCGTAGGGGGGTGTGGGGGGGGGGGTTACACAACTGTTAGTTCTTATTTATGAGCCATATGCCCAGTTGTTTTTTTTTTGTAAATAATCTGAAGCCAAGTCACTTGTGAGTCTCATGAGTGAAATTCTGAGATCATCTGTATGAAATCCCACCCCAGAAAATTAAACGACACGTAATTAGTGAGTTACTGAGCAGCTACCATGGGACAATGGCAGCAGGAATATGAAGCTCGGCACCTGACGAGGGTGGACACATGGCAGTGCTGCATTCAGTTTACTTTCGCTGCCTCATCATTACTTTTAGAAACTGAAAAAAATCCATTGTGCATTCAATGTCTTACTGCAGCAGGAAATCCCATCTGAACTAGAAATATTTAAGAACGCGTCCGCCAGAAAAAGATGCCTGAGGTGCTGTAACAGGAGGCAGAGACATCATTGCAGTCAGCTGGTTTTAAGATGATAAACAGAATTCTGACAAAGAAGAAATCGTAACAGAATTAAAAATTGTGAAAGTACGGACAAAAGCAACCCCATGGAGCACTAAACCCAGTATAGGCCTGGAGAGTTCCTGAAATTAATCAAACAATGGCTGAGGACCCAATATTCCATCACAATAAGACCTCAATGTCATGCATCTCAAATCAGAGATAACATAAGAGGAAATATGACCCCTTAGAGGGTCCAAAAATAGAAGATTGGTAGGCCTTGGGTTACAAGTTTCATTCTTGCAGACATCCATAACCCAATTTTGTATGTAAATTAAGAACTTGCACTGAAAATGTTTCTTAATAGAAAAACCAGCAAAAATGCATAATGATTTATTACTTATTTTACAGAAAAGGGTGCAGACTAAAGGCTACTTCACATTATGCAACTTTTCTGGCAATTTTCAATTGTAACCTTCTTTTGCATCATTTTACTGAGTTGTGGCAGTCGTCGGCGTGCTCCCGTAAAGGCTGTCATCTAATGTGACATACCCAACGTCTCACTCCAACTAATCTGCGACTCACCCCCATAAAATCAAACAGGTCTGATTTTGTCTTTAATCTTAGGTATGGCTCTGTGTGTATGACAGCCAATGAATGCTCATCCGTAAGTATAATGCATAGAATGCAGCGATGAGGAATAAGGAACAGAGGGCCTTTGGACCTCACCAACAGAAGACAAGTTTGTCAGTCTGATGTCTTATGTTTAATATAAAATGACAGAATGGAACAAAGAAAAAAAAATAAAACAATGGCCTGGATTGCAGTTGTCCCTGTTAACCCTTCGTACAGTGCCGGCTCTGTCAGGCAGCACGCTATTGGCTGTCATAAAAAGGAGCGAGGACGACTGTGCTGGAAATTCAGAATGTAGTCGGTAAATGTGACACACCCAGATGACATGGGCTGGCAACGAGCTCACCAGTTGTGGTCGGGCAATCTGATGTACCTCACCTCACTAGAAGCTGGTCAGCTTTATTAAGAAAATGAAAGTGAATCAATATCAATATCAGCACTTCAAATCACAAAAGCATAAATAATTCAAACTAAACTGAACCTCAGGTAAAGTGGTTCCAGAAAGTATTTAAACCCCTTGTCTTTCCGTGCACTTTATTGTGTTGTACAGTAGCTCTCATTGTAAATGGATAAATGTGCCATTTGTTCCCATCAGTATCTACACTCAATAACCCCAAACGTCAGATTGAAAGCATGTTTTCAGAAAGGCGTGTAAATTTATTACAATTTGAAAAACTGAAATCTTTCATTTACTTAAGTACTTGGCAGTGGGTCTCCAAATTGTGCTCAGGTTAACCCTGTTTACTTTTATTTTCCTTCAGTTGTGTCCAGAACTTGATTGGAGTCTACCAGTAGCAAACTGAATTAAATGGACATCATTTAGAAAAGCACATGTGTACTTACGTATTGTCATAAGAACGAGACATAAACAGATAAAGGTTTGGGGCAGCCACCCGTATAATATGGTATCCTGGCTGCAAAGTCTTTTTTATCAAATACACAGCACTAATGTGTATCCAACTGAGTCCAGAACGAGACTGAGGGAAAAGGGCAGGCTTTTAAAGGGGAAGACAGGAAGTGAGGTCATAAGGATCGGGCACGTGTTCTTCATTCATTGGATCGAGCCTGGACGTGACGTCAGAGGGGCCAGAGCTGGTAAGGTCTACTTCCATTGGTTTGGTCCCGGAAGTGATGTCAAGAGAGCCAGGTGGAATCTCTCGGGAATGGTCTACAGGAAAGGGAGAAAAAGAGTCAGTGCACTCTGCCACATCCCGGCATGCCTCAGAACTGCCTTCACTCGAGCCCTTTAGCTGCCTCCCATGCGCATGTGTGTGACAGTATAAAAGGTCTCACAATTCACAATTCATGTCAGGAGATAAACTAAACCATGAAGTCTAAGGAACTTTCTGAAGTTCCTCTCCGCAAATCAAATGGATTGTCTGTGATCAAATTGGGGTGGCACGGTGGCGCACTGGTAGCGCTGCTGCCTCGCAGTAAGGAGACCTGGGTTCGCTTCCTGCGTGGAGTTTGCATGTTCTTCCCGTGTCTGCGTGGATTTCCTCCCACAGTCCAAAGACATGCAGGTTAGGTGCATTGGCGATCCTAAATTGTCCCTAGAGTGTGCTTGGTGTGTGGTTGTGCCCTGCCCGGGGATTTGTTCCTGCCTTGCACCCTGTGCTGGCTGGGATTGGCTCCAGCAGACCCCTGTGACCCTGTGTTAGGATATAGCAGGTTGGTAATGGGTGGATGGATGGATGGATGTGATCAAATTGTGGGAAGGCATACTGTAGATCAGGGCAAGAGGATCAAAACATTTCTAAAGCTTTGAGTTTTCCCAGGAGTGCAGCAGCCTCAGTAATTCTGATATGGAAGAAGTTTAGAAGCACCGAAATGAGCAAGAAGGGTGGTGGTCAGGGAGGTGACCAAGATCCCAATGGTCATTCTAAAAAACTTCAGAAGTACTGTTGAAAATTTGCCATGAAGTAGGCTTAGATTAACTTTTTTTTCTGATCACCCTTTATGATGCTTTGCCAGATCAGCATGACAGAGCTGTTGGATGTTGATGTCACTATCTGAATGGTGTGACTGACCCGATTTATGTCATAAATGAGTAGAACTTGCACGTATGTTCTTCTCACACTTTATGGAGCTGCCCAATCTGCTTCACAAATGCATGAATAAATGACAGCATATACACAAATGAGTGGTGTCACTGTTTGATCTGTACTCCAGCTGGATTTTCACCCTATGTGCATTTAAAAAATAATACATCAAATTTTCAGTATTTTTATTTGAGGACTACATTAGTTGACCATACTGAGAATACTGTTATTCTACAAAGATTCACTGTATGTGGTGTCTTCACTGCTGGATTAAGCATGTTTTGCTCCCTCCTGAGTACGTCCATAGCGCTGATCCCTTCATCACAGGCTTTGTGGATATGTTAGTCCTACTGATGCAGTGTATTGTCTTGTGCTTGATTCTTTCCTGATATTGACCTCCTTTTTCTTTTTTGTTTTTTCTTCAGATTACTGTGACCACCTTTAAGCAAGCTACTGGTCCTGGACTTGTCATACCTCTTTGCTGGCATGTGGTGCATGGCCTTAACTGGAAAAAACTTAAACTGAAAGTGCAAATATATGATTAAAAAGAACAACAATAATAAGGGAGTGGTCATTTTAAAACAAGTGATGACCTTCAAGTCAATTGCTAAACTGGAAAGTTCAGGAAGTACTTGCACACACACCCAAAGGTGTAAAGGACACTGCAGGGCCAATTGCTTCAGCACTCAGCTTATAACAAGCTGGAAGCAGCCTGCACAAAGATAATATCACATATTACAAGAAACAAGACTTTTCTAGATTAGTAATCACATTGACCATATGATAGAAAACTGCAGAAAAATCGCTTAAGAAGAAAAGACAAATGATGTTCTAAACATTTTAATAATAAGTTAAATTATAGAGGGAAGTGCATTAATTATTTTGCACAACATCTGGTGACCCAGAATTGGATGTATGCAAATGAAAAAACATTAATTGCAATAAGTGAGAAACACTTATAAAGCAAAGGAATAACAAGAAGAGTAAGCTATAAGTAAAAGGTGTGACAATAAATGTACAGATGGGTAAGGTAATAAAAATAACAAGAGAAGAACCAGTAGAGAAGTGGCACACGTGGATACAGAGAGATGGAAATCAACTACAGAACATGGAAATATATGAATACCTGGGAGCAATAATAAGAGGAGGTGGAAAGATACATGAAGAAATCAGAAACAGAATAAACAAGGCAAATCTATTCTATATATATAAACTCCTAAGCCTAAAAGTGCAACAATTTTGTGTAACGATTTTATGTGACATTTTTGTGTCACGTTTTTTGTCACGCTTTAAATCGGGCTTATTTTAAAACCTACATATATATGTTTGGTATCCTTCTTTTCAGAATTTATCGAACTCCCACAAGACGAGACTTTGTGCCAAGAGATTTAACCACGCCCAGTGCCGGAAATAAGACAAAGAGTAGGACAGCTACTGTACAGGCTTTCAAATGTTCGAAGCGCCGCGCGAGATGCAGATCACGCGGCACGGCAGCACTAGCAAGTCAGCAGCTGATCGAGCAAAGAGGAGATAAAAAAAAACCTGTATTTGTCTCCCATTGTATCACCATTTAAGAGGGGGTTTCAGAGGAGCGACCGCGTCTCCTTGGTGTGCATTCAGCCCCCCTCTTCACAACGCGAGCAGCAGGCCGGGAGGTTTGGCAAGCGAAGCGAGCAGGGGGCGAACCCCCTAGTAAAGTATATTATCATATTAATAACACCCTAAGAGGGAAGAAAGAATCTCTGTATGTATAAAATTACAAAATGTCATCCGTTAGTAGCAGGATGTAATGTCTTCCAGCATCCACAAGAGGGCTGCAATGTCCGATGAGCAAAGGCAACAAGTACTACAAAGAAAGAGGGACATAAAGGCTAGCATATCTGGTGAACAGACGGTCCTAAATGCATGGTGTGACCGAAACAGACAGACTTTCCATTGTACCGTTATGCCCGTTGTACTTAAAGGGGAATTTACTGTGCTAGTTTAAAGATGAGGATGCCTCTACATGAAACCAAATATGTATCAACAATTTAATATGCTGCAGAATCTTGTGCAATACTGGACAAACATCGAAAATAACAGAAGCTGAAATTAATCATTTTAGACAAGTGTAATGCTATTTGAAAGTTGTGCTTTTTTCCGTCTGATTTTATTTTAGAATTATTTAGATAATGATTCTTCACTTGTGGGCTCAGAGCTCATATTTGAAATGTCCTCAAAATGAAATAGCAAGCAGGTACAAATGAGCACATTAGCTAATTAATATTCATGAGGTTGTTTCTAAGACTGTCAAATGTGGGATTAGATATCTGGGATATATGCAAAATAGGCATAGACTGGAATGCTGGGAAAATACATATAAAACTGCAAAAATAGTGACATTATTTATTAGAAAGTACATGTTTCAGCTTAGATAAAGTAACCAGTGTGTATATGCTTGTACGAATGTGTGAAATGGAGGCTTGGGACTTTAAGATTAACATGCGTCATGTCCAGTTTAATTAACAACCAACCAGACCATGTGAATTTTCGGTGCAATATCTTGCATAAGGTAGTCTTCAAGATTCTATAAATTCAATGGATTTTAAATTATGTATTAGGAGGAGGAGGAGGAAAGACAGAGAAAGATAGCAGTTGCCAAAGAGAAGACCACTTGCTCAGACTTTGCCCCTCCACTCCCAAGCATCACACTTGGTTTTAGAAAACAAAGAGTGCAACAACCGAAGCTCCGGCCACCCAATATGAAGCTTGGGGTGTGACCCAGATTTGAGTTGTTCAGGTTGTATGTCTTCATCTCTAACACTTACACCTGTTTTCTCCTTCAAATAAACATAATTAATCATTGTAATAATTCTGAAGTGTCCTATTGTTTACTGACATTTAGTAATGACTGATTGTTGTTAATGAAACAAACTGTGTCCATTCAGGTTACATACGGTCAGGGGTCTCAATTAGTCATTGGCTTCTGTTAGATTGTGTAGCCCCTTTAAAGGTAGCCATTGAGATACAAAAAACCTGACAGGAATAGTGGCTCCTGGGCATTCTGAAGTGTAGCCCTTTCACGGGAAGCTATCGGGCGACAAATCGACACGTATGTCCGCAATGCAGGCTTTCGTTTAAAGGGATTTGCAAAAACAATAGCAGGAAAGGCAACACTTTTTCTACCTGGTCCTCCCATTTCAGCGCACCATAACGTTTGGGACCATTGGAGTCACAGGTGTTTTTGATTCCTCAGGTGTGTTTCATTGTTTCCTAAGATACCTCGGCTTGCTTCTACCCTTTGGAGTCTGCAGTTGCCATTGTTCAACATGAGGACAAGAGCTGTGTCGGTGAATGTCAAAGAAGCAATTATGAGGCTGGAAATCAAGAATAAAACCATTAGAGAGATCAGTAAAATCTTAGGATGACCTAAATCTACTGTCTGGAATATCATTAAGAAGAAAGAACACACTGGTGAGCTCAGAAATCACAAAGGGACTGCTAGGCCATTGAAGACTTCCACTGCTGATGACAGACAGAAAAATCCTCACTATGATAAAGAAAAAAGCCCCCAATGGCTGTCCAACAGATCAGCAACAGCCTTCAGGATGCAGATATGGATGTGTCAGAGATGACTATCCACAGAAGACTTCATGAGCAGAAATACAGAGGCCACACTGCGATATGCAGACCACTAGAAAGCCACAAAAACTGGATGGCCAGATTACAGTTTGCAAAAGGAGGACTTCAAAGAGTCTTAAGAGTTCCAGGAAAAGGTCTTGTGGAGAGACGAGACAATGACGAACCTGCATCAGAGTAATGGTGAGAGCAACGTGTGGAGACCAAAAGGAACTGCCCAAGATCCAAAGCAGATCACCACATCTGTTCAACATGGTGATGATTGTATTTTGGCTTAGGCCTGTATGACTGTCACAGGTCCTGGCGCACTGCTGACAGCAGTCACACAATAAATTCTGAGGTATAGAGAAACATCTTCTCTGCTCAAGTTTCAGTGGATGGCACGTCATCCTACAACAAACATACTGCTAAGGCAACACTGGAGTTTTTCAAAGGTTACAAATGGAGAATTCTTGAATGGTCATGCCAGTCACTTGATTTAAATCTAATTGTGCTTGCCTTCCATACATTGAAGAGAAAATCTAAAGGGACAAACCCCCCGAACAAGCAGGAGCTGAAGACGGCTGCATTAGAGGCTTGGCAGAGCATCACCGGAGAAAATCCTCGCAGACTTGTGACAAAGTCCTAATATGACTGACTGCTTGAATAGTCCTGCCATTGCCGTGTCCAAACATTATGGTGCCCTGAACTGTTTAGAAAAAGTGTTGTCACTTCTACATGGGGTGACCGAAATGTATGCAACTCCCCTTAAATGAAAGTCTGCAATGTGCACTTTAATCACATCTGAATTGAAATTTTAAACTGTGAAGCAGAGGGATAAATCAAGTAAAAATATGTCTATGTCCCAAACATTATGGAGGGTACTGTACCTCACCTTCAATAACTTACGAGAGGCTAGAAGCCACTCCACTTACCAGGCATCCCTACTGGGATTTGCTTGCATTTCGATCCATCTTCAGAATGCCCTAGCAAATGCCAGAAACCGCTACTGCGTTGGGCTTTTGTATTCCAATGGCTACCTTTGAAGGGGCTACACCATCTAACAGAAGTACTGTTGAGGTATTCCTGCCTTGTATTTGAGCTTATCTGTGCTGAGTGAATGTTGAACTGGTAATTTTGCATTACGGATGTGTGAATCAAGGCTAACAGTTTAGACATTTCCAGTATTAACTTGTCCACCAATATAAAAAGGAACATCAGAAGTTAAATTGCCTTACTGGGACACTTGTACACTATAAGACAATGAGTGTTAGGTGAATTAAAAAGACACAGGGGTAGAAATAAAAGAATCCTTGAGAATTTGGAAATGTAACCACTTGTGAAAACCATAGAAATAAAACAGCTACAGTGGTATGGATGTATAATGAGGATGAATTAAGCAAGGTATCCCAAAATGAAATTAAATGAAGCGTGAAGGAAAAACAACAAGAGGAAGACCTAGAAGGGTTATGGGAAGAAAACATCAAAAGAAGCAGCCAGAAAGAGAAGGATACGTAAATATGGAACAAGTGAAGATCCTGGCAAGTGACAGGAAAAAAATATAATCGATGGCTCAAGACCCCAGCACTGTAAGGTATAGTGGGAGAAGATGAAAATAAGTAAGAATCTGGTGAGGTTGTGCCCCACTGGCCCATCATGCACAAGCACCAGTGGTTTTTGTATGTCTGCAGACTATAATGTAGACCTTCTGGCAACACTTGTATCTATTCCTGACGCCACAAATATTTTTTTTTTCTAGCCAACTAATAAGTGGATGTATTTTAACTTTAGGAGACGTGCTTTGCTTAGTGTGGGAAAGAAGTCTTAGTCAGAGCAACCTAAAATTATCCATGCAAGCAGAAATAAACATTTTGAGGACAAATAATGCATGGGCGTCACATAAGAATATGAGTCTTAATTTTAGTAGATCTTAAAGTGGAGTATAATGTCATGAAGAGAAAAACTTGAGTTTTTTTTCCATTTGTTAAATAAGACTCATTACATTAAATTTGTGTATTTTATTTTAGGATTATGTAGGTAAGAAGTCACTTTTAAGTGAATACACTGTAGGACCAAAACTAACACTGTGTTATAGAGCTCATAAGGCACAAATAGCATTACTTGTGACTGTGTGCTGTCACCAGCAGGGGGCACCACTGAGCTCCAATCCATAGACACACAAAACCCAACACAACTCTGGGTTCAATAAAAGGTTTTTAAATCCATCCAGGTACAATAATACAATAACCTCAGTCAAAAAATCACAAAACGGATGCCTTCTCTTGTCTCCTTCTCTCCTCCAGAGAGTTCTGGCCACTGCCTACCAACTCTGACTCTCCGAGGTATGGCGGCAGACTCCATTTAAGCTCGACCCGGGAGTACTTCCCATGGCATGTCATGGCTTGCTGAAAGCATACAGAAACCTAGGAGGTCCTCCCCTAGCAGCACCCTCTACCGTCACTTAATGACCCTTCTTAAATTGCTGCACGTCTGCACTACAGTTCCCATGCAGCCCTGCTGGTGTTTAAACCGGGACTACTAGTAGGGAACATTATCACCTCTTAATTTGGGGGATGAACTGTTCCCGGTTTCTAGCTTTAACCTGTCCATCCTTTCTTCCAGCATTCCAACCATGATGGGAATTATAAGGCGTCCCGGCCAGGTTGTGTCCACAACTTGGCCATCCTTCCATTATGATCCCAGCTGGGAAAGAAATCTTCCTCAATCCTGGCCAGAATGCCTGTTCATCCTCCTATGCATTTAAATCAGGAGTTTAGAAGAAGGTGAGCAAAAGAAAAATACAGGCACAGGGCTAACAACCCGGAGGGCATCATGGTATCAAGAGATGACCCGAGTTAGTGACTGAGGAGCAGTAAATGAAGATAAGGTGCCAGGGACATCGAGAGACATAAAGCTTTAGACAATATCATGCTTCAAGGTTGAGACCACTTTAGGATTGTGGGCCTTTAGATTTTGTTATGATTTGATATACTTTATTAAACCCTAAGTGGAAATTTGCTCTGCTCCTCTTTTGGAACAGAAGCTAAACACATTGACAAGAATAATAATGTTTAAACAGAGTGATGAATCCTGGGATGCTTTTCTACATATAGAAAAAAAAATCTTGGAAACGTATGCAAATGTAAAGCAAATTTTAAAAGAAAGTGTTTTTCTATGTATATGTTTAAGCCCAGATAAACTAACCAGTGTGTATATGCTTGTATGAGGATATGAAATAGGGGCTTGGGAACTTTGTTGTTTAACTTACATCTCATAATTAACTTAAAATAACTTCAAATTCTTAGTTTGCTGTTTTTTGACTGGCATCACTTCCTAAATACGGCCATTGAGCCATGATATAAGAGAAGGCACCTCTTTTGAGGGAAGCAGATGACATGTGGCTTTTGATATGAGAGATGTGAGACGCGGTGTTAGGATGAGAGAGAGGGAGACGGCGTAGGCAGTTTTGAAGATGCAATGAAACATCATGCTGTTCGAAGATGAAAGTACAGCACTACCTGCAAAATTAAAATGTGCCCCATTGGAGAAGAGGAGAAAGGCTTCATCATAGTGCATACTTTTAAAGAACATGTTGGTTTGAATGAGAAGGATGAACATCTCACTAATGGATATACGGACTCTGAGTTCAATCATTCAGGTTGTATATTTTCTTCTACTTCTGATCCTTAGTATTTAAAGCCTATTTTTCGTGCAAATGAACTTAGGGAATGATTGAATTGAAATTAATATATTATCTCTCTGAAGTTGCCTTGTTTATTGATATGATCTTCTTTCATTAATGAATGTAGCAGAATGTGGGCAGTTGTGCAGCTCTTGAAATGGCTCTTGGCCTTTGCTATGGTAGTTTGAATTGTAGCCCTTTCAGGGGTAGCTTTCTGGAAGCTGAAGGGTATAGGCATCCTGGCCGGAATGGCTTCTGGCACCTGCTAAAGCTGATGTCACATTTTGAGACTTTTAGTTATGGTTTATGTCAGATTTGCCAACTGCATTCACAGATCTTGTTACCAGACCATGTCAATTTACCTGACTGAAAATCATTTGCCCATGACACATTTATCAACTGAGTACCAACCTTCCAGCACATTTGTGCCAACTTTGAGAAAGACATTAGCATGCTGCCTGATGGAGCCCGCACTGCATGAATGGTCTCAGTTCTTTTATTTCTTCTTTTCAATTCAGTGTAAGTATGTAAAACTTGAGACAGTAGAAAGACAAGCTTTTCTTCTGTTTGTAAGGTTCAAAAAGTCCATATTCCATACTCTTCTTTTCATTCTAAGCATTCCGTATCCGGATGAGCATTCATTGGTTGTCAGCTTTCATGCACAAAGAGCCGTCTTTCAAAAAGCACTTGACACAGTCGTCCCACAACAAAGATTCATTCTGAAACCAGAAGCTGTAGGTATCAGAGGTAACCTACAAAACTGGATCTCTGGTTGATTAACCTGCAGGATACAAAGAGTATAGATAAGAGGAGAATGCTGCATGTGCAGCAAGGTCATCGGTGGAGTCCCTCAGGGGTCTGTCCTTGGACTGTTACTTTTCCTGGTTTATATTAATGACATTGATTCTGTTATGGTTAGAAAACCTGGGAATTGTGCAGATGGCACTAAAATAGGAGGGATGGCAGACACTGAGAATGCAGAAAAAAGAATTCAAAAAGACCTGGACGAGTTTCAGGACTGGGTGAACACTTGAAAAATGCAGTATAATGTTGAAAAGTGCAAAGGACTACACTTGGGCAAAAGGAACATCAGTTATAAATGAAAGACAGGATACACTGAGCTACAGGAAGGAACCTCTGAATAGGATTTAGGGGCTGATGTTAACATAACATTTTCATTGACTAAGCAATGCACAGAAGCAATTAAAAGGCAAACAAAATGTTAGGTTATATCATAAAAACTGTTTAATTTAAATCAAGGGACGTTATGCTCAAACTATATAATGCACTAGTAAGACCCCATCTGGAGTCTTGTGTGCAGTTCTGGTCATCACACTACAAGAAAGACATAGCAGCACTTGAAGCTGTGCAGTGGAGAACAACCAGGAGCATCTCAGGAGTTAAGGACATGTCCTACTGTGACAGACTCAGAGAACTAAATCTGCTTAGTCTCAAACAGAGGAAACTGCATGAGGGACCTAATCCAGGTATTTAAAATCCTCAAAGGCATTGATAAAGTAGAACATGCAGAATTCTTTCAGCTAACACTGAAAAACAAGCTCGAGGACAGCAGTGGAAATTAAGGGGACGTGCATATAGGACTGAAGCCAGGGACCACTTCTTTATGCAAAGAGTTGTGGGACTCTGGAACAAACTACCAAGTCATGGAGTTGAAGCAGAGACCTTGACAACCTTAAAGAAAAATCTGAATCATATATTGGGACAGCTTAGCTATTTGCT
Organism: Polypterus bichir lapradei; assembly: GCA_026402145.1. Classification (NCBI taxonomy): domain Eukaryota; kingdom Metazoa; phylum Chordata; class Cladistia; order Polypteriformes; family Polypteridae; genus Polypterus; species Polypterus bichir. The sequence goes on from JANRMT010062802.1 coordinate 24,083,745, forward strand.
GAACAAATGAGCTTGATGGACTGAATGGTCTCCTCTCATTTGTCAAATTTCTTATGCTCTAATGACTAAGACAAAATTAAACTGCGAGTCGCAGGCCAGTTGAAGCAAGTCACTGGGCATGGCACATTAGAGAGCACAATACCAATTGCTTCTGACTCAATAAGATTTTTGTAAATGAAGGCAATGACTAGAAATCGCTGGAAAAGTTGCATAGTGCAACATAGCCTGTAGTTATTGAAGCTGAGGTAGCCAGCCTCAACTATTTTTACTTTTATTCTTGTTTGACATTTGCGGCAATTGTTTTAGTGACCCAGGTGCAGACTTGTCATATGTATAACCTGGCAGGGCCAGCGACAGGCCCTAAGTCTCCATTGTGTCTGAGACATGAGCGATGAGTGAATGTTAAATAGGTAAGCGTTGTGGGGTGTACATATGCATCCAGGCTAATTGTAAAGGCATTTTCAATATTGTATTGTATTGTATTGTGTTATAATTAAGTTATCTACCATATAAAAAGAACCTTAGAGGTTAAAGTGCTTTTTATGAATTTTGCTTAACAATAAAACACATGCAATCTACAATAGCCAGATATCAGCCAATTAGGGAGTCATCATTTTTTAACCCTGTGGCCTGCAGAGGGAGCAGCAGCCACCCAAACCGACACAGACAAACACCAAGCACAAGCTTCAAACACAAAACAAATTTATTTTCAATGGGAACGCTTCCCTTTCATTCCCCAGAGCAGCACAGTACAATAAAGCAAACTTTACGGCACTTTCATGCCTTCTTCTCAGCTTTCTCTCTCCTCCTCCGGCAAGCGTCATCTCTCTCCGTCCTAACTCTGGCTCCCGGAGTAGTGGCAACCTTTCTCCTTTTAAGATTCACCCAGGAGCACTCCAGGTGGCCCATTAGCATGTTGTGGCAGAAGCCTGACATAATAGAGCTCCACAGCCTCCGCAGCTCCCCCCTGGTGCAGCTAACTGCATCTCCCAGTGCGCCCTGCATCAATCTGTTGTGCCACAGCAACTCAGTGGGGCTGCCCGTAGCATTCCGGGAGAGATAATGCCCTGAAAACGCTCTTTCCTCAGATCCTTCCATCCAGCTGTTGTTTCGGCCGGGAGGGGCCCCTGGCTACCCTCAACAACCCACTTAATCCAGGCCAGGGTCACAGGGACCTATCCCATCTCACAGAGAGCTTAAGGCGGGAACAAATCCTGGACAGGGTGCCAGGGTGACTACACAGACACACAAGGGCTAATTCAGCATCGCCAATCAACGTAACCTGCATGTCCTTGGACTGTGAAAGGAAACCGAAGCACCCGGTGGAATCCCAAGCTGTGAAAACATGCAAATTCCACAAAGGGAATACCTGAAAATAAAGACCATGGTCTCCTTACTGTGAGGCAGCAGGGCTACCAGTGTGCCAGCATGCCACGCTAATTGGGGGAGTGTGACCATTCATTTATTATGACTGCTTTAACTCAACTTTAGGATCAAAGAAGATGATAATTTACTATTGCAACAGATTTGGGCACAACGAAGGAGCCAACAGTGGACAGGGCACTCATTCTCACATCCACATATACAGAACAACATGAGATCTTCAGTTAGCCTAACATACACATCTTTGAGATGTGAGGAGGAACCTGACGCACCGTGAGAAAATCCCGTAGAAACCCAAAGCTGCCAATCAGGAACTTTGATGAGAAGAAGAGCAGCAAGAGTCACTTACCTTGTTACTTTTTGTTCATGCTTTTTTTTATGCTCTTAGCATTCTCCCTTTCTTCCTGTCTCAGCCTCCATTTCTGCGGAGGCCTTGGGCTGCAAATGCTAATGTGACCGCCGGTTCCTCATGGGATCTGCAAGGTGTTCACTGAAGCCCAGCATTTCACATCCGTTCCACCGCCTCGCTGAGGCTGCAAGAGCAGGAGCCCTGGAGAGCTGTAAAACAGAGAAACAACAGAAGAAGTAATCAGCTGGACAGGCGTACAGACGACCAGAAGCAACTTAATTAGGCATAAAGAACAAGCCTTAATGGCAAGAATGGCTTTCGTTTGACTTTCTTACATTGCGATCATTACAACAAAAACGTGCCACCACTCTGCTGTCTCACCCAGGGCACAGCCGGGTGATTAAATACTGTATCTTCATGTTTTTCAACTTTATGTTTTAATTTCTTCTACTTAATATTGTTATTAACTTTGCTTGTCTCCCTTGGTCTTTCTTCTGATGGAGGTTGTGGGGAAGAAGGGAAGGGAATGATTGATGGTAATCAATCAATTAATTAGTTATTGGGTTTGCTTCCAGCAATGCTAATAATTCATTAGAAAACTCGGTAAGGCTGCCACTTTACTTTCCTTATTTTTCCCTGCAGATTGGGGTTTCCGGCTGTTAAACGTATATCAAGGTAAGTGAAGCCTACTTATTTTTAGAAATGGAAAAATACAGTTTGATGATGAAGAGGAGGATTTTTAGAATTGTGGTAACTGCTTACATTTATCAACATAATCCAGGATCAGACCAATCATTCAAGATGAACCTGGACAGAATTCAGACTTGAGCACATGAGACATCTTATAATCAAATGCAGTCAATGTATATAGTCAAGCTGCCAGAATAAAATATACAGTTTCAGTGTTAAATGAGCACATCTTTTCTAGAATGTTCATTTAACTTTAGTGATTTTACCGTGCAGCAGTAGTAGTATTATCATGTACGTTCACTGAGCAAATTCGTAGGACCACTATACTGATACTAGGTAGGTCCTTCTTTTGCTCTCAGAACAGCAATTCTTTGGGCCATGGATTCCACAAGATGTTGGAATTTCCTTTGAGATTCTCGTCCAGACTTACGTGATTACCTCATACAATGTCTGCAGATGTATCAGCTGCACATTCATGTTGTGAATCTTCAGCTCTACCAAACCTCAAATGCATTCTTTTGGACTGGGAAGGCCACTGAAGAACATTGAAGTCATTTTCATGTTCATGAAACTGTTTCAAGATGACTTTTGCTTTTTGACATAATGTATTGCCATGTTGAAAGTAGCCATTAGAAGATGGGTAAATCATGGCCTACAAGGTACGAATGTAGTCAGCAACAATACTCTGATAGGTCATGGCCTTCAGGCAATGATTGATTGGTAATAATAGGTCTAAAGTGTGCCAAGAAAACATTCCCCCCACCATTACATCACCAGCCTGGACTGCTGACACAAGGGGCATGGACTTCTGCTGTTGGCGCCACATTCGGACAAAACCATCTGTGTTCCTCAGCAGAAATTGAGATTCATCAGACCAGGCTACATTTGTCATCTTCAACTGTCCATTTTTGGTGATCCTGTGCCCACTACAGACTCAACTTTCTGTTCTTGGCTGGAATCCAAAATGGTGTTCTGCTGCTAGAGTCCATCCGGCTCAATGTTCAATGTGCTGTGCATTCTGAGATGCTCACCACAATTGAATATAAATAAAGTGACATTATGTTCAGACCATGCAATTCACTAGTGAGACCACCATCTGGAATATTGTTTGCAGTACAGGTAACTACACTACAAGTAAGTGATAGCAACACTTGAAGCTGTGCAGAGGAGATCAGAGCAACCGGGAGCATCCCAGGACTTAAGGACATGTCGTACTCCGACAGACTCAGAGAGTTAAACCCTTTTAGTCTGAACAGAGGAGACTACGTGGGGACCTAATCCATGTCTTCAAAAGTCTCAGACACAATTATAAAGCAGGATCCAGCAGAATTCTTTCATCTTAATAATGAACCCCATACTGAAGGACACCATGGATATTAAGGGGAAGTGCACTGAAGTCACCTCTTTACACAAAGAGTTGTAGGAATCTGAAACAAACTCCTGAGTAATGGAGTTGAAGCAGAAAACTTGACAACCATTTAAGAAGTGTTGGATGAAGTATTACAACAACTTACAATTAGCTAAACAAACAAGCTTAATGAACTGAGTGGTCTCCCCTCATATGTCAATTTTTTTGTGTCTAATGACTACAGACCAGTAGCACTTATGTCTCATATCATGAAGACTTTTGAGAGACTGGTCCTGTACAATATGGCTACTCTTGTGGCAGACCACCTGGACCCACAACAGTTTACCTATCAGACAAACATCGGACTGGAGGATGCAATTATCTGTCAGCTCTACAAGGCTTATTCTTACCTGGACAAAGTTTACAGATGATCCCAGCCTCACCCCCTAGTGTTGATTCCAGCCTCATCCCTTAGAGTTGATATCAGGCTCACATCTTAGAGCTGATAGCAAGCACAGACCTTAGAGCTGATCTCAGTATCACACCTTAGAGCTGATCCCAGACTCATATCTTATAGTTGATCTCTGGCGTACACCTCAAAGTTGATCTCAGATGAACATCTTCTCAGGCTAACTCCTTACAATTAATCCCAGGTGCACAACTTACTTTTGATGCCAGACTCACACCTTGCAGGCTCACAAATTATAGTTGATGTCCGGCTCTCACCTTGTATTTGCTTTGTTATCTACTAATTGAGATATGTCATTAGTGATGCCATATGGAAAGGAAGCCACAAAAATATCCCTCCATATATCAGTTGTGACCCTGCCAGGACACCACTACACTGCAAGGACCTGGGGAGAGAACATATTCAGAGCATTACCTCCTCCGGAGCGATAGATGGCAACCCTCCTGGGTTGCAGCAGTGCCTCGGACTCCCACAAGACTTGATGAAAGTTGGAATTTTGGTGATGGCCTGTTAGGTTCTACCAGGGGGTGCTGCATGTATTGTTGAGCCCTGGGTGGCAGCACTTCCACCACACTGCTGGAAGAAGGTCATCAGGCAGCTGGACCACTTCCATGTGCCCTATAAAAGGAGTCAGGCGCTACTACTCAGGGAGCCAGAGCCGGGAAGAGGTGATGACTCCTTACGTTCATGGCAAGCATTATGTTTTTCAGCAATTTGTGCTACAGTAGCTTTTCTGTGGGATCAGACCAGGCAGACTAACTTTTGCTTCTCACACACAAATCATTGAGCCTTGGGTGCCCATGACCTTGTTGCCAGTTCAACAGTTGTCTTTGCCTTGACCTGACCAGTTTTGGTAGGTACTAACCACTGCATAATGAGAACACACCAGAAGACCTGCCATTTTGGAAGTGCTCTCTGACCAAGTCGTCTAGTCATCACAGTTTGACCATTGTCAAAGTTGCTCGGATCTTTATGCTTGCCCATTTTTCCTGTTTTTAATGCATCACCTTCAAGAACCGACTGTTCACTAGGTACCATTGTCACCTGATAATCACTTGTCTGTGACGTTAATGTTGTGGCTGATCGGTATACAATTCGTACTTTTTGCTACTGTTGATTTTATTGTGTTTTATTAATTTTTCTTTGATCCCATAGCCAGTACATATTGCTTGGTTGTACTACGGTATTGTGTTAAGAGCACCTAGTGTGGGTGATTGCCATGTTCTCACTGGGATTAGTAATTTGGAAGGGAGACTTCAACAATCACACTATGGTGAATGGGCACCTGCTTTGGTATGGTGGCACAAGTGCTGAGTGACGCTCTGGTCTGAAGACAAGCATTTGGTCTGTTCATGCCAAGCTAGTAAGCCTGTTTGCTTGAAGCAGCTGTCCATGTGTGGATATGCCATAACACTTAGATTGCTATAAAGCATTTCTGCTTAAGTCTCATTTTGCATTCAAGCAACTGTCCACATGAGAATAAAGTAATACTTATGAGGTGCTTTAAATCAGTAATACAGAAGTTTCAGTTTGCTTAAGGCAGCATGTGTGGATAAATCTTTACACATGGGGCACTACAAAGCAGATGTAGATTGCCTTTACACAAACGCACTGTCACATGTGTGCATATGGCACATGTCTACAGGGCTCTAGTAATGTAAGCACACCCCTTCAACCACCTGGGAGTCTGCGGTTGTTAAGGCCTGCAAAACAGGAGGATGACTCACGAAACAAACTGTGATGTCACTTCCAGGTTTCCAGGAGGTTCCACCTCTTCCACCCCAGGAGCAATTTAAAGAACAGCTGCACAGGAAGATATAACCAATGGGCACAGAGCTCCATGAAAAATAAAGCACTTGACTGGAGAGAGTCACTAAGAACCAGCAGGCGTAATGTGATCAGGACATGAGACATCTACGATTTTCATTTGGGACTTTCTCCTTTGCCTTTTCTTGTTTGCATTAAACCAGGTACCCGGTCAGTCCCCAACCCTTCACGATCTCTCCCACATCATAGTCCACTTTGCTATGTAGCTCAGGTGAACCGAAATAATGAATAGGTAACATCCATGACAATACACTCAGGGATCATGCATTTGAAATCTTGAAACAATACTGATTAGAATATTAATGATCATTTATTTATTTACTTTTCAAGAAGCAGTTTTCTCAATGGTTATAATTAATAATAATAATAATACTTTTTACATTTATATAGTGCTTTTCCTACTACTGAAAGCGCTTTACACAATGAGTGGGAAGCCACATCAACCTTCACTAATATGTATGTATGTGATGGCAGCCATTTTTGCGCCAGTACACTCACCATATATTAGCTATTAGGTGGTGAAGTGGTGAGAGTGCTAGCCAATTAGAGACAGGGGACGATTAGGGGACCAGAATGATTAGGTCAAGACATCAGGATACACCCTGCTCTTTTCAGAGGATGCCCAGGAATTTTTGATGACCACAGAGAGACACCTCGATTTTACATCTCATCTGAAGCACTGCACCATTTTAACAGCACAGTGTCCCTATCACTGCACTGAAGCGTTGGCATCCATATTCAGACCACAGAGTCAGCACCGTCTGCTGGCCTCACCAACAACTCTTCCAGCAGTAACTCGAGCTTTTCCTGGTTGGTCTCCCATCCGAATACTATCCAGACCTGAACATGCTTAGCTTTAGGTGGGTGACCTGTTCTGAAGTGCATGTGGTATGGCTGCACTCAAAGTACGCATGAAGTACCATGCTTCAAAATCTTGAGTTTAGATCCTAAGGGTATTGTGATGGATAATAGATACCTCTAGAATGGCGTCTGCCCTAGCTGCAGTGGGCACAATGCAGGAAACAACCCTGGGCATAGCACCATTCCATCATATGGCCCACACACGCACACCCCCACGCTCACACTTACACAGGGACATTTTAGAGTTACTAATCAACCTGACATACTCTTCTTTTTGGAAAAACTATGCGACATCCATGGTCCATGAGAGACTAATGACTGTACTGCTGTGCTGTCTTCAGATGTTTTCATCAGCCCCTTCTGCCCTGCCACACGCTCCTTATATTGTACTTGAAACCCTGGTTAGCACCTCATGAACGTACTTATACTACCTCCTCAACCATAAAGCCCTCCTGAGACTCCACACATCTGCACACTTTCGGCTCCCCAACTAAGCCTTCCAGGTTTGTTCGTTCCTGTTACGTTGCCATGATTAGCCATTTAGATCCTTTTTATAGTAGATCTGTGCCCCAGCAAATTTTAATGAGATGATTTGTTTCCACTTATTTCTCCTCTGGGAGTTCACTGGTTAAGCAAAAAGACGCAAAGCAGTGAACTGCTGCTTTAGGAAAGGAAAATCATTGAAAGCCTCGTTCTTTGCAGAATTGCAGTGCTCTCTCTAATTCATATAACAGGAGTGGGAACAGTGACTCCTGAAACACAACATCATGTAAAAATCTTACAGTCGCATAATTGAAAAGACAAGGAAGCTGCAGAAATGAGCCTCATCAGCTACTACAGAGTCACTGCCGTTAAGAGGGCTGTAAGCAGCACAGGTCAGCTCACACATCGATGGATTTGGCTGTCCTCTTCCACTTAGTGTCACCCTCAGTAGCCCCCCAATCTGTTCAGACTGTCTCCCATCCCCATACGTCCCACTGATTTCCACTGTTTTCTATCCCCTGCCAATTTATTAACTTTCTCCCTTCTATGTTAAAAAGTCGATGTCCATTTCTGTCCATCACCTTCTTCTTTCCTAGAGTCACTTACAGAGTCTCTGTTTCTCCTTAACACTCACCTTTTGTTCTCTCCTTTCTTCCAAGTATGTCCATGAGCCTCCTCTCTGTCCTGCTACCAGATGGACCACTCCTTCCGCTGGCTTCCGGTGTGTTAGGTTCCAAGTTCTGTCTTTGAATCTCTCCTCTGCCTCCTGTTGTGTTCCCAAGAGTTCCATTTCTGCCACACAATCCTTGGATCTGAAGCTGTTCCTTACTCTGTCCTTGAATCTATTCTTATTTCACTCAATATCTCCCAGTTTGCTCCCAATTCCTCTATTGTCTCTCAGCATTCCATTAATTCCCTACTGTCTTCCAGTAAGTTTTCATGAATTTATTCCTATTTCATCCACTTTCTTCCAGCTTTTGCTGGACTTACCTCCCATTTCTTACTTTGTTGTCCAGAATTCCCTTGATCCTCTTCTAGCTCCCATGTCTCCCAGTGACCCATTAAACCACACCCTATATCAGTCGCCATAGCTCATTGTTCAGGTAACACTTTAGTTTAGGTACTGCAAAAATGCATCTATTGCTCATTTACTGTTATGTAACAAGAACTTAACACACATTTCTTTGGGACTTCAGAACACTTACAAAGCATCAGTCAAGTGTTTATTCATCTCTGCAATGTGACCTACTAGCAATACTTCACTTTGGAGTGGTCTCAGGTGGCTTAAGTGAGACGTGTTTCTCTTGTTATTAAATAGCTTATATATAAACGTCTATGTGTGGAAGTGTGTCTGTCTGTCTGTCCAGCCCCGAAGTGCGACGCTACAGCATGAAGCTGAAAGAGCCAGCAAGGCGGTCCCAAGTTAACGAGTCGGAAGAAGAAAGAAGTACGAGGCTATAGTGTAAAGCTGAAAGAAAATGACTCCGTCGCCAAAGTGAAACCGCCGACGAAAGACAAACTCGCATAGCCGCTAATACACAAGCGAGGTGCGCACGTCGGCAAAACGAAACCTCCGAGGAGAGAGAAACTCACTTAGCCACTGATAGACAAAGGGGGCGAGCACATCGGCAAAACGAAACCTCCGAGGAGAGAGAAACTCATTTAGCCACTGATAGACAAGGGGGGCGAGCACATCGGCAAACGAAACCTCCAAGAAGAGAGAAACTCATTTAGCCACTGATAGACAAAGGGGGCGAGCACATCGGCAAAACGAAACCTCCGAGAAGAGAGAAACTCATTTAGCCACTGATAGACAAAGGGGGGCGAGCACATCGGCAAAACGAAAACTGATGATTTTGATAGTTTCTAGGAGTCCGGGCTTTTTACAGCATGGACTTACACAGCTAGTTTAGTATAAGACCTGTGCATCCTTCATATTAACAAGTAATTTACCATCATGTCGAAATTCCAAACTGCACACAGTTGAATAACCCATCTACTGATGCTTTGTGTTATGAAGACCAAAAGAAGCCTTGTACGTAAGAGTAAAGATGTAATAGATGCAGTTTTGCAGAACCTAAACTAAAGTGTTACCATATTTCATAATTAGTGTTTTCTTATCTCGCAGTGTCCCTTTATGCCAGTATTTCTCAAATTGTTTGGAACCAAGAACTAATTTGTTGAAGTCAAAGGTATAGAGGATCATCTATGGCCAAAACCCATCAATTACCATCCTTTACTCGTTACATTTGGTATCTGAATAAAAACTGTAACACCCTGAGGTGCAAAAAAGAAGAGCTGGCAAACAGACTCAAACACTGAGCTAATAATCCCAAACAGGGCTGTTTATTGGAAGCCCCCCTCCTTAATTTAAGTGCCTGTACTCTTCCTGCTGTTATGCCTTTGAAATGTGCCAGCATAAACCCCAGCACAAACAGAACGCTGTCAAACTCTTACTGTTCCTCAGTCTCTTTCTGTGTTTCCAGCTAATTCTTGTACTTCTACTCTATGAGCTGGCTTCTCTTTGTTGGTGTTAATCGCCACCCACCTAGTGTTTTCTCTCATGTCCGAGTGGCATACCCTGTCCCTTCTTGAATCTCTTACATTCTAGGTAATCGACTCTGCCTATCTGGAAGGAGGGTCGGCAATACAAGATTAATCTTCAGACCTTGCTTTGGTTAATTTGGTGCTTCAAAGTCTCAGATTTTAGCAAATGATCCAAAATAAAGCTTTGAAGATGCTCTTAGGACAGACAAATTCAGAAGAAGTGTGCATCAGCGTCCACAGGGAATTAAGGGATTGCTGCTCCCAAGGGTGGACATCAAGGTGGATATATAAAAAAGTAAAACAGAATCCCATACAGCGAAGGATTCATACAGGATTGGATTGGGAAGAAGTGGTGTAGAAGTAAAAGCTGTTATTGTCTGCAAAAAGAGTCATACATACATACATATATACTGTATATAATATATATACATATATATGTAATTTGTCTTTTCATAAATGTCAGTTGTAAATCACAGCTTGATTGATTACCTGTACATGTGCCCTTTCCTTGAACCTTCATTCTCTGAAAGAAGTGTGTCACTTTTCTCGGTTCATGCCTGGATGTAAGGCTAAGTATTTCATTTCAGTGAAGTTCATGTGGGCCCGTAATTGGATGATCTGAAGGCATCGATTGGTGGAGTGCAATGTGTCTCACTTTAAAGAGGTTACAGGTGAGGATGAGCAGCTGCTGAGTCTGATTGACAGAACTGTTAAGTACAGCCAGTCGGACGCCTACTCATCTCATTCTGGTGGGCACCCTCAATTAAAAATACTCCAGCATAGTGACCTCTAGTGGCAGCCTAATCTAGCAGCTGCACAACTGGAGCAAAGGGGAATGAAGACCTGCTGGAGAGACAGATGAGGCCAGCTGAGACTGAGATCTGAAGGTCAGACAGCCTGAGATTTGTTTTCCAGGGATGTGCAGATATGCCCTCCATTTCCTCCATTTTTTTTCTGGAGTAAGAAGCTCATGGAGTGAGAAGCTCAATGCACCGTAATCCAAACAGGGCTGTGGCCCGAGCCTTCCAGGGTCAGGTGTTTGTACTGAGAGGATCACTTATTGTACCTCATTTTGATCCACTCATTTTGTAATCCTTTGAAACCTTGACATGGGTCGTTCTGTGGCAGTCAAATCAGTCTAGGTTTCAAATTTCTGCCATAGTGCCCCCTACAGGTAGAATATGGAGATTTAGAAAAGTGAAGCCTAACCCGTTATGCTTTCTTTTTTTAATTTTCCATTAAAATGTGAGGTGACAGAGTGGTTAATGTTGCTGCCTGACAGATCCTGTGTTCTGTGTTTGAGTTCTGTGAGTGGTCATTGTCAGTGTGGAGTGTCAAGTCAGGTCAAACGGCTTTGTTGTCATACAGTCCATATGTTGTATTGCAGCATACAGTGGCATGAAATGACATTCACTGGGACCGCTGTGCAAAATGTACATAAACACAGGATAAGTGCAAGAGAGGTAAGGAACTATACCATACTATACTATTTATAAATACATAAATAATATGTAAGTAAATAGATAGTAATAATTTGAAATAGTAATAAATAAATAATAAAAACAACAGTAGTAACAATTGTAATAAATGCAGGCCATATAAATAAACTACTAGCAGCAGATCTAATGGGAGGTGGGCAGCACAGAGTTCAGAGTCCCGACAGCCACGGGGTAGAATCTGTTGCAGAATTTGGCACAAATGGTTTGGATGCTACGGTACTTTCTCTCAGATGGAAGTGGAACAAAACATCTGTGGTAGGAGTGGGAGCGGTCCTTCAAAATTCTGTAAGTTTTGCTGGTGCATCGTTTTATAAAGACGTCTTTAATGGAGGGCAAAGGCATCCCAATGATCTTTTCTGCAGTGCGTTGTAAGGGTTTTATAGTCAAATTGCACTTCAGTTCCCAATCCAGACAGTGATGCAGCAGGTCAGAACACCTCTCTGAGTCTGTATGACATTTTCCCGCCAGGTGCTTTGGTTTTCCTCCCACCTCTCATACACATGCAGGTTAGGATGACTGCAGCATGGCTTGCATGTGCTGGGTCCTGTGGTAGACACTACTCTGTCCAGGGTTGTCATCTGCCTTAAAGCTCCCATGGTAGACTGCAGTTTCCCTTTTCCACATGGATGTGAGAATACAGAAGGAAGTGCCACGATATAACCATATACCCCTGACCCTGACCTGACTCAGAGGTTTATAATTCAGCAACAGGTGTAGCCAGTTCTGGTCAGAGTCCATTTGGAGCCCTAGGTGGAGGTGAGAATGGTTTTATCACAGTCCTCTGCAGGAGTGGGTAATGCAGCGTTACGTCTTGTATACAATGCATTCATAATATTGATCTGTTTCCTTTTTTATATTTTAATTTACCATGTCTGTATTTAATGGTCCTGGACATTTCGTAGCTCTTGTGTGATGCATGGCTTCAAATAGGAAGGCAGAATTAAAACTGCAAACAAGCGATTAATATATCAAGTGATATATATTGTTAATATAATAAGTGATATATATACGAGTATATATATATATATATATATATATATATATATATATATATATAT
>JANRMT010062802.1:24138894-24153259 GCA_026402145.1 Polypterus bichir lapradei
TGTAAGGCAAGCTTTGGTTGGGCTAAGACACTTGTCTCAAAGCCACTGCAGCGTTGTGGTGGCCATATGCTTCAGATCAGTGTCATGCTGAAGGTTGAACCATCCACCCCAGCCTGAGTCTGCATGTACTCTTTAGCTGACTTATTTCAAGGACCTCTCTGTGTTTCACTGCATTCATCCTTTCTGCAGTTCTCACCAATCTCCCTGCCCCTGGACCCACATAGCATGATGCTGCCACGGCCATACTTCATTATAAGGGTGGTATTAAGCAGGTGATAAGCTGTGTCTGGTGAAGATCAGGCCCATAGAGATTTTTGCCTCAAACCAGAGAATTTTTCTCCTCCTGCTTTCGGAGTGGTAAAAAATGTCAAATGCCTTTTACTCAAGAGTGACATCTGTCTAGCCATGCTATTATATATGCTTATTAATGGAGTGCCACTGAGATGGACAGGTGTTCCTATCTCATCAGAGGACATCTGAAGTTCTGTTAAAGCGACCATTGGGTTCTTAATGTTGGCAGCGCTTGCAGATTCATGTTGTCTATCTGTCTGAGTTATGGCAGGCTCAGTTTCTCCATATGAGATTTTCAGTCCAGTTAGGGTATGATGCACTTCCAAGCTCATCTTACCTCTTCTATTCACTCAAAACTGATTCACCAGCATGTCTCCTGTGCCATGGAAGAGGAACTTTGGAGCAAAGAATAAACTGTCATAAAGCACTGGGGGGAAGGCTGCTACTGTTGGTGGCACATTTAGGTTCTGAGGACAATCACCAAAAAATCAGCAATCAAATTGCCTTCAACCAGCAACATGACTGATGTCATTTGTCAGAACCTCAACTGAAAGCAAGAGTAGGATTACTTGGAGCAGCAGAAGGCCGACAAATGAGGGTGGGCCTGGGGAAGCAGCTACTCTTCCAAAAAAATCATCTTAGACACCATCCTGAGGCCAAATATAGTGCTTTTTTTCAAAATCAACAAAGTAGGTAATCATTATGGAGCTACCTGTTCCCTGGGAGGAGTGGGTGGAAGAAGCAAATGAGAAGAAATGAGCCAAGTATGTTGACAGAGGTGTGCCACAGATGGAGCTGAAAAGTATGAGGTGGACTGCAGAGGCTTTGCAGAGCAATCTTTATGCAAGGCCTACAATCACCTATAGGCAGGCATGCAGAAGAAGAAAGCCATCAGGACCACCACAGAAGCAGCACAGAAGGTCTTTGAAGTAGCTGTGGATCAAGAGGAGCAAGCTGTGGCCACAAGCTACTTGAGCACAAGTTGGAAGTTGATCACACCTGGCTGGGTCACCTTGGAGAGGGCGTCTGATGTTTGAAAGACAGAAAACACCTGATCTCCCCAGGTAGCATCACAGACAATGTGCCCAGACACATTATTTGATGATTCAGAAGGCTGTGTCCCCTTTCCATGTTCTGCACCAGAATAAACAGCGTCATGCTTTTGCATGTAGAGAGAAAGGTGGCAGATGACATGAACCCATAGGAAAATGATACTGCTCAAAGGCTGATCTCTGATTGCTCATGAGATTTAAAAGAGATTCTTATTTATGTTTCATTTAAGAATCAATTTTGTCATAGATATTTCTTCTAAAATTCCTTAGGAGACATAGCTTTAGATCAAAATGAGACACAAGATACTGCTGAAGTAAAAGGAATCAAAATTGAAAATTTGGTTTGAAAATCATACTAGGTTTTGTGAGTACTTTTTCTTGTTTGAATCTCTTCATGACTTCATATTTTTACTTATTATTGGACTGACGCCATTATCCAATGTGACTTACAACATTGGAGATACAATCAGTTATATTTCTATTCATTCTCCAAAAGAAAAACAGGCAGATGACGTGACTTTCTTGTAGTCACATGGTGTCAGCAGTGGGACTAAAATCCACAACCTCAGGGTGTGCAGACTAAAGTCTCAGCCACTATGCCACACACCCTACCTGTTCTTCTAGAATGAGTCTGATATCTTTGGAAAGCAACAATATAATTAAAACTAATAGTATCATTCAGAGGAATACAGTTTTGTAATCATGTTGCATTACCACCAAGAACTGTCCATATCTTTCACCATATATTACTGAGTAAGAAATGCAAATACTTTCAGATTGCAAAAAAATAAAAAGCTATTTGGAAAATCTTAGCCCATTGTGTGACTTTGCTGAGATATTTTCTGAAACTCAAGAGGAGGAGGAGGAAACAAAAGGATACGATCAAAGTAGAGCTTATGATATTATTTATCTGGACTTTAAGAAAGCATTTGATAAGGTGCCACATGAGAGGTTGGGCATCAAACTAAAAGAAGTGGCAGCTCAGGGTGATGTTTTTAGATGGGTACAGAATTGGCACAAACACAGGAAGCAGAGGGTGATGGTGCGAGGAACCTCATCAGAACTGGCCGATGTTAAGAGTGGTGACCAGCAGGGGGCAGTGCTGGGGCTGCTGATATTTTTAAAATATAGAAATAATTTAGATAGGAATATAAGTAACAAGCTGGTTAAGTTTGCAGATGATACCAAGATAGGTGGATTAGCAGATAATTTGGAATCCTTTATATCATTACAGAAGGACTTGGATAGCATACAGGCTTGGGCAGATTTATGGCAGATGAAATTTAATGTCAGTAAATGTAAAGTATTACATATAGGAAGTAAAAATATTAGGTTTGAATACACAACAGGTGGCCAGAAAATCGAGAGTACACCTTAAGAGAAAGATTTAGGAGTCGTAGTGGACTCTAAGCTATCAATTTCCCGACAGTGTTCAGAAGCCATTAAGAAGGCTAACAGAATGTCAGGTTATATAGCGCCTTGATGTGCAGAGTACAAGTCACAGGAGGTGACGCTCAACCTTTATAATGCACTGGTGAGGCCTCATCTTGAGTACTGTGTGCAGTTTTGGTCTCCAGGCTACAAAAAGGACATAACAGCGCTAGAAAAGGTCCAGAGAAGAGCAATTGGGCTGATTCCAGGGGTACAGGAGTTGAGTTATGACGAAAGATTAAAAGAGCTGAGCCTATACAGTTTAAGCAAAAGAAGATTAAGAGGTGACACAAATGAAGTGTTTAAAATTATGAAGGGAATTAGTGCAGAGGATCGAGACTGTTATTTTAAAATGAGTTCATCAAGAACACGGGGACACAGTTGGAAACTTGTTAAGGGTAAATTTTGCACAAAGATTAGGAAGTTTTTCTTTACACAAAGAACGATAGATACCTGGAATAAGCTACCAAGTAGTGTGGTAGACAGTAAGACGTTAGGGACTTTCAAACTTGACTTGATATTTTCTTGGAAGAAATAAGTGGATAGGACTGGCGAGCTTTGTTGGGCTGAATGGCCTGTTCTCATCTCGTAGAGTGTTCTAATGTTCTAAAGTTCTAATGTTCTAATGTTCTAATGTAATGAGGAGACACCCGTGAGACTAATATGAGAAAGATACTGTATGAGAAGCATGGGACAAAGAACATGGCTCCATTTTATTTCTTTCTGATCTCATTGTTGTAAGGAGAACTCTCCTATTTTGATTTTTCATTCCTATGGGAAAATACATGCAGTAATGGCACAAATTTCACCAGTTACCAAACAAACTTACTTCAATAATTCTTTTTTGAAGTGAAACCTCAAATTTCACGAAGAAGTCAATTTCACGTGAATCATTTCGCACATCATTCATCCTTACTCTGTGTTTTTGTTTTAATCAAAGGATATTTTCCAAATTTTGTCTGACTTTACCAGACCAGATGATAAAATGTCTTTCGGAGTTTTTAATAAATTCCTTATTTAAGTGATACATTTCTTATACAGCAAATGGACAGATTTGACCAACTGCCATGGACTTCTGGCCACTGATCCAGTGAGCCCACCTGGGCTCAGTCAGCCTGAGAGCTCAAAAAACAGCCAAACTTAGTGACTGGCCATGATGTGGGATGATGTCGTAGGTGTTCTTGCACTTTTCCTCTTGTCTTACGTAGGAGAGCAGCATTATATGTTGTATGTCCTTTTATTTCAACACCTCAACTATGAGTTATGGCTGCAGATCTCAGAGAGGGCAGCATATGCTTCGGACTTACATTTTTTTCTTAGCATAGGCTACACAACCTAACTAACTGCAATAAATCTTAAACGGCAAACCTCGTTAAACTATACAATAAAACAATATTAAAAATGGATTTGGCAGAGCTTTGCTTTAATACCCTCCATAAACATCACCCTGACACCATAATCGTCAGATGAGAGCGGCTCAGATTAAAGAGCAGCCCTAAAATGATTACTAGTAATGTTTCATGCTTCTTACAAGCATCTGTTTCATGAAGGCCCACATGCCGCCCACAACATCTCAGGAGAAATCCTTCAGCACTGACAGCCTTCTGTGGTGAAAGAAGGGCTGCGCAGGATGTGCAGAGTCAGGGCATAAAGTGGCAGCCTACCTGGGAGATGGCTCAGTGACACATTAGGTTCAGTGAAATGGCCACAAGGACATGACAAAGGACAGTAACTTAAACTGAGTGTGATTCAGGGCACCCTGGGAGTGAATAGATGGGAATACCGTAAGAATTTCAGTCTGATATGGAAGGTTGCCAGGGGGAAACACCAGGGCACCTTCAGTCTGAGCTGAGATAACGCTGAGGGACTTGTGGAGAGGCAATGGCTGAGCTAGAAGATGGTGTGAAGCAGAAATTTGCAAGACAGGCTTGGGGTTGGTGGATGGACTAGTAGGTGACTCAAGGATACAACAAAAGATTGCGGATAATCTGAGTGTGATTTGGGGCACCCCATGTGTGAATGGCTAAACTGGTAGGAGGTCCAAGGATATCCTAGGAATTTGGGCTGGACATAGAAGGTGCCCTAGGGGAAACACTTTGGGGTCAGTGAGTGAACTGGGACAAGTCTGAAGGACTGCCTCTTGAGATAGGCATGGAGTGAGTGGATGGGCTGGTAGGCTACATGACTGAAGGACACATGAGGCTGACTTGTGAGGAAGGCAAACCTTTAGGGTTAATAGATTAAATATTAGGTGACCTCAGGACACATAAAGAGTAGTGAATGGACTAGTAGGTGACCTAGGGGCATATAAAAAATTAGGGACAAGACTGGTGGATTTCGTGGGCCATGGACACTGGAAACTGACCAGTGAGGCAAGCAAACTTTGGTAGTTAATGACTTAACTGTTAGGTGACCTTACGACACATGAAGAGAGTGAATGAACTGATAGGTAACACACAGACAGATTAACAGTTAGAGGCCAAACTTTCAGATTAGATGCCCCAGGGATACATGAAACTGACCAGTAAAGCAAGCAAAGGTTTGTAGTTAATGACTTACTGGTTAGGTGACCATGGGATACATGAAGTGTTAGTGGAAAGACTGATAGGTGAATCAAGGATTCAATAAGAGAATGATAATGTGCATAATCTGAGTGCAAATCCGACTACCTCAAGAGGGGGTGGCTGAACTGGTAGGAGGCTCATGGATACCCTGGGATTTGGGTCTGACATGGAAGGTTTCCAGGAGAAAACACTCTGGGGTCAGTGTCTGAACAGGGGCAAGTATGTGGGGAAGAACTTGCTGAGGTGGAAGACAATGTGAAGCAGGAACTCATTAGACAGATGTGGAGTTAGTAGATGGACTAGCAGGTTTGGTGATTGAGGGACATGTGAGGCAAGCATAGCATACATTTAGGGTTAATAGCTTAACAGTTAAGTGATTTTAGGACACATGAAGAGTTAAGGTGGAAGATGATGTGAAGCAGAAACTCACAAGACAGATGTGGTGATAATGAATGGACTGCTAGTTGACCCAGGGACATATAAAGAGTTAGGGGCAGGACTTGCAGATTAGGTGGTCCAGGAACACATGAAAATAACCAGTGAGGCAAATATAAATTTTTAGTTAATGTTAATGTTAATGTTAGATGACCTTAATGTACATGAAGTGTTAGTGGAAAGACTGAATGGTGACTCAAGGATACATCAAGAGAATATGTGTATAATGAGTGTGATTTGGGGCAACCCAACAGTGGATGGCTGAACTTGTACGAGGCTCAGGGATACCCTGAGAATTTGGGTCTGACATGGAAGGTACCCTAGGGGAAACACTTTGGGGTCAGTATCACAGATAGGATAAGTCTGAGGGACGTGTGGGTAGCAGCCACTCAGCTGGAATGATGTAAAGCATGAATTCACAAGACAGACTTGGAGTTAGCAGATGGACTGGTACAGTATGTGATTAAGGGACAAATGAGAATGGTGAGACTTGCTTGCATTTACGGTTAACAGCTTAACAGTTCGGTGACCTTAGGACACATGAAGAGTTAGTGAATGGACTGATAGGTGACTACTATGGACATATAAAGAGTTAGGGGTTAGACTGGGAAATTAGTTAATTCAGCAACACAAGAAACTGACCAGTGAGGCAAACATACATTTAAAGTTAATGACTTAACTATTAGCTGACCCTGGGGTGTATGAGGTATTAATGGATAGACTGACAGTTGACTACCAGGTAAACATAAAGAGTTAGGGGAAGTACTGGCAGCATAGGTGATTCAGGGACACATGAAACTGACAAGTGGAGTGAGATTACATTTAGAGTAAATGATTTAACTGTTAGGTGACCATAGGATACATAAAGTGCTAGCGAACAGAACATAAGAACATAAGATATTTGACAGATGAGTTAAGATCATTCAGTCCATTGAGTTTGTCTGTTTAGCTAATACCTCACAGGCCCCAATATCTCATATACTTCTTAAAGGCTCTCAAGGCTTCTGCTTCAACTTCGTGTCTCGGTAGTTTGTTCCAGATTTCCACAACTATTTAGGTGACATGGGGACACATGGAAAGGTTAGGACCAGAACTGACAGATTAGGTGGTCCAGGGATACATGAGGTTGATTAGTGAGGCAAACAATCATTTGGAGTTAATGACTTAACTGGAAGGTGACTCAAGGATTAAATAAGAGATTGAGGATGAACTAGTGAGTAACACAGGGTCAAAATGGAGTTGTGACGACACTGTTCATCATTCAGGAACATAAAATGAGTTAAAAAGCATAACGACATGGACACATTAAGAGTTAACACCAGGACTGCCAGGCTGTGATGGTATGCCTCAAGCCTAGAAGAAGATCTACAATCTGGCCAGATGAGTGTATGGAAAGTAGACAGTAGACTTGTAACACAACATAGGAACTGGAAATTGGCAGGCCACAAAAGCAAATATAAAAGCAGGACCAGGAGAAGGAGAAGAGAAAATCATTGTCAACAAAACAGACAATAGTCAAAAGCCCTAAAGTCAAAACATGGAATCATCAAAGTCCAAAACAAATCCCCAAAATGAAAGACAACAAAACAAAAGATAACTCTCTAAGCAGATTTTATTATAAGCTCATCATAAAGTCTTTTATCACCAACACAAAAGCTTGGACGCTACTGGTAGAGTGTTGCCATGTTAAATACCATAATGGCAATGATGTCATGTACCATATCTTCCAAATGTCACACAATAGGAATAAAATAACATGGCTGCGGCCGAACTGAAACACACAAAGTGGCATCAACTGAGACAAAACACCAAACCACAAAATTACAATGTACCAATATTACTAATAAAGTGATGATAAAAAGTAATTCTGTGGTCAAACTGATAATGAAAGTGTGAAATAAGTACAGAAAGTCATTCAGCACCTTCTAAAACCCACCAAAATGATAACTTGAGAGAACATGAAACGTTTGCAGATATCCCCCATACCACTAGGTGGCAGCAAATGTTTTCAAAAGGCAACCATCCTGCTACTTATTGGAAAAAAAGCAGGCAGAACAGAAGGAATCACAACTGTCTGTCCCTTGACAAACTTTAGAGATGTATGGATGCCAGACATTATTGTTAAATAGCCCAGTAGCTTCTGAGAAAGTCACTCTTTGTCTGAATACACTGGAGTCTAAAATGGTGAGGTCATACCATTTTCTAACCCACTTAATCCATACCAGGGCTGTGTGGCAGCAGTAAAGGTTCACTGGCAAAAGTTTTGAAGTAAGAACATCTTCAAGAGATGTTAGACGCATGCCACATAAGAGCTAAGGTTATGTTAAGTAGTTGGAATGGGAGTTCATTTGATTTAGGGACACATAAAGAATTAGTAACTGGACTTCTAGGTGACCCAGGGACACATTAACCATTAGTTGCTGGAATGGTTAATGACATAAGGACACATAAGAACTTAATGGTCGGACCAAGGAGTGACCCAACCCAAAGTCATTTAATGAGTTGGTAGAAGTGGTTGGTGTTCCGGTGACAGACAAGTAGTCAACGGTCAAATTGGTTAGTGACGCAAGGACATGTTAAGAGTTAGTGACAGGACCGGCAAGTTGTGTCAGCAGAAGGAGACAGGTTTACAGCGAGAAGATGGTAGACCCCTGAAACAGGTGAGCCAAGGCCACTTTACAATTTAGGAGTAGTACTAGGTAATGGCCAGTTATTGCCTGGAATTTTACATGGTTCAGGGATACATTAAGAGGATGAGGCTAGACTCGGAGATCATATGAATCAGGGAAACATTAAGAGTTAGAGAGTGAGCCAAGGATAGATTTGTAGTTACTGCCTAAACCTGAAGGTTAATGGGCACATTAGGAGCTAGAGCTGAATTGTTAGATAATGAAAGCATGAATTAGGAGTTAGAGGCAGAAGTGATCAATGGTCAGTTTTTGAGTGGAATTTTAGACGACTCAGGGCCACATTAGAAGGAAGGAACTGGACTAGGAGGTCAGAGAAGCTAATGATGGGACTGGCAAGTTGAGCTGAAGTGTCTCGGGCCTTGAAGGAGATCTTCCTTCTGGCTTAGTGTGGCAACGACAGACCAATAATGCATTTGAGTCAAAGCTTAAGGTGTACTAACACTGACAATTCGTTCCGTGCTCAAGCATGTTTGTCTGCATGTAATCCCACAGAGTCTAGTTTGTTTGACTAGTGTGATCACTCCGTACGGGGCCAACCGTATCATGCCCTGGACCACCTGGAAAAGGTGGGCCCGAGCACAGTTGAGTAGCATTCAGGAACTGTGTGATCACTAAACAGGCCTGAGCATGGAAAACAGACATGACGTCAGTGATGCAAGAAGTCAGATAGTGCAACCCTCATTTCATTCAATACCATTTGAGTTTTTGAGTTTTTATTTTAGCCTAACACATGAACTGTAGTTGGCAAGAAAAGCTGCAAACTCCTCATTTAACATCATTTATCTCCATAAAAATCTTCTCGCACTTGCAGCACGATTAACAGCAATACACTGCGCTGCACACTCAATAAATCTGTAAGACGGTAGAGTGTTATCCTGCCCAACACGACTCCAAAACAACCACAGAATCACTCCTTGTTCAGATCTTGTTTTGGCTTTACACAAAGTCACATGGTGATGACAAAAGTGTGCCCGGGTCCAGAACGTTAAGCTCAGTGTGAGTGCAGGTCAGCAGAGGAGTAGGAAGGGGGGACAGAACAAATGTGTCTAGTGTGAGTACACCGTTAGTACAGGGTGGTCCAGATCTAATTATGCAGATCCAGATCGTCTGGATGATTTTGATTTATGCGGGGACGATTCCAGTTCGGCGCGAAGACGATTCTTCATGTCGTCAGTTCGCACACTTCTTGATGGTCTGGGAATTTTTGGGTGATTTTCTATGTAATAAACTTAATAAATTATAGCGTAATTAAAATTGCATAATTAGATCTGGACCACCCGATAGACAGAACCTGAACTGGGAGCACACTGGGTGCAGATCTGGAGATGTGCTGGAAGTCAGAGCCTGAACAACGACCTTGGGATCCTTTCTTATGCTGATGTCGTCCTTGCTGATGGTTGCTCCTTTCCTTCTGTTCTTGAACCCGTTTTCAGGCAGCCTAAGCCCTCGAGAAAGGCTGCAGAACTGAATTCCTCTCAGTAAGCACAGCGCATTATGATTGCCTGACAGCCCATATTAGACAAGGCGACTTTGATCTCACATCGTTGCGCCTTGTTTTAATTTGCTGCAGATTGCTTTGAAAGCGTCTCGGCTCCCGGTGCTCAATCCCAGTGCAGATTCTGCTCTCCACTCCAGAGCAGTTCATCAGATGAGAGACACAATACTTTGGGTGGCAATGAATTTGTGTTCGTGGAATGGCAATGAGCCGTACTGTCATCCAGCCAAGGTCATGAGACGAAATGCGCAAGGCTCCCAAATTGATTGTGAGACGCTTGCTCCTCCGATGAGCTTTTCGAGCTTTAGCTGCAGCCAGCTGGTAGAAATGCCTCGGCAGGCTTCATGCTGCACGTCCATTTGATTGGGCCTTAGCCAAAAAAGAAAAAAAATTGCAATGTGTGATAATACCATTTGAGCTGCTCCGCTCCTGGCTCATTCACGAGCAGAGCTGATCCGTATCTGAGGAAAATTCCAGATAAATTAAGGAAATGCAGATGGAAAGGTTATCCACTCAATGGCAGCAAAAGGCAGGATGAATCCAACCAGCCACTAAGCACCAGAAATTCCACATCAAGCAGTGTAAATACTAAAAGTGAGAGTGCAAAATAAATCAAGCTGGGCCGAAACACGGATCTAGACGACAGCAAGCGGAATTAAGAGGCAGCCTGGAGCAGAAAGCTCCTTCACAAGGTGAGTCTAAGGCTAAAAGGCACGACAACTGGGATTCAACAGCAATGAAAAAGCACTTACTTATTAGAGTCGTCAACTGGAATGTGACATCAGGGTCCTTCTAAAGTCAAGATGTGACATTCAACGCAAATCAAAAACAAATTCTAGAAAGTAATGAACATTTAAAAGCATGTTAGTACAACCCCAAATCAGAAAAAGTTGGGGCGGTACGGAAAATAAAAAACGCAGTGATTCTTAAATTTACTTTGACTTTTATTTCATTGCAGACAGTATGAACCACAGGGCAGCATGGTGGCGCTGCTGCCACGCAGTAAGGAGACCTGGGTTCACTTCCAGGGTCCTACCCATGTGGAGTATGCGTGTTCTCCCCGTGTCTGCATGGATTTCCTCACACAGTCCAAAGACATGCAGGTTAGGTGGATTGGCGATCCTAAATTGCCCTGCAGTGGGCTGGCGCCCTGCCCGGGATTTGTTCCTGCCTTGGCTTTGGTTCCAGCAGACCCCCGTGACCCTGTAATTAGGATATAGCAGGTTGAAAACTGACTGACAGATTCTTAATGTGAAGTCAGTTATTGCTCATGAAGCACTTTATCCCCAAGTGACATTTTGATGCCTCATTTTAGTGGTCTCTCTTGTTAAGGACCCCTCTCCCCAGTTTGCTTATTTCAGTTTTATACAGCTGCATTCACTGTTTGTAATGGCTCCTTATTAGCAATAGCATGCAAATGGCAAAAGAGTTAGCAGTTCTCCAGCTAACTTCTTTCCATTTACTGTACATGTTTGTGGATGCACTATTTCGTTTAATAAAACACTTAAAGGAAAAATGTGACAGACTGAAACTGATCCGTTTTAGGCTTCAAATCATTTGGAGGATATCTTGGAAAGGAAAAAATCTGTGATATAAGAACGTAGAGAAGAGCCAAGCAAAATGACACCTTTTATTGGCTAACTAAAAAGATGACAATATGCAAGCTTTCGAGGCAACACAGGCCCCTTCTTCAGGCGAGATGTAATACAGAAACCAAAGTTTCCTGTGTTTATATCCACACACTAGGACAAGAAACAACAATGGTAAATCTTTAAAGGAAAAATCTTAAATGTAAAAAATTAATAGGTTCACTCAGGCTAAGATTAATTTAACAAGAGAGAGAAGAACAATGTATGGTCAAGATCTTTGGATAAGATAACTGTCCAACAAAGTCCTTTGAAGTATGTGATAAGTTTTTCAAAACAATATGACAGGTTATCTGTGTCAGTCTGAGAGATGCAAACAGTCCTCATTCCTGGCTATAAAACTTTTGTCTCTATTCAAGCCATGCTGTAATGTATTCAATTTTAACATGAGCTTAACTTCCCATTCTTTTCTCTCTTGCTGTGTTTTGAAGTTGCCCATAAGCACAGTGACTTTAAAGTCCCTCTCACAGTGTCCATGGCTGTTGAAGTGAGTTGCTACAGGAACATCTGTGTTGCCATGTTTAATGTGGAATCTGTGCAAATTCATTCTCTGGCGGAGTGTTTGTCCAGTTTCTCCCACATAGAGTGCAGTGTCAGGACATTTCACGCATAGAATTAGGTAGACAACATTGGAAGATCTGCAGGAAAATGATCCCTTTATGTGATGTTCAAGTCGGCAGTGTGGTATAACTATACGGTCTGTATTGTAGATGTGGGCACACGTTTTACATCTTTTCTGTAGGCAGGGAGATGTGCCATTTTCTGTCAGTTCATTTAGAGAGCTTCGGACAATAAGTTGCTGAAGGTTTGGTGGTTGTCTGTATGCCAGGAGGGGAGGTTCAGGAAATACATTTTTCAGTGTTTGGTCGCTGTTTAGCATTGGCTGAAGTTCTTTTATAATTTTTCAAAGTGTTTCAAGATGTGGGTTGTAGGTGACAACAAGGGGGATGCGGTTCTTGTTGTCTTTGGTTTTTATATTCCAGAAGGTTGTCTCTGGGTATGGCAGTAGCTCTTCTTATTTGAGTGTCTGTTGTTTTAGGGGTATAACCTTGTTTGATGAAATCTTGTCTGAGCTCCTGCAGTTGTTGATCACGGTCTATCGGGTCTGAGCAAATACGATTGTATCGAATTGCTTGGCTAAAAATAATGGAGTGCCTTATATGCTTGGGGTGGAAGCTGTCACTTCTTAGGTAGGTTCGTCTGTCTGTTGGTTTGTGAAAAACAGAAGTTACAAGGGTGTTGTTTTTTAGTTGAACAGTGGTGTCAAGGAAGCTGACTTCTGTTTTTGAGTAATTCAGCTTCAGCTTTATGTTGGGGTGAAAAGAATTATATTCATTATGAAAATGGAGGAGGTCCTTCTCACTGGCAGTCCAGATTATGAAGATGTCATCTATGTAACGGAGATATAACATTGGTTTTATGATGCACATTGTCATGAAATCTTCCTCCAATTTTGCCATAAATAGGTTTGCATAGTGAGGTGCAAAACGACAGCCCATTGCAGTCCCCATTTGTTGTAAGTAGCAATCTTGTCCAAAAGAGAATAGATTATGTGTCAGAGTGAATTTTATCATTTCTATTACTGACTTTGTGGGTAAATCATGTTGTCTGAGGTACGTTTCACATGCCAATATGCCATCATCGTGGGGGATGTTTGTGTACAGAGCCTCAACATCCATTGTGGCCAGTAAGGTTCCCTCAGGTAAGGGGCCTAAAGCAGACAGTTTTTTTAAGAAGTCAGTGGTGTCTTGGATGTAGCTGGTTGTGTTGCGGGCGAGGGGTTTAAGAATGTGTTCCACCCAGCCTGAAACCTTTTCTGTAAGGGAGCCAATTCCTGAGATGATAGGCCTTCCTGGGTTCCCTTCTTTGTGGATTTTGGGAAGCATGTAGAAGTAACCCATTTTGGGGTTATCAGGAATTAAACTGTTTACATGATCCCTGATGTCAAGAGGAAAGCTACTTACTATCTTTTTTAGTTCCTTTTTGTAGAGATCTGTTGGGTCTTCTTGCAGTTTGTGATAATGCCTAGTATTGGACAATTGTCTTTGTGCCTCCTGTATATAATCTGATGTGTTCATGATGACTAAAGCACCCCCTTTGTCTGCTGGTTTGATAATGATTTCTGTATTTTCCCTTAGTGAATGTATGGCTCTCCGCTCATCCCCAGTAATGTTTTCTGTCCGATTTTGCTGCCTGTTTAAGATCCCTGTTTTTACTCTCTGTCGGAAGCAGTCTATATAATTATCCAGAGTGGAGTTTCTTCCAGCTTCTGGTGTCCATGTGGATTTACTGGTGGGGTTGTTGTAACTGCTTGTTGTTGGTTCCTGTGTGTTGCCGTTTTCTTTCTTGTGGAAGAATTCTTTTAGTCTGAGTTTTCTGAAGAATTCTTCCATATCACTGCAGAGTCTGATGTTGTCAATGGGCTTTGCAGGACAATATGAGAGTCCCTTTGTAAGTACTGAAATCTCTGCTTCATTTGGTGTGTATGAGGAGAGATTAACAATGCAGGTCTGTTGCTCTTTGTTTTTTGCTATTAAATGTCCAGCTTTCTCTCGTAATCTATGCAGTTTTTTCTTTTTGTTGACAATAAGGAGTTTCTGGAGTCTTTTGTAATAGCGATGGAGCTCCTTTACCATCTCCTGACTGTCATTTCCAAGGAACAGGATGAGGTCTTGGATCTCTCTTTGCGTGTTCTTCTTGATGTTGTAGAAAATTTGGATTAAGTGGTTTCTTATCCTTGCAGATGTTCTAAAACAAAGTT
>JANRMT010062802.1:24158259-24172910 GCA_026402145.1 Polypterus bichir lapradei
AGAATAAGAAATCAGGAAGGGGGCAAATAGTTTTTCACACCACTGTATGTAACAGAGATATAACATTGGTTTTAAGATGCACATTGACATGAAATCTTCCTCCAATTTTGCCATAAATAGGTTTGCATAGTGAGGTGCAAACCGACGGCCCATTGCAGTCCCCATTTGTTGCAAGTAGCAATCTTGTCCAAAAGAGAATAGCTTATGTGTCAGAGTGAATTTTATCATTTCTATTACTGACTTTGTGGGTAAATCATGTTGTCTGAGGTACGTTTCACATGCCAATATGCCATCATCGTGGGGGATGTTTGTGTACAGGGCCTCAACATCCATTGTGGCCAGTAAGGTTCCCTCAGGTAAGGGGCCTAAAGCAGACAGTTTTTTTAAGAAGTTTATATAAGAACCAAACACTACAGACTAACATGCCATAAAATTAAATAAGGTCTGAAATTGGTAAGGATTGGTTTCTACGACAACAACAACATTTACTTATATTGGACATTTTAATATGACAATGTGGCTCAAACTGCTTTACAAAATGACAAAAAGAAAGTTACAAGAAAAAAAAAACAATTAAGATTAAACACTAATAAATAAAAAGCAAAGCAAGGTAAGGTAAGGTGAGATGGCTGCAATTGGGTTGGAATGAAAACCTGCAGCCACTGCAGCCCTCCAGGACTGACCTTACCCACCCCTTGTCTGAACCCAAGAAGGACACGTCAAAGGGTCAGAGATACTTGGAGAAGCCAGCCTTAAAAAGGGCTCCGGATTGTGTGGATGGTGGGGCACAGATAAAGCACTTAAAGGGCACTTGGACCACATCTCCCTGCTGCTAAAGCCCATCAGCGTGTGGTGCATGACCACCGGTTAGCATCAGATGTGGGACCCTGGCCTCGTGTTGGCTCACAAAGCTGGGGGATAGTGTGGCTTATGGATGGCCTCTGACCCTAGATTTGTGGAGTGAGGTGGGGCTGGTGGTGTGTATGCACAGGCACGGGCACAAAGCAGCAGGGAGCACATGGAACCACAGAAGACCATAGTGGCTGAGGAAGGTGGTAGTGCCACTTAAGAAACCAAATGGTCTTTTTTCAGGGCTACATTCCACTAGCTTTTGGAGAGTGCTAAATCCATTCTTCCTTCTTCTCACACCCCGGATTTTTTACAATATATATCCATATTATTATAAATATGAATGCTTGTTAGAGACTATGGAATAAATGCAGAGGCTCCAGAAAGTACTGAGACCCCTTCACTTTCGGCACACTTTATTGTGTTGTAGATTTAGTTTGAATTGGATACATTTTCCATTTCGTCCATCAATCTACACTCAAGAATTCTTAATGAAAATGTTTTCAGAAAGGCTTGCAAATGTATTAAAAATCAAAAACTGAATGAATAACCCTTAATTCAGTCGATCGTCCCTACAAACTTTGCACACCTTGATTTGGTCAGTTTATCGCATTCTTCCTGGCTGATCCTCTCAAGCTTTGTTTGACTGTAATGGAAAGTCTCTGTAAATTGCATCCTAAAATGAAATCTACAATATAATAAAGGTGGCAGAAAGAGAAGGGGTCTCAATACTTCCCAAATCCACGGCCTGTGTGGGTCTACATAACAAATAAACAGGTTAAGGTCTCCCCAAATATATCTTCCATGATAAAACAAAGAACAATTTAAGTTTTAAAGGGAGCAAGGCAAGAACAAGTTTTGGATGAGGTGCCAGTCAATCACTCAGCAAACTCACACAGACATTTATTTAGCATCGCCATCTTTGGGAGGAAATCCACAGGAACGCAGGGAGAATGTGCAAAAAGAACTTGGGTTATTTGAATGCTGATCTATGAAACTGTGAGGCTTTTGATTTTATTCGTCTGCCCACCCAGTTTTAAATCCACCTAATCCAGTTGTGAGGAGGGGGCAGAGAGTCTATCATAGCAGTCTGTACTGGGCACCAGTCCTGAACAGGGCACCACACCAACATTGGCCATATTCACTCAAGTTAATTTATTTAGAGCTCCCATCTTTGTTACATGGATACACCCCATTGAAAAATGATACAGTATGCAAAGTTTACACAGATAGTGAGCAAGCCTGAACTCAACACCTGTTTTCATTCATCCGCCAGTTTCTGGACATGTTTAATCAAAATCACAGTCCCATTAGGCCTGGGCTATCCTATTGCAAGGCAGGAACCAACCCTGGACGTGGTGCCAGTTCACCACAGAAATACTCACAATAAGACAGCATCCATTCACCCATCATGCACGTCTGTTCTTTATAAATGAACAAGTCACTTGACCTGCCTGTGATCCAACCTGAAAACCAAAAGAAATGTAACCAACTGTATCATAAATGTTGTAAGTTTCCTTGGATTAAAGCGTCATCTAAGTGAGTAAATATAAATGTAAATGTTAACGGTTTGCGTCCCCTTTGTACAAGAATGAAAACCTGGCGGTCAGCCTCAATTCTTAATTCCTTTGCAGCATTTGTCCCTTAGAGCTCCACATTTCTCATTTGGTATTCCAAGTGACATTCTTGTTACCTACGTGTAGAACTTTGCACTTCTCCGCATTGAAATGCAGGAGCCGCACATCTTGACACAGCTGCTGCTTTCCAAATTGGCCGCAATAGTAGTAACGTGCTTCAATTCGTAGCCGCCTTCTTGGATCTGAAGGTGTTTGTTTGTTCTCTCATTAGCGAGACCGAGCGTTTCAGTGTCGCAGTTTTGTTGGCAACAGTGCCATCTAGAGGACATAGACAGTAATGAAATGAGCCTATAAAGTTTAGCCTATGGCTCAGTTAGACCACAAGAGGGAGCCAGTCTGCTGCTGAACGACATGAACAACAGGAGCTCAGTTTCAAAGGACGCGCATACGTCATATTTGCATTTTAAGAGCGTCACAATTTTGACAAACGTCAGACGAGCAGTCAGTCCATCGGGCTCATTTGGTTAGCTAATAGTAAAAGCTGCCTTAAAATCTCAACCAGACACTCTTGAAACATTTTGTTATATAAACCAAAAGTCTGTTTATTAGCCGTTTCTCACATAGAGATTCCATATAACATCCCGTTTCACTTTTGGAGGCGAAATAAAAGATCATCTAGTAATAAAACAAAACTGCCATAGCGTGTGAATCCATCTAAACCTAGTGGCAAAATAATAAAATCAATTTTAAAGGATACATATTTATATAAACTAAACTTTAACCAGTCAATCAGTAAAAGAGTTAAACTAGTAATTAGTCTTTATGTTATTATAACAAATATAATGTGAGATTTTTCAGATAGTAAAGACAACGTAAGGCGGTTATCATCCCTAATAACGGAGACGAACAGTGGCAACGTGTTGCATGTTGATTAGCGCATGTAAATGTAAATCCCCTGCACTCAGCACATAACATTTCACTGTTTTATTGCATGCGATCGCGTTCCTGTCAGTTTAGTAGCTAATAGGCTTCCCAGAGTGAGATTTTCTATTTTGTTCTAACATGATGTTGGTAGCCGTTCATCCAAAACAAATCCCACCAACGAACGAAGTATGGAAGAAATAGTTTGATTGGATTAATAATGCAGGGAGTGGCCAATCACAGATCACTTTTGTCAACCCATGCCCAATCATTGATCAGTGTCATCAGCATATGCAAATAAGGTGTTACCTTTTGGTGATATTTTAACACCCGTTTTCTACTCTTGTCCTTTTTTTATTCCTCATTTCAAGCACTTCTGCTGAATATGTAGTCTCCTTTCTCCTTTTTCTCAAAGGGTGCCGCCAACTTTGGTAAAGTTCCAGGTGGTAAAAGAGACTCTCTCTGAGTTATTCCGCCCCCTTCGGGTAATTTATGATTAAACAGCATATTTCACTGTTTTTTGCTTGTGGCCGTGCGTATAGTCACATTTCTGGAATTTTCATCTTTACACAAACGTTTAAGAATAGCATCTGTGCTAGTTAAACTTCACTGTATTCTATCAAACTTTAATTCTGAAATTGATATAATTCTAGTAGTCCTTAACCCAAGTCTATCCCCTCAAACACAGGAACTATAGAAGATTTAGTATGATTGGATAGAAAGTGCAGAGAACAGCCAAATGCAGATCACTTTTATCAGCCAATGCCCAAGCGTAGATCACTTTCATCAGAATGCGCAAATGAGGTGTTGCCTTTCAGTGAATGTTTAACACCCATTTCGTACTCGTGTCTTTTATTGTTTTCCTCATTTCAAGCACTTCTGCTAGATATCTAGCATCCTTGCTACTTTTTCTCAAAGGGCGCCGCCAACCTTGGTAAAGTCCCAGGCGGGAGAAGAGACTTTCTCTGAATTATCCCGTCCCCGTCCGGCAAATTTTAACTAAACAGCATTGCTTTGCTCTGTTTTGTTGGATGCATGCATGCATGGATGGATGGATGGATGGATGGATGGATGGATAGATAGATAGATAGATAGATAGATAGATAGATAGATAGATAGATAGATAGATAGATAGATAGATGCGAAGCGAAGCGCACTATATGAGAGACAGATAAATAGATGTGAAGGGCACTATATAACAGATAGATAGATTGATCTATTATGTGCAGAAATGAATAATCCATCAGGAAAATGAGTGAAATAGTAGAAATATTTTGCATTAGCTCAGGGTCAAAATTAAATTTAGGAAATTGTGAATGTTTCCTGAGTAATAATTGGAAACAAGTACCAGAATTGGAAGTTAAAATCAGAGAGGGAGGGATTAGAATATTGGGATGCCATTTTTGGGGAAAGGAAAATAGGAAGAAATGACTGGAGAGAACTCCAAAAAAAAGCTTCTAAAACTTTTATATTTTTGGAAATTAAGAAAAATTAGTTTTGAGGGTACTACTACTATTAATTAAAACAGTAATAGCCCAAAGAGTAAAATACTTGGCATCAGTTTACATACCACCCAAAAAGATTTTAAATGAGATCATCCGATGTAGTTTTTAATTTTTTCTGGGGCTCACTGTACGATCCTTTGGGAAGGTAAAAAGTAATGATGACCAACGGAAAGGGAGGGACAGACTTCCCAGATTTAAAAGAACTAATTAAATACGCTGCCAAACTAATCAGCCTGGTGAAAAGAGATAAGGGGAAGCTGGCTGCCTGGTAAGGTACATGGTTAGAGCAGGTCTAAGAAAATTAAAGATCTATAAAACTAAAAACCAGATACCTACACAATTCGATATGCCAAAGTACTAAAGGGACATGATTAAGCACATAGAAACGCAAAGTTTAAAGAAGAGGAAATGGTTGTTTGGAACAACAGGAAACAGTTGTGTGAAGCTTTAAAAAAAGGAAACAAACAATCGAGATCTTAGGAATCCCGAAAGACCTGGAAAATCGTAGCAAGTAAAACTCTACCTAACAAACAAAAAGACAAAAACAGAAAGAAAAAGATGGTGATGTGCACACGGCATACTCCAAATTAATGTTTGGATGTGCAAAATTAAAAAAGTTAAAAGCAAAAAATGTTCAAGAGAGTATTGCAGAGAAGAAGAAACATCACAGCATGCTATGTGTGGCTGCCCCAATGCACAAGCAGGCCTGGCACAGATTCAAACCACATCTACCAGGTCTGCCCTTATCAAAAGAGGTGGTGGTTTTTGGTCTCTTCCCCAAATATATGCCACAAGAAATAGTTAAAAAATACTGCGTAAAAATAAATGACGTAAAACAGGCATTAAGGAATGGCAGGTATACTTTAACAACGAAAGATAAATGTATTTCCATTGAAAGTATTTTACAGAAGGCAGAAAGAAATAACCAAGATGACGAAAACCCAAGAAAAAGCAGTTAAAGGTAAGACAGTGAACCTTCTTTTAATTTTTAGTTTTTGGTTGTGTTTTTTGGTTTAATGAGCTGATTTTAGAACAATCGTTATCTTCCTAACCTCCTTGCTGTGAAAAGTTGCAGAGATGGCAGAAAGAACGAAAGAAAAAAGCTACAGCAAATGCTTAGTAGTAACTATTGGATTTTAATCTGCATGAAAATAGAAATAAAGTGGTATTTGCACAAAAAAGTAGGCTTAATAAACTAATAAAGATGTCTTCTAAATGAAACAAAAATATTAGTAGCTGAAAATATAACTCTTTCCCCACCACAATGATATTAAATCCCAACAGATCAATAAACACCTAACAATAAACACTCATGGCAAAGTCCTTTTCACAGTCCCAATACAGCAGTAAGAGATGAAGTGGAATGAAAATGAAGGAGAAGATGACAACAGCTTTCTCTCAGTAATGTACTAAACAGTCCTACCAGCAGTCCTGATGCAGTAAAGGGTGGTGTGATTAGGGAGCAATCCCTTCAATGATGGAGATGGTAAATCTGACGCACTGCAAACATGACAGGCTGTTCATACATTCCTACAGGCGGTGATCCAGGAAGGCAGATGATATAGATGGCAAAACAGACAGGTGAACACAAACACAATAAATGGCCTCCTTTGCTGCTTAGCCGGCTCCCTTTTAAGATTCCCGCCAGCCCTTCTTGTACCCAGAAGCCCCTGTGTTCTCCTCAAACGTCCAATCAGGGCAATACCCTCAGGGCAACTGGGAAATGGAGTCCCTTAAGTTGTAGCACTGCTACAGCAGCAGTACTAACAATGCACCACCATGCTGCCCTGCCAACTCTGTTTGTTGTTAAATAGGTGAGCAAAAGATGAACTAAGAGAAAAAACACAATTAAGAACTTAAAACTATGGTAAAAATATGAATATTTCTGAATGGCATGTGCTTAGCAAAGAGAGTCTCAAAATAAACCTCACAATGCCCACTGGTGCTGGGGGGCTGTCAAACCCAGGCTAGAAACGAAAGTGCAAACACAGGATGTTTACAAATAAAAGATTTATTTTCACAGAAATATTATCTTCTTAACACAAATCTCCAGGGAACAAAAAAAAAATAACAGAACAGGATGTGCCTGAAATTAGCAAACCCATAGAAAACAATATCCTGAAACACAAATGGGAAAGAAGAGTCAACAGAACAGAGCAAACGGCTGAAATCCAAAATAATAAATCACAAGCAAGGCAGCAACTCACCAACACCACAAGCGCATTCAAGGAACCATAAGGAACTACATGTTTTATGGGGCTTAGGGCAGACCCTTGACAATGATGGGCAGGTGGCAGCTCCTTTTGGGCGAACTACTCACGTACCACGTGGTACATACAAAAAGATACAGACATATAGAATTTAAATAATAAAAAAATTTAATAAGAAAACAGAATAATGCAAATAATTAACACCAGCAACACTAGTATCAACATATACAAGAAATTAAAAATGGACCAAAAAGGACTGAACTCTGGCTAATTTATAGATGTAAACTAGGGGGCTTCACTCACCAACCCTTGGGCTGACGCTATGCGCTAGCCACTTTGCGGTTCTGCCGCTCGCATATGTTGATGCGAATGTACAATTTAAACAGATTGTTATTTTCATGGTAATTGTTACATATGCATAATAGAACTAACTATTTTACATTACAGAGAGTAATTAACCATAGTAAAAAATAGTAAAATGTAATAATTTGAAAGTAAATTATGTTTCATGTTGCATTAGTGTTATTCGTTGCATTATACGATTTCGTTCTCTTTGGATTTGAAATTAACACGCAAATACTTTATGAACTTACACTTTTACTGTAAAACTTCAGTAAAAACAATCTTTTGAATTAAATTTTCATCAATATCGCATTAAATTTTGATTCTGTGTTTGGACTTGCATCGTGACAACGCAACATATAACTGCCCATGAGTGAATTTCGTTTCTTTCTCTCTAATAAATAAACCGACTTTTCCATAAATTTGTCTCTGTGATTTTTAATTGTCTTTGCAATAGCTATTCTACCAGGAAACTGTTAACGTTTTAATACGAATGGCATATCAAGATCGCCTTTGGTGTCTAATGTTATCCCCTGAAGATGTACTACATTACTTTTCTTGGATACATCCTTCTTTCAACAGTAATTCGGGAGGTGGAAGACAGTACGGTGTTAACGTTTGTAGATATTCTTCGGGACTGAGTTGATGTTTTCATCACCAACTGTCTCAGCATTGTCTATTGATATGCATTTAAACAATTTGTCGTGTAACCGATTGACAATTTTTGTGTTAATTCATTTGACTTCATAGTTTCTCTGTGCTAGGATTGCCCATGTACTCATTTCTTCTGTTGATAACCCTTCAGGATGAAATTCTTCAATAAGATTTGGACATAATATGTCTTTTTTTATTGGGAACTTAAAGTGAGGAAAACGTAAAAATTTATAAGAGTTAAGAGAGCAGGAACTGTGACTGTCAAAAGCATTCACACAAATGAGAGGTGAGAGGGCCATGTGTGTGGTTGAATATGGGAGAAAGGAGGGCATGACTTGAAAAAATATCATGACCAAAGTCTTGTCTTGCGGGACTTGAAGTTATCTCTTTGAAACAGTCTCGTCTCAGTATTTCCTTTTATAATAGAGAGATATTATGCTGCTCTTTTCTTAATACGTGAATAAAATTATAATAACCTTAGTCAGTCTTTTTGAATTCATGTTTTGAAACTGAGAAATCTACAAAACAAATTTACATGTCAGTTTTGTAAAACTGTATGCAAATCAAAGTTTCGCTCATTACTCCCACCAACCAACGTTTGTGTCACACACTGCAACGCAGATAACTGGCAATGGAACATTGTTACTACCAACAACTTGGTATCATCATGATAATGATAAAATACATATTATTAAAGATAGTACAATTACACTTTTAATGAGGTCCAGGACCCTAAGTACCTGCCACCTGTCAAGGGCATGTGTGAATATCTGAACACATCTACAGGAACTAAACCTCAGGGTTTCAAAGGAGGCCTGAGGGGTCAGATGCCCGAATTGAAGCTGGTCACCCAGAAAGAGATCTGTGATCCCAGCTGACTTCTGTGTCAACTGCCATTCTCACCTACATGTCCCTTTGGCCCTACAGGATGAAGACAACGTGTTCAGCACCACGGTGTAAAAGCCATGGGGATGTCCCTTGTTATCTTCATCTTGATCATCAACTCAGCATTAAATGGAGTTAAAACACACTTGAGTCCATAACCATTTGCCAGGCCCCTTCTGTTTCCTTTGCAATAAATCTATCAGTCTGAATAAGGCTTTCAAGCAGTGTAGTGACGTATGTTAGGGTCTGCACAGAGTTTTAATAAAAATGGTGCTGCTAAGGTTCTGTGGACATGAGTGTTCTTACGGCCTTGAGTTGTTTAATGGGGGGGTACTGGTGTTGATTGCAGTTGCACATGAGAGCACAGTTGGTTCAGACTTCCTCATTGACTCTCTACAGAGGTATAAAGGAAAGCCTGCACGATGGAGAGGAAATAAACAAAAAAACAGAGAAAATAAAGGACAAAGCCAGAATCGGGCAGGTGAGCCAGCACAGTGGAAGAGATGTAGAGCAGTCAGTAGTCCCACGAAGGCGCGAATAGAAGCAATCCCCCGGGATGGTTACCCTCTACATTCATTGTTCCCTCAATTCTGACCAGTCTCTCTGTCCCTGCATCCTCATAGCAGGATGTTGCCATCACCATAGGGATGGTATTAGCATGTAATGAGCAGTGCCTGGTCCTCACAGATTTTAATGCCTGGTGTTCTGCTCAAAGATTCGATTTTTGTCTCAACAGACCTCTGTGCCCTTTAAACTGTCATACGCCTTTTACTCAAAAGTGGCAGACATTTAGTAACTCTACCATAAACACCTGATTGATGGAGTGCTGCTGAGCTGTTCATCCATCCAAAAGCAGAGAACTTCTGAAGCTTTGTTAGAGTGACAATTGGGTTCATGATCACCTTCCTGACCAAGGCCTATCATAACCAATTACTCAGTTTGGCCAGACGGACAACTCTAGGAAGAGTCCTGATGGTTCCACACTTCTTCCATTTCACAATTATTTAGGCCACCATGTTCCCTGAAACACTCAAAGTTTTAGAAATAGTCTTATCCCCTTACCCTGATTTATACCTCACTACAGATTGATTGCAGAGGTCTACAGAGAGTTCCTTGGATTTCATGACTCTGTGTTTGTCCTGACACGCAGTGTGAATTGTGGACCTTCTATACACAGGTACACGTGTGGCATTCTAAATGATGTCCAAGTCATTTCAGTTTTCCACAGGTGAACTCTGAACTCCAGTCAGGCTCTTGACAAATCTCACAGAGGTTTAAAGCAAGCAGGTTGTATGTTAATTATCATTAACTGATGATGTCAAACGTATTTATTTAAAATTAAATTCACAAGACAATAAAATGTGATGAAAGTGGTGGAGTCTCAATACTTTGAGTACACTGCATGTGGTGACAATGCCAGTGCATTTATCATAAGGGCATCCTACAACCCAGTTTCTCTTCTACACAGGGGTATTCTGCCTCTTACCAGGCCATCCGTCACAGTGGAGTCTACACAGTTCCCACCTGTACCTTTGCCGACTCCTCTTCCTCTTTTTGGATGCATGGTGCCGACAGTGAAGAAAGCTGGTTCACACCTTCTGCACTTTGACCTACACTGAGCACCCCTACAGTGATAAGGTTCGGATTTGCTCCTTATCTGAAGAGGTATCTGGATGAACTAGCAGTGAGATGGCAGGCCGCCTGGCTGGCCAGGAGGAGGTTCACCTATGGCTGCAAGCTGCCCTTTGATTCAAATGAAGGTTGAGTTGCCCTTTAAATGAAATCATGAAAATCAGCAATCCTGTCACTTATTCAGCTCTGGCTGAAAGCAAGGTTAGAGAAGGGGATGAACACCGAGAGGAGCTGGGATTTCAGAAGAGCTTCAAGTTCTGATAATCATTTACTTCTGCACATATCTTTTACCTTTAGTCTGCTGCTCACTGAAAACCTTATCATCTTAGCTAAAAAGACAGTTAACAAGATGGTCTGTCAATATGGAGTCAGTGGTCACTTCTGTGTAAGGTAGAGAAAAGAACCCCCATCAGCCAGGCCAGGGGAGCATGAGCATTTAGTGACACCTGGCTCATAGTCTTACTCTGGGGTTTCATAAAATGTCTCATCCCTCATTCATTGACCACTTTGTTCCCAAAGTCTTCTTCTAATTTAGATTTGTGTTGTTTCCAAATCTATCCCTGAATTGGCTCCTACTTTGTTTTTGTCATAGACAAAATGGTGGTGACTCAGAGTTTTACTTTGGATGTCCATGTATGTTACATGGTGAAGTCAAATGTGATGAAGTTTTCATTGCAACTATATAAAGATCAGCATTGTGGATAACAGTCTAAGATTGTATATATTCATTCATATTAAATGTCTGTTGTGTTATTCTTTTGTTTGAATTTATTAAGACTTTAAATTAAGCAGGTTTTGATAACTACAGTTGTGATACAGTGACACAAAACTGTCCTATAGGGGTGCGGGATTCAACATATACGAAAAAGTCAAATCAGGACATCAATGATCTGCATAGAAACTGACCTCACCCCAGGCAGCCTGGCCCCAAACTTTAAAGTCAGGCCTCAATGCCTGCACAGCTCCAAAATGGGATTGAGACTTTAATACCTGTAGTTCAAAGATACTTCAAATACACAATAATAACACTGTAATTAAGGAGTCAGATTTGATCTGCTGCAGTGCATAATGCTCGTACCTCCTCACAGATCAAGAATCCTGGTATGGAGTTTGCATGTTCTTGTAATTTCTTTTAATTAGGTGCGTCAATTTTCCTTTCACACCCCAAACCTTTGTGTCTTAGGCTAACCAGCACTTCTAAACCGGTCCCCTATAAATGAGTGTGTTCTGTGATGGACTGCGCCCTTCAATGGTTGTGCCCTGCCTTGCACCCAACACTTCCAGTTTAGGCCGTGACAACTGCTTCCATAGTTTTGATGTGGACAGCAGACTTGAGAGTAGAAAAATGAATCTTACAGTCTGTCTCTCTTTAATAGG
Source organism: Polypterus bichir lapradei (assembly GCA_026402145.1). Taxonomy (NCBI): domain Eukaryota; kingdom Metazoa; phylum Chordata; class Cladistia; order Polypteriformes; family Polypteridae; genus Polypterus; species Polypterus bichir. The sequence continues at coordinate 24,170,212 of JANRMT010062802.1, forward strand.
CAGGTAGCAGGATTTGAATTGTGACTGCCCCTTCCCCATGTAAGACTAAGATGCACCTTTTTACCCCACTCACTTAGTGTACATGCACACTGGCAGTGGGCTACAAATGAGCATCCCCTAGTAAAAGGTTAAATGTGCATTTGAGAATTCATTCTCTCCTCATGCGCAGACTACACAGGCCATTTGTAAAATGGCCATGTACGTCATCAAGGACGTATTGTGGTCAAGTTAAGAGCTGCCTTTTACACTGAATTGACACTTGCTCTGGAAAATTAGAAATAAGCGACTGCACGCTTAATGGATTTTAAAAAAATGCAGAGACATCATGTTCCTGTCAGTAGATTTCTAGATGTTGTTACACATTTAACATATCACATGTTATTCTGTGCCTTTCATGATGTACACTGGAGTTTCTTATACTAAACAAGAGCATTTCTTCCCCCCGGATGAGATCTTTAAAAGAATATTTCATTATGTTATGAGTTCTGTTGCCTCCTTGCTTAATGGCATCACCATGCCACTCTTTTTCTACTGCCATCAAAATATCTTTCATATAGCTCTTTTCATAGTGAACATTTCCTAGCACAACGTAAATCCAAGTTAAACTGCTGTGGATTCACACCATGAAGCATCTCATTTTGACAATTTGCACTGTGTTTAACATCTGTGAACCCACAATGTGCGGATGAGAAGCTGCTTCTGTGCAGTTGACTAAAGGAGCTCTCAAATTAGTTGACACTGCTGGCCACTGGCAGTTCACCGCAATGCAAACCTTTGACCTGAGATGCTTCATGGTGCAAATCCACAGCAGTACACTTGGCAACAGAAGTCAACAGAGTGCAATTCTTCTGAGATGCTTCATGGTGTGAGTCCACAGCAATTCACTTGGTGACGAAGATGGGATTTGCAATTCATATGGGTGGAGCATAGTGACAATGCTGCAAAGAAAAGGTAGGGGCTGAGAAAGGGAGAGTTCAGCTGATGTCACCAGGAAGTGCTCCAGTCACAGTGTTCAGAGATGGTCTCTGTGTGGCCTACTAAAGGAGCTCTTCTAATAACTCAAGGTGCAAAGACATTGATTATGAGCCAGATGGCCACAGGCTGTTCAGCACAGTGCAGCTCTTTGACTTGACCTAAGATGCTTCATAGTGTGAATCCACAGAAATACTCCAGCCATCCGGGTCAGAGTCCGTCGCCTGAGAAACCTCCCTCGATGTGCCTGCGCCATTTCGGCTTGCCTCGGAGCATGGTGTGGAGACCGCGGGAAGGGCGCCTCGCCCCCTCATAACCAGACCTAGCGAGGCCCCGGGAGCGGTGTTCGTCTTACCGCTTTTCCTGTGAGACCAGTCCTGCCCCAAAGATATATAATTACTCTTCTAAGCATTTTGTTATATTTTTCTGTTTTTGTAAATAAATCCTCCTTTTATAAAAAATCTCTGTCACCCATCTCTTTTCAAACCAGGGGTTTTCATTATTCCTTTTTTTTTGCATTTTAATTATAATGTGATCATGTGAGGCAGAAGAATGGAATTAGTCCCTTGTCATTATGGGCTATTGGATGTAGACTGATGGGCAGAAATGGCAAATGTATCCATTTAAAATTAAATTTAGAACACAATAAAGTGTGCAGAAAGGGAAGGAGTCTGAATATTTTGTGAATCCACTGTCACACTATACATGATGCGTGCTTATTCTTCCAAATATTTTTTTCTGCTTAATTTACTTTAGTTGTATGTTAATGAGTAAGGGGAAGTTGAGTCAGTGTTAACTTTATATTGAGTCAAGGCCAACAACCACTATCCTAACAGACATTAAGTTCACATATTCCAGTGGAAACAGCCTCTCCTTCTTCTGATTTGCCAATCACTCATATTCTCAAGTTATATTGCAGCCGGTGTTTATTTTATATCGCTTCTTTTATAGTCAACACATAGGAGGGTTCATCATCATCTCATCTGACAAGAAGGAATGGTGGAGAAGTCGCCATCCCCTGCAGTGTTGCCCCACAGCCAAGTACGTCTGAAGTCTTCTTGTCAACAACCATTAGATGGAGCCGATATAGCCAAGTTCAAGGAAGAAGCAGCAATTAAACAGAAACCTGGGAACATACTGAGTGCTCAGCCATCTTAAGAAAGTCAAGTGTCAGCTTCAGGAGCACGCACAGCCAAAGAGCGACTGCACGGCTGATTGAAAGTGAAACGCTTCAGTGAAATTCCTCACTTTCAGACAGCTTATTTCAAACAAGTGGCAACATCTGGCCACCTCACAGGCAGAGTAGAGGTCAGTCCACAGCCACAGGGCAGTTAAAAAAAAAAAAACAGGGGCCAACTGAGTCAGAATCATGGAGATGACATGCAAAGCAAAGTCCACCATAGAAAATTCTCGGCCTTTTGACGGCCCCTTGTGACGCCGCTGCTGGCTCTGACGTTTTTTTTTTGTTTTTTTTTTTTCCTAAATTGCTGCTAGGAATTGATATGCGATGACCCATCAGAGTGTGAATCTAGTAAAATGTCAGCTTCTAAACCTCAGCTATGCTTCATCCCTTGAAGTCAAGTCTCTGCCAGCCACTCTGGGGCTTTAAATGAAAAAAACTAGCAGTTCATATTTTATTTCATGGTGATTTCTTTTGCAGTAGCACAGTGGTTAGAGCTGCTGTCTCAAAGATCCAGTGTCCATTGCCAGGTTTCTCTCTGGGTCTT
>JANRMT010062802.1:24180805-24195606 GCA_026402145.1 Polypterus bichir lapradei
GATAGATAGATAGATAGATAGATAGATAGATAGATAGATAGATAGATGCTACTGACATTGTGTACCTCTGAGCAATTCACTTCACCTGCCTGTACTCCAAACTAAAAAACAAAAAAAGAAATGTAACAAACTATATCTCAAATGTTGAAAGTCCACTTAGATAAAGGCGTCAGCTAAATGTGTAAATGTACTTTCACATTTGTCAAATAGGTTCTTCGTATGTTAAGTGACAACAGGATGAAGCAGATGAGACTCTCGATAAACACAATCTTATTGCATGAATCACACCCTGACTCCATGTTCTGCAGTGTGAATATGACACACTCTCTCACTCTATATCCTCTCTTATGTTTTTTTTAGTGTACTCCTTCACCAGAGTTGGGACGTTATGTTCAATAAAGCATGAGGCTGTGCTGGAATGTTCCAAAGAACTCTCAGTGCAGTCAAAAGGAGAGGAACACAGCTGCCTGACAAGCCCCCACACCACTCCCTGTGACAAAGCCGTGAGCAATAAGGCTGTGACTAGCATCCCTAATGCTTACAGGAGTGAGTCATATGTTAAGATCTGAAATATCACAAATACTTGATTTGGACTGAAGTGATGACAATAAATGAGACACAAGGGGGCGTTGTTCCTCCTGTCATAACTTGTCCTTTAGTAAGTCTGCAAGAAAGAATGCAAAGATGTTTGGCAAGTCCCCTTCTTGTTCTCAGGGTGGACTTATATGTCCACTTGATACTGCCAGGATAGTCTATGGCTTATTGTATTTCATTTGTGTGTTGCGGAAAAACAAAAAGAAATGGCTGGATAAGGTCTTTGCCTTGAGGTTCACTGGAGGTAGTTTGGTACACATGGCCTCACACGCCTCACCATCCTCCATTAGCCTAGAATACCTTCTAGCAATGTTCAAAACTAGGCACATACTGTACAGAGCCTAAAAAGACAAGACTCCATCTACCTTGGGCTAGTCAGGTCCTCGGCATGTGAGTCATCTGTCCAGTGAAGAAGTGAATTCAGAGATGAGTCTAAGAGCGCCTGTTGCCATGGACTTTCATTAACAACCAGTTTATCAATCATAGGTAAATTCCTAATTTTAACTGAAGTTCTAAGTCCAATTCTATTTCCTCTTTTCTGTAATTAAAATATAACTTCAGATTATATTCATATTATCTTCAAATTACACCACTCATCAATTTTATGAAGTTAACTACTGCATTACAGAATCGTGGGTAGTCTATCCAAGTAGCTATAAGTAAAAGGCTGGACCCAAACCCAAGACTGGATGCCCAGTCATTGCAGAGCATAATCCGTACCGACCTATCACAGGCCTTCATTTACCTCATCTTAGTGAGTCAGTGACAGTCGGTGGCTCACTCCCATCAAGGCCAATTGTGTAATGTGATATAAATTGTAACTCACTCCAACTAGTCAGTGACTTGCTGCAATTAAATCAAGCAGGCCTGCTTCTTTCTTTAGTCGTAAGATGGGCTTCTGCGTGCATGAGAACTGACGACCAATGAGAGCTCAGCCAGAAGCACAATGCATAGAATGCAGTGGAATAAGAAAAGGTGTTTTCCGGACCTCAAAAGCAGAAGAGAAGATCATCTGTCTGATGTCTTGTGTTTTGCATTCCATGACAGAATGGAAAAATGAAAAAGGGCTGAAACTGTAGATGAACACACCAAATCTATTAACCCTTTCTACAACACTGTCTCCATCAGGCAGCACAATATCTGCTGTCAGAAAAAAGGATGGGCACAACTGTGCTGGAAAGTCAGCACACAGTCGTCAAATATGACATGCCCAGTAATTTCTATTCATTGAAAATAACATCGTCTGGCGACTAGATCAGTTGTTAAGTCTGACATACACAATGATCAGAAGTCATGTAATGTGACATCAGCTTTACTGATAAACCTAATTTGCCTGTTTTCAGGATGTGGGACAAAACTGGAAAATTTGATGAAACCCCAAATGTAAATTGGACATAGGCAGCAGCTAAATCCTGACCTTAATACCTGATCTAAAAAAATTGCAGATTTACAACTAAAACCAAATCATTAAGTAGTACACTGACCTGAAGGGGGCGACACCTCTTAACACCATTTGGCTCTCTTAACACCATCCACTTTTCTTTAAGCATATTTGAGGTCTCGAACATTCTCAGTTTCTCCAACCCAAGGTTTTAATACTCTGTATTGCCTTTATCAGGGAGGTGAGGCCATGACACAAAGTTCATCAAGTAGCAGCGACTCCCAGTCCAGTCAGACCTTCTGACATATAGCAGTTAGAGAAACAAGGAGAGTGCAGCCTGAGCTGAAGATTCGACAGGAGAACAAGAGCCGAGTGGAGACGAGACAGCGTCTGACAGCTCTTAAAAGAGCTCAAGCGTGCTGCTTAGCCTCTCATAGCGGTACGTGTCATCTCTGGAGTCTTGTTATGTTAGAAGGGTCTATCAGAAAGAGGAAAAAAGGAGGATTTGTACTGAGAAGCAGAGCTCTGGGTAGAGAGGAGCTTATCAAAGGGTCTTGCTTTCAGAATAAAAGAGTAAATCTACCACCCGAGGTTCTGATATATTGAGTGTGTAGCTCCTTAGTGGCAAATGAGAGTATTATTATTATATCTGATGTTAATTCATTATAGCTTTATTGTATTATATTTAATTATGATTGATAAACTAAAGCTGCAATCTCAGTACGCACCAATGGCTTAAGTAACCTTGAGCAAGGTCACTTCACCTATCAGGGCTTTGGGTATAGGCATGATGATGATGATGATGATGATGATGATGATGATGATGATGATGATGATGATGATGATGATGATGATATATTTGGTAGATACCTGGGCGACACGGTGGCGCAGTGGTAGCGCTGCTGCCTCGCAGTAAGGAGACCTGGGCTCACTTCCTCTATCCTCTATCTATCACGTCTCCCTGCGTGGAGTTTGCATGTTCTCCCCGTGTCTGTGTGGGTTTCCGCCAGGTGCTCCAGTTTCCTCCCACAGTCCAAAGACATGCAGGTTAGGTGCATTGGCGAGTCTAAATTGTCCCTAGTGTGTGCTTGGTGTGTGGGTGTGTGTGTGTGTGTGTGCGCCCTGTGGTGGGCTGGCGCCCCACCAGGGGTTTGTTCCTGCCTTGCACCCTGTGTTGGCTGGGATTGGCTCCAGCAGACCCCCATGACCCTGTGTTAGGGTATAGCAGATTGGAAAATGACTGACTGACTGGTAGATACCTTTATCCAAGATAACTTTCAGGATCAGGGTAAGTTACAACTCTTGACATATGAGGAAATAAATTAGCAACTTTAGGGCTGAAAGTCTTTGGAAAATAAAATATTGTCTAGAAAAAAAAATTTGGGAAAGCTGCCTTGGATAAAAATGTGACCTTTAAACTCATAACACACTTCAGATACAGTGGATTTAGAAAGTATCCGGACCCGTTTGCTTTCTACACACTTTATTGTGTTGTAGATTTATTTTTAAATAAACACATTTGCCATTTTTGACCATCAGTTTACAGTCAATAACCCATAAATGACAAAGTGAAGGCAGGTTTTCAGAAAGTATAAATAAAGTGTAAATGTATTCAAAATTTAAAAAGCGAAACATTTCATTCCTAGAAGTATTCCGACTTTTTGCTACACTGCAACAAATGAAATCTAAGCAAGTGGAAAAGTATTTATATCATGATATTAAATCTTGTTTTCCTTATTGTAAGAATTATGTGTATTTACGATTATTTAGCTTACTTTAAGAAATCTTGCAAGTAAATTTTGCTTAGCCCATAGGCAATTTTTTTTAAATAAGAGCAAAGCAACTACCATTCAAATTTTTCTTTATCAAGTCTCTCTATTATAATAAAAAAATCCTGAGACGAGATGAGACATTTTAGCCTGGGATGAGATGTGACTTTTTCAGAGATATACTTTCACGTCCTGCGAGACGAGACTTTGTGCCAAGAGATTTAACCACACCCGGTGCCAGAAATAAAAGACAAAGAGTAGATGACAAAGTAGAACGTCGTGAAGAATTCAAAAACTTTGGCGTGATACACATGCAGAGCAAGTTAGAGATTATGAAAGTACTAAACTTCAAAAGTCTCAAGAAAATTATTGTAAAGATCGCATTAGCGCAAACAAACGTAAATTATTACTCGGTGAAATAACGGAACAGCGAAAAGAGATCGAATATATTGTTCGGATTTAAAATTTAAGTCAGAGACTTGTAAATCGTCTAATTTGTGTTGCCATCGGGGAAAAGTAGTGTTGCTTCCAAATGAAGAGGCCTCTCCAAGAGAATTAAAAGATTTGTTGTTTGGTGAAAGTGAAATCCACATACGTGAGTGACAGAAACACGAAGTGGCTGGCATGTACTGCAGGCCTGGGGGGATGGTGAGCAAAGCAAGCAGGGGGCAAAGTCCCCTAGTTTTTACATATGAATTTCTTGCAGTGTAGGACACTCCAGCTTGTGGTTGGGTGCATCCTGTCTACTATAATTCACTCTGAGATGTGTTTAGAACTTGGAGACTACCTGTGGTAAAGTGAATTAATTGGATCTCATTTAGAGCGACACACACCTGTGTATAGAAGGTCCCACAATTCACAAACACCAAGCTATGAAGTTCAAGGAACTCAATGCAGAACTTTGCAAATGTGGTGAGTGTAACAAAAAGAACAATAATACTAATAATAAGTAATATCTAGGAAATAGATTGGTAAATGCACCCTGCCCAGGGTTTGTTTCCTGCCTTTCGCCCTGTGTTGGCTGGGATTGGCTCCAGCAGACCCCCATGACCCTGTAGTTAGGATATAGCGGGTTGGATAATGGATGGATGGATGGATAGATTGGTAAATATTTTGTACATTTTTGGACAGAGACAACTTTTTTCTAATTTTGGTTCTGTACATTACCACAATGAATTTTAAATGAAACAACTCAGATGCAGTTGAAGTACAGACTTTCAGCTTTAATTCAGTGGGTTGAACAGAAAGATTGCATAAAAATGTGAGGCAACTAAAGCATTTTTTTAACACAATCCCTTCATTTCATGGGCTCAAAATTAATTGGACAATTGACTCAAAGGCTATTTCATGGGCAGGTGTGTTCAAGTTCGTCATTATGTCATTATCAATTAAGCAGATAAAAGGCCTGGAGTTGATTTGAGGTGTGGTGCCTGCATGTGGAAGATTTTGCTGTGAACAGACAACATGCAGTCAAAGGAGCTCTCCATGCAGGTGAAAGAAGCCATCCTTAAGCTGCGAAAACAGAAAAATCCCATCCGAGAAATTGCTACAATATTACGAGTGGCAAAATCTACAGTTTGGTACATCCTGAGAAAGAAAGCAAGCACTGGTGAACTCAGCAATGCAAAAAGACCTGGACGTCCACGGAAGACTACATTGGTGGATGATCGCAGAATCATTTCCATGGTGAAGAGAAACCCCTTCACAACAGCCAACCAAGTGAACAACACTCTCCAGGGGTTCAGCGTATCGATATCCAAATCTACCATAAAGAGAATACTGCATGAAAGTAAATACAGAGGGTGCACTGCAAGGTGCAAGCCACTCATAAGCCTCAAGAATAGAAAGGCTAGATTGGACTTTGCTAAAGAACATCTAAAAAAGCCAGCACAGTTCTGGAAAAACATTCTTTGGACAGATGAAGCCAAGATCAACCTCTACCAGAATGATGGCAAGAAAAAAATATGGAGAAGGTGTGGAACATCTCATTATCCAAAGCATACCGCATCATCTGTAAAACACGGTGGAGTCAGTGTGATGGCTTGGGCGTGCATGGCTGCCAGTGGCATTGGGACACTAGTGTTTATTGATGATGTGACACAGGACAGAAGCAGCCGAATGAATTCTGAGGTGTTCAGAGACATACTGTCTGCTCAAATCCAGCTAAATGCAGTCAAATTGATTGGGCGGCGTTTCATGATACAGATGGACAATGACCCAAAACATACAGCCAAAGCAACCCAGGAGTTTATTAAAGCAAAGAAGTGGAAAATTCTTGAATGGCCAAGTCAGTCACCTGATCTTAACTCAATTGAGCATGCATTTCACTTGTTGAAGACTAAACTTCGGACAAAAAGGCCCACAAACAAACCGCAACTGAAAGCCGCTGCAGTAAAGGCCTGGCAGAGCATTAAAAAGGAGGAAACCCAGCATCTGGTGATGTCCATGAGTTCAAGACTTCATGCTGTCATTGCCAGCAAAGGGTTTTCAACCAAGTATTAGAAATGAACATTTTATTTCCAGTTATTTAATTTGTCCAATTACTTTTGAGCCCCTGAAATGAAGGGATTGTGTTAAAAAAGTGCTTTAGTTGCCTCACATTTTTTATTTTTTTGTTCAATCCACTGAATTAAAGCTGAAAGTCTGCACTTCAACTGCATCTGAGTTGTTTCATTTACAATTCATTGTGGTAATGTACAGAACCAAAATTAGAAAAAAGTTGTCTCTGTCCAAATATTTATGGACCTAACTCTATGTCTTTATTTTAAAAATTAGCTTTGTAGCTGCATCTTTTCCAGGTTCCCAAAACTGAGTTGCTACAGAGTTGGAGAGTTGGCATGGTATGATTCGGCATAAGTGAAACATGCAACAAAAGAAACTGCTCAGTCCAGTAAAGTTCAATTTAAAAACTTTAGTGAAAATTTAAAAAAGAACAAATCATAAAAATTCCAAAAAAGTTATTACACACAGAATAAAAGGCAAAACAGGGAAAAAAACAGGTCTCTTCTCTGTTTTATTGCAATCTTAACTTTCTCAGGTTAAACTTCATCTAGTTTCTATACTTAAAAGTTGCGTTACTTTTCTATGACAAACTGACATGGGCTTCACTTCAGCACGTTCCATATATTCCATATTATTTTAAACTGTTTGCCCTCCATGCCTTACCAACTGCAAGGCAGATCACAGATTGAGCTTGTCACCAGTCACAATGACAAGAAATAATTAGAGTATTCCATTTACTAGTTAGTTTGTAGGTGTTATAATAGAATCTCAATTAACTGTGCACTAATGTATAGGCAAACATTTTAACATAACTAGGAAAATACTTCTATCAATTTAATATAACCTGTAATCAGCACATGCTCCCAACCTCCTCCTAACTAACTAATGAATGAATCTTACAAACTTTATGCTTGTATAATGCTTAAAGGGAAGAAAGCTGTGTAACAAAGTGTGGCTCTAGGGGTGAGTTAGCTAAAGGAGGTACTTACTGTACATTTGTTCAGTGTGTATGAGCTTACAAGCCCATCCACCCAAGGATGTAAGCCTAAACTGGACGGCAGGTTTAAAAAGGTAGTTTGTGCATTCATCAGTCCAGTCGTGCTGAAATAGGATAGGATGAACCAAGGGAGTCGACTGCACCCATTGGTGCAGAGGTATACCAAAGAAGAAGCTGGTTCAGTAGAAGATGAGGTTCACCTTCTGCCACAGTGTCTTCTGTCTTCCCTCTCCGAGTCCCCAGTGTAGAGGAGGTATAGTCTCCTGCCACTCCATGCAGAGGATATGCTGGATCAGGACAAAGAATGAACAAAATAAGACATCATGCTACCTCCAGGTTGCATTAATATTAGTTGTATTAATATGATTATTATATTATTAATATTATTACTAGGGGGCTTTGCCCCCTGCTCGCTTCGCTCGCCAACCCCCATGTTTGCACTACGCGCTAACCTCTTTGCATTTCTGACACTCGCATATTGGGATGAGAATGTACAATTTACTATTTAACATTACAGCAAGTAATTAATCATATTAAAAAACAGTAAAATGTAATAATTTGAAAATAAATTGTTTCATGTTGCGTTAGAGTTATTTGTTGCGTAATAAGATTTTGTTCTATTTGGCTTTAAACTTACACTTTTACTGTAAACCTTCAGCAAAAACAATTTTTGGAATTAAATTTTTATCAATATCGCATTGAAACGTGATTCTGTGTTTGTACTTTTATCGTGACAACGCAACATATAATTGGCCATGATTGAATTTCATTTTTTTCTCTCTATTGAATTAAAGACTTTTGCAAATGTTTAGCTCTGCGATTTGTTAATTGTCTTTGCAAAAGCGATTCTAACGGGAAACTGTTAACGTTTTAATACAAATGGCATATCAAGATTTCCTTTGTTGTCTAATGTTATCCCCTGAAGATGTACTACATTACCATTCTTGGATACATCCTTCTTTCAACAGTAATTCGTGCCGAGGAAGACCAGATCTTAACAGTTGTAGATATTCTGCAGATATTATAAGATGATGTTTTCATCTTCCGCACCATCACCACCAACTGTTTCAGCATAGTCTATTGATATGCATTTAAACAATTTGCTGTGTAACCAATCGACATTTTTCGAGTTAATTTGTTTGACTTTAAGAAGTGACGTCATCATTGGGGCTGGAACCGGAAGTGGTGTCATTGGTATGCAGAACCAGAAGTGACATCATCAATAGGGTTAGAACCGGACGTGATGTTATTGGGCCAAGTAGAATTTCCCATAGCTGGTCTGCACTTCTCCACCCCCTGGTCTGGCATAGAATTACTCTCATTCAGGCCCTTTAGCTGCTTCCCATGCGCACTTGTGTGACAAAATGTAAACACTCATTGCACTCTGCTTTCTTATAATTTGAACATATTATCAATAATAAGTAAATAAATGTGTAAATTAACTCCTGCCTGTCCTTTTACTTGAATTACCTGAGGTTAAAGACGTTAAACGGAAAGTGGAGGAAGTTCTAAACGACCATACCTGACAGTGTGGTGAGTGTATGGAATTTGAGTTATTCAGGTAAAGTGTACATAATAAGAAGTATAAAAGGGGGAAATAGGGTCACCCTAACAAGACAAAACAGTGAGATATAGATCACAACAAGGGTATAAAACTATTTCTAAAGTTTTGAGGGGTTCCAGGAGCCCAGTGGCCTCAATAATTGTGAAATGGAAGAAGTTTGCAACTACCAAGACTCTTCTTAGTGTTGGCTGTCCATCGAAACTGAGTAACTAGGCAGGAAGGGCCTTGGTGAGGGAGGTGGCCAAGAAGCCAATGGTCACTCTTGCAGAGTTGTCAGAAATCATATGTTGAGATGGGAGAACCTGTTGGAAGAACAACCATCATAGCAGTGGTCCATCAATCAGGTGCATATAATAGCTTGCTTAGAGTTTGCCAAAAGGCATTTAATGGATAGGAGTGTATAAAGAAAATTGATTCTCTGGTCTGATGATACAATGAACTGTTTGGACAGAATTCCAAGCTGTATGTCTGATGAAGACCACAAACTGCTCATCATCTGCCTAATGCCATCCCTATACTGAAGCATGTCAATGGCAGTATTATGCTATGTAGGAGTTTCTCAGTGGCAGGGACAGGCAGGCAGGTCAGAATTAAGGGAAGGATGAATGCAGCCAAATACAGACTGGTCCTTGATCAAAACCTGCTCCGGGAGTCCATGCCACCTAAGAAAGAGGCAACAGTTCAAGTTTCAACACAATAATGACCCTAGGCATACAAACAAGACAATTCTGGGGTGTCTACTGACTGTCCCTGAGTGGTCCAACCAAAGCCCAGATTTAAACCCCATAAAACATCTGTGGAGAGTCCTGAAGATGGCAGATTACAGATGTGTCCCATCCAATATAATGAAGCTTGAGAGGATCTGCCAGGAAGAATGGGATAAGAATGGGATAAAGTGCCCAAATGCAGGTGTTCAAAGCTTACCTAAGAAGACTCAAAGCCAGAATTGCTGCCAAAGGGACTTCTACAAAGTAGGGTTAGAAAACTTACATAAAAGAGAGATTGCAGTTTTTATTTTTTAAAAACTAGCAAATATTTCCCAAAACACATTTTGTCAATCTGTGTAATTGAATGAAGACTGAAGGGCAAAAATGACAAATGCATTAATTTAAAATTAAATGTGCACCACAGTAAGGGTGCAGAAGTGAAGGGGTCTCAGTACTTTCTGACTCCACTGTATTAAAGGTCAACAACAACAACAACAACAACATTTATTTATATAGCACATATTCATACAAACAGTAGCTCAAAGTGCTTTACATAATAAAGAATAGAAAAATAAAAAACACAATATGAAAACAAAATAAATCAGCATTAATTAACATCGAATAAGAGTAAGGTCCAATGGCCAGGGGGGACAGAAAAAACAAAATAAAAACTCAAGACGGCTGGAGAAAAAAAAATAAAATCTGTAGGGATTCCAGACCATGAGACCGCCCAGTCCCCAGGTCAGCCTCTTACTGGGCCACCCAGCTACTTTTGAAGGGCACAAGGAGCTGGGGCATCTTCTTTCTGACACAGAGTGAAAGACATTCAGTAAATTGTTAAATTTCCTACCAACAAAACTCGGAAGGTGTTGTACCGTGAACTGCAAGCTTTCCGGCTCAAAATACAGTGTAGCCTTCAAGTGCACAAGGCATTGGTTCATTGATTTAACCCCTGCTGCTATATCAGTAGGTGATCCTGACTGAGTCAATTCACTTGCCATGGCTTCAGCAAAATTAATATGAAAGCACTTATACTGTGCAACCAAGATGTGTTAGACGCTGTAACAGACAGAGTGACTTCCTAGTGCCTAAGGTGTTAGTCCGCACGTTTACCAGTTCAGTATTCACCAGTGACAAACTGTGAGACCCCCAAGCAGGTTACTTAAATTCCTAAACTTAAACATGTTTGCATGTGCAGACAGTTGTATTGTACACTTGGGATTTATTAGTGGCCTTACTAGGCATTGTGCCCTCTTGTGGTTAAAGTGTTAAATTGAAAACTAGAAGACTGCAAGTTCAGCCTTTACTGCTGACTTACTGAGTCATGTTAGTAGTCAGAGTTACAATTGATTATATCTTCAAACAGTTGTATTGTATGATATGCTGGTGGTTTTTGTGGGTAGCCATTTTGCAGTGTAAAATTGTCCATGAAAGGTGCTTTACTCTCTAAGGTTCTTTATAGATTGGTGGGCGAGTTAATACTGGACATGCCTAAATCATTGTTTCTTAAACTATGGTTTGGATTCAATTGGGTCATGCAGAGTCATGAATCACAATTGAAATGAATGACAACGAGTCGTAAACAGATTGTGGGAAGTCATGCAATGGGTCGCCACTTGCATGGCTAAAATCAAACCCCTTGGATACGGTTCATCAGTGATACTCCAAGGGGGAATGTCAGGGATTATGGATTGTAAAGACATCGGTTATTCAAAATTAGGTCACAAGAAAAAAAAGTTTAAGGCTAAACTATTAGCCTTGATTAACATGTACATATCACATTATTCATTGTTGATATCTCAGACACACAAATCAAATCAAGCAATATGGTCAACGCCGGTGACTTTAGCTTCAAAACAGAGCAAGCAAGAGTACCTTTACAGAGGCCTTCCACATGGCTAATGCTAGCTGAAGCAAAACTTCAAACAATTCCCCATGGCACAGGCAATCAGTGCCCTAAAGACTGTAACTTTTTGAGCACAAAGATATATTGTATATTTTTTTTTACTTTTTGCTACTTTGTGGCTATTTGTTGTATTTTGTTTTTGCTTATGGTTCCATTGTCATTTTTCATTGCTTGAAGTACATTGCCACAGTAGTTAGCACTACTGACTCGCAGCTCAGCTCACATTTTCAGCCACAATAATTAGTCTAGCATAGTTGGCAGATCTAGCACCCAGGGACCTTTAAAAGACATTGCACCATTATAATCCACTCAAAACTGCCTAGTCCAGTTCTTCCTTCCCCATTGAATTCAATGTCTTTTGAAGCATTCAGCAAAGTTCCTGAATATTTCAGCGATTTCATCAAACTCCTTGCGAGTCCTCACTCCTCCTCCTCACTATCCAAGACCAGAAAGATGGTCAGATGAGGAAATTGCAAAAAACACAAGACAAAATAAAGCAGTATGTGAAAAAAACATGGAAAAATTTAAGGGATAATTTCATCAAAGCCAAAAAGAAAATGAAGGGAGTGAAGTGGAGCTCTAGGGGGTGAGAAAAACATCCCACCTATTCTAAATGAGTCTGGCTGGTTAACCACCTTCATTAAGGCCACATTTCTTCTTCCATTAGCCTAATCTCTTTGAATGTAGACATCTTTTACTGAACACTCTTGTAAACAATTCACTTCCTCTTCTGTGAAACTTTTAAGTATGTGACATTGACAAAACACTGCCACCTACAGACTAGGAGGATATCAACACACTGATTGAAATGGATGCACAAGCACAAAGGCATTTTGGTCACTGGAAAATGGTCTGTGTTCAAACATAATGTGGTAAATATAAATAAGGCCTTAGGTTTTAACTACAAATTTCCACTTGGGGATAAATAAAGTATATCAAAATTCAAATCAAAATTTCCCCATTAATGTCATCATCACTGACTGACTGAGAGACACAATGAAAATGAAGCTTCCAGTTAAATTTTTAATTGAAGAAATGCATGAACAGTACTCTGATACGATTTAATAGTGAGCAGGCAGTGTATCACTCCCCACCTATTAACTATTGCATTAAACTTTAAAGTTGCCAGTCCCCCATGTTTGACTGTGCAAATTATTTAACTGGTCAATATTACTACTGCACTTCACACTTGTGCTTTGTTAGCTGCTTTAGCAGGCATTGTAGGCTCCAGGTTCTTAGGGCATTAGACTGTACAGTATAAGGTCACTGGTTTAATCCAAAAACGGATCCTTTGTGTGTAATCCTAAGTGAGTCACTTAACCTACCATTGCACCAGTTAATGAAATGTGGGAACAGCTGTACTGTACGTTTAGACGGCATGAGATGTTTTAGCAAGCATTGTGGCCCACTAGTGGCTAAACTGTTAGCAGGCATTGTGGCCCACTAGTGGCTAAACTGTTAGCAGGCATTGTGGCCCATTAGTGGCTAAACTGTTAAAGGTTAATCTACAAAATTATACAATGAATCCCCACTGGGTACTCACTATTTGAACAAACTACTTTACTAGTTAGAAATTCAACTAGGAACTTCAATGTGAAGTTCAATATTCACTGAGTGAACCTCGAGGAAGACATGTTACTAATCAGAGTTTCAGTGTGATACAGTTGTACTGTCTGTTAGTCACTGTAGTAGGTGGTGTGGCTCCATAATGGCAAATGTATTAAACCATAAACAACAGGGTTACTAGTTCCTACCTTTGATCAGTGAATAAGTCTGACTTAACTGAGGACAGGCTTTGGAAATGTCTCAATAATTGTAATGTACATTTTGCTTGTCATTTTTAGCAGGTATGTGTGGCACCCTGTTAGCTATGGCATTAGACTGCTACAGGAACATCGGTTTAATCTGCAGTTTTGACAATCTGCACAATCTTAATGGAGTCAATTAATTAACTGATGTATCTGTTGTTTTAAGATTTTTTTTGTCATAGTAGGATCCTAGGATGACCCTATTTCCCTTTATACTCTTTATTATGTAGACCTTAACAGAATACACCAAACCCCACACTCTGCTGCTATAGTTCAGCACTTCCTCCTTTCTTTTAAAACTGTAACCCCAGACAATCATAACAGGCAGGAGGGAAAGTTACATCTCTATTTATGCATACTAGTGTTGGTAAAATAATACAACCTGATAATAAGCTACCAGGTGGCTCTCGGTCTTATTATGTTGATTAGTCTCTGGTTAGGCTTGGTCTTTGCTCCTGCATGGCCTTTGAATAGAGTGTCTGAAACAGGCAGCTTGACCTGTTTGTATAGGGTCAACAAGAGAGTTGGCTTCCTCAGGATGGAAAATGGCAGCGTGGACTGTCTACATAGGGCAGCAGAGAGAAAGAGAGAGAGAGAGACACCACACAACTTTACAGGCCTCTTTTATCCATTTCTAACAGTATTTGACATGCCTCTTGCACAGTGGATGTGTTAATGATTCAATCCATTCCAGCCCATGCTCCCCTCTTAAGAAGGGAGAAGGTTGCATAAATTCTACCTATCACTTAAACCCCAGCCTTTTTTCAGGGTAATGGCTCGTATAATGTAGTGTCCCAACACACCTGATCAACTCTCCCCCACCCACAAACAGACACTTAACAAAAGGTCTTATTTGATCAAAAATGTACCAGAGCAACAACTGGATGTACAACTTCCTTTTAAAATATAGTATTGTTAGAGATTAATTAAAAAATAATCTATATACTGTGTACATCTATGATTTGTAAGATGATAGATATAGACAGCATCTTCACTGGCTGCATCACGTTCTGGTATGGCATATGCTCGGCACAAAATCATAAAATACTGTAGAGGTTGGTGTAAGTGTCACAGAATATGACCAGCACCCAGCTACTTTCTTTTCCAGACATACACGCCTTTTGCTGGTTTAGAATGACAAGGCATATAATTTAAGACCTCATCCATCCTGCAGTGCTGCTTATTTATACACTTTTTTATATACTTCTGGCAAAAAGATCTCAACTATTAGCACCTGCCTGAGTAGATTCAGAGACAACTTCTAAGTATAAGGTATAAGGTTGCACAATAATCTATACTAATAAAAGGCAAAGCCCTCACTGACTGACTGACTGACTCACTCACTCACTCATCACTAATTCTCCAACTTCCCGTGTAGGTAGAAGGCTGAAATTTGGCAGGCTTATTCCTTACAGCTTTCTTACAAAAGTTAAGCAGGTTTCATTTCAAAATTCTACACGTAACATTCATAACAGTCGACAACATCCACCATGTTGAACTTTCTTATTTATGGCCCCATCTTCACAAAATTTGGTAGGCGGCTTCACTGCGCTAACCAAAACCGATGTACGTA